>JAQOSZ010000028.1:0-617972 GCA_030347455.1 Kentomonas sorsogonicus | reverse complement strand
AGTAATGCACCGCCGGCAGGTGGCACAGCACGCACGCCGCCAGCTCGTAGGCATCGGCGGCCGGGATGGCAAAGTGGTTGCCCCTCCATGTATCCTCCTTTCCCTGCGTGCTATACCATGCAAACTTCACCTTGGTCTCGCCCTTTAGCAACTCCCGCATGGCGAATCTGTCGACGGGGCCGCCGGGGCGCAGCGCCAAGAACAGATTGTACAGACCCTCCCCAGCAGCGTAGGAGTTACTGCGAGTAGCATATCCCTTGCCCAGGTGCTTGCGGCGCAGCTTCTTGATAGACAGCCCGCGGGCGGCGAAGACGGCCTCCGCGCGATCGGCCTCCCACGCGGGGACTTGTTTCAGTGAAGCTTCCCACTGCGGACCCTGCAAGTCGCAGCGCTGCTCCTCCTCCTCGTCCTGCAGTTTCTGGCGCACTACAGGCTCCTCGTGAGTGAGATGCGCCAGAGCCGCTGGGACACAAGCATCCACAGTCTTCTGCAGCCGCACGCACTGGGCCTCCACGCGGTCGCAGTGCTCCCGCCATTCCTTGTCTGAGAAGCGCGCCGCCGCCGCCATCTCCTCCGTCACCTCACGGAGCTCTGTCTCGTGCTGGTCTTGCAGTGCCTCTAGTTGCTGTTTATAGCTATCCCGTTCTTTTCTGAGCTGCTCGTTCTCCTCCGCCAGCGCCGACACCCGGGCGTTCATTCGCTGCGCTGTCTCTCTCAATTTAAGATTGTCTGTGCGGAGCTCTTCGTTTTCTTTGAGTGCCTGCGCCAGTGTTTTCCGCTCCTCCGCGGCACAAGTTATGTCTGTGTCAGGCAGAGGATGAGAACTCATTATTACTGTTGGTATTATTTCTTGTTTGGGTAATCCGGTGATGGGAAGGGAAGAGGTACGGAGTTACGCCGCAGAGCACTCGGAAAAAAAGTTGAAAAAGTGATTGCGTCTGTTGGCTTGCCCTAGTACTACTATATATATATAAATATACCAAGAAGATAAAAATATGCTACTTATTTACTATGTGATACCTCTTGAACAATTCCAGTGGTTCAGAAGACAGGGGAGATGGTGATGGAATGAGTACTTTCTGCAGAAATTCCATTCACCCTTCACTTTTCCTTGTCTCCCGCTGCGCCAGCAATGAGAGTGAATAAGCCAATGATAACGATGCCGACCTCGAGCGGCGGTGCAATGTGAGGGAGAGAAGGGAAAACGCGAGACTGAGTCTCGAGTGTTTGCAAGTAAAGAGGTGGCGTTACGATCGCTACAACCACTCCACCATTCCGCCCAACTCCTCATTCAGCCGAATCGTCTTGGTATAGACATCACCGACACCCGCCAACTCTCCCCAGTGGGTGCATTTGCTCGCCTCAACAAGAACACGGAAGCTGCGGCTCCCCCGGCGGCCGTGCAGTTCGCGGAGGTCGGCGATCGTGTAGTCGGTGTACCAAAAGAACAACCTCTCCATACACTGCGGGAGGTGCGACACCCACTCGAAGCTGTGGGTGGACAGCGGGGGGAGGTGGCTGAAGGACAAGCTACGCAGCGCCGGCAGGTGGCACAACACGCACGCCGCCAGCTCGTAGGCGTCGGCGGCCGGGATGGCAAAGTGGTTGCCGGCCCATACATTCTCGTGCCCCTGCGTGCTATACCATACTGCGGTCGCATTGGTCTCGCCTTTGAGCAACTCCCGCATGGCGAACCTGTCGACAGAGCCGCCGGGGCGCAGTGCCACGAACAGCTTGTACAGACCCTCCCCGGCAGCCGACAAGTTATTGCCAGTGAAAGGTATGTTGCCGAGGTGGGTGCGGTGCAGCTCACTCATTGGCAACCCGCGGGCGGCGAAGACAGCCTTTATACGGGCGGCCTCACGCGCGGGGACTTCTTCCAATGACGCTTCCCACCGCGGGCCTTGCAAGTCACAGCGCTGCTCCTCCTCCTCCTCCTGCAGTTCCTGCCGCACTACAGGCTCCTCGTGAGTGAGATACGCCAGAGCCGCTGGGACACAAGCATTCACAGTCTTCTGCAGACGCACGCACTGGGCCTCCACGCGGTCGCAGTGCTCCCGCCACTCGTTTTCTGAGAAGCGCGCCGCCGCCGCCATCTCCTCTGCCGTCTCTTGCAAGTCCGCCCGCGCCTCCTCCAGCAGCTGCTGCAGGCCGTCCCGCTCTCTTCGGAGCGTTTCGCTCTCCTCCTCCAGCTGCCGCACTGTGTGGGCGAAGCGGAGCCTCTCCTCCCGGCCGGCCTCCGTCAGCTCTGCGAGGCGCGCGTCCCGGCGGCGCAGCTCCTCCCGCAGCTCCGCGTTCTCCGCGTTCTTTTCGGCCAGCGCTCGCCGGAGACCCTCAGCGGTGTCGCTGTAGGTGTCAGCCATTGTGGTGGGGCGCCGTGGCGGGGCGAGGTGAAGGCGTGAGCCGTGGCGATGGATTGCGCCGCGTGAGTATTTCTACCTTTTCAGATATATGATATTGTATATTTTTCTTTCCTTGCTCTCTAAGCTACAACGCGCAGAAAAACGTACAGCAAGTCACAGAGTAATGAAAGTGGGAAAAAAAACAAGGGAGCAAATAAGAAAGAGCCACTCTTTTAGGACTTGAGAAGAAGAAGCACAGGCTCAACACCGCCAGTCACAAACACGGACACCAAACATAAAAGATCCAAACTGAATCCAGCAAAGCACACAAAGCACACAAAGCACACATACGCCGACACTCAGAGCAGCGCGCCTCTCACGTCAAAAGAACCACAAAGTCAGTTTAAAGTGAAATAGAGAGAAGAAAAATAGTGCATCTATCTACCGTGGCATTCTAGTGTTCGAAAGTGAGAAAAGGTGGTGGGAAGAGCAAAAGAGGAGTGGTGGAGCAAGTGAAAGGCTTTCCTCCATGGAGGGAGGGGGGAGGGGGGCCGGGAACTGCACCTAGAGCCCGCGTCCGATGCTGCGGTACTCCTCCTGTATCTTCCTGGCGGTCACGAGTGCATCTGCCGCCGCCCGCCGCTGTGCCGCCGCCGCCCGCCGCTCGCGCCGCCGCCGGTTCTCGTCCTCCGCCGCGGCCGCCGCCGCCTCCACCCTCCGCGCGCGCGTGTCTGCGGCCGTCGCCTCGCGCAGCTGCCGCCGGGCGCGCGCGTCCACCATGTCCCAATGGGCGGCGGGCAGCGCGACGGTCTGCGCGCGCACGCCCGCGTAGGCGAGAGGGGGGCTGCCGGCCGGCGGCGCGGCAAGAGCGGAGAGGCCGGCGCGGCTGCGGCGCCAGTTGGGGCGGGGACCCTCCGCGCCGCTCGCCGGCTGCAGGCCGCTTGGGATCTCCTGCATGCGTGTCTATAAGGGTGGGGTAGGGGAGAGGAATATCTATAAATGTGGACGCGTTAGCGAGAGTACGTTGTTGTTGTTGTTGTTGTTGTTTTTATGCTGGTTAGGGACGGGAGGTGGGAAGACGTATTCAGTTACACTACAAAGAAAAAAAGAGGAGAGAAAAGGAAGAGCGAGAGGACCCAAGAGATTGGGTCTTTTGTTTTTTTTTTTGCGGGGCAGCTAGTATGGGGAAAGTCATAAATGCTTGGGGCTGGAGATGACTTCGTACGTGCGTGGTACACAAATCCAGTAGTGGCAGCTGCGGTAAATGGCGGTTTCGTGCGGATAATGTCTCTTCTGCCGAGGGGGGGGGGCTGTCATTTCTTTTTACATTAAGTCATGCGTACCTTGGCAGTAATTCGATGGTATCATTGGTTTTCGTGTTTGTTAGGCGAACTAATCATGAATGAAAAAAAAAGCAGTGGTTATTGTAATGGGGGGTGGGGGGTCAAACCATTTTTGTCGTCTCTACCGACTCTATGAAAGGCAACCAGAACGGTCAACGGCTAGTCTATAGCTGGGTACGGGCGTCTATGAATGAGAGCACACACCGCGAAGTCTTGGTGCGGAGAAGAGGATTCTCGCCTCAAGTATGAAGAGCAAAGCTCTCTCGTGTGGGGGAAATGAGTGAATCGGGAAAGGGCGGGAAGAAACAGTGTGTGAGGGATTCACGGGACTCAAAAAGCGGCGAGGGTCCCGCGGCAGCGAGAGCACGCAGAATCCTCCCAACTAGTAGTCCCTGTCAATGCGCTGCTGGATGATGTTGACGGTGACATGCACCTCGCCCGCGGAGTCCGCCGCCACGCCCTCCCGCACCGCGACGCCCGAGCGGCGGTGCGCCGGCAGCGGGGCCGCCGCCTGCCGCGCGTCCACCAGCGTCGGCCCGCCGCCGATGAGGGAGAGACGCACGAACTCGCTGCCGGTGGGGTGCGGCGCCCACAGCGGCACGCGCAGCGCGTGGCGCCCGGGCGTGGCGCTGGGGAGCGAGACGCTGCCGTAGCCGACGGCGCGCTGCAGGCTGCCGGCGCCGGGGCCCTCCGTGAAGGCCGAGACGACGAGGCGCAGCGGCGCGGCGAGCGGCGGCCGGTCCTCGTAGACGTGCTCAAAGGGTACGTTGAAGACGTGCTCCGGGCTGACGATAAACGTGTCGTGCAGGAGGTGCGTGAGGAAGGCCATCTGCGTCGTGAAGTCGGTGGCCGCGCGGCCCGTCTCGTCGCGCACGTAGTCGGCGCCCTCCTCGTCGCGCACCAGCTGGCACACGAGGTAGAGCGAGTCGTGGGCGAGGCCGAGCGCGCGCTCCACCACGCCAAACACCAGCACCCGCACCGGCGCCGCCGCGGCCCCCAGCCGGAAGGTCGCCGAGGCGGAGCGCGAGCGGGCGGGCGGCGAGGCGCCGCTGGCGGCCGCGGGGGACGGCGAGGCGGCGGGCGGCGGCGCGCGGGGGGCGTCGGAGGGGGCGGCGGCGGCGGCGTGGCGGGGGGCGGCGGGCGGGGCGGCGGCGCCGGAGACGACGATGCCCGCGACAGCCCGCAGCCTCGCGCGGGCGGCGGCGGTGCGCTCGCCGCTGTGCTGCTCAAAGGCGCGCGCGGCGGCGAGGGCGAGGCGGCCGGTGGCGTCGTCGACGGCCGGCGGCGCGGCGACAGGGCCGGGGAGGGCGGCGCCCGCGTCGGGGGCGGCGCGCACCGCCTCCACTGTAAAGAAGTGGATGTAGACGGCGTCGACGAGGAGCGTGTGGAGGTCCGACAGCGACGGCTTCGCCGTGAAGAAGCGCGCGTCGCGCTCCGCGGTGAGCGTCATGAAGATGTGCTCCTCGCCGTCCCACTCGAGGCCGTCGTAGCCGGCGGCGGCGGCCCCGCGCTCGGCCAGCGCCCCGTCGCACCACGCGAGGTACATGTTGCTGCTGGGCAGCTGGTCGCGGCGGTGCTGCCGCAGGATGACGGGCGCCAGCAGGCTCGGCCCCGTCGGCGGGTCCACCGCGCACTCCTCCTGGCTCACGTCGATGTAGTCCTCCGTGCTGGGGCGCGTGAAGAAGCGCGCACGGGGGTCGCGCAGCTGCCGCAGCAACTCCGCGCGCGTCGGCAGCGCCTCCAGGCCCCCCGCCGCCGCACCGGAGGCACCGGAGGCACCGGAGGCGGCGGCGGGGGCGGCCGATGCCTCCGCCCCGCCCGCGCTGGGGGCGACGGTGATGGTGCTGCTGATCGCGCGCGCCCCGGCGGCGCCGAAGTCGGCGGCCTGCTGCCGGCGCACCTCGCGGTAGAGCGCCAGCAGCTCCGCCGGCGAGTACACCTTCTGGTCCCAGCGCAGCGTGAAGCGGCACAGCTCCTCGCGCTTGTTCTCCTCAATGACAAAGGCACGGTAAATGGTAACGCGGAAGGAGAGCTCCGAGAGCGGCACCACGCTCTGGTACCGCTGCGCCGACAGGAAACGCAGGCGGTCCATTGCTGCCGCGGCTTCAACAAGGAATTAGGGGTGGGGGTAGGAGGATCAGTCCTGGTGGTGGGTCGGGCTCCCCTTTATACTCTATTTGTTGGGGTTCGACGTTGTATGTGTATGTGTGTGATGGGCGCGTACGCACTCTGTCGCGTGAGGGATAGAACGTGTGTCCGCGGGAGGGGACAATTTCTATGGATGTGGGAGCCAAATTCGTACTAGCGCAGACTAGGAGGGAGATAGAGACCAAAGGGGGAAAGGGGGGATACAAAAAAGAAAAAATCTCAACTGCGTTGGCAGTGACAACGTCTGAATATGTTAGAATACGCAAGTGAGAGGAGGCATGTTCTGTCCGCGGCTACCCACTACACGCGAAGGCAAACACTCACTGAAGCTATCAATCAAAATACCTAAATGGCATGTATGTATTTTTATTTTCTTTGCCTTTTGGACAGAGGAGGAGCAAGAAAATAGGGAAACAAGGTCATGTATTAGAGGTAGGGAGGGAAGTTGCTCAAAAACAGAAAAAAAAACAAAGTGCGGAGGGAGAGGGTGCACGTCACGGGTAGGAGTAGAGATACAGCTGGTCGCGCATCGCCTCCTGCTTGCTGTTCTTTTGGTACGGCGCAAAGTACTTGATGTCCCACCGGTTCGACACCACCACCGTCGCGCGCGCCTTTAGAATGTCAGTCAGCGTCTCCTCCAGCGCCGCCAGCGCGTCCGGCAGCAGATAGAGGAAAAGCACCGTCGGCACCACCGCCGCCGCCGCCGCCGCTGTGGGTGTCTGCGAGGACGACGCGGCCTCCGTGTCCGCGCCTCCGCCGCCGCTGGTGTGGCGAGCCAACGATGGCGCAGCGGCCGCAGGTGGCGGCGACGGTGGTGGCTGCGGCTGCTGTTGCTGTTGCCGTTGTTGTTGCTGCTGATGAAGTTTGGGGAAGTGCCTGTCCAGGTCGACGGCGCTGATGTCCTCGCAGAGAAACGTGTACGTGACGGCGACTGCATTGTCGCCGCCGCCGCCGCCGCCGGCGGCAGTCTCCTGGGGGTCATTTGCCGCAGCCGCAGCCGCCGCCTCGCGCGCCTGCAGCACCAGCGCCTCATCAAGGTCGATGCCGGTGGCAGTGATGGATAGCGGGGGGAGGCGCGCGCGGCCGCGGCCGCGGTGGCCCTCGCCGGAGCCCCCAGCCTCGCCAACACTCGCCGCAGCGGTGTCGTTGGTGACTCCCCACGCGCGCCGGAGGCACCGTGCGATGCCAAACAGCGCGGCGCCGTCGCCGCAGCCCAAGTCCAGCAGCCGCAGCGACACCGCCTCAGCCTCCGTGTGCGCCTCCGCCGCCGGGAGGAGGTAGCGCCGCAGCAGCTCGTGTGCGACGGCGGCGGCGGTGGCGTCGCCGGAGGGCACAAACGGCGAGAGAAAGACGCCGTCGTCCCACTGAAAGGGCAAGTCGCTCATTGAGAGAGAGAGAGAGAGAGAGAGAGAGAGAGAAAACTTGCGTTTGTGTGTGGAGCTGATGCGTTAGTCCTTCACTGCCCGCAAGTACAAGAGGATTTAAAAAAAAAATAGAAAATAGAAAAAAATGTGTGTATGTATATAACCTTTCACTATTTGCTTACGTATGCGTGCAAAAGAGAGTGAGTAAGAGAGAGAGTGCGTGTATGTAAGAAAAAGAACTCAGATTAGTGTTGAGCGGTGGCTTACAGACGCTAGCTAAATGGGGAATGTATGGGAATGAACGAGAAAAAAAAAGAAAATCAGAACATGTAAAGAGGAGGAAGCGAAAAGAAAGTTGATGAATCACAAAGCGAATGAGTAAACAGCAAAAGCAGACGAAATATCATCGCGAGAGAGAGGGCGCCCAGCCAGCGGAGTAAAGCATCAAGTGTGTGTTGTTTCGCATTGGTGGTCAAATGGGTGTCTCTTCCGCCATGAGGCAAGACCACTGCGTTTGCCCTCTTCCTTCCCGGCCTTTCCCCATTCATGCTCCTACGAACGCATAGAAGCGACAGGCATATTCGTATCTAATATCTCGTCAAAACAGGTGAGCACTACTGTATCATTTTGTTTCTTTTTTTTTTTTTGTGAATGTGTTGTGTGTTGTGTTGTTTTTGTTTTTTTTAATGATAATTTTAGCTCTATATGAGCGATAGAAGATTGCGGATAGAAACAGTAACAGGAAAACAATGGCGGATTTTTTGGTGATTTTTTTTTTTTTGAGTGAAAGATCCGTATGTCAAAAGGGGTGAAGAAACGTCCACGACGAGAATACAGGAAAAGACATTTAAAAAAAAAAAAAAAAGAACGTATATATAGAGAGAGAGGGAAAAAGAAAGACAGATGTGTGAGAGAGTAATAATATTCAATACCGCATACGTACGGCAAAATGCATTCAATATTATATGTCGTCTGTGTTCTTTTTTGTACTCTTGTATTACGAGTATTAGTACTTGCATAGTACCACACATTACTACCACGTCCAGTGGCCTTTATTTTTTCGTTGTTTGAAAACTAGAAAAAAAATTGCGGGTTGATATACATCGAGTGAAATACATATTCAAAAAAAAAAGTAGGGGGTAAGGAAGCACAAAAGCAAAACAAAAAAAAAAAAGTACAGATAACTATTTTAAAAAGAAATTATGAAGCAAACGCACGAGAAGTTTTTAAAGGAAATAAAAAGCAAAGTTTTTTATATCAAAATAACGATGAATACGCATTGCCACAGCCTTACATGCTGTTTTGAGGTACTCAAAAAGGGAAAGAGAGAAGGAAGCGGCGAGAGTGTCGCGTGATCTCTTCTCCTTTCTCGTTTACTCCATCCTATCGCTACACTCGTTGGAGTCTGCTGATGTGAGGCTTATTTATTACAGCGCTCCTCTGCCTTTTCGCACGTGTGCGGCTCCTCCCATTTTCCTCTTATCGATTCCGCTCTTATCGTTACTATTAGCAGTACTTTTATTGCTGGAAAAAGGGGGAAGAGGACGGGGGAAGAATGCCATAAAAACAGACGGCGCGGCCGTCAGGTGTTAGGCGTGGAGGGCGGCGCTGGCGGAGAGGGTGGTGAGCTCGGGGTGCGTGCCCATCCACTGCGCGAAGGTGCGGCGCACGCGGCGGCGGCCGCGTCGTACTCCTCATCGAGGTACGCGGTGAAGGCGATGAGGTTGAAGTAGCGCACGAGGTAGTGCACGCCGGCGTGGTGGGCGCGCGCGCGGCCCGCCTCGGTGCTGTCGGGGGAGCTGGCGGTGACGGCGAGGTCCTCGATGGCGGTGCGGAGGTTCTGCATCTTGTCGCACGCGTTGAGCACGAGGTCGGTCTTGTCCTTCGCCTGCCGGCCGGTGAGCAGCACGCGCTTGAGCTGCGTCACGATGCTGTACTCGCCCTTGCTCAGCTCCGACGCGCCGGGCGGGAAGAGGGGGTTGTAGAGCCGGTGCAGCTGGTCGTAATAGGAGGGCACCACGCAGCCGATGATGAGGCAGCACACGACCATCCCGGTGGTGGTGCGCCCGCGGCCCATCTGGCAGTTGAAGACGAACGACACGGGGTCGTCGAGGCCGACGCTCTTGACGACGGACGGCAGCAGCACGTCGACCAGCGCGTCGAAGTCGCTGAAGGCGGGGCTCTGCTCGTCGGTGACCGGCAGCCGCACCATCTGGCAGCGCACGCCGCGCTGGCTCTGCTCCTCGAAGACCTCCCGCATCGTCTTGACCGTCTCCGCGTTGGCGACCTCCCACGAGCCGACCAGCTCGCCGGGCTTCCCCTCGTCGTGCACGAGGAACTTGCCGTCGTACTGCTGCGCCTCCTTGAGGACGTCGTCCTTGAGCTTCATCTCAACGTACTCGATCTTGTCCGTCTGGATACCGGTCATCTCGACGTTGACGTACGGCGCGGAGAGGTCGCGGAAGACAAAGGGGCGGTCGCCGACGTACAGCAGCGGCTCCTCCCGCAGGTTGACCCACACCACCATCCCCGGCAGCGGCGCGGCGAGGGCGCTCGGGTCGAAGTCCGGCGACATGGCGTGCGGGCACGGGTAGCCCATCGAGATCTCCGGGTCGTTGCGCTGGTCGGGGTACGTCTGCAGCGGCTCGCCGGAGGCGCCGAGCATCGACAGCACGTTCTCGATGCCCATGCGCGTCGGGATCGCGACGCCGTAGACGTTGACGTAGTTGACCTTGCGCAGGTTCGGCGCCCCGCACAGCTCCGGCCGCAGCCCCTTCTTGATGGCGCCGGGGAAGTGGTCCGCCTTGAGGCAGAAGTTGGCCGTCAGCACGTCGCCGCAGCGGCGCGAGAGGTCGGCGACCATCAGATTCGCGGACGGCACGTACTTGAGCGCCTTCTCCCCGCGCGCCTCGACGTTGTCGATGATGAAGCTCAGCTCCGAGCGGCTCTCAATCCAGCTGCTGAAGGGCATGTCGTCGCTCACGTCGCCCTGGTCGTCGACGTAGATGGCCGCCAGCAGCACCAGCAGGTAGCAGCGCAGCACGTGCAGCGCGTGCAGGAGCGTCGCCGCGCGCTCGCCGCCCGCCTTGGTCGCCGCGGAGCGCTTGAAAAAGTCGATCGCGTGCAGCAGGTTCCACTTGGGGCCGCGCCCGCCGAGCGAGACGGCCGCGTCGACGGTGCGCAGCAGGGTGCCGGCGCGAGGATCTGCACGATGGTCGACGCGAGGAGTATCTCGACATGCTCGTCGGGGACGTCGTCCTTGTCGACCGGGACGGTGCTGGCCATGTACGCCGACGGGATCAGCGCGCCGCTCTCGCCGCTGACCAACACGTCGGTGAGCGCCTTGACCGACGTCAGCTCGCGCAGGTCGGCGAGGCGCGAGGCGCGGTAGAGGGTGTGGATGTTGAGCGCGATGGTCGAGCGCACCGTCCCCTCCGCGTCGTTAATGACGATGATGTCGTGCGGGCCGCACGTGCCGCTCGCAAAGTAGCGCAGCAGCGGGTCGATGTCGCTCGGGAGGATCTGCCCCGAGAAGGGGATGGGGACGCGGTGGTACGCGATGCCGCACTCGCTGATGAAGCGCTCCATCGTCGTGTGCGGCGTCTTGACGTCCTCGACCTTGACGAACATTGTCTCGCGCGCGCCGTCCTCGGTGATGCGGTGCAGGATGATCTCGCCCTTGTTGGCCGCCGCCTCCGCCTCGACGTCGGCCTTGAGGCGCTCCTCCATCTTCTCCATCTCCTCGAGCGAGATGTGCATCGTCATGCCCACCTCCGAGTCGTGCACCGGCGCGTTGAAGTCGGAGAGGGTGTAGTTGACGCCGTTGATCTGCACCATCGGCTCCGCGCGCAGGCTGAGCCAGTGCACGCGCTGGTGCTGCGGGAAGGCCTCCCGGATCTCGCGCACCAGGTCGCGCCGCTCGTCGCTGCCGAGGCGGCCGCACGAGAAGATGGGCACGTCGGGGGCAAGCTGCCGCAGCTCGAGGATGCTGGCGTCGCTCGTCTTGGGCATGCTGCACAGGATGCGGCCCGCGGACAGCACGTTGCCGCTGCGCTGCCGCACGGCGCGGGCGGCGCTCGCCTCCTTGCCCTTGGCCGCCGGCGCGAGGATGCGCTCCTCTTTAAGCTGGTCGACCATCTTGTCCTTGACGCTGTTGATGAGCAGCTTCACCTCGGGGTTGCGGTTCAGCCACTCGCTGAAGGGCAGGTCGGTCGCCTTGAGCCACAGCCGCTGCTCGCAGTAGTAGGAGAAGGTGAGAAACAGCGCGTACTGGTGCAGCCGCATCGCCGCCACCTCGTAGTTGTCGTTGTCCATCGTGAAGGCCTCGCGGATGTGGTCCGAGAGCGAGTAGCCCTTGTCCGCGATGTCCATCAGGATGCTCAGCCGCTTCTCGTGCAGCGGGCCGTTGGGGAGCACCGAGACGATCTTCTGGATGGTGCGGAAGACGAGGCCGCGGCTGTTGCCTTTCATCAGCCGGACGTTGGCGTTGACGTCGTCGTGGCAGTACTGGTAAAAGCGGACAATGTTGGCGATCATCATCATGGCGGCGGTGCGCCCGCGGCCGGTCTGGCAGTTGAAGATCATCAGCGACGTCGGCTGCTCGAGGCTGATGTCGTAGACAAAGTCAAAGTCCTCCGGCTGCGGGCCCACGTTGGCCGTGATGGGGCGGCGGAAGTACTGCACCCGCATCTGCCCGCCAATGGTGCGCGTGACGTGCTGAAACACCTCGGCCATGGTGAAGGTGTTCTTCGCGTCGGCGCACTCCCACTGGTCCTCCCACATGTTGTCGAGGCCCTCGATGTGGACGCTGACGTTGCCGCCGTTCTCTGACGCCTCCTTGAGGACCTCCTGCTTGAGCTTCGCCTCGACCACCTCGATGCCGCGCCCCGTGACGTTCGGGATGGTGACCGGCACCAGCGGGTCCTGCCGCGTGCGCACAATGTGGGCCGAGTTGTTGATGTACACCACCGGCTCCTCGCGCAGGTTGACCCACACGACGGGGCCGTCGACGTGCGCGCGGTGCAGCTCGTTGAGGATCGTCGTGATGGCGCTCATGTTCGCCTGCGCGACGCCGCCGACGTTGAGCTTCGGCACGACGCGGAAGTAGGGCGCGCCAGAGATGATGCCGGTGGAGCCGCGGCGCCCGATGAGCGCGTCCTGGAGGTCCATCTTGAGGATGTGCTTCGCGGACAGCACGTCGCCGGTGCGCGTCACGCCGACCTCGAGCGGCGACGGCAGCACCACGTCCGGGCGGTCCTCGAGCATCTCCATGATCGCGATGGCGCCATCGGTGATGTGCTGCACGGAGGACGACGCCATCGACATGCGCCCCAGCGTCATGCTCGCCTGCGAGCGGTCCATCACCCGCAGCGGCATCCCGTGGAATTCCTTCTGCGTCCGGATCGCCAGCGGCCGCTTCGTCTCGGTGGAGCTGAAGGTGACCGTCGTGAACTGCGACTCGGAGAAGGCGCGCTCGCCGTCCTTGTCGCCGCCGGCCGACGCGGGGGAGCCGCCGGCGCCGTGCATCAGCGCCTGCACCTCCGGGTCGTCCTCGAGGGACTCGCTCCCGCCGATGCCGCCGGGCTCCGCCGGCGACGTGAAGGCCGCGCCGGTGCCAGGGTGGGGGGCGACGCTCGGCGGCGACTGCTTCTCCTCCTCCTCCTCCTCCGCGGGCGTGTTCTTGGGGGCGTCGCCGGCGCTGGGCGCGGGCGGGTGGGGGGTGGGCCCCGCGCCGGCGCGGCGGTGCGCCGGGCTCTCGAGGCGCTTGACGGTACCGTCGGCGGTGAGCATCGTGTAGGGCTCCGCGACGGCGAGGGAGGCCGGCGCCGGCGGCACGCGGCCGCTGCGGGCGCCCAGGCGGTCGTTCTGGCGCTGCAGGAGGGCCTTGAGGCGCAGCAGCTCCGCGTCCTCCTTGAGGGCCGCCGGCGGGGCGCTCGTCGCCGCCTCGCCGCTGCTGCGGCTGTACGGGCGCTGGAAGCCGTAGGCGCGGGGGGCGGGCGCGGGCGCCGCCGGCTGCGAGGACGCGCCGCCGCCGCCGCCGCTTGTGTGGCTGTGTCCGCGGCGACTGCTGATTGTGCTGCCGCGCGGGCTGCTGCGGGGGAGCAGCGGCAGACGCACGGTCGTCGTCGTGGGGTGGCTCGGTGGCGGAGACGACATGGAGGGCAACGGAGTATTACAAGTGAAAAGGCGGAGGACTCCGAGAAGCTAGTGAGCGGGCAAACGAAAAGAAGAGAAAATGGAAACCGTAGAGGTGGAGCTATGTACAAGATGCAATCAACAAGTCAGAGGAACAATGAAGCAGAGGAGAGAGAGAGGGAGAGCTATTAAAGATACACAAAGATGAACAAAAACAAGAAGAGAAAAAAGGAGGGTAAGAGAGAATATAAAGTGGCTATGTACAACGGGATGAAAGAGAAAAAGAAAATAGTGGGGAAGAGGAAAAGTGACAAAGAAATAAACAAAATAACAAAACGAAAAAAAACAAGTGTGTATTTACAAGAATACAAATAACAAATAGGATTGAGTGATGCAATAGAAGTGGAGGGGGGAGGTTGTGAGCTTGATTATATCTTAGTTCACTTACTAGTGCAGGTTCCTGTTGAATGGATAAGAGGGCGGAGAGGAAAAAGGGCGAAGAAAGTGTTGAAAGAAATCCACCAGATTGGACAGGTTTTAGCCATTGCTGTTGTTGTTGTTGTTGTTGTTGTTGTTTAAAGCATTCATTAGAGAAGCACCATTGCATAGCGGTGAAAGAGGGGGAGGGGAGGGGGTAAAAATTCACGCAAAAGAAAAAAATACTAATATAAGCCACCTACGTCGTCACCACGGGGAAGGAACGGGACGAGGGGCTGTGGGTAACGGGTGAAAAGGGAAAAAGGAACAAAAGAGAAAGAAAATTTAGGCCGAGGTCTCATCGACGCAGCACGGGCAGGAGCGTGGGGGCGGCGGAAAGGGAAGCGCGAGACGCCAGAGCGGCTGCCGGGCGCCAAATAGGCGGCGCCAGTGCTCTCGCCGCGTGCCGCGCGCCGCCGCCGGCACACGCAGCGGTGCACCGGCCGCACTGTGCGGCCCCTCATGGCTCCCCCTCTCCTCCGCGCCGGCGCTCAATTCGTTCGCCTCCCCCTCCGTCTCCGCTTCCCCGCCCCCGCAGAGGCGGCGACAGCGGTGCGCGAGGCCGGCGGCGGCCCACACGACGGTGGACGTCTGCGGGGCGCACGGCCCGTAGCGCATCAGCCGCACCTCCGCCTCGAAGCGCTCGTGGCGCTGTGCGGAGAGGCCCTGCAGCGTCGTCTGCCCCCGCCACAGCAGCCGCGCGTGCGCCGCCAGCAGGTAGCCGGTGCCGGCGGCGAAGACACTGAAGCCGAGCAGCATCAGCGCCAGCCACCGCCTGTGCGGCCACGCGAGGAGGTGGGTGCGCGCGCCGCCGCCGCCGCCGCCGCCGCTCTCGGAGGCCGCAAGCGCGAGGAGCGCGTCCGTGTCGACGCAGCCGTAGTAGCGCTGCCGCCACGCCGCCAGCAGCAGCGGGAGGGCGACAGCGGCGCACAGCACCGAGTAGAGCAGCAGCAGCACGTACGCCTTGTAGTTGCGCAGCCCGACGCAGTTGTTGAGGAAGGGGCAGTGGTGGTCCATGTGCCGCGTGCAGCGCCCGCAGTGCCGGCAGTGGTACGCGCGGTCCGGCTTGAAGACCTGGCAGGCGCCGCACCACCGCAGCGCCCCGTCCGCCTCGAACTGGCGCACTACACGCTGCACTCCGCCGGCGTCGGCGCTCGCGGGGTGCGCGGCCGGCGGCAGCAGCGCGTCCGCACCGGCGGCAGCAGAGGCGCCGTCGCCACCCTCGCTTTTACTGGTGTGCCTGTCCTCCCCTGGTGCGTTCGCTGACGTCTCTGGTGCGGGCCGCGGCGGCGGCGGCGGCGGCGGCGATGGGTTAGCGATGCCGAGGGAGGCCTCGAGCGTCTCCTGCTGCCGCCGCAGCCCCGCGCGCACCTCCGCCAGCAGACTCTGCTGCGCGCGCCACCCCTCCACGTAGTAGCGGTGGCACTCGGGGTCGGCGGCCGGCGGCTCCGCCCACGCCCCGCGCCGCGCCACGTAGCCCGGGTCCGTCAGCGCCGCCGCCCACAGGCACGCCGACAGCAGCGCGTACAGCACGTCCGCGGCGGCGAGCGCGGCAAGCAGGTGGGGGGCCGCGGCGGCGCGGCGGGCGGCGCACGCGCGCGGGTCGACGTCGAGAAGGAACAGCAGCCGCCGCGCCTCCGCGTGGTACGCGTGGCTCTCCCACGCCGCCGCGCCGGTAAGACGGTTAAGGGCCGCCAGCAACAGCAGCGACGTCAGCTGGATCAGCAGCGGCGCCCGGTAGGCCCACGCGAGCGCGCAGAGACTGCGGGGGCCGCTCAGTTCCGTGTTAAAGACGGTCGTCGTCGGCATTAGGTGTGTGGGGGGATGGGGGGAAGTGGAGGGGCGGCTGTCACTGACTAGTCAAATGTATCCCCACACGATGCTCCGTAGTATCACTCTATAGTTTTGCACGTGTCTATGGTTTATGGTCTAGTTGACGGAAGGTAAAATGAAGTCGTTGTCGACGCGCCAGCAAGAGTAGTAGAAATGAAGAAAAGCAGTGTGTAAGGAAAAAGGAAATTTCACCTACGTCAAGAGAACGACAATAACAATAGGAGAAAAGAAAAAGAAAAGAGAAAAAAAAACAAAGAGGTATAATAAGCTAGGTCGATGAATAGAGGGAATGTCTGTTTACTAGTGTGCTCTCGGCACTATTTGCTTCCTTTTTTTTTTTTTTTTTGAGATAGGGCGAAGAGCGTCAAACAGAAAGAAGGGAAGAAATGTTTTGGGGAGGAATTCAAGAAAGTGGGAAAGCGGTAATCATTTGGCGTCGGTAAGTGAAACAAAACGTAAGATGGAAGAGACACACATGATAGTAGTCGAAGATGGGTGCGAGAAACGGCACTGCAGCTCTGCGCAATTAAACAATGCATAGTAATACTAAAATTTAAGCGTTATGTTGGGAAAGTCTCAGTCGGGAAAAATCAAAAAGAAAAGCAAAAGAGAAGAGACCGTGATGGTGGGAAGAAATGGGAGGGAAACAGAAAGTGTGTTTTTTTAAATCATTTTTTTCTCTTTTTAGCAATTCACTCATCAAACATCCCGGATGATCGTGTCGTCGGCGGTGTTGTCGGTGCGCACCGGCGACGGCCACGCGCGGCGGTACCACCGCTCACGCCCGAAAAGCGTGCGGTAGTGCTTCTCCACTGCGTACTCATGCAGGCGCTGCCGCTGCTCCGCCTCCGCCTCCGCCTCGGGGCCCTTGGCGGCGCCCGTCCCCGGGCCGCAGCCGCAGGGGCAGTCCCAGTCCTTGCATGGAGCTCATCTGCTGCCGCCGCTCGCGCTCGCGCATCAGGTTGTCGATGGTCGCGCGCCCCTTGCATATGAGGCAGCAGTGCTCCCCCGCGAAGGCGACGAGCGAGAAGGCGAGGACGCCCATGATCGCGTACGGTGCGATCCACGGCAGCCGCGTGATCATCTCGCGCGAGTCGACAGCGAAGATCGCGATGACGCCCAGCACGCAGACAAAGAGCGCCGAGCCGCCGGACCACGCGAGGAACAGCACAAAGAGCTTGTAGTTGTTGCGACCCACGCAGTTGTTGATGAACGGGCAGTGGTGGTCAAAGTTGTAGACGCAGCGGCCGCACGCGCTGCAGTGGTGCGACTTGTCCGGCTTAAACTGGCGGCACTTGGCACAGTAGCGTGCCGCGCCGTCCCGCGCGCGCTCCACCACCCAGTACGGGTTCTCCGCCTCCTCGCCGGCGTCAGCGCCTCCGCCGTCGTTGTTGCTATTGTAGCTACTGGCGCGTGCGTCGGCGCTTAGTGGGGAGTGGTCCTCCCGGCCGCGCCGCCCGCGCTCGGGGTCCTCTACCGCCACGGCGGCGGGCGGCGGTGTCGTCGCAGAGCAGCGGGTTGCTGCCGCCGCTGCCGCTGCCCCTCTGACTACCACTTGCGGCGGCGGCGGCGGCCGAGTTGGGGTCCGCCTTGCTCACAGGCGCGTCCGGCGGCAGCGACAGCACGTCGGCCCTCTCCTCCTCGCCGCCGCCGCCGCGCGCGAAGACGCCCCCGGTGTGTACCTCCGGCACCAGCGTCGGGTCACCCTCGTAGAGGCGCGGCGGCCGCGTCCACGGCACCGGCGGCACGAAGCCCGGCGAGCTGCAAATCACGCGGTAGTAGCTGAAGAGCGCCATGGCCGCGGCGGGGAGGCTGAGCAGGATGAATAGCACGCACAGGAACACCTTCCACCCCACGCGCGGGTTGACGGCCGCGAGCCAGATCATGTAGATGAGGTGCGCCACCTCCAGCGCAAAGATGAGGAATGCGATGACGCCGGGGGTTGTATAGCCGCAGCACAAGGAACACCGCTGCGAGCAGTTCCTCGGCTTGCCGTGCGCGTGAATGTTAGTCATTGGAGAGAGTGGATGGGTGGGGGGGAGATATACAGATATATAGATATATATATATACAGTGTGTGTCGGAGATAAGTGAAGCAAAAGGTTACAAATAAGAAGGTGGTTGGTCAACTAGGGGAGGGAAGACAGCAAAGAGAGAAAGATAGGAAGGAAGTAAGCAAAAACTGTTGCGGGCCTTTCTATCTGTTTGTTTGTGAAGCAAAGAAAACGAGTTGGATCGTTTAGAAAAATATGTTGAGCTCTCTAGGGGTGTCTTTTCTTGAAATGGGGGCAAGCGCTGTAGGAATATGAGAGGAGAGTAAAAAAGAAAGCAGTGAACAAAGCAGTGAAAGCAAAGGCGAAAAAAAGTGGAGAATAAAAAGAAGAAAAATCGCCGACTGCGAGAATCGTAAACCGTAAAAAAGGTACTGTTTGGCTAAGAAGATATCGATGATTGTGTGTCTTTTTTCCCCTCCTCTGTAAAGGAATAATGATGTTTTATTATTCTATTGTTCTGTTTTGCCTTGTCGTGTGTGTGGGGGGGGGGGGGGAGAGGATGAAGGAATAGCGCGATTCACGTAGAGCAATTCTAAGTAAGAATACGCAGGCAATAGCGGTAGCATTTAAGAATAAGTTGACCATCTGAGAGAACGAAGACAGTTAAAATACTTTTTTCGTTTGGTGTGATGGCGCCTCCGATCTCTCTCTAGTAGATTAGTCTGACTACGCGGTAATGGACACAAATAGCTACTTCCCACCGCTGTCGTTACGTGCCGTGCATTGACTTGTGTGTGTGTGTGTGTGTTTTAAGGAAACGAAATATTAATGAAGCAAAATGAGCATAACAGTAAATATAAACAGCGTGACAGAGCTGTGTGGGGTGAACTGAAAAGTGGATAGTAAAAAAAAAAAAAAATGAGAAGCCGTGTATACGGAAGCGGGCGACATCCAAAAACACGCAGCGTGGCATGGAAGCACCCGTCGGCGACCGTCTAATTGCTAAGTCAACGGGTGCGGGGTTTTCATACATTCGCTCGATACAGCACTCCCCCCTCTTGTCTTATACGGGGTCATCCTCCACCTGCAGGTACGCCTGCTCGTGCTGCTTGCGGTAGGCGGCTGTTGATGTCGTCGGGGAGTCCGTCGCGGCCGTCGCGCTTCGGCCGGAAGCAGAAAGCGAGGCGCCACCAGCGGCGGTCGGCGCCAAAGACGTCGTAGAGATGCTCCTCGCGCGTGCTGAGGACGCGTCGCCTCCGGCTTACCCGACTTGCGGGCGACCATCTGCGACACGGACGTCTCGCCGGAGTAGGTCATGTAGCAAAAGTGCCCCGCGAAGCACGAGAAGCAGAAGCCCATGAGCATCGAGAAGAGAATCGAGCCGTACAGCACCACCAGCGTCAGCGAGCCGTCGTCGCTGCCGAGCTTCAGGTGCTGGAAGTTGTTGAGGCAGCAGTAGGCGGTGTGGAAGACAATGTGGAAGGCCCCCAGCGGAATGTAGGCAATGAAGAGCAGAAAGTACTTGGCGTTCTCGCGTCCGACGCAGTTGTTGATCCACGGGCAGTGGTGGTCCATACGGAAGACGCAGCGGTTGCACATGTGGCAGTGGTGTGCGTTGTCGGGCTTGAACTGGTCGCAGGCGGGGCAGTAGCGCAGCTTACCGTTGCGGTCGAGCTGGCCGCACCTCAAACGGGTTCTCGCTATACGCCTTGCCGGCGTACTTGGGCGGCTGCGCCCATATCGCGTGCGGCACGTACCCCGGCGCCGTGAAGATGGCGAGCGCGAAGTTGCCGTACACCATCGACTCCGCAAAGACCATCATGGCGAACCCGTAGTAGTAGTTGAGCCACGACGCGTTGCCCAGCACGCACGCCGGCGTAGAGGCGGGGCAGCATGTACAGGTGGTACGGCAGGATGTTGGCCGCGATGAGCAGCACCGCCATCACCGGCGGGAGGTAGCTCACGCACAGCAGGCACCACTGACAGAGGCTCCGCGGCTTGTAGACGTGCACGTTATAGCGACACATGGCACGGGAGAAGACGAAATGAAAAAAAAGAAGTGGTATGTTTTGTTCTGTTTTTTGTTATTATTTCAGTCTTTCTTTTTTTTTTCAACTCCTTATCCTTTCAATTCTTTCTTGTAAAAGAATGAATACAATTATTATATAAAGCTCAACAATTTATACAGTGGATTACAATGAGTAATGTGAATAATTATAAACAGAGAGAGGAAGGGGGAAAAGAGCAAACGCAACCAGAAGAGCGAAAAAGAAAAAAAACAAATATTTTGGAGATAGTTACAGCTTTTCAAAAGAGATCTAGTCAGAATAAGGGCAGACAGGAAAAGCTTGTAAGAGAAGAGAAACGGCAATGCTTGTCCCGGATCTGACAGCTGTTCTGAACAAAAGAAAAGCAGCACACTGTGGGAAGGGGAAAAAGTAGTAAGAAAGGAAAAAGAGTCTATGAATTGTGCCTAACGATAATAAACACAAGTAGCTGCTTCCTTTTTTTACCTTTTACTTTCCTGTGTGTTTTTTTTTCTAAACCTTTCGTACTATGTATTGAATTGTTGTTGCGGAGGAGGTTTTAGGAGACGTCGAAACAGTGGAAAAAATAATCGGTCGTTTTAGAAAGTGAATCATTGACTTACACACATCACATATATTATGAGCTTAGATACGAAGAAGCTAATTCATAAAAAATAAAAGATGATAATAGTCGGCCGAAGCGTAAGAAGCGAGCGCTGCACGGTGTCTCTACCCATTCCAACAACTCGGTCACAATCGGGTAGACAGACGCAGCTCATTCATCCTCCACATATACGCATAAATAAACACATACACATACAGAGGAGTCGTCGACTTCATATGCCACGTAATGTGAACCACTTGAGGAGAACGCAAGTATTCGCTCATTTTATATATTCGTTGATGATCACTCTCTTTTTTGTTTTTTTGTAGTAGTTTTTTAATATTATGTTGACGAATCACTCAAAGGGAAAAGAATAAATGGTCTAATGATTCATATATATGTGTGTGTGTGTGTGTGTGTGTCTCGATAAGAATTTGAATGGAAAGAGGAAGGAAATAAAGGAAATAAATGAGGGGGAAAAAGGCAGAAATGTTGTGTAAGAAAATGAAAGCGAATAAGTTGTCCTATTTGGTTCATACAAAAGAGAAAATAATGATATGGTAGTGGTGAGGAATGATGATAAGATACACTAACAGGTAAGGAGACACTGCGTAACAAAGAAAGGAAAGAAGAAAAATGCGTTGTGACAGAGAGAAACAGAGACAGATAGATAGATTTATATAAAGAGAGAAACAAAAAGGGGATAGAAACCGAAAACAAACGCGATGGGGTGTGATAACAAAAAGGGAGAGAAGAAAAGGAGAACAATGAAGAAGAGAGGAGAGGAAATGTATATCAGACGAGTGAGTGACAACAATTGCACAGTCTCGAGAGAAGGCTTTGGCTTTCCATGTCACCTCCACACTCGGTTCGCACGATTTTACATTTGATTCTCATTGTTATTATTATTATTCTCAACTTCTTTCGTCACTTTCCCTTGCAGTCCTTTCGGATAAGTTATGTTATTTTTCTTCTTTTTTTTTTCTTTCTTATGTTTTGGTAGGTTGGTTAGCGTAGTAAATATAAATATAAGTGACTAATGTACGGGATAACCGAATAGTGAAATAAGTGTAAAATGTGTGTTGATGTTGTTGGTGATTTTTTTTTTCCTCACTTCTTCTTTTCTTCTTCGCTTTTCATTTCACAGAACTCGGAACAAGGAGAACAAAGAAAAAGTGATGGAACACAATAAAAAAAAAGAGGAAAAGGAGCACTAACAACAAGAACAAGAAAAAGAGAAAACAAATAAAATGAGCCGGTCGTAACAATGTAAAAGAACACCCAAAGCTTCTCTCTCCCTTCGTTGTTTTATTTTTCCTTCACATCTATGATTTCTCAAAACAGATGAGAAAGGAAAAACAAAATAATGATCGAGTAAGAGAACGTCATTGAAAGAGGAAAGAGGAAGGAAAAAAATAACGGAAGGCGCCACGACGTGGACTACTTTTTACGTCAAACCTTTTCTTTTTTTCCGTTCGCTGATTTTCCTACTACCGTTTTTTTGTCTTGCTTTTCTTTCTCTCTCTCTATTTCTATCTCTGCTTTTGCGAATAGGTGCGTCCATCCTCTTCTTTGTTTCCTTTGCTGTTGTTGCTGGTGTTGCTACTTTCCGTTTACTTGGCGGCGGCCTTGGCCTTGGCGGCGTGGTTCTTGAGGGTGAGCTCGATCAGCTCCGCGACCTTGGCGCTGTCGAGCGCGATGCCGCAGCGCTCGACGCTCTCGAGGGTCGTGAGGAGGTGCGTCACGTTGCCGGCCTCGACCAGCGCGTCGGCGAGGCGCAGCAGCCCGAGGACCTCCGTCTCGAGTCGGGGGCGCTCCATGATGGCGAAGGAGTCGCGCAGCTGCCGGCCCTCGCTCGGGCTCACGCCGTTCATGACGCGCGCGATGTTGTTGTAGCGGCTGTAGATGCCGTCGGCCTGGCTGCGGTGCAGGTTCGCGTTGCGCACGTACGGGCGGATGAAGGAGTACTGCTGGAAGAAGTGGCGGAGGTCGACCACGAAGTCCTTGATGACGGGGAAGTTGGGCAGCGGCCCGACGGTGGTGACGTTCTGCGCAAAGGTGATGCACGCGAGCGAGTTGATGCCGTTGATGTTCATCGCGCAGCTGCCGCAGACGCCCTCGCAGCACGAGCTGCGGAAGGCGAGCGAGGGGTCCTGGTGGGCCTTGATGGCGATGAGCAGGTCGAGCACCATGTAGTCGTGGTGCTTGTCATACTCGTAGCTCTCGATGCGCGAGCAGTTGCGCTCGGGGTCGAAGCGGATGAGCTGCAGCACCGCCTTCTTGTCCGACGCCGCGGGGGAGGCGGCCGCGTCGGCGGAGCTGCTGCTCGCGCGACGCACGATCGTCTTGTAGGGGCGCGCGCCCATGGCAACCTTGCGCAGCATCGTCGCTTATACAAGTAAACAAAAGTGTTTGCGTGTGTGGGTTTACGTTAAAAAAGGAGAAAAAAAAAGCTAAGTTTTGTATGAGTAATTGGCTTGTGTTTGCTTTAGCAACAACAGACGTTAATAACTACAAGGGAGAGATGCGACGGGGGGGGGGGGAGAAGGAAATGAGTGGGTGAGGGAGTGAGTGAGAGAGAAACATAGCGACGCCGTGAAGTACAAACATGTATTCTCGTGAGAGCAGCCTTTGGGAAAAAAGCGGAAGGATTCCACTATATCATTTCGTTGGGAAAAGAAAGGATGAATAAGCACAGTGCAAAGAGAACAGAAAAAAAGAAAAACAACAAAGAGCGAGTAGAAGGAGCAACATGTTCAGTAAAACAACAGCATCAAGAATAATAATAATAATAACAGAAGTAGTAACAATACATACATGCGGCTCACTCTGGTACAAAAAGCCCCCAGTCGTTGACGCGTAGGGAGCGAACGGCGGCGCGCAGCACCTGCAGCCTCTCCTCGGGCGTGTACAGCCGCGTGACGACGCGCGCCTCGGAGCTGCCCGGCGCGACCGCCGCCACCGCCGACAGCGACACAAGCACGTCGGTGGCGATGGGGGAGTGGAAGCGCAGCACGCAGAGCCCCACAAACACCTCGTTCTCGCTGCCACTCTCGTTGCGAAACTTGCTCACGCGCTGCGTGCCGGCGACGAGGCACCCGTAGGCGCACGCGACGCCGCGCGGGTCGGCGGGGGCGGCCGCCAGCAGCGGCGCGTCGTCCGCCAGCGACAGAGGGGCCTCGAAGTCGACGGTGGTGGCGACGCTCTCGTTGGCGCGCGCGATGCCGTCGTAGTAGGAGCGGCCGCACGCGCCGTCCGGCAGCGCCGCGTCGTGCGAGAGAAGCTCCACGATGAGCGTCGCGCCGGACGCCGCGTCGGTGTGCATCTCCTGGTAGTCGGGCACGTCCCGGAAGTCGGAGACGTCGACCATCTCTATCGGCACCAGAGTCTCCATCGCGCCTCCGTACAGCTCCAGCCGCTTGTAGGTGTGCGTGGGCATTCTTTTATTAAGGGGGGGGTGTTTACTGTTTGAAAGTGTTTGGATATTTTTGTGAGAGGGAGTACTAGGGCGTTGATAGTTTTGTAATAAAGGGAGATACAGAATGATATGAGAGAGAAGAAGGCACTACATCAAGTTAATCGGAGGAAATGACATCTGTTGAATCACAAAGTGAAGAAGATACCGTAAAAGTGAACAGGGAGATTAAATATGAAATCTTTTTTTTCCACTTGCTTGTTTTTTTGTCTTTTTCGTCGCTTCATTTTGTGTTGTTCTTTTGTTGTTGTTGTTGTTTTTAGAAACGCAACGCAGCATAGAAAGCAGAAAAACACAGATGTAAGGAAGGAAATCATACACACAAGCAATTCCCATCTAATTAACTTTAGAAGAGGTGCAGGAACCCATCCATGCGCCTACTTTTTTTTCGCGGCGGCGGTGGCGGCCATCGCGTCCATCTTCTTGAAGGTCTCCTGCTCCGGCTGCAGCGCGCGGCGCAGCGAGACCTTGAGCACGCGCGCGACGCACACGAGGTGGCGCCACAGCAGCACCGCACCGTAGGCGGCCTGCAGCACGCACACCGCCAGCAGCACGTCCAGCAGAGCGACGTCCTCGCCGCCCCGCAGCGGTGCCACCCGCGCCGCGACGGCATCCAGCGGCGGCGGCAGCAGTCCCCTCCGCGCCAGCGCCTCCGCCTCCGCCGCCAGGTTGCTTGAGAGGCCCTGCACCACCACCACCGCCACCAGCGCGAGCGGAAACAGAGCGACCGTGACCGCAACGTGCTTTTCAACAGCTAGCCCGGCGGCGGCGGTGGCGGCGCGTGCGGAGGAGGAGGGGGAAGAGTGAATGTGCCTCGCGGCAGCCTGAGGGGAGCCGCGCAGCCCCCGCCACACTCCGGGAAGGAAGAAGACGACGGTCAGCGCGAGGCCACCGAAGAGAAAGAGAAAGGGGACCACCGTGGGGTGCATCAGGAGAAAAAAGGGTGAAGAAGAGAAAAGGGTAAATAAGGTATGAGCTCCCGTCGCGTTGTGCTCTAAGGATCTTTGAAATTATCGTTTTTGTTTCTCTTTTCTTGTTTCTTTTTCTGCTGATATAAGTGGAATGAAAGTCGTAGCGGAAGGGAGGGGGGGGGTATTGTTGATGCAAGATAGACGTTAAAGAACGAAGTGGTATCACGCAATCAGATGTTCTCGAAGCAGACTCCCAGCCAAGCAGCAGAATGGGAGAGAGAGAGAGAAAGAGAGACACAACAAAGAATTGTGAGAAGGCGTACAGCTGCCGTGACTCACAGTGAGGGAGAAGGTGAGAGGAACAAAAAGGAACGTGATACAATACCACACATTACAAAACAAAAAAGGCACCTGCCTCTTAGATACGTATATTAACAGGGTGAAACACATTTCACACACACACGCAGCGCACGACAATCTGACAGAGAGGGAAAAGGAGCCAAGCGAGATAATTTAGAAGACCCAAATTTACGCGATTGACTTCATCCCTTCTCGTCCCCGCACCTCTTAGATACCCTTCTTTTAATGGATGCACTCATCTGTTGTTGTTTTCCTCCGATTCTTTTTTTTTTTCACTGCTATTTTTTTGTTGTTGTAGTAGTACGTGCAAAAGTAACGAACAATTCTGTGTAGAACACGCGAATAAGAGCAGTCGTAGCGTAAAGTAGCCGAAACAGGTGAAGAAATACAAAAAGAGAAAAAGCAGAGAAAAGCGAAGCAGTGAATAAGAAAAGCTATCGCACACACACACACATATACATATTCACCGGCTCAGGTAGGGAAAGACACACACGCGTACAGGCGGGCGCGTGTGTCGCCTACCAGGGCATGGGCGTGGGCTCCGCGGCGACCGGCTGCGGGCGCGCCAGCTCGTCCAGCTCCGCCTGCTTCTCGCGGATCTTGTGCTGCAGGAGCAGCTCCGCGCTGCGGCGCACGCGGGTCGCGGCGGCGGCGCCGAAGTGCCTGGCGACGTTGCTGGAGGGCGCGTTGTAGCGCCGCACGCGCGCGACCATCTCGGCGGGGTCGGCGGCGGCGAGCTGCGCGGGGGAGCGGTAGCCGGCCTGCGCGAGGGCGCGGGCGCGGGCCGGCGTCATGCCGGGGATCTCGGTGAGCGGCAGCAGGTCCGGCCGCACGCCCGCGTCGAGGCGGCGCGCGAGCGACTGCAGCAGCGCCTCCATCGCCGTCCACCCCATCGCCGCACAGAAGCGCGTGATGCTGCCGCTGAAGGCCGCCGCGGCGCGCGAGAGGTTCTGCACGTACCCCGGCGTCACCCGGAAGCGCTCCGCGATCACCTCGTACGGCACCTCCGCCAGCACGTCGGCGAGAATGAGCGCCACGAAGAAGCGGCGGGCGGCAAAGTAGCGGCGGCGCTCCTCCTCGCCGGCCGGCTCCGCGTGGGGGTTGCCCCCCGGGCCGTAGCCGCCGCGGCGGTCGAGCAGGAACTTGTCGTCGACGCCGAGCTGCATGCCGATGCGGGTGCGCGCCTCGGACAGCCGCACCCACACCTCCAGGTACACGTCCCAGTCGCAGTCGCCCACCTCCCGCAGCGGCGTCGCGTAGTAGCAGAGGTGCAGCTCGTCGGCCAGGATGATGCCGCGCTGCTGCACCTCCACCAGCTCCCGCCGCACCGTCACCGCCTCGTCCACCGAAAACCCCGCGCGCACCGAGGTGCTGCCAAAGGGCGTCGGCGTCACTGCCGTGTCGCGCGGCAGCAGCGACGGTGTAGGCACCGCCTCCTCCTCATCCTCCACTTGTCTTTCGCTTTCGTTTCCGTTCTCGTTCTCGCCCTCACCCTCGCGGGGCTCCAGCGTCAGGAACTCGCGCGAGCTCAGGTAGAGCAGCGCGTGGTCGATGAGCACCTCGAGACGGCCGAGCGGCGTGTCGGCGGCGGCGGCGGCGGCGGGCGCGAGGGTGGCGGCGTGCGCGGCCAGCACCCGCGCGGCGGCGGGGTCGAGCGGCCCCGGGGCGTAGGCGGCGAGCAGGCTGCGGGCCCAGCGGCGCGCGCCGGCGCGGGAGCGGAAGATGCCCGTCGCGACGCACTCTAAGACAGCGCGCTGGAAGACAGTGAAGCTCGCGAGCGCCTGGCTGCGGCTGTCCTCCAGCCCGCGGTGCACCAGCGCCAGCCCCTCCCGCTCGCTGCGCTTGTCCAGCACCAGGAAGGACTCGCCGTAGGGGTCGAGGCCCGCGCGGCCGGCGCGCCCGCACATCTGCTGGTACTGCGCCTTGGACATGACGCCGTCGAGGCCAACGCGCGGCGACTGCAGCACGACGCGCCGCGCGGGGAGGTTGACGCCGGCGGCGAGGGTGGAGGTGCAGCAGAGGATGCGCACCGTGCGCTCGCGGTACGCCTGCTCAATCAGCGCGCGCTCCTCCTTCATGAGGCCCGCGTTGTGAAACGAGACGCCGAAGGGGAGCAGCCGCGCGAGCTGGCCCGCCTCGCGGTGCGACAGGCTGCACAGCTCCCCCTGCAGCGTCTGCACGGCCGCGCGCGCGGAGGGCTCGAGGCTCGCCAGCTTCGCCGCCGACGCGCGCTCGAGCTGCGTGTAGAATGGCGCCGCCGACGCCTGCTGCCGCTGGAAGAGCGAGCCGCGTCAGTGATGCCGGTCGGCTCCGCGTCGCCCCCGAGGGCGGCGGCGGCGGCGGCGGCGTCCTGCCGCATCAGGTACTGCACGACGCGCAGCGCCACCTCCGCCGTCTGGCGCCGCGAGAAGCAGAAGACGAGCACCGACGAGTCGGGCGGCAGCTCCGTCGCCAGCTCCATCAGCGGGTCGCCGCCCGTGAGGGTGCGCACCGGGCGCTCGCCGTCCTCCAGCACCACGCCGTCGAGCACCGCGTAGGACGTCAGCGGGATCGGCCGGAAGCTTCCAATGTAGCACTTGGCGCGCAGCCACCGGGCGACGGTCGGCAGGTTCGGGATGGTGGCGCTCATCCCCACGATCTGCGCGGGGCGCAGGCCCTCCACCCGCTGCGCGTCCGACAGCAGCAGCAGCGACGCGAGCAGCTTCTCCAGCGTCGCGCCGCGCGAGCCGTCGGAGAGCATGTGCAGCTCGTCGACCACCGCGAGGCCCACCTCCGCCGCCGCGCGCTTGTCGGCGACCAGCGAGTTGAGCAGCAGGCACGCCTTCTCGAAGGTGCACACAAAGACGGAGGGCGCGGGCAGCGGCGGCAGGCGCCCGGCCGTCCCGTAGTGCCCCTCCAGACGGAAGTTGAGGCGGTCCGCGAGCGGCTCCAGCAGCCGCACCTTCTCCTCGACCAGCGAGACGAAGGGCAGCACGAAGAGACACGACTGGCCGCGGTTCAGCACGCACTGCAGCAGCGTCACCTCCGCCACAAGCGTCTTGCCGCCGCTCGTCGGGAGGCTGTAGACAAAGTTGCGCCCGGCGCGCAGCGCGGCGCTGCCCAGCACCTCCTTCTGCCACGCGTGCAGCTCCTTGACGCCGCGCTGGCTGCAGTAGAGAGACCCCACGGCGGCGGGGAGGCCGTAGAAGGTGCCCGGGTCCAGCGGCGGCGCGCGGCGCTCGTCCTCCGCGTCGCTGTCCGTCTCCGCTGCGGCGGCGGCGGCGGCGTCTCCTCCCGGCGGCAGAGGACCTTCGACAGCGGCAGTGGTGGGAGGCGTCGTTTGCGCATTGCCGCCGCTAACAGTTGTGGTGGTGGCGGTAGTTAGTGTCCGTCGCGTGTTGGGGCGTGTAGCCGTGTGTGCTGCTGGAAGGTAAAGTGGCAGAAGGAGCACCGGCGCCGCTGGTGTCCACGGCACTTCTCGTGGCCTCTTCGGCTTCGCCCAACTCCTCCGGGGGAGGCGTGGGGGGAATGTCCTCCGGGACGTACGGGGCCGGGGGGCCGGGCGGCGTCAGCTGTGGGGCCCGCAAAGGGGACGGAGGGGAAGGAGGGGCTACGCACGGCTGTACCGCTTGTCTTGCTGCTGCTGCTGCTGCTGCTGGGCTCGCGTCGTCGTGCTGCGCCGCCACTCGTGCGTGCATGGCGTCCGCCGGCGGCGCTTCCTGCTGTTGCTGCTCCTGTCCTGTGTGGGCAGGCGCAGAGACCACGCTGTGCGCACTCGTGCTGCCGGCCACCACCGCGGGAGCCCCGGAGAGGTGTGTGGGCGTTGCTGACGCGGTGGTGGTGGAGGTCTCGGCGCCGTCCGTCAGGCCGTCGTCCGTGCAGCCGCGCGACGCGGGGGAGGCGGTGCCGCCGCTGCTGTGACTGGTGGCAGCAGCGGCGGCAGCAGCACTACTAGCAGCGGCGGCGGCGGCGGCAGCAGCAGCCTTGAAGGTGAAAAGGGTGCGCCGCGGTACGAGAGGCGCAACGAGGAAGGGTGACGTCGGGAGTACCGCTGCGGCGCCCTGCCGTGCTGTGGCGGGGGCGGAGGCTGGCGCAGCGGCGCAGCAGCGGCGGTGGGCGAAGCAGGTGGCGGCAAGAGAGGACGAGAAGGAGCAGGCGGGGGGACTGGTGACGGTGCCACCTCCTCAGTCGCGGTCAGACGCGCGGCGGCGGCGGACGCGCGGCATGACGTCCTGCAGGCGAAAGGTTGTCTTCTTGGCCGCCACCGTCGCCGCAGCCCCCGCGTGGTGCATGCCCATCAGTAGAGAGGACAGAATGGGGGAGGCGGCGGGGCGCGCAGGCGCCGCACGCGCGGGCTTTGGGGGGCCGCGGTCCTGCGGGAACAGCGCTGGCGGCGGCGGCGGCGGCGGCGGCGGAAGAAAGGTCTCGTGATCCGGCAGCGTACGTCCCGCCGTCGCAGCCGCTGCCGACACCACCGCCTCATCCTGCGGCTGGTGCTGGGAGAGACGCTCGAGGGTGCCGCCGCTCAGGTGCTGCGACAGCGGCTCCCCCAGCGACAGCGGCGGGGGCGAGTGCGGCTGCGAGGCGTAGAGGACGTCCGGGTTCGGCGGAGTGCAGTCGACGCCGTCCGACGAGAGGCGCATCTCCATTGCCCGCTCGCGCGCCAACTCCGCAGGGTCCTCTCCTCCTCCTCCTCCTCCTGCCGCCTGCGAGGGAAACAGAGGGCCCGCGGGGCCCGGCGCGGGGGGCGACGCGGAGGGAACACTCGAGGCGTCGGGGGGCGCGGAGTGCAGCGGCGGCGGCAGCGACAGCGGGGCGGGAGGCACCGCCGCGGCAGGGGAGAAAGAGCAAAGGGCGCAAGGAGGCGCGGCAGCAGCAGCGGCGGCGGCGGCAGAGTTCGCGGCCCCCGGCGAGGAGTGGCAGTGCGGGCCGCCGGCGCCGCCGGAGCCCGGCTCGGGGGTCTGGAGAGGAGGGGTGGGGGAGCCGCCGGGGCGGTTTGCCTCCATTGCCTGTAGAAAGAGCGCCGCCACGTCCACAGGGGAGCTGCCGCCGCGCGAGGACCCTCCGGCGCCGCTCGCCGCCGACGGCACGCTGTCCGTGCGCGACTGAGGCTCCCGCGGCTGGGAGAGCGGCGGCCCCTTCTGTAGTGGTGTGTAGTGCTCATACTGCTGCTGTTCCTGTGGCGGCTGCTCCTGCAACTGTGGTGTGTGTGGTTCATGTTGTTGTTGTTGCTGCCTGCGGCGCCGCCTCCGCCGGTTCCCCGCCCTGCCGCGGCCACACCACCACCTCGTGTTGTTGCCGCTGCGCCCTCTGAGGGGTGTGCGCGGCGCTCGGCACCCACGGCAGCGTCGGCGGCGGCGGTAGCGCGTGGCTCGGCGGCGGCTCGGCGGCCACGGCCGGCCGCGTTGGGGAAGGGTAGCGCACCTGCCGTGCGGCGCGCGGGCCGCTGGCGTTGAGCCCCAGGCGACACCCGTTGGCAGCCGCGCCCGCCGTACTGTGGCCGCTGCTGGGCCGAGGGCGCTTGGAGCCGAGGCGAGGCGGCGGCGGCGCGGCGCCTGCGAGGGCGGAGCTGGAGGGTGGGGTCGCGCTGACAGAGCTGGGGGGAGAGGAGGAGGAGGAGGCGCGCGCCGTCTCCTGCGTAGCGCCGTCGTGATCGCTGTAGCTGTATTCGTCTGTGGCGCGCCGCCGCCGCCGCCGCCCGCTCTGGCTGCCCTGCGAGCCTGTCGCCTCACTGCTGCCGCTGCCGCCCTGGCGCTGCCGCTCTCTTCCACTGCTGCCGTCGCCGCCGCCGCCGCTGCTGGGTCTGGGTGCGTTGAAGCCGCGCACAGACACCATCGTGCGGCGCATCGCGACAGTGAGTGGACAACACGCGCGGAGGGGGGGGAGAGGACTAAAAGTAAGAGGAAAAGAAGGAAAGTGTGTGTGTGTGTGTGTGTGTGTGTGTGTGTGTCGGAGGGCTGTAAGAACAGATATCTAAGAGAAGGTTCTATGTGTGATGTGAAACGGAAAACGAAGATTTTTCTAATGGTGTGATTCCTTACAGTCTGTCGCCGCTGTGTATATAAAGAGTGGGGGAAGTAAAGGAAAAAGAGGGGAAGGGGGAAGAGATTAAGCATAATGAATTCATAGCGAAATCTCATTCATTCGTCTATCATGACTGCGTATGCCAACGTAACTCTGGTAAGGCGTGTGTACCCCGGCACAAGAAAAACAAACGGAAAAACATATTGAATCAGCAGATCACTCTTTTGCAACGTGCAGGAAATGAAAAAGAAAGCTCTTTTACTAAGAGAGAGAGAGGGGAGGGAGGGCAAACCTGCACAGTGATTAGTTAATTCATTTGATAAAGTCAAATTCTTTTTTTTTCTTTAAGTGTTAAGTACAGAATCAGTAGGTTACTGATTCGTGTGGGTTAAATGAAAATAAAATACAAAGATAAAGAATTAAAATTAAAACCAAGGGGTTAAGATATGGGAAACCGAAACTCAGGAACAAAAGGGAAAATAAAATTTAAATGAGCATAAATCATTAATAAATTATAACAAAGATTAATTAAAATGAATGCCGATGCAAAAACAAAAACAAATAAATGTGGAAGGGAGGGGGAGGGAAGCAACACGAAGCAACTTGATAATAATTAAAAAGAGTAAAATACTAAAAGTGAGGAAAAGAAAAAAAAGCAGAATAATAAGAAGAAGAAATAAACGAGAATCACCCTCGACAGGGGAGAGAGAGGTGAAACATTTTGAAGCTTTTGAGCGCAAGAGCAACAAAAAAGAAATGAAGACAAAAATAATAATAAAAGAGAAAGCAAAGGACAACAATGTACGGAGCAGATTCTCTTTATAAAGACAGCGCTGTACTGAATGAGTGAAAAGAGGAATAAAAAGAAAAAAAAACAGAAGAATTGAATAAAGAAAATGAAGAAAAAACGTAACTCCATAAATAAACAGAGTAATAGAAGGCAGTTGGGCAGGAGGGGGAGGGTAAGAGAAAAAAAAAGAAAAGAAAAAATGTACCCGCGTCTCCTTCGTGTTATCACTACTGAGAGAGTACAGTAATTTCTACTTCTCTCTCATCTTCGTATATATATCTTCCCCTTTCCAGAGCTATAGATTACCTACTCCTGTTCTTCCTCCTTTTTAAAACTGATGAAATGTGTGTCTGTGTATGGGAGAGGGGGGATGAGTATTCGTTTGTAAGAGTGTTTTGTGTGTATATGTGTATGAAAGTGTATATGCGCGTATTTCTATTGCAAAAAGAATAATAAATAAAAATGCTGTGTATGTAGAAATAATGCGAATTGATTTTGGTGTCACAAGACAACAAAAAGAAAAAGAGGAGAAAAAAGAAAATAATAAAAGAAAAAGGAAAAAACAATAGTAATAATAAAGAAGTAGATGAAAAGAATATCAGATATCCTTCTCTTGTTGCTTGTCTTCGAATTTTTGCTGAATACTTTTTTTTGTTGGGAGTGTTTTTATTACATATTTATTTCAGTGTTGTTGTTGTTGTTGTTGTTTTCTTTTTGATGCATATGTTTTTCGTGTGTTCCCTCTCTCTCTCAGTCGATGTTTTAACCTTTCGAACTCATTCACATCGTTGTTTTGCCCCTTCTTTTACATATTCCCTTTTTTATTTTGCTTTCCTTGACGTTGTGTTGGCGCTCGTCCTTACAGATAAGAATGCCACCGTGAGAAAAGTCAGAAGAAAAAAGACACGGAAAAGTAAATATTAATGTATACTTTTTTTTTCTTTTTCGAAGTGGAATACCAATAAAGTGGGGGAGAGAGGGAGAGAGGGAGTTCGCCAAAGGTGGGAAGAAACAAAAATCACAGAGAAGTACTACAAGAAAAAGAAGAAGAAAAAATATAATGCAAACAATCACTGGTAGATAGTCGTCAAGAAATATTTGGAGAAAAAACGAAGAAGACACTCTAAAAATATAAAAAATAATAATCAAAACAAATGTGAAGTAAAAGAGACAAAAACGATCGCGAAAAGAGTAAAGTACTGGTAAGTGCAGGCAAGACATAGCCGAATGGGAAAAACGTAATAGTAATAACAAAGATCTCTCATCATAAAAACATAGGAAGGGAACCACGGATATAGAAGCAAAAGGAAAAGAAACAATAGCATGCGGAGAAAATGAAAAAAATAATAAAGTGCGTGTCACCAGCAGCACGAGAAGGAGAAGAGTATGAGAAGAAATAAATGAGAAGAAATTCTATTTTTCGCTCGCGCAAACAAATACATTGTGTCAGTGATGCCTTTATAGACAGAGGCGCTGACGAGTTTCTTCCTTTTCCTCTCACTTTCATTTCTCTGAGAAGCTTCATTCATCGCTTGAAGCAGCAAAAAGAAAAAAAGGTCATAACGAATGTTCAAAACATCGTGAGCAAAAAGGAAAAAAACAAACAACTGAAAAGTTAGAAGGAGGAGATGAGAGATGAAACGACTGATTAACTTTTCACTTTCATTCGTTCTCTCTCTTTCTCTTTCCTTTCCAAAAGTGCCGTAATAAATCAAACAGCACAGCGAATTACATACTTTTCTTGTGTTTTTGCTTTCTTTCGGCTTCAACTCATTGCAAAACAGCATGATTAAAACGCCACCGCTATCGTTAGGAAAGAGGGCGGGCTAGATGACGAGAATGGAGGAGGACGATGCAAGCTCAGGGTGAAGTGAAGCATCACCTACAAGAAAGATAAAAGAAAAAGGAAAGATAATTTCATGTACGGAATGAACAATAGTACAAAAGAAAACAAAAAGAAGCAATAATAAATGAAGGACGAAATCAAACGCCGTGCGACGCCAAAGAAACGTATTTTAACGCGCACACGGAAAGAGGGGGAAAAAAAAAAAGAATGATCATAGTGAAACAAAACAGAGAGTGATATAAGTCATAAATTGAAACAAAAAAAAAAAGATGTCGGGAGGGGCAAACAAGAGTGAAAAATGTACAATGACACAATACAATAGCAAAAGACAATAGTTTGAAAGGAAAAAATAAAAGATGGAATAGATGAAGCCTAACGTGCACGATGGATGAATGGCGAGAGTGAGGGTGGGAGGGCAGAGCAGTAGAGAGAAATAGAGTGAGGGAGAGAGAGAAGAGGGGTTTCGCTGAACGCGTGACATACATCAGCAGTTGTTGAAGTGCCGAGTGTGTGTGGGTTGGGCAGAAAACAGCGGAGAAAAAGAGAAGGGGGAGAAAAACGTCGTCCGCAGCCGTGTGAGAGAGTGAGCTATACGGAAGAAAAGATTCACCCGTCAGGAAATGGCGGAGGGCGCCGGCGCCTCCGTCTCCTCGCGCGGCCGCTTTTCTCCCGCGTGCGGCAGCGACGGGTGACGGCCCTCCGCCTCCGCCTCCGCCTCCGCGCCGCCGCTGCTGCTGCCGCCGCCCTTGTACGTCGCGGCCGGCGGTGTCGGCGGCTGCGAGGCGGGGCTTGCCGGGGCCGCGTGGCCGCTGCGCTCCCCCGGGCGCCGCTCGCCGTGGCCGCGCTGTCGGGCGTGTCGCCGCCGAGGAGTCCCCTCTCGCGCAGCACCGCGTCAGCGGCCGCGCGGACGGCATACAGACCGACGCCGCTCTCCTCCTGCGCGAGGCGCATCGCGGCGCGCACCGCCTCCGCCTCCTCCGCGGACCCGCAGGGGCGCAGCGCGCGCGCGGCGGCGGCGGCGGCCTGGAAGGCGGGCCCGGACACGGCCGCCGTCTCCGTCACGGCGTCCTCCGACACGCGCGCGAGGGCGGCGGCGGCGGCGGCGAAGAGCTCCGCGCGCCGCGGGTAGTCGGCCGGGACGCAGTGCTCCGCGATGAAGGCGAGCAGGTGCGAGCGGTCGCGCAGCGGCAGGCGCGCGCGGCGGCGCTCCGGCGGGCAGTAGCCGACGATGGTGGGGACGGTCGGCGGCGGCGCGCCCGCCTCGGGCAGCCCCGGCCAGTCGCCGGCCGGCAGCTCGTTGGCGTCGACGCTGCACACCACAAAGGCGAGCACCGGGAAGGGGTGCGCGCTGTCGGCGGCGCCGGCGCAGCGGAGGGCGCGCGCGAGGTGCCGCAGCAGCGCGACGACGCACTCGGCGAGCATCATGGCGGCCGGGCAGCACCCGCAGCGCTCGCTCATGAAGAGCGCCAGCGTGCCGCCGCCGTCGCAGCCGCAGGCGGGCCGCCGCTCCTTGATCGCGGCGAAGGTGCTGCTGACGGCCGCCCGCCCCTCCACCACCACCACGCCGCCCTTGCAGGGGGGCAGCAGGCCGTGCGGCGGCGGCCGGGCCCCGCGGGCCGCGCGCGCAGCACGCCCGGACAGCACGCCCCGCAGGAACTCCGCGACACGCGCCGCCGACGGCACCTCCGCGGCCGCGTCAAGCACGAACGTGATTGCCTCCTCGTCCTCCTCCTCCCCCGCCCCCTCCTGCTTCTCCTCGGCGGGGCGGGAGCCGGCCGGGGCGTCGGCGGCCCCGGGCGCGGCGTGCGGGAGGCGCGCGGCCCCGTCAACCACGGCGAGCATCGGCACGCGCCCAAAGACGGCGAGGCATCCCTGCACTGTCTCCACGTGCGCCGCGGTTGTGAAGAGCACACGCGGGCACTCCGCCAGGCCGGCCGCGCTCAGCGCCCCCTCCGCAGGCTCCGGCCCGGCCCTTCATCCTGCGAGACGAGGGTCTGCAGCGCGGCGTCGGCGGCGGCGGCGAGGGCGGCCGCGCGGGGGGCGTCGGGGCACACGACGCACAGAGAGATACCGTCGTTGAGGGCGGCGCAGTCGGCGCGCGTGAACTCGTGCCACACGTTCGCGGCAGACATTTCTCTACAAATTTACAGATATATAGATATGCAGATATGTGTGCTAGAGAGAGAGAGTGAGAGTGAGAGAGAGTTTTCTTGTAAAGGGTGTGGGGGATGTTTTGCTTCTTAAATTCGTTGGTCGTTTTTACTGTCGTTTAGTTTTTCGTTTCCTTGTACGAAAAACTAAAGCAAGAGAGGAAGAGAAAAAAAATACCAAAAAAAAACAAAACAACAAAACAAGAGTCGTGAAATGGGGTGATGTTTTGTGAATATACAATTTGGGAAAAAAAAATACGCAAGAAAATAAAGACGGAATGAGAAGAGAGGGGGAAAGTGAAGAAATAAAGAAAGAAAAGAGTTTCTACTACTAATACTAAAGAACGAGAATAAACTCGGCAAGAAAGGATGGGAGAGGGGAATAGTTGCTATGAGTGTGAAAGTACTGATTTCCTTCTTTTTTCCTCAATAGGAAATAGAGGAGGAAATTCAGTGGCTGTGTGGAGTGGCGGTGGCTTCGAATGAAACTTCGGCTCTTTCTCTCTTTCGTGTTGCGAAGACGGAGTAGAGGGATGAAGAGCGAGGGGAGTGGGGAGATGGGGTGGAAAATGAGTATTATCGCGTGTCCCCGCAAAAGTATAGAGAGTGAGCAAAAAAAAAATTCGCAAGTGCAACGTCCACAAGAATGGCACTGTTTCACTTGCCATCATCACTTCCATGAGCTGCTTTGAGTTTGCTGTTGTTGTTCTTTTTGTTATAGGGTGGGGACGCGAAAGACATATGATTCTTCTTTCATTCTTTCTTTTTTTTCCACTTACTCTCTGCAGAACATGGGCTCTGGCTACAATAGATGTGATGAAGGGATGTACAAAAAAAAAAAAGAAATAATGAAACTGTAAAGAAAGAGGAAGGATTGAAAAAAAACAACAGAGCAACCGAACTGGCGAACAAAAACTGAGCGCAACGGAGGTCAAAGTGAAAAAGGAAAAGAACAAAAACAGTGTTAATTATTGGCAAAAGCAATAAACAAAGGACATGAAAAGACATGAAAATGCAGGCAAAGCAAAGAGCAAGAGTGGAGCAACACGCCAGTGTAGGGTAAACAGCAATGCACTTGTAGCAAGGAGAGAGAGAGAGAGAGAGAGAGCAGATCAGCATAAAGAGAGATTGTGCAGGCGCGAGTGAGTGTGATCACGCGCCGCACCCCCCGCCCCCCTCCTCCCTCTTCCGCCGCAGGAGCGCCTTGAGGCCCTCGAAGAGCGGGAAGTAGACGGCCATATTCGCCGACACCCACAGCACGCGCACCGCGCCGCCGCGCACAAACGCGCGCGCGCCCTCCTGCCGGTACGCCGCCGCCACTACCTGCCGCACGCCCAGCGACGGGTCCGCCGCCGTCGCGACCACGGTGCGCGTGCGAACGTTGTCGAGGGGGACCGTGACGGCCGCGGCGGCGAGGCCGGCGAAGCCGCCGGAGCACAGCGCCTGCGCCAGCAGACCGTCCGGCGCAAACAGCGAGTCTGCGGAGGCGGCGCTATTACGATGGTTTGCCGCCGCCAGCCTCTCTCGCATCGCCTCGTAGACGACCCACTGCGTGACGCCGTAGGGAATGTCGTGCACGAGGGTCTGCGGGCAGCGCCAGCCGCGCGCACGCCCGCCACCCCTGCGCCCGCATGTGCCGCACCGTCGCCGCCGTCCCGCCGCCGGCCGCCGACTGCACGCGCATCTTGATCGTCTCCATCGGCACGCGTATCACGCAGCTGCACAGCTCCGCAAACACCGCCGCCGCCGGCGCGTGCCACGCGCGGGGCCGGGGACCGCCGCCCTCCCCCCTCCCCCTCGCCGCCGCCGCGGCACCCCCGCAGCCACCCCTGCGCGCCCTCGTAGGAGGTCATGTACAGCGCCTCGTACGGCGCGTAGAGCGCCAGCCGCGCGGGCAGCCCGCCGTAGAGCCAACGCGGGCCCCACCGCCCCGCGTGCCGCCGCCACAGCTGCCGCGCGCGCGCCCGCAGCCCGCCCGCGCCGTCCGCGGGGCCCAGCACCTGCAGACGGCACTTGATCGTGTCCAGCGGGTGCAGCAGTGCCTTGGCGCACACCACCGCCGCCGCCGCCGCCGACGCCACCTCCGCAGAGGTGTTGGCCCCGGGACTCGGGCCCTCACTACCGCTGCCGCTGGCGGGCGTGCCGGCGGGGGAGGGCGGAACTGCAGAGGAAGAAGGGGAAGAGGTCATCTAGAGGTTTAATTTAATGATAACAATAAGAAGAAGAAGAAAAAGAATTAAAATTTAAAAAAAAAAGAAGTAATGATTGGTTGAATATTTAAGAGTTATAGAAAAGAAAAACAAAAAAAAAAAGAGGTAATGACGAATGTATGAACAATGTATGCTATAGTAATGAACGTATGTGGTAACTCTGTGCTTCCTGCAAGAGGGAGTGACGGAGGTGTGTGGTGAGGAAAGGGACGTAAATCGCGAGTGCTGCAGCCCTGCGGGAGAATTGCAATACCTGTAAATCTCAAAAAAAAAAAAACACGTCGGAAACAGGATTGTTGGGGCAGAGAATAGGGGCAACAATACTATGAAAATGCGTTTGGCAGCAATGGATCACACTTCTCTGTCGTATCTGGCGCTGTTGAAAGCGTGAATAACGCACTCTTGCCTCGAGCGAAGTTCACTTTTTTTCTTTTCACTTTCTCAACTTTATTATGGTTTTAGAACGATGACAAACGATAGCAACGGAGGAAAAAAAAAAGCACAGAGGGAAGAGCGAAAAAAGAAAGTTGCATTAGAAATTGAATGTGAAAACGGGGAGAGCGGAGGGGAAGGGGAGAAAGCGGTAAAAAAAAAAATGCAAAGCAAGCGCATTTCGCAGTTTAGTTTAGCTTCTCTGCTGCTGCTGCTGCTCCCGCCGCCTCTGCGCCTCCAGTCGCTCCTCCATCGCGCGCAGCTCGTCGCCGCGGGCGCTGGTGTCGCGCGTCAGACGCTCAAAACGGCTGCCGCCGCCCATACTCGTCGACAGCGCCGCCGCGAAGGCCCTGAAGCCGCTCGCGTCCTTGGGAAGCATCCCCGGGGTGGCGCCAGCGCCGTCGGCAGACTGCCCCGCCCCCACCCCCGCGCCAGTCTGCTGCTGCTGCTGTTGCTGCGCGGCGGCGGCGGCGGCGGCGGCCTCCTCGTTGCCGTCGTTGAGCATTCGCAGCAGCTCCGCCTCCTCTCGGCGGTCGAACTCCTCCTTGGCCTCCCGCACGCGCGTCGCCGTCTGCGTCTCAAAGGCGTCGGCGAGGCGCCCGCTGCGGCGGTCCAGCTCGAGGCTCGTCGGCGTGGTGGCGTAGCGCGTCTGGTAGTCGGGCGCGGGCTCGAGGTTGGGCGCCTGCGCGAAGGTGATGACATAGTAGTCGTGCAGCTTCGCGCCGACGGTGCTCATGTCGACGGCCGTGACGAAACTCCGCAGGTACGCGATGGTGAGCAGCGTGCAGCAGCCGACGGTGAAGGCGGCCGCGGTGAACCACATGATCTTCCCCTTGCGCTCCTCCGACGTGCGCTGCGTCGCCTCGTCCACCTCCGCGCGCGTGCGCTCAATGAAGCGCTTGTAGTAGTCGCGGCTCTTCTTGGTGTAGGCGCTCGAGTAGAGGTAGTCGACGAGGGACTCGGCCGCGACCTGCACCTCCGCCTGCCGCGTCGGCGGAGACCCCTTGTAGGCCTTGACAAAGGCGCGCTCCAGGACGTCCATGGTCAGCGTCGGGAGGTCCGCCTCCTTGATCCCGAGCACCCGCGCGGCCCCCTTGGCGTCCATCCACTTCCCCTGCTCCTCCGCGTTCAGAAAGGAGGTGAGGTCGTCGGCGCCGCGGCGGCGCAAGGGCGAGAGCGTCGACTGCGTGGCGTGGTGCATGTACACGGGGTCGTAGCCGCCGCCGGGCATCCCCGCGTTGATCAGGACGTCCTTGCTCGTGTACTCGTGCGGCTGCTTGCGCTGATTGTAGGCCGCGCGCCGCTCGTCGATGGCGCGCGCCTTGTCCTTGCCGAGGCGCGAGAACTGGCGCAAGAAGCCCTCCATCGCGCCGTGCCGCGCAGACGCCGCTAGCACCACCACCACCGCCGCCCCCGCGGTGGCGGCTGACGGCGTGTGCGCGCCAACGCTGCCGCCGAGAGTGAAAGGCAGGTGGTGCCCCTTCTGCTGAGGCAGGCGTCGCATGTTATCAGTGTTGTTGTTGTTAATTGATTGGAGGGGAGAGAGAGAGAGAAAGAGAGAGAGGATTCTTTGCTGGCCCAGACAGTACGATCGAGAGAGAATGGAGAGAGAGAGAGAGAGAGAGAGAGAGAGAGAGAGAGAGAGAGAGAGAGAGAGAGAGAAAGAAAAGGTGCTAGTAAGTTTTCTGCGCGTGCGCTTTTCTGCTCTCTTTTTGTTGTGCTTTCGTTCTCCGCAGTAGTGCTTGTGGAGGCGAGTGAAACGGAGAGAGGGGGGGAAGAGCAAAGAAAGACAGTATGTGAGTAACACAGAAGAAATATGAGAAACAAGCAACAGTATTGTGAGGGTAAGAGACTCCATCTGCAAGGTGACGCGGAGGACTGCCTGAAAGAGCCGCAGGGAAATGAGAGTTGCACGTAAACTACGCTTTTTTACCCCCCTTTCCTTTATGTAAGATGAGAAAACCTCATATATAATAGTAATTAAAGTGCGAAACAAAAAGAACAAGTAAGGCATTCAAAATTAATCGTTTAGAAGCAATAGAGAAGAACCGAGTACAAATGACGCACAGAAACGACGTGACTGACTAGGGCGCCGCCGACCTCTTCTTCTGTCTCTCAGCACTGCCGCCACCGCCGCCGAGGCCGAAGAAGCTCTTGACCGCACTGAAAAATCCCCCACCCGTGGAGTTATTCTCATTCTCGTTGTCGTCGTCCTGGTCCACTAGCTCCGCCGGAATGATAGCGGAGGCGGCAGCAGTCGCCGCCGCGCCTCCTCCTCCCGCAGCCGACGACGACAGCGCGGGGAGGAGGAGTCCGCGCCCGGCGCGAGGAGTGTCTTCACCATGTAGGTGTCCTCGAGACGGTACCCCAGGCGCGCGTAGTAGCGGCGCACGCCGACGCCGGCGATGACGGCGATGCGCGCGAAGCCGTGCGCGGCGGCGATCGTCTCCGCCTCGCGCATGAGCTGCGTCCCGACGCCGACGTGTTGCGACGCGCCGGCGGTGCTGGCGCTGCTGACCGCCACCAGCCGCCCGTACGTGTGCAGCTCGCGAATGAGCGCCGCGCCGGCCAGCGCGGGGACCAGCGGCGGCTCCGGCGGGCCCCACGCGACGGCGCTGCGGCCGCGCACGCCCGGCAGGCGCAGGCGCAGGTGTCCGTAGAGCTGGCTGCGGTCCGCGTTCTCGACCGAGAGGTAGTGCTCGGTGCCGCCGCTGGCGCAGAAGGATTCGGCGCAGAGCCGCGTGTCGGCCCTGTCGATCGGGTGCCCCTTGCACTCGCGCTCGCGTATGTCGTGGCAGCGCACCCCGCGCGCGCGCATCTCGCGCTCGATCATCTGCCGCAGGTTGACGCGCCGCTCCCCGCCGGTGATGTAGTCTGAGGGAATGTCGCGCACGATGCGGTTCAGCCGGATGCGGTACGGGCAGTGTTCCATGATGTACAGCAGCAGACGCACCATCAGCGCGCCGCCGTCGACCTCCGCGTAGGGCTTGTAGCGCCCCTCGCGGTGCCACTCAGCGATGCGCGTGTAGGGGACGGTGGCGGTGGGGTACACCTTCCACTGGTCGACCTGAAAGGACTCGTTGTCGTCCGAAAGGAGCGTCTGGAACATCTCGAGGTCTTTCTCGTAGCTGCTGCCGGGGAGGTCCGGCATCCAGTGCGCGTCGACCTTGAAGCCCGCGTCGAGCAGTCGCCGGATCGCCTCTACCGTCTTCGCCGTCGGGCACTCGCGGTTGATGAGGTTCAGAATGTCGTCGTCGAGGTGCTGGATGCCCAGCTGCACGCGCGTCACGCCGAGGGCGCGGAAGCGGCGCAGCTCCCCCTGCGTGATGTAGTCGGGGCGCGTCTCGACCGTCACGCCGATGATGCGGCAGCGGGCCGTCTCGTTGGCTGTGATCTCCTCCTCGAGCGAGCCCATGTCGCGCGCCGTCGCCGGGCTGTCAAAGTAGGTGTTGGCGGCGTAGTAGGAGGCCGCGAGGAACTGCTCGGCGTAACGCTTCGGGTAGAAGGAGAAGGTGCCCCCGAGGATGATCAGCTCGATCTTGTCGACGGTGTGGCCGTTGGCCTCGAGGGCGCTGGCGCGGTCGTTGAACTGACGGATGGGGTCCCACTCGTTGCGGAAGCCGCGCAGCACGCCCGGCTCGCGCAGCAGGTAGGAGCGCGCGATGCCGGGCTGGTTGGGGCAGTAGTAGCAGTCCTTTGGGCAGCTGAACTCGCCGGGGCCGAAGAAGACGGTCACCACCAGCACCCCGCTGTGCGACTTGCCGCGCTTGCGCAGCAGCACCTCCTCCAGCGCGGGGCTCGGCGCCAGCGCGCCGCTGCGCACCAGGTGCCGGTACGCGCCGGTCAGCTCCGACTTGCGTGCCGTGTTCTTCTGCCCGCTCAGCCGCGACGCGCGTGCCACAAGCCCCTCGAGCTGCTGCGGCGTCGGCTCCCGCGCCTCGGCGACTTTTTTCGCCAGGTGCAGCACGGAGGCCTGCAGCGCGTTGCGGCGCCCCTCCGGGAGGTCCGAGTACGCCTCGTGCGGCGCGGCGGAGACGAGGTCCTCGAGGTCGCGCGCCTCCGCCACCGCCGGGCTCGGGCCCAGAAGCGCGCTAAAGTCCGCAGGCATGTGGCGCCCGGCATGCCTGTTGATGCTGCCGGGCGGTGCGGCTGTTGCTGGAGGCGCGTCGGCAGTGATGCCAGCGGTGGTGGCGGTGGTGGTGATGGTGCCGTTGTGGCGGGCGTCAGGGCAGCATTCGCCTCGGCGCGCGGACGCTTGTGGGCAGGCTCGCTGGGCTCTGCCCCGTCAGTTGTATCAGCAGGACGCTTGCGCGGCTGCATCAGTAAGTTTCACTCAGTGGAAGAGGGGGGAAGGGGCAGATGTGCAATGAAATGTGGGGGAAACGATTCGATCACTAGTTGTTATTGGAAATGATGTTGAAGAAGCAAAGGGAGAAGAAAAGGGGGGACTACACGCAGATGCTTTATCAATCTGATCTACTAGTGGTGGTCGCGCGGTGAAATGCGCCAGAAGAAAAGGAAGAAAGATGAGGAGGAGATGAGAGTGGATCGGGAGAAGTGATAAGACTCTTCAGAGAGAAAACCAGCGGCAAGGAACAAGCGCAACAATAGAAATAGTAATGTTTGCCCGCCACAGGCGCAAATGGGGTGGGGGAGGGAGTCACGGCAATGTCATTTCTCAGAATTTTGTTCTTATAACAAGATATATTAGAGATGGTAATGTGAAGGACAAAGAGGCTTCTCTTCTCGTCTCTGCGTGTGTGTGTGTGTGTGTGTGTGCAGACGTCGTGCAGGAGAAGCAAGAAACTAGACGCGTGCACACGCGCACCCCCAGACGGGGAAGGAACGATGGGGGGGGGGGGGCAAGTGGTGTGTGAGAGGGCGATCTCACGTGCATGCCCTTCCCTCCGCCCCCCCCCTGCGTCCCTTAGCGGATGGCCTGCCGGGCGAGGGAGCCCTCAAGGGTGTTGGCGTCGATGCGGCCGCGGCGCGTCCACAGCGGAGCCGCGAACTCGTACTGCTCCTCCAGCAGCCGCGGCTCGGGGTCCGTCAGGTCGCGCGTCTTACGCTTGCGCACGATCTTGGTCATGTACAGCTGCATGCGCCCCGGCGGCTCGCTGGAGACGATCTGCCGGAAGAGCGCGCGGTCGCCGGCGATGAGCGCGGCCTTGGCGCAGCCCATGCGCACCGCCGCCGGCGCCGTCGGCAGCAGGTTGCGCAGCGTCTGCGAGATATCCGGGTCGCCCAGCATCGCGAGGTACTGCACGTGCATTCCCAGGCGCTCCGCCAGCGTGTACTCGGGGTTCGGGATCTCGCGCGTGCTGGGGTAGAGTTGCTCGCGCTCCGCCCCCGCCGGGCTGCGCGCCGCCGCCTCCAGCTCCGCGACGCGCTGCCGCATGCCGCGCACGCCCAGCAGGTCCGGCACCGCGCGCGCCCACGTCGCCACGTAGAAGAGCGCGAGCGCCGCGTCCGGCGGCATGTCGGGCGCGAACTCGGTGTTGAAGAGCGCGTTGAAGCGCCTCAGCAGCGCCCCGCCGCCGCCGAGCCGGCCCCCCTCGCTGTCCGGCCACACCACCCGCGCGAAGACCGGGATTTTCATCTTGGGCACCACCTGCGAGTCCTTCCACATGAACTCAAAGGCCTCGGGGTCCTGCGGGGGCAGCTTCACCTCCGCCGAGAGCTGCACCGTCACGAAAGAGCAGCGCCTTTGAGTAGACGCAGCGGAAGAGCGACGGCGCGACGCCGGGGCCGTCGACGGTCGGCGTCAGGTGCTCCGCGTGGGGGTCGGCGACGGTGCGGAGGTGCGGAATCGCGAAGAGCATCGGGCACAGCTCGAGGTGCTCCAGCAGCCGCTCCGGCTCGTCGTATTCGCCGAGGAAAAACTCCTGCTCATTTCGGAACTCGCGTATGGGGGCCTCGGCGTACGGGGTGTTGCGCGCCTCGTAGCCCATGAAGCGCAGCACGTCGCCGTCGCTGGTGTGCGGCAGCCGCTGCAGCGCCATCACCTTGCGCACGTCCTCCAGGCGCCGCTCGAAGGTGGCGTGGTGGGCGTCGCGGTGCAGCACGGCCTGGCGGGCGTACTCCCCCAGCACGCGGCGGAGGGCGCCGGCGGTCGGGCGCACCGGCAGCCACATGCACGGCGGCACGTCTGGCGACAGCTGCACGTACACAAGCGGCGTGGGGCTGCGGGGGTCCACTAGGAGCCGCGACGGCACGGTGCCCACGGACGTGGGGAGCTGCGCGCGGTCGGGGAAGGCGTAGGTGTTGCAGAAGTGCACGTACTCCCGCGCGGGGTCGCCGAGGCACAGCCGCAGCCGCTGCTCGAGGCTGTAGGTGGCCGTCGGCGGGAAGCGGTACGGGCCCACGTGGTAGTCGGCCTCGTCCAGCAGATCAAACGGCAGCCACAGATACGGGTCGACCGCCGCCGTCGCCGCTCCTTGTGCTGCTGCCGAGTCGTGTTCAGGCAACTCGCGCCAGCCGCCGGTGCGCGCCGCGTGCTCAGCGGCCGCGTCGGCCGCGGGGTCGCTCTGCGCCGCCGCCGTGTCGAATCCGTCGTCGCCGCCGCCGCGCCGGAAGAACAAATCGCGGCACAACTCCTCGAACCACGCCGGGGGCGTCGCCTTCCCTTCGTTGCCCGCAAACACAGACCACAGACGGCCCTCGCGGTGCGCGCGTGCCACGGGGCCCTCGTCGGCAACGGAGGAGAACTCCCCTCCGCCGCCGCCACTGCTTCCCTGGCTTTCTCGTTGATGTTGTTCGGTGTCACCGAGTGCCGGCTGCTTCTGTCTCTGTTGTTGTGGTTGTTGCTCCCCTGTGCCCGCGGCTGCCGACGAGCCACGGCGGTATCTGCGCGCCGTCCCCCTCCCCCTCCCCCGCGCCGGTGGCGTTGGGCTCCGCGGGGTCGTACACGTCGCAGCGCGGCACGACGTCCATCGTGCGGTACGTGCGCGTCGCGTCCTGCAGCTCCACCGTCACCGGGGGGTCCAGCAGGTCCGCCAGGAAGGGAGACACGCCCTCCAGCTCCGCGCCGCCTCCGTCTCGGGTGGTGTTCGTGGTGCGTGCCGTGTGGCAGGAGCGCGCGAGCACTAGGCGGGAGACTCTCACGAAGCGGCGCATGATGATTCCTTTTTTAGTTTAAGATGTTTTCCTTTAGGTGATATCTCTGGGGGGGGGATGATTTTTTAGAGAGGTGGTAAAGGAAAGCGAAGCGCATGTGAGGAAAGAGGGAGCGTGGTGAAACGAGAAGAAGGGGAAGAGGCATAAATGCATATAACATACAACGGCGTTGATTGTGCAGAACAAACCAATTCACGCGTCAAGTCCAATTCATCGAATTTCCATTTAAGCTTAAGTAGGGAAAGAAAAAAGAAAATGTGAACACTGTAGCAGAAAACAAAAATGACCTCAAAAAAAAAAGCTGTCCCGCCGCCGACGCAACCACGCGCGGGCGCTCACGCCCCACACGTCTTCATGAAAAAACTGTCACAGCATCACCTCAAGAAAGCAGAGGAGGACGCGGTACTGCTGCTCCTGCACCGTCACCTGCGCCTTCTCAAACGCCAAGTCGCAGTCCACGCAGACGCAGGCGTAGGGGTTCGGGGGGATAAGCGGCGGGACACTTTCCGTCGGGGAGGGCGTGGTAGCAGCAGCAGTCCTGCTCCGCGTGTTCTGCCGACGCCGTCCCTCTCGTATTCCCGTGGGGGGAAGGTTGGGACCACCCGTTGCCGCGTTCTCATTGCCGGCGCTCGCCGGCGCCGCATTAACGGCAGCGGAAGCAGAAAAACTAACAGCAGACGAGAGGGTGACTCCGGGCGTCGTGGCGGCAGCCGCCATCGACGGCGGCACGGCGGCGAGGGTGCGAAGGGCGGAAGAGGAGCGGTCGCGCCGTCCAGTGCCGCCCCCCAGCACGTCCTCCATATCCGGCACGGACGCGCCGTCGCCGCCACCGCTACCCGTCGGTGAGCCCTGTATGCAGCGGCGGCAGACGTCCATCAGGCGCGCGCGCCGCCCCGCCAGGGCGTTGGTTCGCGCCAGCACCGCCGCCCACAGCGCGGGCGGGTCGCGCCAGCACGCCTCGCACACAGGGGGCAGCGCTGTGAGCGCGCGCACCTCCGCCTGCGACCACCGCCGCGCGCCGCTCCCGGGGCGGTGCGGGTAGTGACCGCCGCCGCCGTAGAGACACGAGCGGGCCGGGCGGCCGCGGGCGTCGGCGGCAGCGGCAGAGGCAAGGCGACTGGCGAGGCGCTGCTCTACGCGCTGTTGGTTTTCCATCGTCACGCGCCCCTGGCCGCACGCAACGCACAGCGTCTGGGGGTAGTACGCGTCCAGCGTCAGACGCCTGGCGACCTCCGGCGCGCCTGCGGCACCAGCACCAGCACCAGCACCGGCGACGGCCGGCGTCACCCTCGTTCCTGTCTTGGCCTTGGACACCGACTGCGGTGCCGGCCGCCTCTCCTCCTCGCCGTCCACGTCCACCACCACCACGACCGTTGCGTCGCTGTCGGCGGAGGAGGAGACCTCGCTCGCGCCCGCGCCGCCGTCGTCGTCGTCGCTATCGCTGCTGCTGTGCACAGTGAGCACTGGCGTGTCGGCGCGAGGGGAGGAGACAGCGGTGGCAGCGCTGCTGCCGCAGCCGCCGCATCCGCCGCGGCTGCGCGCGAGTGCCCGCTGGAGGGGGGCGTGGTAGAGCTCCAGAAAGCGCTGCGCGTCCCAGAGGTACCAGCGCTGCGGGCGGCGGCGCGCCATCTCCCGGCCCCACCGCGCGGCGCTCGCGCCCTCGACCACGTACAGCATGCGGTCGAGCGCCGCGTTGATGTGTCGGCTGACGTAGTAGTCCACGTCCAGCGTCGTGTCGCGCGCGGCGTCGGCGTAGAGCAGCGCCTCGGGGGAGGCGACCTGGTCACGCAGCTGCGCAGACGTGCGCGAGCAGGCGACGACGTAGGCGAGGCGCTCGCCCCAGAAGGGCGTCGCCGCCGGGTCGGCCCGCATGCGCCGCAGCGCCAGGCGCGCCGCCAGCGGGAGGCTCGCGTCGCTGCCGTAGCGGCCGAGCTTGACGGCGCGGCGGAAGATGAAGGCGGTGGGGCTCGCGACGCCGCGGCGCAGGCGGGCGACGTGCTCCGTGTAGCACTCGCGCAGCTCCGGCACCGCGGCCCCGCTGAGCAGCCGGCGCAGCAGCGCGCCCACGATGTCGGCGGTGGCGGGGCACTGGTCGCGCCGCACGGTCTCGATGCCTTTGGCGAGGAACGTCGGCTCGGTCTGCTGCCGCGACGCCCACGCGAAGCCGGCGTAGCGCTTCTTCACTGAGCAGCAGGCACGGCAGCAGCACCTTCTCGAACTGCAGACGGACGGGGAAGGGGTTGTCGGCCGACACGGCGCGCGCGATGGCCTCGCCGACGTCGAAGGCCTCGCTCTTGCTGCGCCCCGGCAGGCACACAAACAGCGAGTCGGTGTCGCCGTAGACGACCTCGGCGCCCCACTCGGGGGTCGCGTGCACCAGCGCGATGGCGCGCTCGAGGGTCTGGCGGCCGAGCGACACAATCGCCTCGGCGAGGTCGACGCACGGCATGCGCCCCGTGAAGGAGGCGGCGGTGTAGCCGTACGTGGTGTTGGCGAGCATCTTGAGCGCCGTCTGCTGCTCCTGCAGCCGCCGCCCCGCCGCCGCGTCGCCGGCCGGGCCCGCCACCAGCCGCGCCGCCGCCTGCGCCTCGAAGCGCGTGTCCAGCACCATGCGCAGCATCCGCGGCAGCACCCCCTCGCGCACCGCGCGGCTCACGAACATGGCGCCGTTGGGCGAGAAGACAACCCGCCGCCGCCCGTCGTCCCCGCCGCCGCCGCCGCGAGGGCACGGCTGCCTGCCGCCCGCCGCGCTGCCCTCCTCGCCAGCCAGCTCGCGCAGCAGCTCCGCGTCCTGGCGGTACTGGTGGACGACGCCGAGGCGCGAGCGCGCGTGGGGCTGCACGAGGCCGAGGCACGTCGTGAAGCACAGGTTGTAGGCGATCATGACGCTCGGGTAGAGACTGCGGAAGTCGAGCACGACGACGGGGCTCTCGCGGAAGAGGCCGGCGCGCGGCTCCATCACCAGCGGGATGTGCTGGATGCGCGGCTGCGCCAGCACCTGCCGCGGCGACGCGGAGAGCAGCGCGTAGCCGGCCGGCCACGCCACCCGCAGCAGCGTCGCCTCCACCTTGAACTGCGTCGCGCGCCGCAGCGCCGATTCAAAGGCGACGCCGTACATGCGGGAGAACTCCGCCATGCGCGGCAGCACGTTGAGGCGGCGCGCCACGCGGTGGACGCTCCCCACGCGCACGCACAGGTGGCGCAGCACCGCCGCCCGCCCGCCCGGGTCCCCTCCGCGCAGCAGCGCCGCGGCGGTGGCGTCGGTGAAGACGGGCAGCGTGCGGCCCAGCAGCCGCCGCACCGCGTCGGAGAGCGCAAAGGAGGGGAGGCTCTGGCTGCTGAGGAACGCCTTGCCGCCGCTCATGGTCACGCGCCCCGGGACCGCCAGCGCGCTCTCGAAGCGGGCCGCAAACGCGGGGCCGTCGCCTTCGCCGTCTCCGCCGCCGCTTCCCTCGCTCTTCTCCCGCTCGTCGCCGCCGCTGCTGCCCTCCCCCTCGTCCTCTGGGGATTCGCCGCCCCCGGTCGCCACCGCCACCGCAGCAATACCGTCGACAGCGAGAAGGGCAGCAGAGGCGGTCTCCAGAACGTCGGAGCTGACCTCCTCCTCCCTGTCGTTGTCCGCCTCCTCCCCAGCATCAGCGCCACCCACCCCGGAGGAGAATCCTTGCTCCGCATCCTCTCCTTCCTCTGGTACTGTTAAATCTGACTCCCCCGCGCCGCGCCAGCGGGAGAGCGCCCAGCCGAGGTTCCTGCCGCCGGTCAGCGCGCGGTAGCGCAGCGCCAGCAGTGCGAGGCCGTGCCGGTACGCGTCCCACGACACAAGCACGTCGGGGTCCGCCGCCAGCACGGCGCGCACCACCGCCGCCAGCAGCCCCCGCTCGCCCCCGGCCACCTCCCGCACCGCCACCCCGCCCGACAGCGCGTACGGCGGCAACCCAGGCGGGCGGGCGGCGTCGGCGCCGAGGGCGACGGTGTACAGCTCCAGCTGCAGCTCCTCCGCCTCGCAGTCGGCGGCGCCGTGCGCAAGAACAACCGCTAGCAGCGGGTCGGAGCCCAAGGGGCGCGGCCTCCGCCGTCGCACGTGGGAAAAAGGCGGCGGCGGCGGCGGCGTGTCCACGATCACCTCCACGTACATGACACGCGGCGTGCACAGAGCGTCGCCGGGTGGTAGCGTCGAGCTGCGAGAGCGCCGGGAGCGCGAGGGGGTGACGGACGGCTGCTGCGGTTGAGGCAGCGGCGGCGGAGGAGACAGCGCCGGCTGTCCGCACAGGCCGAGCGCGCGACGGCGCCGTGCGGCGGCCGCGGCGGCGTGATTCAAGAGCAGAGGCGTGAAGGACGACAGTGGCCGAGTGAGGGGAAACGGGGCGGCGGATGGCGACGATATCGCCTCCCACGGGACCGCGCGGGCAGGGAAGTTCCACGCGCCGGCAGCGGACACCGCCAGGCGGCCGGTGTGAGGGTTCCTGTACACGAGAAACGGATGCCGCCCGGTCGCAGAGGGCGGTGTCAATAGTGTCTGTGAAGTCAGCGCCTCAGCGGCACCGACGCTCACATCGCTGTGCTGCACAAACTGTATCCCGTTGGTTTCTGAGGCACTCTCGAGGCGGCTGCCGTTGACCGCGTCTTCGCTGCCGACGCCGAGTGCTGATAGAAGGAACGCGAGGGCTGGAGACCCCTGTTGCGGTGGTAAAGAAAGCGACAACTGCGGCGCTGTTGAGTCAGCGGAGCAGCGCTCCACTGAGGCGACAGAGGAGGAGTCCACCGACAGCACCACCCGCGGCGGATGTACCCCCTCTGCTTGGTGCGTGGGCGACGCGCAGCTTTGTTCCGCCTCCTCCTCCTCCCCTCGTCGCCGTCGCCGTTGCCGCTCGGAGAGCCGCTCCGGCGAGCCAGAATCGGAGATGGTCATGTTGAAGCTGCTGCTGCTGTCACACGCGATGGCGGCGACTGCAGAGTCCGGCTCTTCGTTCGGCGCGCCGGTAACAGAGCGGATATGCGTAGACCGCCTTGTCTCTTCATTTGTTCCCTTGTCTTCCGCCTCGCTGCTCTCTCCCTGCTCATCGCGTGGTCTCTTGCCGGCCCCCAGGTCAAAGGTTGGCGCACTGCACAGATCCATATAGCGGCGCTGCTGCGAGGCCTGCAAGAGCGGAGCCGACAGCGGCGACGGAGAGAGGGAAGACGACGGAATGGAGGAGGAGGAGGGGCGCTGCGACAGGCTGTGTGTCGGCAGCGGCGGGGGAGGGAGGGACCCGGAATTCCCAGCGCCTGCGCGGCGAGTGCGATCAGCTGTTGCCGCCGCTGTCTAGCGCGCTCACCGCTGTCGGCGGCGCTGGCGCGGTGCAGCGGCTGGGTGGGAGCCTCCCCGTCCCCTTCTTCCTCCTCCTCAATGTACGTGCGGTTGTCTCCGGTGTTTTCCGCGCCTCCCACGCGATGCCGCCGCTGCGTTGCCTGTGCAGTGCTGTCGCTGCTGCTGCTGCCATCGTCATCGGCAATCTCCGAGTTTGACCTCCCTTCTTTCTCCTGTCTTTGATAGGGTTCCCCTTCGTCTCCATCCTCGGAGAGACTGCTGGCGTCATCGCTCTCCTCCTCGCTCTCCTCCGCGCTGTCGGACAGTCGCACGTCGTCGGTTGAGCGGCGTGCTAGAGCCGCCGCGGCCCACGCCGCCTGTGACCTGCGACTCTCCTCCGCCTCCACCTCCTCCTCCAGCGGCTCCGGCTGCAGCACAAACGACCCGCGCTGCGTCAGAAACACGCGCTCGTCAGCGCTGGTGCGGCCGCCGGCGGGCAGCACCAGCAGAGGCTCGATCGTCCCGCTGCGCGCGTCGTACCGGTAGCGGCACAGCGCCGCGACGACGGCTGTACCATCTGATGTCGCCGCTTCATGTAGTGCCGTCAGAGGCGCCTGTGAGTGCCCCGCGCCTGCCGCCGCTGTTGCCTCTCGGTACGCCGCGAGGCCGAGGCACACGGTCAGCGGCAGCGCCCGCCACACCAGCTCGCCGGGCGCGAGGAACTCCCCCGCCACCAGCGCCTTGGGAAGGGGGCAGCCGTCGCGCAGAGGCGCCGCCAACGCGCCGTCCGCCGCCACCGCCACCGCCAGCGTCGTCACCTCCGAGCCCAGAAAGAGCTCCCCCAGGCCGACCGGCGCGGGTGCTCCCTCCTCCTCGCCACTCTCCGCCGCACAGCCCAGACGCACCTCTGTCGACGGCGCGGGAAGCCACGACCGGTGGCGCACCAGCGAGCGGGCGTCGGCCGCCAGGCGCGTCTGGTCAATTGGCACAAACCAGCGCAGCCCCACCACAGCCACCGAGGGCAGGGACGGTGGTGGCGCCTCAGAAGGACACACGGACTCTCCCCCCTCCGGGCCGCCGCCGCCTCCGCCGCCACATTTATTGTGGTCGCCATTATTATCCTCATGGCGGTACGAGAGGGAGACCACGCGAGCTGCGTACAGAAACGTAGCGTCGGGTGGTGTCGTGCGCCGAGGACGCAGCGAACTACCGCTGCCGCCGCCGCCTCTGTCCATCCTGTGAACAAAAAACGCGACGTCGCAGCCGACGTGCGGCCACTCGAGCGCGGGGGCACAAGCACCACCACTAGTTCGGACAACTTCCCTGGCAACGGTGCCGCCTCCCCTGTCTCCCCCTCCTCCCTCTCCCGCGACCGCCCCAAAGGAGGCGCCAGAGAGCGCGGCCGCAAGACTGAGGCGCGGCGCTGGCAGTGGTGCGGCGGAGGCGGCAGCCGGGGGTCCGACGCCCCTACCGGCGAGAGAGACGAGCCACCGTCCCCGAGCTCCCTTCCGTCTACGGAGGCGTAGGTGTAGCGCCGACGCGCGCGCGGGGGGGAGGAGCTGGAGGGAGACAGCGCCGCCGGCGTGCCGGTGCTCTCTCTCACCCCTTCTGTCTCTTCGTTCACCTCCGCGGCGGTGTGCGGCGCTGCGAGGGGTGCGCCCCTGCCGCCACCCACATCGCTGCAATCGTCGCGGTCGCTGCTCCCGCTGTCGCTGAGCTCCTCGCCGAGAGCACCAGAGAGCCGAAGTGCCGTTGCCGCGGCGGCGGCGGCGGCTGCACCGCCGCCTCCCAGAGTCCCGCTCGCGCCAGCGTCAGTGTCCTCTGCGGCCGCGACATCGTCGGCGCGCGCGATGGCGTCCAGCAGTGCGTACGTGAGCACCACGCCGCCGCCGCTGCCGTCGCTGCTCGCGAGCGAGGCGGCGGAGTGCCGCTGCTGCTGCTGCGAGAGGGAGGAGGGCGAGCACCCCACGTAGTCTGCCCACCGCTCGCGCTCCGCGGCCGACACCGTGAGGAAAGGCGTCTTGGGGGCGACGGCGGAGGCGGAGCGCGGGAGGGCGACCGGCGTCGGGGACGGCCCCTGCGACGGGGTCCTCGAGGCGAGGAAAGAGCGCACGGCCGCCCGCATCGCCGCTGCCCCCGCGTCCGCCGCCTGCACGGCCGCGACGGAGCCGACGCGCGCGAAGCCGACGGAGGCGGCGGCGGCGACGGGATCGGCCTCGAGCGCCTCCGCCTCCGCGCTGATCGTGTCGCGCGAGAGGGCGTCGCCGGGGACCCCCGCCGCCCGCGCCGCGCGCCGCAGCTGCCGCCGCAGCGACGCGAGGTGCTCGCCCACCTCCGTGCCCGTCGCCGGGCCGCGCAGGTCGCGCTCGCACACGTCCAGCTCCACCGCGCAGCGCGTACGGCGGGGGACGTCGTCGCGGAGCAGCACAGCGGCCACGGCGCCGCTCCGCAGCACGCGCGCCTCCACCTCGCTCGCGACCCCCTCCCCCATTTCCTCTTCACCCTCCTCTTCCTTCAACTCCCCCGCCGCCCTCCCGCGGCGGCCAAACGCCCCGCCGTCGGAGCGGAGGAGGCAGCGGCCGATGGGGAACGGCGCGGCGCCCTTGATGTCGTGCTCCGCGCAGAACTGCGCCGCGTAGCCCACGTGGGCGTCGTAGAGCTGCCAGCTGCGGCCGCCGACCGCCGCCGTCTCCTCCAGCAGCCGCCGCAGCCCTGGCAGGCACCGCGCGTCGATCACGGCGACGCGGTAGAAGGCGCGCGCGCGCGCGTGGTAGCCGTACACCGGCACCCGCCGCACCAGCTCCACCGAGTGGATGATCTGGTCGTCGCGCGCGCCGGGCGGCAGCACGCCCCGCTGCAGCGCCACCGCCTCCAGCTGCGCACCAAACTCCGCGGCGCCGACGCGCCGGTGGTACTGCGGGACGAGAAACCACGGGTAGGCGCCGTGTACGTGCACGCACGCCGCGATCTGGGCGGGCCTGCCGCGCTGCGAGGCCGACGGAGGGGAAGAGGGGGGCGGCCCGAGTGCCGCTGACGGTGCCGCTGCTGTCGCCGCCGAGCACACGACGCCTGGGGCCGCGGACGGTGCGTCCTCCTCTCCCCCGTTGTCCTCCGTGAGGGTGATATAGCCAAAGAGGTGGAGCACAGGGCAGAGGGCGGAGACGCGGTGGAAGGTAGGGGAGACCCCCACGTCGCCCAGCCGCGCGTCGCAGCGACTGACGCTGTGCTCCGTCGCAAAGGTGCTGAAGTACATGCAGCAAGCGTGACACTTCCCTGCTTTTACCTTTTTTTTGTTGTGTTGGGTAAGGAAGAATATATGAGACTTCACAAGTAGTGGAACTTGCGTTTAAACTCTAGTGTGGGTGCGGGTGTCTGTGTGTGTGTGTTTTTGCCGTCTATGTTTTAAAAAAAGAAGAGAGTCTATATTCGACGTGTTGCGCTAGTGTGCTGCTAATTATTGTCTCCGTATGTGAGTATGTGTCTGCTACTTTTGCACCTGTTGAAGAGGGGAGAGAGAGAAAGAGAGAAAGAGAGAGAGAGTGGGAGGGTAAAACAGAGGAGTGAAGGCAAATAAAAAGACGTCGGACCAGTAGAGCCACCCAGAGCTGGGACAAGTCTTCACGCATCTGAAGGCGAAATATTCTTGGCTTTTTAATGAGTCTCTTCAACACCATTGTGTACAGCGGAGGTGAGGCTACCGATATGCGCCGGAATAGGGGTGCGGAAAACAAAGGTACGTTCCCCCTCTATTTTCGCTCCGGTTACACGGCAAGCATTATCGACTGTTCATGTGTGTATTTGTGCACGTGTCGTACAAGATTGGAATAGGGAAGAAGCGAGCAAATGGAGAAGACTGAGTGGGATGAAAGTCAACTGAAAGCAAAAAAAAAAAAAAAACAAGTTGCTCGAGATAGCAAGCAAAGCGAAACGACGTAACACTAACAGTCAAAAAGCGAATAATGTTGACGCTCAATCTTCTCAAAATGGATTTCAGAAAGAAATAAAAACGAGTATGTGGAAAAAAAAAAAAGCTGTATATGTTGAGCAAAGCACCTCTGAACCGTCGAAAGAAAGAGGAGAAAAGAAGAAAGGGAGACAGGGGAGGGGAAAAGGTCGAAGATTCGCGCGGCGCCACGTCTCTTGGTAAGTTTACGACGTGGCCTCCAGAACCACCGCCACCCACCACTATCACGGCGCCTTGGTGGTAGTGGTAGTAGTAGTGGTGGTGGTAGTGGTAGTGGTGTGGTGCACCCACGGCCAGTCCGGCAGCGACGGCAGGCCCGCCTCCGTCACGTTCCCCTTGGCGACGTCCTTGAGCTTCTCGCTGAGGGTCGAGAGCATGCCGCTGCCGCCGTACTTGACAAAGTTGAGGGGGTTGCTGCCGCCGCTGAGCAGCGGCGTGTCGCGGTCGTCGGTGCCGTAGTAGGAGACCCATATCTGGATCTTGTCGGCGGCGAGGACGTCGGCGGAGGCTCGGCAGACGCCGCAGTTGTAGCCGCTCTGCTCGTCGCCGACGCAGATGTTTGTTCGGTCGAACATGCACTCGTTGTCGTTGTTGCGGTTCTTGCGGCACGTCGGCACGAAGCCGGTCATCAGCGGCTGCACCACGTCCTCCTCGAACCACCGCTCCACGTACTGCGCGCACGGGTCCGCCGGCGCCTCCGAGCTGCTGCTGTTGCTGTCGCTGTCGCTGGCGCTGGCGCCGCCCTCCCGCACAGCCGCCACACGCGGGGCCGCCGCCGCCGCCGCCGCCGCCGGGGGCGTCGCCCCCTCCCCCGAGGACGACGAGGACGACTCCGAGGAGCTGGAGGCCGCGTTGAGGGCGGCGCAGGCGGCGGGGTCATAGTAGGGGTTCTGCACCAGCCGGTACCCCGCGGGGGCGGCGCCGACGTAGTTGAAGTAGCCCTTGTGCACGCCGACGTTCAGCACGAGCGTGTTGACGACCGCCACCGAGCGGTAGGAGCCGCAGAGCCCCGCCGCGCTGCCGTTGAGGGCCGCGACGACGACGCCGGTCGAGGCACCGGGCACCGGCGTCTCGCGCGACTGCGAGTTGCCGAAGCCGAAGGCGCGCAGGTAGCCGCGCGACATCCCGGTCGTGAGCTTGAAGCTCTCCTTGCCGTCGGCGGCGCGCTCGGTGTAGCCGCCCATGAGCAGCGGCGCGCCCTGGAGGGTGAAGGCCTGCAGCCGGTCCACCTGCGGGCAGAAGCCGTAGGAGGCGACGTTGGCGGACGTGTTGTGGCCAACGCTGATGTTGTTCTGCGGCGCCGTGTCGATCTCGAAGCGGAGGCTGAAGTAACCGTTGAGGCGGCACGGCGAGCCGGCGGTCCACGGGTAGCACGCCTGCAGCGGGCCGCAGTCGCGCTGAGCGGCCGCCCCCGCCGGTGCCAGTAGCACCAGCAGCACCAGCAGCAGCAGCAGCAGCGATGCGGCGCAGCGCATGGGGTGATGGCTTTAGGCGTATTTTGTTTGTTTGTTTACTTTTTCGTATTCCTTCTGCTGCTGTTCGCGAAGAGTAATTTGTGGCTTTGTAAGAAAAACAATAAAATAAAAAAAGCAGATGGGTGAGAATATTAAGCAAGAATAGAAAACAAGAGCGAAAGAAGTGCAAAATGTATAGGAAGCAGAAAACAGAACAAGGCGAATAAAGAAAGGAGAAAGCTGAGGTGAGTGGGCGATCAACTAAGCCTAAATCTATTTCCTTGTGATGTGGATGCGAGTGGAAAGCAGAAAGTACAAAGAGGAGGGGCGTGATGCGAGGTACGAGCAAGAGGCTTACGTGCCAGCACCTGGCATGCGACACAGCACTACACCACTACAAAACTGTTTTTGAAATTGCTCTATGCATGTACGCAAATAAGCAGATTCATTAGCAACAATGTCGCCACTAATGGTTCATTTCAAGAGGAACTCATACATGGCAGAGTACAGGCGATAAAAAACGTACGAGAGAGGAGTCATAAAATGTTTTTAAAAACCTGTTTGGATTACGAGCAAGTGGATAGTAAAAAACCTCAAACAGCGAAAAAGACCGAAAAAACAGAAACAGAACAAGAAATCTTGCTGAAGCGCAGAGAAGAATGATAAACAGCATGGGTGTGAGCTCTTCGCAGCTTCCCCTGTCCTGTGTGAGGCACGTCAAACCGCCGACGGCGGCGAGGATGATGCCGCCGCCCCTGCCGCGCCGCCCTCAGCGATGACGAGGCCGTCGTAGGCGGGCTGCACGCTGTCCGCGAGGCCGTGCAGCCCCAGCTTCTTCACAAGCTCGTCGTGCGGGGCGTGGTGAGACATGCCGACAAAGTACGTCTGCGTTGCCCCGATGCGCGCGAGGGCGGCGAGCGACTGCTTGAAGCCAAAGTGCGTCGGGTAGCTGGGGCCGTCGGAGAGCATGTCCACCACCAGCACCGCCACCTCCGTCTCCTCCGCCTCCTCCGCCCCCGCGCCCGACGCGGCCCGGCGGCTGGCGGCGGCGAGGTCGCGGCGCGCGGCGGCCAGCTGCGCCTCCGCCTCGGCCGTCAGGTCGCTGATGTCGCTGATGTAGTAGAGGAAGCGGCGCGCGTCGAGCTGGACGACGAAGGCGTTGCAGAAGTACGTCGCGCCGTGCAGCACCGGCACCGCCACGAAGCAAAAGTCGGCCGTCCCGTAGGGCGCCGCGCGCGCGGGAATGGCGAGGCGGCTGACGCGCAGCGGCCGCATCACGCGCCACCGCACGGCCGCCGTCCACACCGCCCCGGCCTTCCCCCGGAAGGCGGCCCCCAGGCCCGCGCCGGCGATGGGGGCGTCGCTGTCGAGTGCGGCGAAGCCCTCGGGGTCGACGTCGGGGGGAAAAAGGTACGAGAACTGCCGGTGCAGCTCTCGCATCGTGCGCGCGTCGGCGAAGACGTCGGTGCCGCTGACGCCGGTCTCCGCCGCGTCCGGCCGCGCCAGCTCGCGCAGGTCGTCGAGGCCCATGCAGGCGTCCGCGTGGCCGTGCGTGATGAGCACGCCGCTGAGGTCCGACACGCCGTGAGCGCGGAAGCTCTTGAGCGCCGCCGCGCGGAACGTCTTGCCGACGTCGATGACAACGCTGTGGAGGCTGCCGTCGGCGGGGTGCCGCAGCTGCAGCAGACAGGAGGGGTTGCAGCGGTTGTCGCGGCACGCGGGGTCGGCGGCGGCGCGCAGGCAGGTGGCGCACGGCTCCTTGCTCAGCAGGCACTGCAGCTGCGGGGTGGAGGTGCTGGCGCCGGAGCCCAGGATGACTGCCTTCACAAACTCCATCTGCGGGGCCGTCTTGGCCGTAGCGGCACCAGACATCGAGGGGGGAGTAAAGCAGTGAGGGAGAGAAGGGGAAGGAGGGGGGGGAGAAGGTAGTCACAGGTTGAACTTCTATCTGAAAAGTAGAGCGACGGGTTCCGCCGAATGTATGCTGACGAAGCAGGGGAGGGTTGATATGCTATTGCTGAGATGCATCAAAAAAAAAAGTCGGGAGAAGAGGAGAAAGGCAGCGAAACAATACAAACAAATGACTGGCTAATCCTGAAATGTGTCACTCCGCACGCCGAAAATTCAGAGGAAAATAAAAAAGCGTTCGCGCACCACAGCACAGATATGAAATGCTTCAGTGTGGTACGTGTGTAATGAATAATCGATATATATATATATGTACAAGTGCTCAACAAAAAGAAAAATGTGAATGATGCAAAGCGGTCTGCGCGTGTGCTTCAATGTGCAGACACGGCTCACAGCTTGAGGAGCCTCGCTGGGACGCGGGTCTCGACCTCGACGGTGTCGGCGACGCTGAAGAGCCCAAACCAGAGTCGAAACGGCTGCAGCTGGAACTGGCGCAGGCTCACGGGGCAGCGCACCACCATCTCCCCCGCCACGCTCGTCGACTTGGCACACGTGATGTCGCCGCTGACGCCGTTGAGGTGCAGCGTCCCCTCAATCGTCGTCGGCGTCTCGCGCTCCGCCTCGAACTCCACGACGGGGTGGCGGGCGGCGCTGAGGACGGCGCCGGACACGCGACGCCGCACGCGCTCCGCCTCGGCGTACGTCAGCCACAGCCGCTCCACCCGATCGACGGTCTCTGGCACCGCGGCGGAAGTAGCGGAGGCAGCGGCGTCGCCCGCCCCCGCGCTACCCTCCGCCTCTGCTGACGCGACGTGACTGCTGCTGCCGCTGCTGTCAGCCCCTCCGCCTCCGCCGCGGCCCGCCTGATTGAGAGTTGCGCGGTGGTTGCGGGCGTACACCTCGCACTCGCCCCGCAGCGAGTCCGCCTGCGCCTCCACCCGCAGCAGACGCGTCGACGTCGCCGGATACAATTGTTGCTGCTGCTGCTGCCTCTCGTGACTGCTGCTGCCGCCGCCGCGCGAGACGTAGAAGGTGAAGCTGCCGACGCGCAGGCGCAGACAGCGGCCTACCAGACGCCCCAGCAGGCCAGCCGGGTCCGTGTACACAAACATGTCCACGCCGCGCAGCTCGCGGTCACTGCGCAGCGCGCGCTCGCCGCCAGCAGCGGTGAGCGGCCACACAGGCATGGATGCTGGTGCGCGCGTAGGGGAAGAGAGATATGAAGAGTGCTGCTGTGTGTTGCTGCAGATACTATTGCTGTCGTTTGGGTGTTTTGATAAAGAAGGCGGAAGGCAGTGAAGAAGATTCACTTAGACGACACCCAGTTGGAGACCTACAGAGGTTGTTGTTGTTGTGTTGTTGTTGTTTTTACAACGGAAGGCAAGGATGCGGTGGTACGTATGATGCGGAGAGGAGTGATTAGTTAGTGGGAGCTGCGTTTTCCAATTAAAAGAAAAAAAAAACATCAAGTCAGGTAAGCAGGAAGAGAGAAGCAAACTAAAGTGCAATGCATTTATTTATTCAGTCACCACAGGAGTGGCACACGAACGAAGGAAAGAAAGAGAGAGAGAAGGGGAAAAAGAGCGGAAGCAAGCGGTGTGGGCAGTGGATAGTACGTAGCCTCACGTTAGTCGCGTAAAATGCTCTTGGCAGTTTTTCCTGCGTATTCCCATTCGACCACAATTCGCTGATTGCTTTCGAATTTGTCGCCGTTAGCTTTGAGGTATGTGTATTCTCATTGATGGTGTTGATTTAATGATGATAACAGTAAAGCGACAGAAGAAGTAATGAAAAGCGGTAAAAAAATACATCTGTTCTTACATCAAGATAGCAAAAGAAAAAATAATAATAATAATAATGACGCAAAGTATGTATTGTACATCTAAAGAAGGAGACGAGAAATAAATTTTAAAAAACTTTTCAGCGATGTTCTAGAGCTGAATGTTGATATTATATTACGTTGGATATGGAAGTTCTCTATATGATAAGCTCTGATTCGATTGAGTGCTTCTCGCGCGTGCGTGTCGCTTCTGTTACGAAAATAATTACCGTAATCTTTTCCCCCTTTGTGATGAGAGCACGCGACTTTTTAAACGAAAAATACATGTTTGTACTGTATCAATTCATTCGCTGCCGGTCGTAAAACGACACACAGCCATTCAAGAAAAATGAGCGCAACGCGATAACCTTCAGGCTCTTAGATTTGCCGTCTAGACTGAAGACGCGTGCGATCACTCTCGAAATAGACGCGGTGTGTGTGCTTGTGCATTACTGTGTAGGAGTGTTAACGGAGATGCATGTGTGTGTGTGCGCAGGAAACAAAAGAATAGAAGAAAGGAAAAGGAAAGAAGCGTGGCGGCACCACTTTCATCAATGAATCAATTGAAAAGGGACAAAGGGGGAAGAGAGAAAACAAAAGTCGATTTTACTCATTGTGTTATCTAATTGTCGAATACAAATAACGGCAGCGCAGTAAAAAGGAGAAAAAAGGGCTGAGGGGCACAAAAAACGATAAGCAATCTTCCTCCCGTTCATCTTACCATTACTACGCTGAAGACTGTCATCTGTTTTATTTGGGGTAACAACTAGTGTATGTATATATTGCACTCCTGTAGCCCCCCCCCTCACACGCGCGCTACTCGTCTGTGGAGAGCAGCAGGGCGGTGCCGCGCTTGGTGTAGTGCTCCGGCACCGCCTCGCCGCCGTCCAGGTCGACGGCGACGACGTACGAGGGGCGCTCGCGCGTGCCGGTGCGCACGGGGTACATGTACAGGGGGCACTCGTAGACGCTCGGGGGCTTGGGCTTGCCCGTGCGCAGCTTCGGCTTGAAGTGAATGACCGGCATGCTGACGATTAGCTCCATTGGGCGCGGCTCGCACAGCGCGTTGCGCTCGAGACTCCAGCCGGCGCCCTCGAGGAAGATGCCGCGCACGTAGGCGCCCTTCTTGGGCGGCTGACGAGGTTGCGGTCCTCGCCCGACATGACGGTGAACTCCCAGCCGTACTGGTCGATCGAGATCTGGTCCGCGCGCGCCTGCTGCTGCTGCAGGCTCTTGAGGAAGCCCGTCGGGTAGGTGAAGCCGCTGAGCCAGAAGACGGTCGGCGCGCGCTGCCCCCACTGGCGCATCTGCTCGACGCGCTCGACGAGGTCGACCGACCAGCTGGCGAGCGGCTTCAGCGTCGGGTAGGCGCTCGTCCACGGCGGCGGCACGCGCCCGAGCAGCAGCGCGCCGAAGATGGCCTCGAGCTCGTCGGACATGACGATCTCGCCCTTGACGGCGCGGCGCAGCTCGGCCTTCTGGCGGTGGATCTTGCGGAGAAGGATGTTGTAGCGCTGCACCTCCTGCAGCAGGCACGTGTTGAGGGCGTTGTTGTGGTCCTCGTTGGTCGCCTCGTAGATGGCGTCGTAGTCGATGAGCGCCGGCACCGCCGCCTTGTTGGGGGGGTCCAGCGACGCTAGAATCTCGAGGCAGCGCTCCTCCTGCGACGCCGCCGCCGCCCCGCCGCCGCCGCCGCCGCCGCCGCTGTTTCCGCCGCCCTTGACGACGGCCGCGTTGAGGCTGATGAGGTTCTCCAGCAGCGCCGTGGAGTCGGCGATGCGACTCGCGATGTCGGCGTTGGCGTGCTGGCCAAAGGCCTCCGGGGGGTCGGTGATGGGCAGCGCCTGGCACTCCTCCTTGTAGCCCTGCACGGTGTTGCAGTCCGCCGGAATGACGTACTCCTCCGCGGCGGAGAGGGGATAGCGCTCCTCCTTGATGGCGGCGGGGCAGACGTACTGCGCCATGTACGTGTTGAGCACGCGGCGGTCCCAGTCGTCGGTGACGCGCCCGCCGTAGGAGGCCTCCGCGATCAGGTACCGGATCGTCACGAACGGTACGTCGTCGACGGTCTCGCCCGGCATGTTGTCCACGTACAAATGGATGATGTTCTCCGACACCTCAAAGTCGGAGGAGGTGAAGTCGTAGACGACGTTGTAGCCGAGCGTGCCGAACTTGCGGCGCTCGAGCAGCACCGAGTGGAAGAAGCAGAGCGCGTAGAGGAGGTTGCGGTAGATGACCGGGTGCGACTCGCTGTGCTCCGCGAACTCCTCCTCGCTGAAGTTGTTGTACAGCCGCAGCATGTTCGACTTGATGCCCTTGGGCGGCTCCGTCGTCATCTTGATGGCGCGCTGCAGCACGCCGATGGGGAACTGCGGCGTCGGCACGGAGCTGAGCCAGAGCCGGAAGTCGCGGTGCGGGTTCTGCTCGGCGAGGTCGTCGATGATCTTCTCCAGCTCAAGCAGCCACGACACCATCAGGTGGCAGTTGGCCAGGAACACCCACCCGCCCGTCTGCGAGCACTCCTGGATGGCGCGCTTGGCGTTGTCGCCCTGCCCCTGGCCGAGCGCGAGCGTCTTGAGCTGGTACCCCTCGCGCTGCGCCAGCGCGCTCAGCTGCGTCGTCGGGTCGACGCCGGCGGAGAGCACAAAGATGAGCGGGATCGTGTTGGTGCTCTCGTCGTAGGTGTCCTTGAGGTTGAAGGGCGGGGGGTCGACGAACTGCGCGCCGAGCTCCGTCTCGATGAACTCGTAGACCATGAAGACGACGCGGTCGGGGCGCAGGCAGCGCACAAAGATCATGCGCTGCAGGTAGTTGTCGGCGCAGCGCGCCTGCCACTCGCCGGGCAGGTCGGCCTCCTCGGGCCGCTCGTACAGGTACCACTGCTTCCAGTCGTCGGGCGACTGCTCAAAGTGTGCCGCGATGCCGTGGAAGTTGGTTAGCCGCTCCAGCTCCAGGATGTTGTCCCACGCGCGCTCCGACAGCCACGACGGCGCGGGGTTCGGCAGCCGCCCCTGCGTGTCCAGCACCTGCCCGCCGCGCATCAGGAAGATGTACTCCTCCAGGTTGACGCGGCCCTCGCCCTGCAGAATGCGCATCGTCATGTGGAAGGCGAAGAGCAGCTTGTGGCGCTCGAAGAGGCCGCGGCACGTGTTGTTGTACACGGCGCCCGTGTGCCAGTCGTTGAGCGTGCGGGTGCGCTCCTCCATGGTGTGCGAAACGATCTTCTCCGCGGAGCGCCGGATGCTGCCCTGGAAGAGGACAATGTACGAGTCGAGCGCGAACTGGTACATGGCGTCGATGGCGCCCAGGTCGGCGAGCACAAAGAAGAGGATCGAGGCGCGGCGCGCGCACTCGCGGTACTCCTCGCGCGCGTGGTAGATCTTCTCCGACGTCACCTCGGCCTCCTTGAGCTGCTGCTTGATGCTCGCGGCGGTCACCTTGGCGGACTGCAGCGTCGCGATCAGCCGCTCGTTCTCCAGCAGCGACGACTCGGAGTTGTTGAGCAGCTCTAGAATCTCGTCCTCGAGCCGCTTCGTCTCGAGCTTCGCCGCGGCGGTGTCGAGGATCAGCTGCTCGTTGTCCCGCTCCAGCTCCGGCTTCTCCTTCTCGACCACGATCTTGAGCAGCTGCTCCTCCAGCCCCTGCTCCTTCACCGCGAAGTTCAGCAGGCACACCTTGGTGCACGTCTCGGGGGTGTAGTGCGGGTTCGGCAGGCGCGTCGTGATGTACAGGCGGAAGTTCTCGTTGAAGTCGACCCAGTTGTCGCCAATCTTGATGGTGAGGCGGTTGCCCTTCTTGACGGTGGCCTTGGCCATGACGGTGTCCAGGATCGGGTCGATCTCCTCCAGCACGTCCTGCAGCAGCAGCGGGCTCCCCGACTGCACCGCGTTCTCGACCGTCTTCTGGAAGTCGCTCTGTTTCATGTCGACCACCTTGAGCCCGTTGTCGCGCTCCATCCGCTTGATCCACTTGATGGCCTGCAGCTGCGGGTCGATCATGAGCGGGTAGCGCGGCCCGCACGTCACGATGCAGCCGTTCTCCTTGCTGAAGTCGTCGCCCGGGAGCCCGGCCTGCTGCCACTCGCGCACCACCGTCGGGTCGACGAGGTAGTTGACAAAGTCGTAGGAGCGGTTCATCGGCAGCTGCTGCGCCTTGATCTCCTTGAGCCAGCTCGCCCACAGCAGCTGCCGGAAGTCGGCGGTGAAGGCGCCGCAGTAGCTGAGGAAGCCGCACGCGAGCACCGTGTCGCCGCAGATGTTCTCCAGGTCTCCCTCGTAGCGCGCGATGGACTCGATCCAGCGGTCGCGCTCGCCCTCGAGGCCGTCCACGATGATGCGCGCGCGGTTCAGGTTCTCCTGCGTCCGCCGCGCCTCCTCCTCGAGGCGGTTCTTCTCGTCGACGTTGGCCTGCAGGTCGCGCTCGAGCTGCGCCACCTCGTCGACGATCTTCTGCAGACGCTCCTCCTTCTGCCGCAGCATCTCCTCCTGCGCGCGCACCTTCTGCTGCGCGTTCTCGTTCTTGACGATCTTCGGGTGCACCTCCTTGTAGATGTTGCCGTACTTGTGGATCGCGATGACCCACTGGCAGAGGCCGCCGGCGGCCTTGGACACCGCGCTCGCGTTGGCCGGCGTAAAGTCGGGCCGCTTGACGTACTTCTCGAGGCTGTTGAGGAGCTTCTGGTCGGTCATGTCGTGCGTCTCGTGGTACGTCTTGAGCATGTCGATGAACTTGGGCTCGCTGAGCGACTTCTTCGCCTCGTCCCAGTCGAGCTTGCGGCGCAGCGCCGTCTGCACGGCCTCCATCACCGTGCGGATCATCGCCGCCGGCGTCTTGTACGACTTGACCTCGTTGATGTCGCTCTTGTCAAGCTTGTCGAGCGCCGCCTGCGCCTCCAGCAGCGTCGGCATCGCGCGGTCGAGGTCGGCCTGCGCCTCGGCGGAGTCGGCCATGGCGGCCTTCTTGGTCTGCTCGATCTTGATCTTCTCGGAGGCGACGAGGGTCTGCTGCTCCTCCGCGATGCGCTGGCGCACCTGGATGCTCTCCGTCGCGCGGCTCACCTCGGCCGACTTCTCCTGCAGCTTCGCGTCCTTGATCTTGAGCTCCTCGGTCATCTCGCTCACCGTCTTCTTGGTCTCCTCCAGCATCGACATACCGTTGGAGAGCTTGTCGCGCTGCTCCACGATCTCGCCGCGGCGCTTGGTGACCATCCGGCGGAAGCCGCGCACGAGGTCGAGGTACGACGACGGCGTCACGTAGTTGTGGCGGTTGATCTGCTCCTTCATCTGCGTCGAGCGCGCGCTGGTGGTCTCGTGCATCACGACAAAGACGTCGCACAGCGTGTTGAGCAGCTCGTCGGTCTCGGCCTCCTCGCGGGTGTCCTTGAGGTAGCGCAGGCCGACCTCCTTGAGCGCCTCGCTCGGCCACGGGAAGAACCAGTCGATCGACGTGCACGACACAAGCGCCGGGAACTGCCGCAGGCGCGCGCGGAAGTCCTTCTGCGCCGGAGACATGGCGACGACGAGGTGCAGGTGCTGGCGCGCCTGGTCCACGAAGAAGTTGTAGAGCTCGTCCGGGGTGTCGCGGCAGCCGTTGAGCAGCGCGAGCTTGTGCACGTCGTCGCGGATCTGCTGCAGGTCGTCCTTCCCGAAGAGGTTGGGCACCTCGCCGGAGGAGAGCATGTTGTTGAGGTCCTCGAGGAACGACGACTCCATCACCTGGTTGTCCGAGAAGTAGAAGACCTTCTGCTGCCGCTTGACGCCGCACGCCTTGTAGAGCGTGCGCAGGTCGTCGTGGAAGCGGTCCGAGTCGTACTTTTTGTGAATCTCGATGGTGAAGACGGTGTAGCCCGCGAGGTACGCCGCGAGGCGCGTGAGGGAGCTGCGGCCGCTGCCGCCGAGACCCACGAGCAGCGCGTTGCCCTGCGGCTGGCGGATGATGCGGTGGATGCGGCAGAGGTGCTCGAGGGCGTCGGTGAAGAAGACGAGGTTCATCTGGCGCGCGCCGGGCTCGGTGTTGTAGTTCTCGAGGCCCTCCTCGACCTTCTGGCGCAGCTGGTCCATGCTGGGCACGAGGCGGTACTTGGCCATCTCGTCGAACTCGCCGTCCCAGAAGTCGACGAAGATGGGGCTCTCGTTCTCGTTGGTCGGCTGCGAGCGCGCCTCCTTGGAGCGCGCCTTCATGATGTTGCTCCACTTGGTCTGGAAGATGTTGTTGAGCTTGTCGTTGATCAGCTGCCGGAACCACGTCTTGTCCGCCTCGTCGTTCATGCGGTCCGAGAAGACGCGCTGGCACTCGTGCATCCACAGCGCGATCAGGTGCTCCTTGCACGTGAGGCTCTCCAGGTGGCAGCCGTAGATGCCCTGCATCACCTTGCTCAGGTCGCGCAGGTTGAAGAGGTAGTGCGACTTGCTGGGGATCGGCAGCAGGTCGTTGGACACCTTGGTGTACGTCTCGATGGTGGCCTTGACGATCGGGTCGACGAACGGCTTCAGCTCCTCAAACGGCGCGAAGCGGTTCTCGAGGATCGAGGTGAAGATGGTCGTGATGACCCCCTCCGTGGGAAACGTGATGTTGAAGACGCTCAGCTTGCTCATCAGGCGCTCCGTGATGTCGGGGCGGCCGTAGGTCATGCAGCAGAGCAGCTGCATGTCGTTCACCTGCCGGCGCGCGCGGGTGCCGCGGTCATACCAGTAGCCGTTGTCGATCCACTGCCGCAGCAGCTCCAGCGGCGGCTGCGCCCCAAACACCTCCTTGGCCGGCATGTTGAGGTCCTCGATGAGGCAAATCATGCGGCGGCCCCCGGGGGGGTTGCACACCTTCTTCGACTTGTGCTCCATCCGCCCCTCGATGATGTCCTGCACGTTCTTGGCGGTCGTCTGGGCAGAAAAGTGCAGCTCCGTCGTCACGTGCGTCTCGGTACTGAGGTTGTGCATCACCTCCTTGGCGACGAGCGACTTGCCGGTGCCGGTGGTGCCGACGAGCACGAGCTGCACCTGGCTGCGCACGAGCTGCGAGACGAGGTACTGGTAGCGCACCGTGTCGATGGTGGGGACGATCTGCTTGTGGTACGGCGTCCCCTCGGGCGGCGTGTAGTGCTTCTGCAGCGACGGGTGCTCCTCCCACGACTTCCACCGCAGCGCCTGCAGGTCGGGGAAGTACTCGAAGACGGTCTCCATCGAAGGGAAGGACGAGTCGAGCTCGCGGATGAACGTGTCGAACTTCTGGCGCGACTGCACCGTCAGCGAGCCGCCCGCCGCCCAGACGAGGCAGAACATGGCCATCATGCGCACCTGCGGCACGTAGCTCTCGCCGGCCTGCGACGTCTGGTAGGCGGCGGTGCCCGGGACGACCGGGGCGGCGGAGGTGCTGGCGAGCGCGTCGAACATCCGGGTGAAGGAGCGGACGGTGTTGAGGGCGGTGGTGGGGACGAGCTCCTGGCACTCGGCCTCCTTGTACGCGAGCACCTTGGTCAGCGTCTCGTTCATAAAGTCGGTCAGCTCGGTGATGGTCGTGTCCGGCTTGGGCGCGTTCAACGCCACCTCAAACTGCCGCCGCGAGCGCAGCCACGTCGTCGCGAACGGCTTCCACCCGAGGTCCTCCATGTTAAAGAAGACCATGCCGCAGCGCGACACGGTGGCCGGCGAGGCCTGCGAGAGGTCCTGCACCTCGAAGAGCATGCTGACGGTCGGGTTCATGCTGATGCGCTCGCCCGAGTTGAGAGTGAGCATCTTGTTGTCGTCGAGGACGGTGTTCATCGACTCGATCCAGAGCGTGTCGACCGGGCCGTCGAAGAGCAGCCACTTGTACGCGGGGTCCGTCACGTCGCGGCAGATCTGGCGCATCAGGTCCGACAGAATGCCGTCCTTCCACTCGCGCGTCGCCTGGTTGTAGCTGCCGTAGAGCTCGTCCATGGTGACCGACTTGGGGTTCAGCAGCGACACCCGCACCTGCTCGTACGGGCCCTCGACGCCGCTGTCCTTGAGCCGCTTCAGCGCCCCCGCCAGCGCGCGCCACGTGACCGTCTTGCCGGAGCCGGTGCGGCCCACCACCATCACCCCGTGCCGCGTCCGCGAGCGTGTCCCACAGGTGCAGGCACTTGGTCACAATGTGCTCGTTCGCCTCGAGGTTCTCGGCCGCGAGCTCGTCGGTGACGGCCGCGCTCAGCTCCTCCAGGCCCGCGTTGGGCGGCTCGACGCCGGGGAAGAGGTCGCCGAGCATCCCGAGGAACAGCGGCACGTCGTCCTTGACAAACTTGGGCAGGTTCATGTCCTTCATCGCCTTGAGGCACAGCTGCGACTCGGTGCCGGGGTAGTTCTCGCGCTTGAGGTTGCCGGCCTGCACGAGCACGGCCTTGATGTTGCGCAGGGAGAAGTCGTAGTGGTCCTGCTTGGAGAGCTGCTTCTCCATCAGCTCGTACAGGATCGACACCTTCTTGGAGAGCACCTCCGACTCCTCGAAGCCCTGCGAAAGGAGCGTGATCTCGCAGATGAGCGCAAAGTCGGGCACCATCATCGAGATGGGGCGCAGCAGCGCCTTGAGGTTGTCCGGCAGCTCGGAGCGGCCCGCGTAGCCGGGGTTCATCGTGACGAAGAGCCCGCAGTTGCGGTTCAGAGGGATCTCGGTGCCCTCGAAGAGGAAGTTGTTGCGCTGCTCCGCGACGGCGCTGAGGATCGAGAGGATCTGCTGCGCGACGACGGAGAGCACCTCCACCTCGATGCGGTTAAACTCGTCGAAGCACGACCACGCGCCGGTCTGCGCGATGCCGCTGAGCATGCGGCCGACCGAGCGGTAGTCGAGGCCGTCGGAGCAGTTGAACACCATGACGTACTTACCGATGGCCTTGCCGAGGTCCTTGACGGTCTCCGTCTTGCCAGTCCCGGCCGGGCCCTGCGGGAGGCCGCCGCGGTAGAGCTGCAGCGCCGTCGTGAGGGTCATGTAGGCGCGGTCGGTGAGCGCCGTCACCACGAGGCGCCCGCTATTGCCGAGGTACTCGTAGTCGTAGTTGACGACGGCGCTCGTCTGCCGCACGACGCACACCGGCTCGCCGCCCTCCGCCGCCGCGTCCTCGGGGAGCGACGGGTCGCGCTCCTTGTAGAAGCGCAGCTGCCGCGACCACTCAAAGTCGTCGAGGCTGTGCACGCGGTTGGCGAGGATGTGGCGCAGAATGTCGCGCGAGTGCACCTCGATGGTGACGAGCGCGACGAGCTTGTTGCGCTGCAGGCGGCTCTGCGGCTCCCGCACCATCTGGCAGTACTTGCGGATCATCCCCTTCCACTTCTTGTACACCTTGTAGATGGGCGACGTCTTGCGGCGCGCGAGGCTGAGGCCGTTGGCGTGCAGGTTGCCGTACTCGACAATCGCGAGCTCCGCCTGGTAGGTCCAGTTCATGCACGACGCGGTGATGAGCGGCTGCCCCTCGTTGCGCTCGACCCACCCCTTGAGCTTCTCCTTGTTGATCGGCCGGCGCGCGTCGTAGACGTTCTCCTGGAAGTCGGTGAGGGTCGTGTTGAGGCACTTGCGCACCGTGTCGCGCATCTTGGCCTCGATGCGGCGCAGCCACGTCTCAACCGTCAGGCCGTCGATCTGCACGGCGGGCGAGAAGGGCACCACCTCACCGTCGGCGGCCGACATGGACTCCGCCATGACGCGGTTGCGGATCGTCTTGAGGGAGAGCTGGTAGAGCCCCTCGAAGCACTTGCGCAGGTGCGGCTGCACCTTCTCGGGGTCCTTGGTGTGTCCGAGGATCTCGAGCAGGTCGTCGTTGGACAGAAAGTAGAAGCGCGGGAAGATGCGCCGGCGGTCCTCAAGAAAGCCCTCGAGGCTCTTCTGGATCGTCTCGAGGTCGGAGTTCATCGAGTTGAGCTGCTCGAGCAGGCTGTCGCGCCGCGTCCCGCGGATGACGTTGGGGTCGTTGATGAGGCGCGCCATGATCGCGAGCCACTGCGCGTGGATCGAGTCGAACTTCTTGCTCTCCGCGACGAGCTTGCGCTTGATGTCCTCGCTGCCGATGAAGATGTTCTCGAGGTACATCCACTTGGTCTGCACGGTGAGCAGGGCGTCGATGGTGTCGGTGGCGGCCGAGAGCGTCTGCTCCCACTGCATCACCTTGGGCCGGAAGCTGTCGACGAAGCGCGACATCTTCATGGAGCTGAGCAGCGCGAGGTGTTCGGCCAGCACCGTGTTCACCTCCTCCACCGAGGCGATCTTGTGGTAGCCCTGGTACGGCTCGATCTGCAGCGTCGCGTCGTCCCAGTAGACGCGGATCTTCTCGAGGTCGGTCTCGATGCGCAGCTCCTCGCGCGCGGCGACGGCGAGGTTGCTGATGTACTCCGCCTGCTGCTCCACGTGCGCGTTCATCAGCTGGTCGAGGCAGAAGGTCTCGCGGTCCTCGATGTCGAAGGCGGTGTCGAGCTGGATCTTGAGCATGTCCCAGTGGCGCGGGCGCACGGCGGGGGTGCGGAGGTCGTCGATGATGGGGAGGATCTTCTTCATGAGGTCGATGTCGTCCTTTAGCTGCACCCACACGTCGAGGCGCTCGAGGTCCTTGCGCAGCTTCAGCACGTCCCGCCGGATCGTCTCGAGCTCCTCCAGCATCCGCTCGCTGTTGAGCTCCATAAAGTACATGCGCCGCCACTCCTTGCTCTTGGAGCGCCAGTCCTTGACGAGCGTCCAGATCTCGCGCAGCAGCGCCAGCTGCTCCTCCGCCTTCTGCAGGTCGTCCATCGGGGGCTTCTCGAGGCTGAAGACGTCGATGCCCTGCTGCAGGTCCTCCTCCATCCCCCGCAGGTTCCGCGCGCGCCGCTCCAGCGTCTCGAGCCCCGAGAAGGCCTCGGCGACGCTCAGCGACCACTCCGAGGGGCCCTCCTCGCGCACCTGCTGTAGCAGCGCGAAGGAGCGCGAGGCGAGCGAGCGCAGGTCGGTCTCGAGGTCGAGGCGGAACTGCTCCTTGTACACGTCCAGCTGCTTGCGGATGCGCGCCAAGTCCTCGTTGTACTTGTCGAACGCCTCGGGCAGCCGCTCGCAGCGCTCCACGTCGGCGGGGTCGACGCCGCCGTAGTTGTACTGCTCGCTCGTCAGCAGCGCGAACTTGTCCGCGAGCGGGGCGAACTTGGCGGACACCTCGGGCAGCTCGTCGACGGCGGCGGCGCTGCGGCGGATCTGGTCGCCGAGCTGCGTGAGGTTCGTCGGCTCGCGCGAGAGGTTCTCGACGGTGGTGGTGAAGTTGTTCTCGATCTCGTCGAGCTCCGCCTTGGCCTCGGCGTAGAGCAGCCCGTGGTAGTGCTGGATGACGAGCTGGCACTGCGCGCGGAAGGTCTCCTTCATCTTGGTGAAGTCGAGCTGCAGAAACGCCACGTCGGCGTAGACCTCCTGCTTGTCGACGCCGTCCTTGCGCTGGGCGACGTGGTCCATGTTGGTGCGGTAGTCCTCGAGGCGCCACCCTTGCTTGATGCGCTTGTCCTGCCGCTGCGTCGTCCAGAGGTTGTCGGTGGTGTTGGACTGGTGCAGCTGCCACACCTGGCTCAGCTTGTCGCGCACCTTCTCCTCCATGCTCGCGAAGGAGTCGTGCACGCGGCGCAGCGAGAGGATCGCCTCCTGGTCGCCGGTCATGTACTCGTAGTAGGACCCGCGCAGCGTGACGGAGCTGTTGCTCGGCGTCTCGTAGTGCACCGGCGCCTGCCCGCGCTCCTCCAGCTCCTCGGGCGTCTCCGCCTCGGTGCGCGCGCGCAGGCTCTCCTCCAGCCGCGGCAGGTTGCGCACCACCCGGATGATGGCCTTGCACACCTCGTTGAGAGTGCGGCCGAGGGCGGTGGCGCTGGGGGTCGCGACAATCTCCGGCTTGGTCTCCTCCTCGACCACGATCACCACCTCCAGCTTGAAGACCTTCTCGTCCAGGCGGTCCTCGCTGCTCTCCGGCGGCAGCGCGCGCTCGACGGCGAGGAGGGAGCGCTTCACCATCGTCTTGAGCGCCTCCTCGACAAGCAGCTCCATGCGTTCCATGAAGCGGTGCCACTCCTCCCGCACGACGCCGTCCGCCTCGTAGTCCGCGCGCAGGTGGTTGAAGAGCGTGTAGAGGCGCGTCACCAGCAGCTCGTGGATCTTCTCGAGCTTCGCGATGACCATCTGCCGGTACTCCTCCTGCTTCTTGACGAACGCGTCGGGGGTGTAGATCTTCTTGCGCTCAAAGACGACCGCGAGGGTGTCGGCGATCGAGCGGCAGTGGTGCTCCACAAAGAGCTCCGTGTAGCGGTAGTCGTCGACGATGCGCTGCGCGGCGTCGGCCTGCGCGCGGCACTCCCGTACAAAGTACTCGACGATGCCCTGCGAGTTCCACCAGAGCTTGGTGAGCCCCGGCTGGTACTGCGTGTCGAGGTGCTGCAGGCGCAGCGAGAAGAGCCGCACCTCGCTCTTGTTGGCCAGCGACGTGATGACGTGATTGTGCGTGCGCACCACCACCGCGACGTTCTCGCGGAAGATGCGCAGGCGGTCCTCCTTGGAGCACACGTCGGCGATCTGCGGCGGCAGCGGCTCGCCCAGCTGCTGCCAGTAGCGCGCCTCCTCGAAGAGCAGCTGCAGCTCCTTGGGGAAGTTGACGTCGAGCAGCGCGGGGTCGTCGACGCTCTTGCCGCTGCCGGGGCGCTTGGCGAGCAGGAAGCGGTCGAGGTAGTCGGCGGGGCGCGGCGGCAGGCTGTCGCGCCACCGCACGTACGCCTGGTGCGCGTCGTCGGCCAGCGAGCGGTCCAGACGGTCGTAGAGCAGCAGCGTGTCGGTCGTCTCGGGCGACTCGGGCAGGTAGTAGCAGAGGCGCAGCTGGTGGTAGTCGTGCCCGATGAAGTCGGCGTTGGTGTGCGCCCAGTGGCCATAGCCGGCGGCGGGCGGGTGCATGTAGAAGAGCGGCGGCGCGCGGTTCAGGTAGCGCTGGATGTCGGCCTGCACGGTCTTGAGGCGGGCCGCGAAGAGCCGGTACACGCGGTCCTTGCTGCTGTTGAGCTGCAGCAGCAGCTCCTCGCTCTTGCTCACGAGGAAGAAGGCCTCGACGTACTCGCAGCCGGTCGGCACGTTCGGGATGCTGTCGAAGGCCGCCGTGATGATCTGCTGCATCATCAGCGAGAGGTTGTCCATGTCGGCCTTGAGGGCGCGGAAGTCGTCGACCCAGCGCGTGCTCTTCACGTCGAGCGGGTCGTAGTCGAGCCGCCGGATCACCTCCATCTTGGCGCGGAAGGCGCGCTGGATGTCAAGCAGCTGCGACTCGATGCCCGGGCCCTTGGTGCCGCTGAAGGTCGGCAGCTTCCCCTCGAAGAGCGCCGCCGGCTCCACCACGCGGTCGTCCACCACCAGCACGTGCAGCGGCGTCGAGGGGCCGGCGCCGCCGCGCGCCAGACTCGACGACCGCGGGCCGCCGCCGCCGCCCACGGAGCTGCCCGCGCCGCGGCTGGCAAAGCGGCTGCCACGCCCCCCGCCGGCCGCCCCGCCGCCGCCGCCGCCGCCGCCGCTGCTGTTGTCCTCGACGCGCACTCCCTTGAAGCCGAACTGCATCTGTCCGCGGCAGATCTCCTGCAGGTTCTGGCAGCGGTGGCGCACGAAGCCGTCGATCTCGTTGAGGAAGGAGTCGTCCATGTCCAGCTTCTCGCCCCTCTCCTTGCGGAAGCGGCGGCGGGTGGCGGCGAGCATCAGCTGGCACTGCTGTATCCACGCCTCGCCGGCGCGCGTGCTGTCCTCGAGGGCGACCATGCTCTTGGCGACGTCGCCGCGCAGGACCGCCGGGAGGTCCACCTGGCTGCTGCAGCGCCGGATGATCTCGCTCGAGATCATGCGCAGCAGCCGCGCGCACTGCTCGCGCCGGTAGTTCTTGGAGTACATGAGCACGAGCTGCACCTTGATGAGGATGTCGGGGATGAGCGCCGGGATGTCGCGCGGCGCGGCGGCGCTGAGGCGCTCGCACGGCTCCACCAGCGTCGAGAGGTAGCGCAAATTGTCGAAGGCCTCGTCGGTGCCCTTCTCGATGTCGGCGCGCAGGTTGAGGAAGGGCTCGAGGTAGTAGAGCGACTTGGCGCTGCGCAGCACGGAGACGATGTTGAGCACGTCCGGCCGGTTCAGCTGCGCGCGGATGTTGCCGAGGTCGCGGGCGCGCGAGCGCCAGTAGCCGATCTCCTGCAGCGGGCCCGCCTCCTCGACGCTGCCGCCGCCGCTGTCGCGCTCCCCGACGACCTCCTTGATCTGGCGCGTCCAGTGGATGACGGTCGCCTCGTAGCGCTGCACCAGCTCGCGGTCGTTCTGCGGGTCGATGGCGCTGCCGTCGCCGAGCGCGAGGTCGTTGGGCACGTACAGCACGGTGCGCCCCTTGAGGCGGTTCACGTCCTCCACCATGGTGGCCATGAAGCGGTGCAGCGCGCTCTGCACGTCCTTCTCAATGCTCGTCGGCCAGCGGTTCAGCAGCAGCGTCGGCACGAGCACGTTGCGCAGCGTGCGCAGGACGCTGTCCAGCACGACCGGGCCGCGGCACACGCCCCACGTCACCCCGCTGTCGATGTTCTCCGGCACCAGCGCCTTGTCAGGGTCCGCCCGGATAAAGTAGAGCACGTCCGGCGTGACGTGCGGCGGCAGCATGCGCCCCGCGAGCGCCGGCGTCCCCGCACTCACCGTCAGCGCGATAACCGTCCGCGCCTCCTCCTCGCCGCCGGCCGCGCCGCCCTCCTTGGCGGGCGACGGCGGCGCCCCGAAGGCACCCCCCGCGTCCTCGCGCCCGGAGTGGTTGAGCCCGTCCGCGTCTTCCGCGGCCTCGTTATCGTCGCCGGCCATGCGCACCTGCGCGCGCTTGCGGGGCGCCGCCGCCTGCTCGGCCGTGTAGTAGAAGAAGAGGATGCGGTGCGTCTCCTCACCGATCATGAACTCGGCGAGCGCCTGGCGGTGCGCCGCCGTCAGCTCCTCCGCGGGCCGCGCGCGCAGCTCCTCGGTCAGGCGCCGCAGCACCCACCGGTAGCACTCGGGGTGCGCCTCCGGCACGAGGCTGGGGTCGTCGGCCGCCACGGCCTTGGCAGGGGGCATTGCGGCGTGTAGGCGTGTGTTTTCTTTTTAAAATAAAATTCGAAAACAAGAAAGAAAAATTAGGGAGAACGATGAGGAAAGAACGAGAGAGAGAAGAGTATTCTATTTACAGAGCGAAAAAAGAAAAAGTGATTCTTCTCTCTTTTTTTTTTGTGTTTTTCCTTCGTTCAACTATTTACAAAAGGTTGAGAAAAATGAACTTGTCTATTTGCTTATGAGTTTGGTGTGCTTTGTGATTTAATCTTTCCGATATCGGTTTCTGCTAGGTTTCACTTTGAGACTCTTTTATTTCTTATATTTAAATCTTCAACGAAAAGCACAACGTTCACTGGACGGCAAAAAAACAGTGAAGAAGTGCAAAGAAAAAAAAAATATGAAGATTTCAAAAGGGAAAAGGAAAAAAGTAGCAAAGTGGTGACTAGCCCAAGACAGACTGGGAAAGAGAGAGTGAAAGAGGAATACGTAACAAAGCGTATAGGAAAAACAGAAAAGAAAAAGAGGAAAGAAAAAGACCGCTGAAGGTTCTCTAAAACCAACGGGTCTCCTTTTGTTATTGTTTTTTTTTTCCTTCTTCCGTTTTCTTTATCTCCTTTTTTATTCCTTAATAACGGAAGTGGGTGGAGGTGAAATGATGAAAAAAGGAGGAAGCAAGGGAGACAGAGGTTAAGTGATTTTGAGCCAAAAAGACGGACGGAGAGAGAGAGACAGTCAGAGTTAGAGTAAATTCGATTAGTTAGTAAATCAAAACAAAAAACAAAATCATACAATCGCAGAATGCGCATGTAACATAATAATAGTATCCAGAATAATAGCAACTGGTAGCACCATGGTCGGTTGTCTGGGATCATGTCATATGCCACAGGAGAGATGTGGACTTGCCGGGGGGATGGAGGGCGACACACACGACGCGCCAGCACGAACCCAATATCGTTCACGCGCACATTCCCCCACTAATTTTCATTTTCCCATAATTGTCTTTTATGTATTCTTCTTTTTTTTTTCCCCGATTTTTCTCTTCAAATGATGACAAGGCAAGGAAACGAAAGAAAACCTTTTGAGAAGGCGTAGTACAACAAATGAAAAAGGAGAAAAAGAATGGAATAAAAGGTAAAAGGAACAAAGAAGGAAGCGCATCATAGTAACGGAGAAAAGAGAGCGGAGAGAAAAGGGAAGAAAAGACAAAAGCAGTGTGTGTGTATGTGTGTGAGTGTGTGTCTTTGTGCATATTGATGGACTAATTCTTTCTTCGGACAGCAAGAATTTAAAAAAAAAAGAGGAAAAACTGACAATCAACAAATAAAGAAAAAGAAAAAGAGGAGACTTTGGGTGTATCAACATCCCAGATTATTTGTCTTTCTGTTAACTGTTCACTCTTTGTTTTTTATCTTTTTATTTTCCAAAAAAAAAAAAGAAGAGAATAAAAAAGAGTAACAATTGAAAACAATAAAAAAGAACAGTATTATTTATTACTTTTTTTCCTTGAGTCATTATTCCTTTCACACGCCACCGGTCAACACTCGAGCGCAGTCAAAGAGACTCGTAAAAGTAAAGGCAAAAAAAAAAATCTCTGTCAATTTGGGGGGCGACGATCTAATCCTACATGCGCGGGGACAACCACACACAACTACACATACACACACAGCAACACTGTTCAATAGTAATTCTCTCATTTCTATCATTCTCTCTCTCTCTCTCTCTCTCGCTCTCTGTATGCGTGAGAGTGCAAGTACGTGCTTACTGGCTCTTGCGGCCCGCGCTGGCGCGCCCCGCCGCCGCCGCCGCCGCCTTCTTGCTGTTGTTGCTGCTGCTGTTGCTCTTCTTCTTAAGCCACGGCTCCTCCCCCTCGCCGTCGTACTCCGCCTCCTCCTCCTCCTGGTCCTCGTCCTCGGCGGCGCTGCTGCCCCCCTCCCCGCGGGGCGGCGCGGCGGCGGGCGAGGGCCTCCTGCCGGAAGCGCCCCGCGAGGAAGCCCTTCTCCTCGTGGTAGTGCGCAAAGACGGGGTCGACGTAGTTAGGGTCTGTGACGTGCAGCAGCGAGGAGAGGCGGTGCGTCTGCTCGCTGGGGAGGTACGAGCCCCCCAGGCGGTCCCACACGGTCGAGTACTGGCCATAGTCGTAGTTGAACTTCTCGTGGTGGATCGTGTGGTGGCCGGTGGAGTTGATAAAGTGCCCGCCAAAGTCGACCTGGTCGTGGATGCTGATCGTCCAAAAGTTGACAAAGCAGAAGAGCAGCATGAAGAGGACGTTGTGCAGCGGGAAGAGGAACACAAAGATGTAGTAGGGCACGCCCTGGCCGAAGCCGTCGCACGGGTTGAAGGCGTGCGAGGAGAAGGACGTGGTGAACTTGTAGGTGTGGTGCAGCTTGTGCAGGTGGCGGTAGATCGTGGGGTGGTGCAGCCCGCGATGGAAGCAGTAGACCATAAAGTCGGTGAAGCCGAAGAACATAAAGATGGAGAGGAACAGATACGGCCACCCGTAGTCGGAGACGTTGTAGTACACCTTGGAGTAGCCGCGGTGCGAGAGCACGGCCGCCGGCATCATCAGCACGCCCATCAGCGGGATCGAGCACACGGCGATGTATATCTCGTGCAGCATCTGCTGGCGCAGCTCGCGGGGACGGTCGGGGTCGATGGTCTTGGGGAAGTACGTGTTGCGGCGGAAGCGGAAGAAGAAGGTGTAGGAGATGGCCGCGAAGGAGAGGTAGAAGAAGATGCCGCCGGTCGCCAGCACCAGCCAGAAGATAAACATCTGGTGGAAGAGGTTGTTCGGGTCCACCGGCAGCACCGAGGTGTACATATTGAAGGCGATGTCCATGGCGGGCGACACGAGATGAACAAAAGGAAGAGGGGAGGAAAGAAAAAAAAGTTGCTTAGTTGCGGTGTGTGGGTAGGCAGGTGTCCCTTTCTTGACTTTTTATTGTTGTTTGAAGATTATGCGCGTGTGCGTGTGTATGGGTGTAATTATTTATATGAAATGTGAATCCTTTTGTAGGCTTTTCGTCTTGTTTGTTTTTTTTTTTGAATGAAGCTGCTGATTTCCTTGCTTGTATACTTATTGATTGTTTGCGGTTACGGAGAATACAAAATGAAAATGCAGAGTAGCCTTGTCAGTTGAAATTACAATGAAATGAGGAAAGCGAAAGAAAAAGAGCTAAGTGGGAAAGGAATATATAAAGTTATGTAAAATGTGTTGTTTCTGATTTTCCTGCTGTTACTTTTCAGAAATTATCTACTTTTTTGTGGTTTTTATGACAAAAAAAAAATGAAAAAGCAAAAAGAAGGGGGTTGTTATTTTTGAAGAGTTACACAGAGAAAAAAAAATGAAGATATCAAGCAAAAAAAAAAGAGAGAGAGATTGAGAATTGATTTACAGCAGTGTGTCTCGCAGAAATGATATGAAATGACAAAAGGTGCACTTTGTAATTAATTTTTACCTTGTGGGTGATAATGTTATTATGGCTGACTATATATGTGTATATATAGAGAGACAGAGAAGTGCTTCTCAGACGGAGACAGAATTTTGATTTGTATGTTGTTGTATTGTTGTTGTTATTGTCGTAAACAGAAAAAACTGAACAAACAACAACAGCAGCAAAAACGGGAAAAAAAGGCTTTGAGTGGTAAATAACTTGACAGATGAAAAACTAAAGTGTGTAACGAAGACTATATAGGCAACGTACACTTGACGAGGGAATGAATAAAGAGTTGTGATCTACAGATGAGCAAAATGGAAGGAGGGCGAAAAAATACTAATAGATATATTTCAAGGAGTAGAAGGGAAAAGGGGAGGGGGAGGAAAGGGGAGGGAAATGGAAAATCTCTGTGAAGATGAGGGAGATAGAGAGGGAGAAATAGCGGCATTCAGTTATGCTTTTCTACGATCAATGTCATGTTATGATTATTGCTATTATAATTATTCACACTCTTGCACTAATGTTGATATGATCTGTTGAAAGGAAAACCAGCAGAATGAAGGCAAGTACAATAATATATATTGCTGTGTAAAGGAATTTTTTTTACTGTTTCAGCCGTTGTTGTTGAAGGTCATCTGTAAAGGAATCCGCGCGAAATAGCGCAATAAAGAGGATGTACAATGGTGAGGAGAAGAGAGAAAGAGGAGGAAAAGAAATTCGAAACGCAAAGAAAGAGAGAGGGGGAAGCGAAAGTACACAAATGTCTGCTGTGCACGAATCAATATATATTTTTTTAAGCAGCTGAGAAAAACAAACAATAAGAGTGACAGCCGTTTGATGTTTCTGCTGCTTGTTATAGTGACGCCCCCACAATGAGTGAATGCTTCCTGTTTCCGTTTCTTTAAAAAAAAAACTTTTTTTGTATTTCTTTGTTTCGATCCTTCATTGTTTTTTGTTTTCTCCGACGTTCTCTCTCTTTCTTTTTTTCGACCGCCGACCGGAATTCTGCATTATCCGAAACGTGGCTGGAAGAAAAAAGGGAAAGCGGCGAAAGAAGGAGGAGAAAGGAAAAAGAAAGGAAACAAACACACAAACGAACAAAGAGAAGAGGAGCAGGACAAGTGAGTATGATATTGCATGTATATGTATAACTTCTGCAAAGGAGAATAAAAAAAGGAAACAGAAATAATAATAATAATAATGATAATAATAATAAGCGTCTAAATAAAAGTACAACTCATAGAATCATTATCTCAGTCTGTGCGTGTGTGTGTGTGTGTTTTAAAGAAAATAGTAAAGTCAGTGCAACTAGATTCGATAGAATAAAAGATATAATAGTACGTGTATGTGTGCGTGTGTGGTACGAGTCCACACAGAGAACAACTCCCTTGGGAGGAAGAGAGGAAACAATGAAAAAATAAAATAAAACAAACACCCCATGAATAGTCGTGATTGAATGATTAATAAGTGTGTGGAGATAGAATGTATTCTTTCTTTTGGAGAGAGAGAGAGAGAGAGAAGTAGATGAGATGTACTCTTTGTACTCTGGAAGCATGAAGGGGAAGGGGGAGATAAGAGAGGAATCCTACCAAAGTTTTGATCGATTGAAAGTAAAGGAAAAAATGATAAAAAAAGAGATTATGAATAAAACGATAAACAACAAAAATATGAAAATATGAAAAGTAATTAGAAGAAGAGAAAAAAAAAAGCATAATAAACAAAGCATTTGGAGAAAGGAACAGAGAAGAACAGTGGGAAAGAGACTGGAAAAGAAGAGGAAAGAGAAAATTGTTATTAATGAGAGAAGAAGGATATATACTTTAAAAAAAAAAATGGTGGGAAAGACGTGTGAGGCACTCAATGAAGGGAAGAGGGCAGCGACAGCGCGTGTTTGCGTCACAAGTTCTTCTCATTCAAAAGAGAGAAACACACATACAACACAAAACACACCCTTTAAAAAAAAAAGAGGGAAAGAGAAAGGAGAAAGGAGAAAGAGAAAGGAGAAAGAAGGGAGAGGCGGGTTCGGTGTGTATGAATGAACCCGGAAAGAGGGACAAAGACGCATGAAGTGAAGTGAAACGAAAAGAAAGAGATAAAGAAAAAGAACTAAAGGAGTACTTCTAACACGCAGGAAAAAGAAATGAAGTAAAAAACAAATTCGAACGAAATAAAAAAGGATATTAATAATAACAATAAATAATAATAGTAATAGTAATAGTAATAGTAATAGCAGGTTTGTCAGGAGGCTACGCGAAGAGCATAAAGAGGAGTGCGAGCAGCACCGCCAGCACCACGCCAAGCGTGACCGCCGGAGAGCCCGCCGCCAGCGCCGCCCACTGCGTCCTGACCCCGCCGCGGGTACCGGCGCCGCCGCCCGGGTGGCTGTGTCGGCGGTGAGAAGAACGCGCAGACACAGAGGCGGAGGAATCGCGACGGTTGTTGTTGCTGCTGTGTGATGGTCATGGTCATTTGCGGCCCCGCCTCGGGAGGCGGCGGAGCTGATGTTGTTGTTTGGCGCTGCTGCCGTCGCTGTCGCCGCTGCCGCTGCCGCTGCCGGCCGTGGCGCGCTCTCTGCTGCCCCTAGCCACTGCTCACACCGCTAGACGAGGCCCCACCACCACTACCAGTAGCGGCAGCGGCGGCTCCGCCGAACGACTGGAGATACAGTCGAATCTGCTCCTCCTCGTCCCCCAGCGCGTCGCCGTCGCTGCACTCACCGCCGTTGGCGCCGCCGCCGCCGGCCCCGGCCCGGAGCTCGGAGGCGGAGGGGCGGTAGTCCGTGGGCCTCAGAATGGGTCGCAGCTGCCGCGGGCCGCGCACCTCCCGCATGATTTCCTCCGGCGTCATGGGCGGCGCCTCCGCCACCGGCAGCCACCGCGCCCGCCCCTCGGCTCCCCCTCCCCGCTGCTGCTGCTGCGGCTGCGAGGAGTTTCCCGGGGAGCGCGCGCCGTCGGGGGTCGCGAGGTGCGAGGAGGCAGCCGGCGAGGGCACCGCCGCCACCACAACGTTCGCGGAGGCGCCGGGCGACGGTGTGGGGGAGAGGCGCAGCGCCGAGTTGACAAAGTTGAGGGTGTAGCGGCGCCCGCCGCTGTTGATGGAAGCCGCCGCCGGGTGGCGGCTGCCGACGTGGCCGGGCGGGGCGGTGGCGGCGGCGGCGGGGCGGCGGTGCAGGATGTCGCCCTCGCCGCGCTCGTCGGCGGCGCGCAGCACGCGGTACGTCCCGTCGGGCGCGTCCGCCCCGGGCGAGCTCACACGCGCGGGGCGCCGGGCGCTGCCGAGGACGCCTCCGCGCGCCGCGCCGCCGACGGGGCCTCGAGCGGCAGCAGGAAGCGCACGCCGCGTGCGGCCGCGCTGTGGCCGGTGGGGGGCGGCAGTCCGCCGTCCGGCAGCGGCGACAGCGCGCTGGGGGAGCTCGGCACCGACACGCTCGCGCTGCCGCCCGCCGCGGCCGGCGGACGCTCGTCGCCGCCGGGGGAGGCGATGAAGAAGGCGCGCGCGGTGGGGGGGCTGCCGCCGAGCCCGCCGCACGCGCCGCCCGGGAAGCCCTCGGAGGGCGGCAGCGTGCAGGGCGAGAGCACCTCGCCGCGCCCGGGGCTGCGCACGCTGCCGCCGCCGCCGGCCGCGAAGGTGACGCTGCTGGCGGAGGAGGCGAGCGAGGCGCCGCGCCCCGCCCCGCCGCCGCCGCCGCTGAGGCCCCCGGTGCTGTTGCGCCCCGCGCTGCCGCCGGCGCTGCTGCTGGTGGTCGGCGAGCGCGGCCGCAGCGGGGAAGTGACGACGCGCACGTTGGGAGACGTGACGGCGCTGCTGCTGCTGTTGTTGTTGCCGCCCCCGCCGCCACTGGGGACGGGAATGACTTTGATCACGCCGCGGGGGGCGCCGCCCGCAGGAGCAGCGCCGGCGCTCTCCGCAAAGGAGCCGCCGACGCCTCCGCCTCCGCCGTTGTTGGTGCTGCTGTTAGTGTTGCTGGCGCTGGCGCCGCTCGCCCCACCTCCTGTTGCTGCTGGTGGCGAGGGGACGGCGGCCGGCGCCGACGGCGCTACCGCAGGGGAGTGCGAGGAGAAGGAGGAGGAGGAGGGAGGCACTTGTGGGTGCGGCGGAGCGGGCCTCTCCACTCTCAGGGGCAGCACACCAACGCTGCCAGGGGGCGAGGCGAGAGGGCTGCAGGCGGCGCGCGCGTTAGTCCCGCTGAGACCGATGCTGCTGTTGTTGACATTATTATTACTACTATTACCCGTCATGCTTCCGTTGGCGACGGCGAGGGGCGTGCTGGCGGCGCTGCTGTTGCGGCTGCTGCCGCCGTTGCTGCTGAGGCTGTAGTTACCGTTCAGCAGAGCCTTCTGCGTGTTGAGATGGCCGACGCTGAGGCGGTGCGCCACGACGGTCTTGCGCTCGCCCGCCGCCCCGCCGTCCCCGCCTGCTGCTGCCGCCGCTGACGCTGCCGCCGCTGGCGCTGCTGCGTCGCTGGCGAAGCGCTGGTGGCGCCGGCGCCGACGACGCTGCCGTTGTTGGGAGCCCCCGCGGTGGCGGCAGAGCCTTTGCGCCGAATGACGAGATTGCCTCCGCTGTTGAAGAGGCTCGCCTCCACGCTGGCGCCGCGCTGGCCGCCGCTCTCCACCGACGCCATTTTTCGTGAAATTGGCGGCCGGCGAAGGGGGTGGGGGGAGAGAGAAGTGCAGGGGAGTACAGAATGACCCTCTTCTTCTTTAATTTTTAATTCTTTTAAAGAAGAGGGAGGGCAGCAGTAAAACAAAAATATAAAAGCAGATTTAGAAGAAGAAGCAAATGAAAATGAGAGAGGAACAAAAAAAAAAAGAGCAGATGTAGTTTGGAAAGAAGTAAAAAATCGAGGCACAGCCAAGAAAAAAAAAACGGCGGCGGATTAATCTCTGAAAAAGAAAGAGGGAGAAGAAGAGAGCCAATTATTTCGAAGGCAACTTCTTCTGTGTGTGTGTGTGCGTTTGTTGTTGTTATTGTTGTTGTTGTTGTTCTTTTGAAATTCTAAACCCAAAAAGGATCTATACCAAAATCGTTAGCGAGAAGGCGTAAACTCATGTAAACGTCAAGGAGAATCCTTCAAACGCAGCGCAGACAAGGACAAGAAGAGAGAGGAAGAAAGTGATCTTAAAGAAAAAGCGAAAAGTAAGAGGACGAAAAAAAAAGCAACAAAAAGAAAAATCAAGCAAGCAGAAACAAAATCGCCACTAGTAGTGCTATATAGATACACCGCGAAAATACTAAAAGAAAAACGATACAAATAAAATATGGGAGCAAAAACGTCAAAATCCAGACACCAGCGCAACGCAAAACAGAGAAAGAAACAACAATATGGATTGAAAACGTAAAATATCCAAGAAAAAAAAAGTGGGGGAAAGCCAGGTGGGCGTAATAAAGTAGAAAGTAGGGAGGGAAAAATAGATATAGGGCAGTAAAAAGAGGGTGAAATAAATAAAAGGTTCTGAAGTCTTTGCTAAAAGGATCCGGCTCCTGTTGCCTAATCCCAAGCAGTGGCCTTTTGAAAAAAAAAAAAATACTAGAGGGTGAAGAGGACAGAAAAAAAATTATTGCTTTTTTTCAAAAGGAAAAAATAAATAGATAACTAATAATAATATACAAACTTATCGGAGTTGTAATAGAGGAAACGGCCGAGAGCGGACCACTAGAAAAAAAAAAAAAGGTATTAATAAATGGTAATGACAACGCACTAATAATTCCTTTTGGTGTTTATCAGATTGAGTGTTGTGGCATGATGATGAAAGGGCGAGGAGGAAGAAGAGAGCGTGTATAGTGATGTGTGGAAGAGATGTGTGGGTGGGAGGGGAGAGACGTAAAAGCGCTCTCGCACACACAGCACCACTGCAAGGAACGTCTTCATACAGACAGGTATATAAGCAGAAACTCGGAAAAGGGGGGGGAATAATTCGATTGAAGACAGGCAAGAGGGAGGGAAATGCAATAAACAGTGAATCAAACAGCAGAGAAGAAGAGGAGGGGGGAGATTTAAAAAAAAAAAAGAATACCTTCATAAGAACTAGGAGCAACAAAACAAAAATAAAAGCACCCAAAGGCTAGAATTCAAGAGGTGTGGTGATGTCGGAGGAAGGGGGAGAAGGCTTGACGGTAAAAGCAATCGTGCGACCCTCCCCCGCCGACACATTCACGTCCTCCCCATACCACAGAAAGTACGCCACGCACCGCCGCGCGTCGCCCTCCCCCACACCGGCGGTAGCGGCGGCGGCGGCGAGACGGCGCGTGCCTCCCGCCTCCTCCAGCCGCGCCTGCCCGCTGTCGCCGCCGCCGTCCCGGAGGCACCACTGCAGAAAAGAGCGTATAGGGACGGCCGCAAAGCGTGGGGGGCCGTCAGGCTCGGCGGAGGCGGCGGCGCGGAGGAACAGGACGGCAGAAGGAGGCGGCGGGGGAAGCGACTTTAGCGAACAAGTGGAAGAAGCGGTAGAGGCATCACCGTCACCGCTGTTCCTGCTCTCCGCATTCTCTGCGTTACTACCTGTTGGCGTCGCCGGCCCCCCCCCGCTGCGCCGCCGCCGCCGCCGCCATTCCCCGCCGCCACGCCTCCAGCGTCTCACAGTGCACGTTAATGTCTATCAGCTCCTGGGCGAGCTGGGGGTTACTCTCCGCCTCGCGCCGCCGCCCCTCCGCCGGGCCCCACAGCCGCGTCTGCGCGTGAAAAGTGTAGCGCGCGGCGGCGTACGCGCGAAGGGCCGGCAGCAGCACGCGGCGCACAAACGCACCGCTGTGCGGCCACACCAAGGCGTCGCCGCCGCCGCCCCACACCAGCGCCGCGTCCGGCAAGAGCGGCAGCGGGGGCCGCAGGCGCCGCGGGACTGGGTCCGGCGCTGCCGTCACCACTAGCGTGCTAGATGCGGCGTCGCCCGGCCGCCGCTCGCAGCCAGCCGTCTGTGTTGGTGGCGGCAGACGCTACGCGCTCCACCTCCGCGCGGCGCCAGAAGAAAGGGCCGCGGGGGCTCTCACCGCCGCTCTCGACAGATTCGCAAAGCGACCCGTCAGCCGTGCAGCAGTAGCGGGGCAGCGAGAGGAGCTCCAGCAGCCGCCGCTGCGCCAGCATAAAGTAGTCGTGCGCCAGGGGGACCAGTGGGCAGCCGTCGGCTCCTAACTTTCTGCCTGCGGGTTCCAGCAGCGCCTGCGCAACGCACACGGGCACTAGCGTCGGGCGGCGGCAGGACGCGTCGGCAGACACGCAACTGTCGCCGCCGCCACCGCCGGCCGCGCCCTCCGCGCCCGACAGTCCGTAAAACGCCTCGAGTGCCTCCATACGCGTCTCCCGCGTGGTGAAAACGGCGCCAGCGCCTGTCTCCGCGCTGCCTGCCCGCTGCCCAAACTGGCCGGCCCACAGGTGGCCGCCGTCGCGGTCCCCCCGCGGCACCACCGCCAGGCGCTTGTCCAGCGCGCTTACTGCTGCGGGGGAGGGGGGCGCGTGGCCGGCGGCGGCGGCGCGGCCTGGCGACGGGGGGTCCGCGCACGGCACGTCGGCAATGAAGTTGCGAAAGTGTGCGGGGAAGTAGGCGCCGGCGGTGCGCAGTGAGGCGAAGGGGCCGGCAGCGGCGGCGGCGGCCGCGGCGGCGCCCACCAGCAGGGTCGGCGGGTGGGAAGAAGGCCCAGCGCGGCCCCAACGGCCGGAGTGCTGCGGCTGCAGCGGCTGTGGGATGCCGCGGCCGGGGACAGGGGAGAGGAAGAGGCAAGTCAGCGCAGCGCTTCCGACTGCGGAGTCTGAGGACGAGGCGAGGCGGCGCGCGAGGTGGTGCGCGTCGGCGGGGACGAAGGAGTAGCACTGAGCAAACACTATCGCGTCTTCCAGCTCGTTCTGCGTCCTGCTGCCGCGCCGCCGCTGATGATCGTCGTGAGACCCCACCACAACTGCCATCTCCGGCACCTTCTCCACTATTCCCTTCGCCCCGCCGCCGCCGCAGCAGCAGCAGCTCTCCCCTCTCTGGCGAGAAGCGCAGATACCGCTGAACGGCGCGGGCGGGGTCGGCGGCGCCGAGCAGACGCGTGGGAACAAGCAGCACGTAGAAGGCGGGGGTGTCGGCGTAGTCCACCAGCGGGGCGGTGTTCTCGTGCGTCAGCGACAGCGGTGCTGCGGCGGTGGCGCCGCCCGCCACGTCGAGGCTCACGCGATGGCCGGACACGCTCGGAAGCACAAGGGCGGCCTCCTCCAGGCCGCCGCCGAGTGGGCGTGGTCGTCTGTGTGCCGGCGGGTAGAGTCCGCCGCCGCTGCCGCCGCGTGCGAGGTAGCGCGCCGTCAGCTCGGGCGACCGCACGCTCAGCAGAGGCGAGTCCAGCGGCGGCGAGGGGGTGGAAGAAAAAGAAGAGGACGAAGCAGCGGGCGTGTGCGGCCGCGACGCCTCCTTTTTCCGCCTTTTCCGCCGCCGCCCGGCGCGCCAGCGCCAGGCGCACAACGTCGGTCTTGATATTCGACGGCAGTTCGTTCAAGTGGAGATGAGACGGAAGTGGCGCGCGGCGGGTGGAGGCAGCGGGGGCGGCGCCGGAGAGGGGGAGGCGCCTCAGAAGCCGTTGCACCTGGTGACGGCCCGCCAGATAGTTCTGGAGCTTCCAATACTCCGCCAGCGCCGTCGACGCGGGCGGCGCCATTGCTGTATATTTATGAATATGTGCGTGTCTATGTTTCCTTTTTCGCACTCTATAGTTGACAGTTTACAAATGGTAGTTACAGAATAAAGAAAAGGAGCACGAGGTATGAGTGAGGATCTTCTGTTAACGATATAAAAAGAATTTGACATACACATGCACATATTTGTCTCAAAAAAAAAAAAATGCAAGTATTATTAGGTGTGTTGTTCTCCAGAAAAAAAAAGAGAAAGAGATTCCTCAACTCTCTCACTCGGTGTGGTTTTCTATTCATTGTCCCTATTGCGTTTGCAACAACAACAACAGGGAGAAGAAGGAAAACTCAAGTATTGTCTTCATCAGCAATGTTTACTTCTTTTTTTTAAGTACTTACAATATCGTTACATTTGTGGGTGGAAAAAGTGCATCTATGAAAAGGCATTGTTACGCCTGAAATGTATGAATGAGGAAAAGATTCCAATCGGAGAGAAAAAAAAGAAGGTGAGCAGAAAAATCCTTTCAGAATGAAATGTGAAAACTACAGTCGAGAGACGAAATTGAACAGAATATCTCGCCAGCATTTCGTCACTCTTCGAAAGGACGAAAGAAAAGGTTTCTCTATAAAAGCAAGCATTCTAGTGTCGCGGCGAGGAGAGGAGAGAGGGAGAGAGGGAGGGAAAAGCCAACTACCCTTCACTCCTCTCTCTATCACTTCTGCCTCATCGCTTGTACTGCAGCTGTGAAAAGATAGAGTCGAGTGATTCCTTCTTGCTGACACTGGAAGCACCACTCGGCTGCGATTCCTCGTCGCCGCCTGCGCGGCCGCACACACCGTTTGTTGCCTTCTGTGCGCGGAGCACTCGTGACGCCGGCGACGGCGGGCGAGGAGGGAGACTCGGGGGCCGTACTATTCGTATCAACACTAGTGGCGGCGCCGTTGGTGCGGCGGGGGGGCTTGAAGCTGAACTGTTTGAGTGTGTCGGGCCCGGAGGGGCAGTACATGTCCCTGTAGGCGGCGGCCTGCGAGTGCGCGTGGGGGCGGCAGTGCGGCGCGGCGGGATGCCGCGGAGGGGTGGGCGACGACGGCAGCAGGCGTTGCTTCGCGTCGCGTGCGTTGTCATTCCTTCCCTGCGAGTCATACGTGGAGGCGTCGCAGGCGTCGTCGTTGCCGGCGCTGCGGTCGGTGCCGCGCGCGTCGTCGTTGCCGGCGCCGCTGTTGCCGCTGCTGCTGTCATCCCTGCCGTTGCTATTATGGGTATTGTTGTAATGGGTCGCTGTGGAGGTGGTGGTGGTAGCGGTGTGTGCGACACCACCGCCGCGGTCGCCACTGCACTGTTTCCTGCCGTCTTGGTGGTGTGCGTGATCCGCGGTGGTGGCAGCGGCGGCAGCGGCACTCCCCATCGCCTTTGCCTCCTGCGAGTCCCGCTCCCCCGTGTCGCCGTCCGCAGAGGATGAGGAGGACGACGCGACGAGGTGTCGCAGAGGTCGGGGGAGGTGGTGGGCAGCACAACGCAGCGGCTCACAAAGTACTTTGAGCGCACAATGCGTCGAGAGTCGATGGCGCCCCCTAACGGTCGCGCGCCGGCGCCCCGCAGCGCCCCGCACTGCCGCACCTTCTCCAGCGGCGTCGAAAAGAAGGACATGTTGGGCTCTCCCGACTCGCCGTCCCCCGAGTCACGCGGTCGCTTGTGACCGGGCGCGCCGCCGCTGCTGCCGCTGTCCTGGTACACCACCACCTTGGGCGTGGAGAAGTCCTTGAACCCCGCGAAGGAGGTGAGCTGACGGTTGAGTCGGCCGCCGCTGAGCCGCCGCAGGTAGTGCCGCAGCACGTAGGTGTACTGCCCCGTGTAGAGCTGCAGCGTGACGGGGTCGTGCGTCGCCGCCTCGCACACCGCGCGCGCGACGCTGTCAGAGAAGCGAATGCCCAGCAGCTCCACCTTGTGCGACGGGGCGGAGGAGCCGCCGCTTCCGCTGCTGCCGCCACCACTGCTGCGGTTGTTGTTGGCGAAGGCGGGGTCGATCGGGTGGAGGTGGCGGCACGCGTGCACGCGGGGGTCGTAGATGATGTGGTGGGCAAAGCAGTAGAGCGCGCTCAGGACGCTGCGGCGGTAGTGTCCAAAAATGTCCTCCTCCGCAAAGCCAAAGTTGCTGACGAGCAGTGAGAGCAGCTCGCGGAGGCTGGAAGACTGCTGCACGAGCTTGAAGGCCGTCTTGACCCCGATGTTACGCAGGTTGCTCACGTAGTCGCAGCCGCTGAGGATGCAGCCCAGCAGAAACGACTCGTACGTGAAGACAGCCCCTCCGCTGTTGCTGCTGGCGGAGGCGGGACGTGCGCCGTCGGCGTTGTTCTTGGCGCACAGGTCGCGGTAAAAGCGCGGGACGGCGTCGGGGGGGTTGATCACCTCGCAGCGCCCGGTGTAAAAGTCCAGCTTCGAGATGACGGTGGGGCAGTAGTACAGGATGAGGTCCGAGTCCTCGGAGACGACCGCGTGCAGGCGCCCCTCGCGGCACAAGAAGGCGAGCTGCGCGTCGGCCTCGTAGGGGCTCACGAGACAGTGCAGCCGCTTGTGGTCGCGCAGCAGCACCAGCACCACGTGCGCGAGCTCCGTCGTGATGTCGACGGACTTCTCCACGCAGTGCACCGCCTCCGCGTAGTGCGGCGAGGCGTGGGCGAGCCAGCGGGTGTCGCCGCGGGCCGGCGCCTGATAGCGGTGGTGCGTGTGGTACAGCTCGCTGAGATGTGCAAAGCCTTGGCGAGGGCGGCGCGGCGGTTGTGCTCGCGCTCCGCGTCGGTGCGCGCCTTGATTGGCATCTCGCGGCCGTCGAAGACGCAGTACGGGATGATGCCGTGGCGCTGCAGCACCTCAACCTTCTTGAGCACGTCCTCCAGCAGCTTGTCCTTGAACGTCGCGAGGTCGTCCAGCGTCAGCGCCGCCAGCTCCTCCTCGGTGAAGCCGCCCGCGTGGGAGTCGGCGGCGGCGGACGAATACGACGCCGGCGTGTTGTCGTCGCTGCCGGGGGAGTTGGCGTTTGTACTACTACTACTAGTATTATTAGGAATACTGCGATGCTGCTGGTGCTCTCTGATGCTGTGGCCGCTGATGCTGTCAGCGGTGGTTGCGGTGCCGTCCGAGGCGGCGCTCTCGCCTGTCTCCGCGCCGCAATCCTGTGCACCCCTACCGCCGCCGAACTTGCGCTCGAATATCTCGGCAATCTTCTCGTCGCGCAGCACAACGGCGCCGAGCACCGCGCGGTGAATCCACACGTACATGTCGATACCAACAATTTTGCCTTTGAAGTGCGACACATGTCCCTCCCGCACGTACGGCTTCAGCGCCTGCCAGAGGTTTTTGACGCCCATCGCAACGGGCGTGTGGGGGTCACGCTACTGACGTGTGTGCGTGTGTGTGTGTACTATTATTATAAAAAAATACAAACAGACTGATGTCGATGTTTTTTCTTTAAGTGAATAAAAGGGAAGAACGGAGAAAATGAATAGAATATATTTTTTTAGAACAAAAGCACTTGATATGCTAAAGTGACTAGTATTAGTTAGCTGTGCAATCACGGTAGTTATGCTTCCTGTTATGTGTGTGTGATTTTTTTTTTTGGGGGGGGGTCGGGAAGAATAACAACAGATGAAAAGCGTTAGCAAAAGGGCACAGTTGATCATCTGCACAACTCATGGAAAAGAGGAAAGAAAGATCGTCATCGGGAGAGGTGAACGTTTCATTACGAGGTAAGCAGCGTAATGGAAAAGTCAGTGCGGAAAGAAAAAAAATAAGGACGACAGGTTTAATGCTTTGCAGAAATATGTTTCTACCACATTTATTCAATGAACGACGGATGCTGGTAATCATAAAACAATATGAGAAAAAAAAAAGGAATAATTCTTTCTTCAACTAGACAGTAAGACCTAAACAAATTTACCTAAAAAGGAAAAAGGGGGAGAAGAATAGGGTAAGGTTGAAAGACATAAACAATAAAGAAGAAACTGAAACAATAAATAAACAAACAATCTATGCATCATAAACTTAAGCAAAAATACTTCTATTACAAAACATACTCCGGGGACAGGCAATGTGCAGCACAGCGGTGAGTTAGCAATTGATTTTTGACAGGAATGGTTCACGAAGTGGGTAAGGGAAAATGCCCGCCCTAGGCACCCCCGCGGGTGGGCGGGCTTCAATGGGTGGGAGGGCGGGAAAAAGAAAAATACTGAAAACAACAAAGAAACTCTATTATGGGGGGGACTTATTACCTTAATGGGCGGTTAAGGAAGTCAAAAGAGAGAGAGGAGGTGAGTAGGTCGTATCATACAGTCTCATCAGAATCATTCCTCGCGCAAGCTATCAAAAAAATCGCAGTTAGTGTGCTCAAATCATAAAGAAATCCGCACGACAAACACAGCGAAAAAAAAAAACAAGAAAAATCATACAAACAAACGAGGAAAAGGGAGAAAAAAAGAGACCAAGTAGTGCACGTCGACGAAAAAAAAAAATGAAAGAAAAGAAAAGAAAAGAAAAAGGAGGTGAATTGCTAAGAATCATCTGCATGATCTATAAAAAAAGAGAAGACCAATGCATTAAAAGCAAAAGAGAGAAAACAAAAGAATCGCTTCCCATCATCCATACATGAAACGGCCGGCAGGCTGTGAGTACGCCGCCTGCTGCTGCTGCCACTGCTGCTGCTGCGGGTAGTCAAAGTAGGGCTGCTGCGGCTGCGAAAAGTAGCGGTCGGCGCGGGAGTAACTGTTACCGCATTCGAAGGGCTCGTGAAAGCCGCCACCGCCGCCGCCGCCGCCAGCGGTAAAGGCGGAAAAGGTGGCGGGCGGCGGCGGGGGGTACATTGGGGCCGGAGGGCAGGGAGGGTAGCCGTACGGGGGGTCAGGAGGAGGGGACGCGAATCCGGCGGTGCCCGGGGGCGGAGGCAGAGCAAGCGGTGGCGCGGCAGGCACCGGCATGGGCGGCATGGGTGAGGGGTAATACTGGGCCCCGTTGGGCAAGGCAGGGTCGATATCAGGTGCGTGGGCGCCGCCGTTGTTGTTGCTAGTATTATTATTATTATATTACTTCGGCGGTTGTTTCGGCGATGGTTGTTGTTGCCGCGGCGCCCGCCGCCCGCGCCCGGGCCCGCCAGCACGGCCGCCAGCGCCGCCGGGTCGCCGCGGATCTTCTCCACCATTTCGTCCGCCTTGCGTGCGATGGTGCGGCGCTGGTAGGTGCGCTCCGACGGCAGGAAGCGCCACGCGCGCGTCAGATAGATGAGGGCGACCGCGACCGCGATGCCCGCGTACACGCGCGCCGGCGGCACCACCGCCAGCAGGACAGCGCCGATGATGAAGGTCGCGAGGCACACAATCACCTTGGCGATGAACAGCTTCGTGATGTCCAGACAGCAGCACTTTTTATGCATCGTGCGGTAAAGCGTTGTCTTATGCTTTGTGGATTTGGTATGTGTGTGTGTGTGTGTGAATGTGTGAAAGATAAACCGTGTGTGAAGTGACGGGCTAAGAGAAATGCTCAGTCTAATGCGTGAGTAACACTATTCCGGTGTGTTAAAATGAGCTCAACAAAGAGAAAGATGAAGAGGGCGGGATTAAGTCACCACAATAGAAATGTGAAGAGGGGATGAAAATTAAAAGAACTGTGATTCCCGAGTAGAAATATAGGCCAAAAAAAAAAGGTGAAGAGAGAGATTGCTGAAGAGCAGTGAGAGATGCTTTGAAGGAAAGAAAGAGAACAATTGTGCTAGATAAAAAAAAAAAATGCGGGGAGCGTGGGTGTATTTGCGGTAAGAGAAGGATGTGATGACGAGGACAGGAAAACAGCATTTGAAAGCAGAGTGGTGACATATGTGTAGTGCGTATTAACTGAAAAGCCTCGGCAGGAAAACTCACAGCATAAACAAGGAAAAAAAAAACAGGTACGTTTCGTTTGGAGTGGCTACGCAATGGAAAGTAAAAGGCGGAACAGGATAAAAGAACACATGAATCTGTTAAGACAGGGGAAAAAAAAAAGAAAAAAAGAAGCATATACTATAAAGAGTCCCAGAAGAGCCTAGTAACGTGTCTGTAGCAGGCACCGCAAGGGGTGTCGTCAAAATCAGACAGCGGCCGCGCGACAGATTTGGTGAAACCCTCCTCACAGAAGGGATAGAAGCTGAGGTGCACGCCGTCCAGCGCCAGGCACGCGCCGTCCGCGGCGGCAGCACTGGAAGAGTGGCCACTCGGTGAAACCGACGGCTGCCCGCCAGGAGTGATGCGAAGCGGCGGAGCTACCAATCTCCCCCAGTCCACCGTGGAGACACTCACGCCGCCGCGAGGACTGTCGCCGCCGCCATCACTAGCGCCACCGACGGCGGCGGCGGCGGCAGTCGCGGCGGTGCGGCGGAGAACGTCGGCGACGAGCTGCATCGCTGTGTGAACAAAGAACTCGCAACGCTCTTTTGAAAAAATGTGTCGGTAAACGTCCACCCCGCCCCCGTCGGCGGCGTCAAGGGGTGAGACGGGTGCGGCTCCTGCTAGGGTCGCGGTGGGAGTGGCGTTGACAACATCGGCGCTGCCACCACGCGTGAAGCGCGGCGCGGAACAGTTGGGGAGCGTCGGCAGTGACAGCAGCAGCCGCGTGGGAGCGACGCCGTGGGTAGGGCTGCTGCTGTCGGCGGAGTGCTCAGAGGAGCGGCGGAGGGCACGCGACGACGGCAAGGACATGGGCAACGACGCTGCCGCCTGCACCGCCGCCAGCAGCGGACGGGTGACGTTGGCCTCGTAGAAGGGCAACGCCTGCGGCTCCAGCACGGAGCGGCGCAGGGCCTCCGCGCTGCCGTTGTGGATTGCAAAGAGGTCTTGGTCGCCGGCAAAGGAAAAGTTGCAGTGCCGCAGCGTCGGGCGAGCCGCGTCCCACATGCCGGCACTCGCAAACACTGCGCGGTACTGGTGGCGGTGGTAGTGATGGTGATGGTGATGGTGGTGTGGGGTGTGCGGGGTGTGGGTGCTGTTGCCCGACCCCTCGCCTTCGTCGTGACCGGAGACGTCCAGGCTGGGAAGCAGCCCGCCGGGGCCATCGCTTGCGAGCGCCGCCGCCAGCTGGGAGAGGTGCGGGGCGCGTGTGAAGCTGAGAAGCGCCGTGAGACACTCTGGCAGGGGCGACGACAGAGAGACATTGGAGGAGAGAGAAACGCGGCAGAAAACCATTTCAACGCTGTCGGCGACGGCCTTGAGCGGCAGCGAGTCCGCCTCGACGCCAGCGTCGCGCGCTAGCGAAAACACAGCCGCATCGTCGGTGTTGTTCATCCGCGGCGCCACTCTGAGAAGCCCTTGCCGGCCGCACCGTTGCAGCTGCAGCAGTGTCAGCATAAAGAGCCGGCGCGCCCAGCTGTCTCCCACAAAATGCAGAGCAATAGAGCGGTTTGTGCCGAGAAGTGTGTTGTTGTCGCTCTTATCACTGCTATGATTGCGAGTCGAAATGAAGTCCCGCAGTGACAGTTCGTGCAGCTTGTCGGCAATGGCAGAGCACGTCGCGGCGTCCATCGTTGCATAAGCGGTGGGAGTTGGCGTCAGCGGTGGCGGATGAGGAGTCGCCGATGGCACAGAGGACATCGTCACGTTGTTTTTTGTTGTGGGTACATCCGCGATTAATGTACGGCCGCCGCTGCCGCTGTTCGTGCTGTTGTCTCCGTTTGTGCTGCTGCTGCTGCTGTTGTTACCAGGAAAGCTTTCATCCTGCAATCCGTGTGCTTTAGGTGTGTGGCTGTCCGCAGCAGAGTCGGCCTTCGAAGTAACATCCTCAGTGAGCGGCGTGGAACGGTTCGAGGTGTTGTTTACCGAAACATTATCATGAAGGGAGATGTTCTGGATAGGCAATGAGGAGTTGTCCGCAGTGTGCGTATCCGCCAACGGGTTCGTAACGTTGTGTGACGAATCAGAAGTAGAAGAAGGGGAAGAAGAGGAGTTTTGCGCAGGCAGCACTGTGGGCACACTAACTGTAGCGTTCACTTCCGGTGCGACGGCTGCGCTCGTGATGATTGAATTGTTCGACAAAGCAGGCTGAATGGTACTAGTGTTGCCGACGCTCGTCCGGCTGGCCGGGGTGGCGGCAGAAGGAGCTCCCGTTGTAGTAGATGTGGTAGTGGAAGTGCTCGTTGTGGTGGTGCTGGTTGTCGGTACAGTGCTAGTGACGGTAGCAATTGGCACCTCCGCCGTCAGGCGAGGCGCCGGCGTCACCTCGGCAGTAGAGCTTGTCGCAACGCCGCTGGGCGCGGCGGCTGCTGCTGCTGCTGCGGTGCTAGGGGGTGTAGGCTGATGCGTCTGAGGCGGCGCGAGCCGTTCCTCCCCCACCCGCGCGATCCGCGCGTCGGTGCTGGGTGTGCGCGGCGCACGAGGGACCGCCGCAGCGGACGGTGCGCGCGAGGTCACGGTAAAGGTATAGATGAAAAACAGCACAGCCAGTGCCACGGTCACCCAAATCAGGCGCTTCACCGGCTTGCGCACTCGACGTTTGACCATCCTGGGGTGCGTGCGCATAAATGGTTGAATTGGTGGGGAGGTGCGTACTAGGCAGCGTAGGTTAGCGGAGAAGAACAGGAGAGAAAGATAAGCGGAAGATAGAAGAAGAGAGCCAACAAGCGTTCAGTGAACGCAGAAGAAAATAATAATAAAAATAACAGGAGCCCATGAATAGATAGAAGAAGAAGAAGAAAGGAGACATACACGGAAATGGTGAAAAGACTCGTTGAATCAGTGAGTATCATGAAAAATAATCAAAAAAAAAAGTCATCGGCACGAGAGCGAGTAAAAGTCGCAGAATTCTCTCAGTGTTGTTAAGTCGTCGCACTTTGTTTTTTGAAAGTGTTTTAACTTCAAGTGAGCTGTGTGTTTAGATAGGTTAATCGGGATTCAAAAAAAAAAAAAAGCAAACGGTTACGAAGGATAAAGATCAAGCGATTCAGAGTAAAGGAATGCAAGAACTGTAAAGGGTTTTTTTCATGAAAGCGCAAATAAAGAGAAAGAGAAACCCGCGACAACATTAGTGGGCCTTCTTCTTGTGAGTCTTGTGCGCCTCGCGCTTGTGCTGGTGGTGGCTCTGCCGGCGCTTCTTCTCCTCCGCGACCTTGGCCTTGTGCAGACGCCACAGCGCCTCGTCAAACTGCCGCACGCCGTCGGAGAAGAGCTCCATCGCCTGATCCAGCGTCACGCGCCTGGCCGGCCCCTCCGCCGCCTTGCCGTCCTTGCCGCCGCCGCCGCCGCCGGCGAGACGCGGCAGAAGCAGAAAGTTGGCCGACTCCTCCTTCAGCGAGCGCGCGGCGTACTGACGCACCTGCGCCAGCGTCAGAGGGGTGTACGGGACCGCCGCCTCCGCCCGCCTGCGCAGCTGCTGCCGGATCATCTCCTGCTCCCCCTCAGGCGTCAGCACCGCCTCGCCCCCCTCTTCAGTACCCGTAGCAGCAGTATCCGCAGCCGCAGCAGCGTCCGGCGCTGCCTCCCCCGCCGGCAGATTGCCGTCGCTAACACCACCGCCGGCACTGCCGCTGTTGTTGTCGCTGGCCTCGCGGTCGTCGGCCTCGTCCGCCCCGAAGCTAAAGGTGAATTGCTCCGTGTCCCCTAGGAAGAGGCGCGCGCGGCGGTTGGCCGAATTCTCGGACGGCGGCGGAGGTGCGTCACCTGACACGTGAGAATCGTTCTCATCAGAGTCACTCATTATCAAATTGTGTTATATATATATATATATATTTTTTTTCCTCTCCGGTTTGGGAAACAAGTTAAGCACTTACAGAAGCAGTGTGACAGTACGTTTCCGTTTCTCTTTGAATCAATGTTGTATTATGTACGTGCTTGAGAGGGAGGAACGGGGTAAGAAAGACAGAAGCGTTTCAAGTGAGTTTAAAAGCAGCGCAGTGAAAGGCATCATACTCGACGGATTTGTTTGACAGGAACAAAATCAGGAGGGAATCCACCCCCGGAGTGCGCCAAGCACCAAAGTGTGAGGTGCGCCTCAGCAGCTGCACTAATTAGGTCCTTTCCCACCAACATGTGCGATTGCACGGCGTGTTGAACAGTGCGAAGCCCAGAAAGAAGAACAAAAGGAAAGAGCGTTATGACAAGGCATGAAAACAATAGCTTACATGTATGCATGTTCATTTTTGCGACTTTGTGTATGTATGTATATGTGAGGGTGTGTATAGACGATAATAATAATAATGGAGAAAAGCAATGAGGATGCGAGTGAAGCGAAAAAAAAAGGGGGGAAGCATTCAACAGCTTGAGGTTTGATGTACTGTACAGTGGGAGATGGAAAAATAACAATTAAAAGAAACGATAAATTGTGTGTGTGTGTGTGTGTGTATGTCTCAATACCTGATAGTGACGCCCGGGAGCATGCGTTGGGCTGACTGCGCGCCGGCGGCGGCGGCTCCGGCGGCGGCTCCGTTCGGGGGCACGAGCTGAGCGTTCTCGAGCAGGTCGGCGATGAACTTGCGCTCGTCGGTGCCCATTTGGAGGACGTTGGCGGCCTCAAGGAACAGACGCACGACGCGGGGCTCGAGAAACGTCTCGGGGCTGCGCTTCATCGTGTTGTAGAGCATCTTCTTGGAGGCCTCCTTGCTCACGGGGTTCGCGAGCGCGAGCAGGGCGTCGACCATGGCCTTTTGCTGCCGGCGGCTGACGACGCAGTTGGCGGAGGAGTCGAAGCTGAGGTCGGCGCCGGCGAGGGAGCTGCGCACGCTGGTGTTGGTGTTCATGAAGCGCTTGGAGAGCGACATGATCTTGGTCAGGCGCATGTGCGCGAACGACACCGCGTAGGGCACGCCGTCGACGCCGGTGTAGGCGTTGGGGTTGCTGATGACACAGTAGCCGTGCGCCCGGTACGCCTCCGCCCCGCGCCGCGAGCGCGTCAGCAGCGACGACGACAGCAGCGCGATGGAGCGCACGTCGAGGTTGGCGCCGAAGCGCGCGAGGGCCGTCAGGCGCTGCAGAATGTTCGGGATCGTCAGCACGAGGCCGAAACCCGTCTCCGAGGTCCCCGCGTGCGCGATGCACAGCAGCGCCTCCTGCAGCGTCCACCGGTCACCGCTGCAGTTCATCACGTAGCCGCCCGGGGGCCCCAGGTAGCCGCGCGCCGCGCTGTACACGGTGTTCTCCTCCGCCGCCTTCTGGTAGTTGAGGCAGCCGCGCTTGAGCTGCTGCAGCTGGTGCGGCGTCAGCGCCTCCTCGGCGCGCTCCTGCATCAGATTGCGCCGGCGCCGCTCGCTGGGGCCGTCGGCGAGCTTGTAGTCGTCGTCGCTGCCGTCGGGGTCGTCGCCGTCCTCGTCGCTCAGCGATTTCTCGTAGACGACCTCCGGGGGCAGCGGCTGCTGCGACACCACCTCCACGCTGCGCTGCCACAGGCGGCTGTGCTTGAAGAGCGTCATCCCCTCTGGGCTGCTGCACAGCACCGAGGCGAAGTGGATGGGGAAGAAGTCGGCGCTGCTGATGGCGCTGACGGTGACGGGGCTGAAGACGGCCGAGCCGGGGCCGTGGCTCGACTTGCTGCTGAAGCGCCCGTCAGAGATGGAGCGGCCGTGGCGGCTCTGGTTGTTGAAGCTGCCGCGCATCGAGCCGTTGATGTTGCCGCTGCCGCCACTGCTGCCGGCGAGCGCGACGGCGAGGCTGTTCTGCATAAAGTGCTTGAGCGCGCTGCCGGCGACGGCGCCGCTGTTCTGCAGCTGGCTCAGCGCGACGCAGAAGTTGCTGTGCTCCTCCGTCTCCCACCGCGTCAGCTCCTGCTCGATCCAGCCGTAGCACTGCAGGAAGCGGAAGCCGGCCGGGCGGCGCGTGATGAGGTACAGGAGGGCGCTGAGGCCGAGCTGCTTGGCGTGCTGCAGGATGACCTCGCTCTCCATGAGCACGTTGGGGACGAGCGAGATGAGATAGTCGAGCCCGTCGTCGGAGCAGAGGCAGATGCTCAGCAGCAGCCGGAAGGCGCACTCGACGACGCTGTAGAAGTCGTCGTGCAGCGCCTGCACGAGGGTCTCCACGCCCCACCTCATGCTCGTCGACAGGTCGCGCCAGAGGGTCTTGCGCAGCTGCGTCACCGCGCACAGCCGCAGGCTGCTCGAGCCGTTCACGATCGCCTGCCGCAGCGTGTAGCGCAGGTCCTCGCAGATGCCGTAGTTGGGCACCGCCCCAACGTGCACGTACTGCACGAGCTGGTAGCACACGTCCTGGATGGTGTCCGTTGCCGAGTCGGCGAGCCGCGCGCCGGAGAGCTTGCTGAAGAGCCCGTTGATCGCGTCGAAGACCCCGTAGTCGCGCATCAGCGTCAGGCCCTTGGCGCACGCCGTGAAGACCCCGACCGTGCGCAGCACCGACTGCCCCACGCGCGACGTCACGACCGCCTTGGTGAGAATCACCGGCGACCCGAGGCGCACCTCCTTGAGCATCTTCACAATGGCCTCGGGGAAGCCGACGTCGGCGAGCAGCTCCGCGCCCTCGCGCGAGGTCAGCAGCAGGTCGACCAGCTCGATGCCGGCGAGACACATCTGCGACGACGTCTGCTCGCGCGTGAGGGTGCAAAAGGGGCGCATGTAGAAGGCCGACGTCGGCAGCCGCGGCGTGTAAAAGCCGAGAACCTTCTTGACGACGGGGAGGCTGCCGCGCAGCCGCCGCGGGTTGCGCCACGGCCCCTGGATCAGCAGCAGCAGCACCTCGAAGTTCCAGTTCTTGAAGTCGAGCGGCGACAGCTCAACGCGCGTCTCGCGGACCATCGCCTGGAAGGTGGGCTCGTCGAGGTCGATGGCGCTGCCGGCGGACCCGAAGGTGATGGAGAGCTGCGCGGTGGAGCCCGGCGCTGTCAGCCCCACCTCCGCCGCCGCCAGCGAGTGGTCCGCCTTGCTCTTCTTGTAGTTGTGGAAGAGCTGCGAGGTGAGGCCCCCGACGTACAGGTCGCCGGCGGCGGAGAGCTGGCCAACGGTGCGGCTGAGCATGCTGTGCAGGAAGCCGACCGTCTCGCGCGGCAGCACGGTGTCCATGAGCACAAACAGCGACTGCAGCAGCGACGAGGTGGCCTCGAGCACGGCGGCGGCGGTGCCGGGGAGCTTCAGCACGCCGATGAGCGCGAGGGGGAGGCCGTGGTGCAGCAGCATCACCAGCACGCGCCCCAGCAGCGGCTCCATCAGGTGGTACCCCAGCGCCTTGGTGGTCGGGATGTACTCCTCGTTGTCGCCGCCGTCGTCGTCGTCGTCGGCGCCGCCGGCGTCGTTGAGCTTGTCGGCCGGCACCAGCGCGCGGCCGTTGCCGAGCATCGCGTCGCAGAGGGCGTTGCTGCTGTAGTTGCGGCGCATGCTCCCCATCGACAGGCTTGTCGAGTCGCGCAGGTCGATCGAGGTGGAGGCGCCGGGCGAGATGCTGCCGGCGGCGGCGGTCGCGGCGGCCTCGCGGCGGCGGCGCTCCTCCTCCGCGCCCATCCACGGCTCCATCGCCTCGATGCCGCGGTGGGGGGCGAGGCGGCGCAGCACCTGGTTGAAGAGGTTGAAGATGACCATCTTGCGGTCCACGTCGCCCGGGAGGTACAGCAGGTCGACGAGCGCGCGCAGCGACTTGGACTCGCAGGCGAGCCACAGGTTGCCGACCCACGTCGCCATGAGCCGCGCGATGGCCACGCGCGCGCAGTGCAGGCTCGCGAGATGCTCGGCCGGCGGCGCGGTCGGCATCGTTTCGAGAAAGGGCACGAAGAGCGTCGAGAGGTCCCCCAGCTTGATGTACATGCGGGTGTCGGGGTCCGCGAAGATGCGCACGAGGGCGTCGACGGCGGTGTCGACCTCCTCCGGCGCGAGCGCCCCTTTTGTCACACACGCGCCCATGAGTAGCGTGTGGAGGCCAGGCCGCCGTCGCCTTGGCGGTGCTGGCGCGCAGCATGCGCACGGCCACCTCGACGGCCTGCGAGCGGCGCTTCTGCGGCGCCTTGAGCAGCAGCTCCGACGGCCGCAGCAGCGTGGCCACGCGGATGACCCAGCAGTACGGGATCTCGGGAAACGCCTTGGCGTCAGCGGCGCGGAGGTCCATGAGGCGCTCAAGCAGCGACAGCAGCAGCTCCACCTCGGTGTACTGCTGGCGGTCCCCGTAGAGGGCGATCCAGTGCGTGTTCTCGCGGCTGCCCAAGAGGCCGCGCGCGAAGGCGGCGTTGCCCAGTGCGAGGGCGGCGATGCGAAGCCCCAGCAGGCGCGTCAGCTTGCTCACCGAGCGGATCGCGACCGCCACCAGCTGCACCAGCTCGTCCACGCACGGCAGCTCAAAGACGCTCTCGTGCCCGGAGTACCACCGCAGCAGGAGCGCGCACAGCTCGTTCATGCGGTGCGCGCGGCCCAGCGGCGTCAGCGCCGGCACGTTCGCCGAGAACACCACCGAGACGGAGCGCGACGTCTCCAGTGCGTCGGAGCCGGGGCTCGCCACCGGCGCCGGCCCCGCTCCCGCCCCTGCCGCTGCGTTGTCCACCGTGAGCCCCTGGTCGCCCTCGACGGTGCCGCCGCTGAGGATGGTGTTCACGATGGCAATGTCGTTGATGGCGGAGGTGGCGACGCGCGTGAAGTGGTCCTGGCAGGCGGCCGTGTAGGCGGCCCACGCCGCCTTGAGCTCCTCCTGCGCCTGCACCGTCGCCTGCATCACCTCCGGCGTCGTCGCCTCCCCGGGCGGCGGCACCAGCTCGCGCCGCAGCACGGTGGTGTAGCGGCTGCGCGCGCGTCCGTAGTCCTTGATGTCAATGTTGTACTGCTTCAGCAGCTCCGCCGCCTCGGCGGGCAGACCCACCATGCTCATTCTGTGTGTGTGTGTGTCTGTGTGTGTGTGTGTTTATTTGCCTAGCGGGACCAGAAAAAAATGACAGGACACAAATGGAGTAGAAAAGAGTGGGAAATATATATATGTGTGTAGAGAGAGGGGAAGAGACTATACAGATGCGGTGAAGCAGAGAAACTAACCAAAAGAGAAGAAATGAAAAGAAGAGAGTAAAAAATGAAGAACAAAACAACGAATGTAGTATGATCGTGTGCGCGACGCACGGGGAGCAAGTGCAACGGTCCTCCACTACCACTTATGTGTTTGGCTGCCGCGTTGATCAAGGGACTACGTGCTACGTGATTCTGAGGAAAGTGCGGAGTGGAAAGTGCAGAGTGGTAAGAAAAGGGTCAATGAAGAAATGTTAGCGCAGAAAAACAATCAGAAAGAAAAAAAAGTTTGGACAAAAGAATAACGCCTGACAAATGGCAAAAACCAAAAGAAGACCGATGGAAGTAATCAGCAGAAACGACACGATAGCAAAGCAGCAGCGCAGTACGCTTTGACGAAGGCATGATAGGGTGATTTTCTACAGGTGCGGAAGTACGAAAAACGACAATCCCGATGGAGTAAGCAAAAAGCAGAGAACGAAAAGAAAAGAAAAAGCGAGAATATACAAGGCATGAGCAAAATAGTGACTATGGGAAAGGGGAACGTAAAAAACAGAACAAAAAAAAGCAGAGAAATAAAAGGGGAAAGAGCAGAACAGGGTGAAGCAAAAAAAAAAGAGGAGAGGGGGGGAAGAGATAGAAAAACAAAACGGCAAGTGAGCATAACAGAGAAGCAATACTATGTACATGCAATGAGTGACTCTCAAGGATGAAGAAATAAAAATAAAATCTAAAGTTTTGTAGCCGTCAGCGTCAGTTGTAATCCACCGGACGGTGGTTGTTTATGCTGTTGCTGCTGCTTCTTTTGCATAGCGCCTTGCTGCTTCTGTTTCTGTAATTTGCTGCTGGCGCTGGCCAGCGACGGCGGCGCCGCGGCCGAGGAGGCCACAGAGGAGGCCTTACGGTCGCTGCGCACACTGGGTGCACGCTTGGCGGGGGCGCCGCTGGCACCGCTAGCACTACCTCCAATGGCGTTGTTGTTGCTAGTGGCCTTGCCGCCGCCACCTCCGCCAACGCTGATGGCGCTGCTGAGACCGATGCCGAGGGAGGCGGCGGCGCCGTTGCTGTTGCTGTTGCTGTCCATCAGACGGCCAGGCTTGGAGAGGGCGCGGCGCGGCGCGACGGGGGCGGTGGCGGCGCTGCCGCGGGAGGCGACGCTGCCCCTGGACACGGCCCGCGCGCCGCCCGCGCCGGCCCCGGCTGCGGCGGAGGAGGAGGAAGGCGGCACCAGGTCCGCCGGGGAGGCAGCGCCGACGACGAGGGCGGTCTCCGCGGCGGCGGGGCGGGGCGAGGGGGTGGTGGGGTCCGCCAGTCGTCCCTTGCGCAGCGCGCCGACGTGGGTCTTGCTGCGGTTGGCGGCGCGCAGCGGGAAGCCGGCGGGGGCGGTGCAGGCGGAGGAGGCGACGGAGCCCGTCTCGAGGTCGGCGAGGGAGGCGAAGGAGGAGTTGAGCGAGCGGGCGCGGGAGGCGCGGCGCTGCTCCGTGATGCGCTCCCACCGCGCCTCGCAGAAGCGCTGGGCGCTGCGCCACGAGATGTGCGGGCGCGTCAAGTACTCCAGGCACGCCTCCACCGTCGCGCCGTCCAGCGCCGACGCCAGGCGCACCGCCGGAGCCGCACTCCCGGCAGCAGAGGAGGCAGCGACGGCAGCCGCAGGGCCGCGCCGCCGCGCGCCGCGCGCCGTGCTGGAGGTCCAGCCCCCAACCGACGACGCCGCGTCACCGCCGCCGCCTCCGGCCACCGGGGCAGAGCCCGTCCGCGGGGCCCCGCTTTCCCTGTTATTGTTGCCGTTGTTGTTGTTCACGTTGCTGCCCTTGCTGCCGTTGCGGGCGGTGGGCAGCGGCTCTGGCGTCCCCGCGCGCACCCACTCGTACGCCGCGCTGCGGTCCTCCAACCGCTGCTCCGCCATCTGCAGCTTCTTGAATGCCTCGAGCGACTTCTTGGTCAGCTTCACCGGAACGCCGAGGCCGCCCGGGCGCCCGACAGGGGCGGAGGAGGCGCCCGACCCGCCGGCGGCGGCGCTCCCGGGGGGAGGGCGCTGGCGGGGGCCGCGCGTCGCGAGGCTGTCCGACCCGCGCGCCGAGTTCATCATCTACTTTACTTTGAGGTGATTCTTTTTTTTTTTTTAATTATCAGCGCTGTCGTGTATTTCTATCTCTTCACCCCTACCTTTTTTCACAGCGGAGGCTTCGGAGAGCGGAGCAACGTCTGGATGAGTCAATGTCTAGAGAAGTAAAGATTAGCTAAACACAATGTCGAGGGAAGGGCTATAAATGTATATGATGACCCTCTGTGGGAAAAGAAGAAGAAAAACAAAAATGAAATATTTTTTTTAAAAAAAAAAGAAGTAAAACGCAGAGCAAAAAGAAAAGGTAACTAAAATCTAGTGAATACTAAGACCACCTTTTGAAAACAGTAAATAAGAAGGAGGGAGATTTGAGGACTTTTGTATCCGCGCACCGAATGGTTGTAGCTGTCACACGACACAAAACGCTCAGGTAGTGAAACAGGACAGATCACTGTGGGGGTGCACAAAGCAATACCTCGAGAAGAGGAGCGGCGAGATATAGTCATATCTTAACGAGAGACCAAGAACAGTATTCGCAATTTCGGTGTAGGTGTTTGCTTTTTTTTTTTTTTTTAGTAAGAAAAGAAAATGATAGTAATGACAGTGAAAAGGGGAAAACATATACAGCTCTAGGTATTTCTAAAAAATCAAAGAAAGTGAGACAAAAAAGCGTAAGTGATCTGAAATCAAGTACTCCAGTCTGTGGTGTGTGTGTTTGGGGGGCGGGGAGGGGAAGAAAGAGGGAGAGACAGAAAGAGAGAGAGAGAGAGAGAGAGAGAGAGAGGAACAGAAGAGATAACGTTCAAACAAAAACTCTAAAAGGTACGGTCACGACCGCTGATGCCGTTGTATTCGAGACGTAGCATCTCCTCTCCAATATCCGTCCCGCGGCCATACGACGGCGGCGTGTACGGCTGTCGGGGCTGCTGTTGCTGCTGGGTGTCGGCGGGCTGCTGCCACTGCCGCTGCTGGCTCGCAAGAAAGTCGTGCAGGGTAGTACCACAGGCGGTGGCTGCGGCGGGCGGCGCCGGCCGCGGCAGAGTGTTCTCCCAGCGGGGAGCTGTGGTGTCCACCGCCGGCGCGGGGGTGACGCGCTCTAAAGGACGCGGCGCCTGCGGGTACGCGTCAGCGGCGGAGGTGGAGGGAGTCGGGGAGCGCGGTTGCTGCGCAAACGGATGCTGAGGCTGCTGCTCCTCCTCCTCCTCCGGCGGCGGCGGCGGCGGCGGGTTTGCGCCAGGCTCCGCAGAAAACAAAGACGGTGTCGCGCCTGGTGTCCATGCGTAGGGGCCCGCAGAGCCACCTGCGCTGTCGTCTCCGCCGTAGTTGCGGCGGGGGCCGCCAAAGGCACCACCGGCTCCAGTGCCGTTCTCGTTGTCTCCTGTGAGCGCCGCCACCGTCACGCGGACGGCGGCGCCGGGCAGCACGCGCTGCTGCCGGACGACGGCGAGGTCATGGGTGGCGGGCACCCCAGGGTGCCGCAGCGCCGGCAGCCACTCACAGACAGCCATCGCCCACACGCTGTCGCGCCCCGCCGCCAGCGCATCCTCGTCCACCAGGAACAGCGTCACCGGCTCCCGCGCCGCCGCCGCCGCCGCTTCGGGCGAAGGCAGAGGGAAGACGCTGTCGGCACCGGGGCACCCGTCGTAGGCGACCGTGTCCAGCGGCGCGGGTGGAGCAGGCAGACGCACCGTCGCGCCCAGTGCCGGGAGGGCATAGTAGCAGCCCAGGCGCGGCGGCCGCGTCCCCGGCGGCACCGACACGTGGTGCACGCACAGCCGCAGCGCCCGCACCGCCGGCGTGGGCGTGTCCGGGGCGGCCGCGGACGGCGGGCCCTGCGGCGCAGACGCCGCGGAACGGTAGGCGGAGGACGAGGTCTCGTCCACGAGGCTGCTGCCGTGTCCAGAGAGACGCGGCCGGCCGCCCCCTGGCCCGCCCTCGCGCAGCGAGCTCCCCTCCCGCGACCGCGACGAGGAGGCGGAGGAGCTGAGCCACTGCCGCAGCGCCGACGCCTGGTAGCGGCGCCCGGTGTTGTCGTCGCCACTGCCGTCGCCGGCGGCCTGCCCAGCGCCGTCTTCAACGAGGGGAAAGGTGTGGTCGATGAGGCGGCGGAAGGCGGGGGTGTACGGCACGCGCGCGGCGAGCGAGTACTCGAGGGAGGCGACGAGGCGGCGGTCAGGGCCGCGGCTCAGCAGGCGCACGTGGCCCTTGAGCGTCGGACGCGCCGCGGTCCGGTTGTCCGGGGCCGCGACGATGTCGGTGAGGTTGAGCCGCCCTTCCGCGATCGTCTCGTAGTCGGGCTCGCCGGCCCCGTCGCTGCCGTCGCGGCGGCGCAGGCGGTGCAGCTGCACGACCAGATCGCGCGTCTGCAGGTAGTAGAGCAGCATCGTGTCCATGGAGATGCAGAAGGCGACCGAGGTGTCGAAGAAGCCGTTGAGGCCGGTGATCGTTGGGCTCGTGACCGTCTCGTGTAGCAGAAAGTCAACCGTGCAGAACACCTGCGCAAAGGCGTCGGGGACGGTGGCGGCGTTGGAGGGCGACTCGGCAGCCACTAGCTGCCCGAGGAACAGCTCCAGCGCGTTCTCGTCGCTGCCCAGATCGTCGAGGGCGGCGCCGGCGGCGACAGGGTACCCGCGCAGCGAGTGCACCTGTGCCTCCAGGAAGCCGATGCGGTCGAGGTGGCGCTCCACCAGCCGGCGCCCCGCTGCCTCGCGCTTCTGCAGCGCCGCGCGCTCATCCGCCACCTCCGCCGCCGTCGCCTCCTTGTCGCGTGCGAGGCCGTCGAGGCGTTCCTGCAGGAGATCGTTGACGAGCCGCTGCCGCTCCAGCTCCGCCCGCAGGCTCGCGTTGGCCTCCTGCAGCTCCCGGACCTGCTCCGCCAGCGTCCCCGCGCCGTAGCGGAAGTCCAGCAGTCCCGAGTCGTCTGAGCCCTCCTCCGCGTTGGCCCCGGCAGCGGGGGACGACGAAGGCGACGACGACGAGGAAGAAGAGTCTGGCGCGGCGCCGCCACTGCCCTTGCCTTTTCCGAATCGGCGGTGGCGGCGGCGGCGGCCAAAGACGTTGAGGATCTCGTCTGCCGTGAGGTCCTTGGTGTCCGTCGCGTGCGACGGCCACACCACCTCGAGCCGCGCGTTGCAGTGGGCGAGCTGCTCCCGCGCCTGCCGCAGCTCCACGGCCGCCGCGTCGCGCTGCGCCTTGGCCTCCTCGCACTCGTCGCGGCAGCGCTGGTGCGCGCGGGTGCGCTCGGCGACGTCGCGGTAGAGCAGCTGCGCGACCTCCTCCCAGTGCTGCGCGGCGCGGCGCCAATCCTCAATGTCGGCGCGCACCTCCCGCCGCGCGTGCCGCAGGGCGTCGTCGGTGACGCGCACAAAGTCCCCCATGAGAGCGACGTGCTCCGACTCGAGGCGCCGCTTCTCCTCCAGCGCCTGCGCCGCCCGCGCCTCCAGGTCCGCGACGCGCTCGCGCCCCAGCTGCGCCGCCTGCGCCTCGCGTGCCATGAGCAGCACCCGCTTCCGCTCGTCCATGAGCTGGTTGTTGAGTGCGCGGAGCTCCACCAGGAGGCTTTCGTTGGTGCTGCGCTGCGAGGCGAGCGCCGACTCGGCAAGCGCCAGCTTGGAGCGCAGCGCCATGGCCTCCTGCGTGCGGTCCTTTGTTTCCGCCAGCAGCGCCTGCACGTCGCGGCTCAGCAGCGCGTTGCTGTCGGCGCCGACGATGAGGCGGCTGCGCAGCTCCCCGATCTGGCTCTCCAGTCCGAAGCGCACCTTCTCCTCCTCCCCGACGCGGTCGCGCAGCGTGCGCTCCAGCCCGGCGATGGTCTGCTGCGCTGACGAGTACTTTTGCAGCGACAGGTCGCGCTCCCGCACCGCCTGCTGCATCTGCTGCGTCATGTCGTCCAGCCGCGCGAGCGCCTGCCGGCTCGCCTCCCGCGCGTCCCCGAGCTCCCGCGCCTGCGTCTGCAGCGTCGCGGAGGCGTCGGCCAGCTTGCGGCGCAGGCTCTCGTTGGCGTGGTAGAGTGCGCTGGCCGCCACGTAGTTGCGCACACCGCCCTCGGCGCCCCACACCAGTGACGGGTCCGGCAGCAGCTCCCCGCTGCCCCATCCGCGCCGCGCGGGACACCTCCCCAGCCTGCGCCGCGTCGCGCTCCACAGCGGACGGCGCGGGGAGCCCCACGTGCTCGTGCGGGGTGCCCGCCCCCTCACCGTCCTCTCCTGGGGCGTCCCCGGTGACGGCGCCAGGGCTCAGCGGTGGCACTTTTGCGCGCGTCTGCTGTTGCTGCTGCTGCCACCGGCGCCACGCGGCGTAGTCGCTGTCGTCCCCGTCTGCGCCTGCGTCGTCAAAAGGGCCGCCGACGGCGCCGTCGACCTCGTCCAGAGACAGGACGTTCTCCTTGTTGTCGCCGCCGCGGCGGCGGGATGGAGACTCGAAGTGGCGCGCAAAGACGGAGTCCATGCGGGAGCCGGTGGTGGAGGGGCGACGCAGCGCGGGCGGCAGAGGCGCCGCACTCGCGTCATACACGCCTCCTCCCCCGCCGCTGCTGGGTCTCTGGCCGTGCTGCGCGCCGAACCCCCCCTCCTCCACTTCCTCCCCCTAACGACAGGCGCGCGTGGCGGGGGTGAGAAGGGCGACGGGCGGGAGGGCCTCCAGCGAGAGTCTTGCGCTGCGCAACCTTGAAGTGTTTCAGCTCCTCCTCGCGCGCGTTGAACTTCTTCTGCAGCTGCCGGTAGCGTTCATCTAGATTGTAGAAGAGACTCTTGTAGTCCGTCATGATATTGTGTGTGTGTGTGTGTGTGTGTTTCTAGGTGTCGCTGATATAACCCTCCAAAAAAAAAGAAGGGGTGTTTTTGTTCTAGTTTCTCTCCACTGGGAAAGATTTCGATCCCTCCTCACTTGTGTGTGTGAGTGTTTGTGTGTGTCTATATGTACTTCTGTTGAAGCAAAGCAGGTGGCGTTCATTGAATGGAGTGTTGAGGATACACATGATGAAAGTCACATCGAAGTATCAAGTTGCTGCGAATCCGCAGGCAGCATTGATGAGAGAGTAGTGAGCCACAAACGTATAGCTCATTTATTATATTATTATTATTATTATTATTATTATTACACGTTGAACAGGTACACTATGTTTCCTCTATGGAAAGCATGGCTGTGTTGTTGCTGGCGTTCACCTCTTCTTTTTTTTTTTTATTAAGCATCTCCAGAAGATTCCTGGAGTGGTACTGTGAATATTAAATCAAAAAAAGAAACGAATATGGAGTCAGGCAAACACCCAGCAATATAGCGCGCGGAATCTGTGCAAGCTGCTAGATAGAAATCAATACGTTCGAAATCATGCACACCTCACAGCGAGCGATTGTACTTTTCGCGAAGCGCCTTCGAGATCTTTTCCTTCTCACGATTCTTGCGCAGCAGTTGGGCCATGCGGCGGCGCGGCGGCAGCGGCTTCACAACGGCACCCTCCGCCTCGGCCTCCTCCTGCTCGCTGGCGGCGCGGGACTTGTCGCGGGCGCGGGCGATGAGGCGGTCCCACTTTTCGTACTTTTTGTAGCGCAGCTTACCCTGGTACTCCTCCTCAATCGACTCGTGGCGCCGACGCGCCTCCAGCTCGGCCGCCCGCACGCCGTCGCGCAGCGCCGAGGGCAGCAGCTCGCGGTCGACGGTCCACTCCTTCTGCGCGGCGCGGTTTGGCAGCACGGCGAAGCGGGAGTCGTTGAGCTCGCGGTAGCGGCCCACGTCGGGGCTCCCGAAGCGCCCCGTCGACAGATCAAACTCGTCCTCGCCCGAGAAGAGCTCCCACGGCGGCAGCTCTTCCGGTGGCGACCGCGGTGTGTCCTCCACTTCCTCCGCACTTTCCGCTGTCGGCACCAGGCCGTCGCCCAGCTGCGGGGGCTGCGTCGTCTCCCCGGCGTCGTTTCCGAGAAGCACGTGCGTCGGGCCCTCCACGGCCGCGTCGGCGTCTGCCCCGCCGCCTACGAACGAGTGCTGGGGCAGCTGCGTCGCGCGCTGGGCGAGGCTCTGGGCGGCCATGACGTTTTCCTCGCGCCGGAGCGCCTCCGCCTGGCGCCGGTCGCGCCGCAGCGCCTCCTGCTGTGCGCGCTTGAGACTCAGGTTGATCTCGCGGTGGTCCACAACCTGCAGATTGTTGGTCGCCTGGGAAATCACACGGAAAGCTTCAAAGTTTTCCAGTGTTTGCTGCATCCCCTCCCGCTCCTTGAGCTGCCGCAGCGGCGGCGTCGGTGGTGGCGCCGTCAGCTCCCCTTCGCCGCCCTCTAGCTTCGTCGCAGGCGGCAAAAAGGAGAGCGCGTGCCACTGGACAGCGTCGAGCAGCGAGGAGGGCTGCCGCCGGCGCCACCGCAGCCGGAACTGGTGGGCGTAGCGCCGCAGGAGGCTCTCCGGGACCTCGTCGAGGTCGCCCACCTCCGCCTTGTGCCGCAGCAGCGCCAGCTCCGGCGCCGTCAGCCGCACCTGCTCCAGCCGGGCCGCCGCGGCCTCGCTCAGGGCGGCCGCTGGTCGGGCGGCGCCGCCGCCGTTGGTGCGCGGCTTGCGCAGAATGCCCCACGGCGCGTACAGCACCTCTGGGGCCGCCCCCTCCCGCTCGCGCGCGCTCAGCGTGCCGTCGGTCACGGTGGGGGGCGCGGCCGAGGCCGCTTTGGTGCTGGCCGGGGGCTCCGCGCCGCCGCCAGACATGCGCAGCTCCCGCAGGTCCGCGGCGAGGAGACTCTCCACGGAGCGGAAGTAGTGTGCGCGGCGGCTGAGCATGTCGCGTGTCGCGCGCTCCGGCACCGCCTCCAGCACGCGCGCCACCAGCGCCGCCTTGTCGCCGTGCCGCATCTGACGCTGCGCGCTCAGAAAGATGCGCAGCTCCTCCTCGTGCATCCGCTCCAGCGCGGCGCGCAGCTCGGCGGCGGACTCGGGCGACATGCCGCCGCGCGCGCGCAGCTCCTGCGCCATCTCCGCCGTGTTCCACGCGTCGCGCGGGTTGCGGATGTGCATCGTCGCCGTGGCGGGCGCCGCCGCGGTGCCGCTCTTGTCGGCGGCAGCGGTGGACGAGGAGGCGGGGGCGGAGGTCGCGGCCGCCTCAGTGTGGGCGGTGGTGGCGGCAGGGGCTGGGTCGCTGAGCGGCGGAAGGATGCCGCGCACGTAGTCCTCAAACTTGGCAACGCACTTGCGGTCCTCCTCGAGCAGCCGCCGCGTCTCCGTCTCGGCGAGCTGCCCCGGGAGCTCCTCCACCATGTTCTCAATCTTGGCCTCGATGTCGGCGCGCAGGGAGCGGCGCGAGGGCGAGGTGGCGCGCAGCAGCGCCACGTACGTTTCTGGGAGCGGCCGGATGTCCATCTCGATCATGCGGGAGAAGAGCTTGTAGGCCTGCCACTCGAGGCCGGCCTTGGCCATGGTCTGGATCAGCGAGGTGTACATGAGCGCGTCGGGCTCGATGCCGCGGCGCACCATCAGATTGAGCTGCAGCAGCGCATCGCGCGCCACCTCGTACGCCTCGCCCTTGGATAGGTCCTCCGGAAGATCGTCAAATGGGCGTTCGTGAATGCTGCGGCGCTGGGGCTGCAGACAACAAGCTGGCGTCATTGCGGCCGCCGCAGAAACGGCAGAACGCAAGGCCCGGCCAAGTGGTTGACGCAACATTCAAGAAATTGGGATTTAAAGAAAAAGAAGAAGTAGTTGATCAGTTTCGAAGTTTCTTTGGGGTAAAAAAAAGAAGGAAGACAGAGAAAATATATGACAGGAAAAAGTAGTAGCGACAAGACGTGAAACGGGAAGAACGGTGTCGCATTGCACAGAAAACAGAAAGGTGAGAAGCAGCCGACAAGCATTGCTGCATCTGCCGTAAAGAAGCATACAGAAGAGGGATAGAAAATTGCAACTACTGCAGCAAGCGCCAGTACAAGCACAATTCTCAAACTCTTGCTTTTGACTTGGGAATAAGTTACAATAATGGAAGACAATGTATTTGTACGACTCTATGGACAAAGGGGGAGGGGAAGTCACTAGGAGAAGTGGCGCATACAATCTATTCGCACGGCGAGGTCACCATCAACGCGTTGTGCCACTCACCATTTTGGCCGTTGCCTCACTATGGCACGAGTGAGCCGGCGCTGCTTGTTGGCGCGTCGTCTCCGGCAGCGCGCCTCCCCTGCCCGACAATTCTATGATAGGTCAGTGTCCGTCGCTCACAACCGCGCCGACGACTTCGCGGTGGGTGGGGGGGGGGATTGAAGACGCCTACAGAATGCCCTTGAGGGGATCGTTGATGTACTCATTGCGCCTCCGCAAGGCAGCTTGTCCCACCGCTTCATGATGAAGTCCATGCGCTCGCGTAGGGCCATCTCCCGGACCGACGGGTGCGCCTTGAGGATCTCGAAGACGAAGGACGCGACGGGGACGTCACCGCTCAGGTCGCGCTGCTGCATTCGCTCCGCCGCGCGCAGCATCTGCTTCTCCCGCGCGGCGGGGAGGTTGGTCACCCGCTGTGTGGCAGAGCCGTCACTGCTGGCTCCAGCAGCGGCCGAGGAAGTCCAAGAAGCAGCGGCAGCCCCACGCTTGGAGGAAGCTGCCCGCGTGGCCTTGGCAGTGGCACTCCTTGTCTTGGAAGCTGTTGATGCTGCAGATTTTTTTCGGCCGACAGCTCCGCCGAGTCGCACCATGCAGCAGCGCAGCATTTCAATAGTGTATGCGTACGTGTACGTGTCTGTGGGGAGAGAGAGAGAGAGAGGAGGGATGGGGAGGGGGGAGGGAGACAGTCGCTAAAACGGTCGGCTCTGTGTTGGTGGGAGAATGGCTGCTATTGCTTCTTGACCACCACAAGAAACAAAAGGAGAAGAAAAAAAAAGAGCGGGCGCGATTGTGGAAGGAGAGGCGGCGTGTAAGAGGCTATCCAGACACATGCATGATGACTCCACCTGTTATTTCGTGCGCGACGCGACGATGAAACGCATCACTGCAATGGAAATGAAAGTAAGGCACAGTCATGGCATCTCGGTAATGATGACACCCATTAGAACGAGAAAGAAGGAGGAAAGTGGAAGGATGGAGGAGGAGGATGTGCTCTTGCCAACTGTGCTTGAAAGTGCAAGTCAAAAGGTGGAGCCCCGCAGTTGTGTATTCTTTATGACGGTTTTGTAGAGAATTAGAACCTGCGTGATTATTTTTAAAAATATATATATGCAAGTGGAAGTGATTAGTTCATTGTTAGGGCGCGAAGAAATAGAAACGCGTAATGGAAAGAGGTAATACCAAGAAAAAAGGGAAGAGAAAGAGATAGAGAGAGAGAGAGAGAGAGAGAGAGAGCGACGCGCTACATAAATTAGTACCGCGGAGCGGCCGACGGCGGCCCGGGCGGTGGAGGCGGCGGAGGGCCTGGCGGCGGCGGCGGTGGCGCGCGTGAGTCAGGAATCCCGTGACCGTGGCTAGGCTGCAGAGGGCCGGAAAGTGGGGGAGGGGCGGCGGCGGCGGTGGCGGCGCTCCCGCAGATGATGAGCGATCCCGCGCGCGACATGTCGAGGCGGGCGAGGAGGGCACGGGGATCGTACAAATACTGCGGGGGGCACAGCGCCATCGGGATGCACACAAAGGAGTCAGCGGCGGCCGGCGCGGGCGGTTGCGGCACCGGGGCCATAGCGGACATGGGAGGCGCGGCGAGGGGGACGCCGGGGGCGTAGGCGCCGACCTCGACGCGGGGCCGCTGGTGGCGCGAGTGGCGCGAGGACGAGGAAGAGCGTGAGCCGTGGGAGGAAACGGAGCGGGAACGGCTGTGGGAGCGCCTGGGACTGCGACTAGGGCGGCGGCGACGGCGGCCAGCGCTTTCCGCAGCCAGTCGTGCTGTGCGTGGATTCTCGGCCTCGGAGCCGTGGGCGACGGCCACCGACAGCGTCCTGCCGGACATGATGAACGGCGCCTTGTCGACGAGGTGCGGCATGTCCTGTCGGAAGGCGACCCAGCCGAACAGCCGTGAGTTGCCGTCGGCATCGCGCTTCACGTAGGTGCTCTCGATGGGGCCGTAGGCCTCGAAGTAGCGCCGCAGCCCGTCCTCATCGGCGGAGCGGGGCAGACCTGCAACGAAAAAGCGAGTCGGCATAGAGAAGGAAGAAATTTTAGTGGTTACTATACAAAACGTCGATGTGCGTGTGGGGGTGTGGATGGGAGTGTTTACTGTCAGAAACCACTAGGTTCTGCGATAAATTCTGCTTTCTGTGAAAAAAAAAAGAGAGTTGTCAGGAGAGGCAGTGACGGTGGAGTTTGGAAAAGACGCAGTATCATTTACCTCTTTATCCAGGAATAGGAAGAAACAAAAAGCAGTTAAGAAATGTTTCAAGGGCATTTCGCTTCTTTGATGAAAAACGAGTCACAGAAATATGTGGCTCTGCAATTAACACTCAGGAACCGATTTCACACGCGCTGCGGGCGACGAAGTCGGAAGATTTTTTTTTTTTTTTTAAGAACTGCGTGACAACAGCAGACTGTTACATTGATGCACACCACCCTGGCATTGTCACACTCTCGTCCTTTTCATCGCACCGACGACTTGGCGTGCGCAACGTGCTATTGGTTTTTCTTCACTATTATTATTTTCTTTTAGAATAAGCTGTATGGGCAAGTTTGTAAGAATTAGGGTGGTCAATAAAACATTATCAAAACGAAAATAGAAAGAAAGAGAGGGGATACGAAATAGTTTAAGGTGTTTATAGTTATGGTACTCAAAAAGTGTGCGGGGGTGTAAATCTTTCTATGATGGAAAAAGGGGGGGGGAACGACCAAGAGGAAAGCAAAGGGGAAGCTAGTACACAACAAAAGCATACACACACGCACACACAGACACGGAGCAAAAAAATTTTCTGCTGCAAAGTGGGATAGAAAAAGGTTGAGGGAGAAAAGAAAAAGGATCGACGCAGAACTCGACATTGCTCTATCTTTCTCTTATAAACGTGTAACACGAGAGCCCCATGTCGAGCGCCGGTACTTAGTTTCCTATTTCTTTCCCCACTTGCATTGAGAAAAAAAAAGGTGGTTGTGTCTTTCATGTCTTTTTCATATGTATTATTCTTTCTTTCACTTTTTCCCGTTTGTATGTGTGTGTGTGTGTGGTGTGTGTGTGTGTGTGTGTGTGTCTGTGTACGTTGGTGTGCGCTTCCGTCGTCCTCTTTCTCTCGCTCAAGACGAAAGGCAAGACGCCTCACGATAGCTCATGCTCACTGCTCAGGAGCGGCGCCCTCGGTGTCCTCGTCGCCCTGCGGCTTAGGCGCGGCCTTCTCCTTCTCGTAGTGCAGTTTGATGCCCGACACGACGTCGTCGACGCGGAGAATCATGGAGGCGGCCTCAATGGCGGTCTTGAGCGCCTGCACCTTGACGGCGGCCGGCTCCACCACCTTGATCTCGCGCACGTCGACGATCTCGCCGGTGTGCCCGTTGATGCCCCAGTACCAGCCGTCGGCGCTCGCGTGGCGCGCGCGGAGGTCGGTCACGACGCGGATGACGTTGGCGCCGCAGTTGCTGCTGAGGATGCGCGGGATGACCTCGAGGGCCATGGCCACCGCCTGGTAGGCCGCCTGCTCGATGCCGCTGATGCCCTTGGCCTTGGCCATGAGCTGCGCCGACACGAACATCTCGCACGACGCCGCGCCGTAGACGACGCGCGGCTCCAGGATGACGTTGCGGGCGACGCACATGGCGTCGTGCAGGTTGCGCTCCATCTCGTTGAGGGTGTCCTTGCTGGCGCCGCGCAGCACGATGCTGCAAGCGGAGCCCGCCGGGCAGCCCGTGATGTACGTGAAGTACTCGTCACCGAGCTTCTTGATCTCGAACTTGCCGGCCTTGCCGAGGTGCTCCTCCGTCAGCTCCTCCACGCGGCTGGCGATGGTGGCGCCGGTGGCGCGCGCGATGCGGTTGTTGTCGGTCTTGCGCAGACGGCGGATGCACGTGATATTGGCCTTGTAGAGGAAGTGCGCGGCGAGGTCCGAGACGCCCTTCTCGGTGATCACGACGTCCGGCTTGAAGGAGATGATGACGTTGCAGATGCTGCGCACGTAGTTCTCCTCCTCCATCAGCAGCGCCTCCCAGTCCATGTCCTTGGTCACCTCGACGTTGATGGTCGTCTCGGGCTTCTTGTACTCGAGGGGGCAGTCGAGCAGCAGAATGCGCGGGTTGTCGATGTCGCGGCGCATCTTGGAGTGGATGTGGTCCTTGTTGAACATGACGCCATCCAGCACGACGCTGTCCGTGATGGAGCCACCCGGAATCTTCTCGACCTTGGCGTAACGCTTGATGTCGATGTCCTTGACGCCGGTCACCTCGTTCACCTTCACGACGCGCAGGGTCGCCTGCACGGCCATGCGGCACATGAGCTCCTCCTCGCGACTGTTGAACTTGGTGCCGAGGCACGCGCGCACCACGTCCTCGAGCTGCTGCTCGTTCTCGGGGTCGATCGCGGTGGAGGCCTTCTCAACAGCCGCCAGTGCGTCGCCGAGCGCCTGCGTAAAGCCCTTCACGATCTTGAGGGGGTGGATGCCGCGCTCGAGCAGCGGCTGCGCGAGGCTCAGGATCTCGCCGGTGAGGATGATGACGGAAGTGGTGCCGTCGCCCACCTCCTCGTCCTGCGCGCGCGCGAGCTCCAGCATGTGCTTCGCGGCGGGATGCACCACGTCAATCTCGCGCAGGATGCAGTTGCCATCGTTGGTCAGCACGGTGCCGCCCATCGGGTCCAGGATCATCTTGAGCATGGCGCAAGGGCCCAGGGTGCTGCTGATGAGGCTAGCGACAGTCTTGGCCGCCTCGATGTTGTTCATCTGCGCCTTGCGTCCGCTCTCGCGCTCCATCTTCTGATTCATCACGATGATGGGCTGCTGTCCGTTCATGGTGACGAGAGAAAGATTGAAGTGGGGGTGGGATGAGGTTGGGTCGAAGGAGACTGGTGCTGCCAGAAGTATCACCAAGACAGAGAGAAAAGGGAAGAAAAAAAGAGGGGTGGCACAAATATCTTAAGTTTAAAAAAAAAAGGATCTAAGGTATTCTTTACTTGATTCTTTGGGACGTGGGCAAGGAGGTGAACAAGACAGGGAATGAAGCGGCAGGCAGTGAGACAACAGAAAAACGTCAAAGACGTTTAGAGACCAGCACAGAGAGAGCGAGAAACAGGGAGAAAAAAAAACAAGGGCGAATAAAAGTTGATGGCGATATAATCCTTTTTCTTTCGTCTTGAAGAACTACTAGTCGACAGAAGATATAAATTGAGAGAAAAACATGAAGCACATAGTGGGGGAACATGCGCCACCATTTGAGCAGCAGAAATACACAATAGGAGGAGCGAAAAAGGAAAAAAAAAAAAGCAAGAACCTAGAACCTAGAACCTAGAAGGAAATAAAAGGGCTTTAGATTGCGCATACGAGAACCATAAGTGGCGACAAGAAATGTGTTGTAGACACCTCATGACAGAGCACTGGGCCCACAGAGGTCGAGGGTCGTCTCACGCATGAGCGAAGCGATACTCTGCGTGTCGATTTTGAGGTCCGCCAGGTCGTCTGCGCGGGTCTTCCCGTGGTTGGCAATCACCACCGGCACGCCCGCCTCTTTCGCCGCCAGCACGTAGCGGTAGGCGCTGTAGACCTGCAGCGAGGTCCCCAGACACAGAAGGCACGACGACTGCTTCACCGCGGAGACGGTGTCCGCGGCGACTGCCTTTGGGACGTTCTCGCCAAACAGCACGACATGTGGCTTGAGGTGGCCGCCACACGCGGGGCACATGACAAGCCTCATCGCCTCCACGGCCTCCCGCGGCGCGCTGAAGTCACCGTCCGGGCGGACGAGGTGGGAATCGCCGGCGAAGCGGTCGTATATGTCGGGGTTGAGACGACGCAGCTCGTCCTGCAGTGTGGCACGTGGCATGACGTGCTTGCACCGCATGCACACCACGAGATGAATATTTCCGTGGATCTCGGTGAGGTGATACGGGTGCTGCGCACTGTGCCCCTGAGCGGAGTCGCCGCTGTCACTGCTGCTGCTGTTGCTGCTTCTGGTGGTGGTGTCGGGGGCCGAGCGAAAGTACATCTCGGGATCCCCGCTCCACTGACCGCCATGGGTGGCGAGGTGGTGCAGTCCGTCGACGTTCTGCGTCAGCACACGCGACACCACCCCTGCGCGGGAAAGCGTGAGAAGACCCATGTGAGTGTCGTTGCACGAGGCGTTGCGCATGCGACTATACCCCAGCATGCTCCGCGCCCAGTAGCGCCGCTTCTCCGCATCGGTCGAGGTGAAGACCTGATACGTGAGAGGCACAAAGTCCTCCTGCCGGTAACGGCCGTGGGGCCCGCGGTAGTCGGGGATGCCGCTTTCCGTGCTGCAGCCGGCGCCGGTCAGCGCAACGATCCCACTGCGCACACCTTTCTTGGCTAGGAACTCTGCAAGGGCACTGGTGGCGGGACGTTGCGACATCCGTGAGGGGACGGTGTTAGCCTCTGGGTACGAGAATGGCGACAGCGACCGTCACGGAAGAAGAGAAAGATCGAGAGAGAGAAAGTGGAAAAGACTGAGAAGAAGAGAAGAAGAAGCGGGGGGAAAGAGGGGTAAGCCTGCGCGCATTATTGTGTTCAGAAAAGGATGAAAAGAGTGTGTGAGAGAGAGAGAGAAAGATGTGAATGTGCGTGCGTGCGAACGTGTGTGCAGCGTACCTCATAACGGAGCACGGCATGTTCAGGTCAAGCCAGACTGCGGGTGGCGCATGAGTTTGAGTGAGCATGGAAAAAAAAAAGTTGAAAAAAAAAGAGCAAACAGCATGTCCTGCATATTTAGTTTTACGTCTGTGAAAAGGGGGAAAAGAGCAAAGAAAAAAGCAGGAGAGGTGGAGGAAAAAAAAAGAATGAGAGACGCTCGACTTGACACACTTGCACATTATGTGCCGTACCTGTCATCGTCGTCCTCATCGCGGTCAACTGGCGGTGGTTTAGCATTGTTTTCCTGTACGCGTCGCTCCTTGCCATCCATGCTCTGGAAAGTGAAGTTGTTAGCTGGGAAGCCGTACGTCTGGCCAGCATGCAAACCGCTCATCCACCGCGCAGAGCTCTCCCGGACCGCCTCGTCAGTCAGTGTGACGGTATTCTTGGCAACGTACGCGGAGCCCTTGACTTTGGTAGACACCCACATCTTCGTGTGGCGCGAGTGGCCGTAGTTCTGCATGTCCTCCAACTCTACGTTCTCTGTGTAGCACAGGAGGGCGTGCGGGTGGTCGGCGATGAAGCGCTCCACCATGTTCTCCTCCCACTTGAGGCGCGTGAACACCACCAGACGGCCGTCGTCCTTGAGCATCGGCAGTGCATGGGTGAGAGCCTCCCCCAGCTCGTGTCGCTCCTTGTTGATAATACCGCGCAGAGAGACGAGGAAGCTCCACGACATCGGCGTCTTTCGCCGGCTGCTGTGCGTCGCCCAACCGTCCTCTGGTAGTGGGTCGCCAGCCGCCTCCACTACATCGAGGAGGGCGCGTGAATGGTTAATCGGGCGGGCCTGCCGAATGGCACGCGCGAGCTTCATCGACTGTTGCGGAGTGAGAAGCTCGTACGAGGCGAGAGCCGACGCCAATGCGTGCTGCGGCACCGTGTTGAGGTATTGCAGCGCTGAGGTTCCGTTGGAGAGACAGTAGCGCATGTCGCATGCGTGCTCGTTCTCATCATCCAGCAGAAACCCGCGCACGGGGTCCTCCAGCTGCGTCACAGAGGGGCCAGGGTCAATCATCACAGCGTCGAACGACGCCTCGCCGAACAGAGCTTTGATTTCCGACATGTGATGGTTGTAGTAACGGAAACGAGTGGCGCCAAACTCGGAAACAATCTCGCTCGCCGTGTGCACCGTCTCCTCGTCGCAGTCCAACGCCGCCACGCGTGTGTACGGACGGCCGTTCTCGAGCACAGCCCCCGTGTGGTAGCCGCCGCCGAAGGTGCAGTCCAGCACGTCGTACGTTACCAACCGTTGCTCGCGCCGCGCGGGCACCACGACACTGGTATCGGCTGGCGCTTGCCTGGCCAACGCGCTGAACGGCGCGAGGTGGTCCGTGCTGCAGGCGGCAGCTGGCGCGTTGTTTGGGCTAGGTGAGGGAAGCGGCAAAGACAAATGCTTCCCCGTTGCTTGACGCGTGCGCCGTTTCGCCCTCTTGGGGGACGACCCGCGTCGTGCCGCCGCCGGTGGGGGCTGCACGCCCAGCGCCCGTCGGTCCTTCTTTGAGCACGGCGCCCCGTCCTCCACAGCTCGCGTCGCGATGTGAACGGCGAGGTTATTTGCCTCGAGCCACCGCAGCCCCCCGCACACGCCCTGCACCAGCTGCTTCATCATCAGTGGTGGGTGCTCGACAGCGTTCATCTGCGACCACGTTAGTGGTTGCACGAAGCGCTTGAGTGGACCCATAGCCGAAAGGAAACGGAAGGGGTGAAGAAAAGAAGAGCTAACACTTTGACAGAGAGAGAGAGGTGTAGGAGGGAACAGAGAAGTGGAAAATAATCAAAGACAGGGAGAGAGTCGCATGAGAGGAAACAGAAAAAGCAGCCCAAGTGAGATTGGAAGCGTCAGTTACATTTTGACCGTTTCTGTGCGTCAGCATTTCCACGCTATTTTATTTTTCAATCCTTCCCCTTTCCGTTGTTGTTTCTCTACCGCTGCCAGTAGTTGGGGTCTTACAGGATGCATTCATTCGCATCGCCGAACTCGAATCGATTTTTTTTTCTACGGTAAACTGAAAAAGCGAGGCAGAGAAGAGAAAAAAAAAAAACAAAGTTTTAAGAACGGGTTTTGCAACAGGGAGAGGCCTTTAAAAAAAAAAAAAAAAGGGAGAGAGAGAGAGAGAAACGGAAGGCCCTCTCCTCGTCGTCACTGTTGATATGCGGTTGATATCGTGACGGTAGACAACGGGGGAGAAAAAAAAAAACAAGAAAAAGTGTTCTCAGCGCGGAATATTGCTGGTGCTGTATAATCCAAGCAAAAAAGAAGTGTGAGAGCGCTTGAAACATGGTTAAAGAGAAAGCAAGAAAAAGAAAGGCGGTGCTTTCGAGAACGTAACACACAACAAAAAAAAAAAAAGAAAACGGACGAGGGTATTTCTTTGACTGAAGCGAGAAAAGGGTGAAAGGGGAGATTGAAATGAACAACAATAGTCACAGCTTTAGCAGTGAATCGTGGGCAGTGCGTGCGAGAACTCGTTGTTTAGAGTATGCAGCGTTCGCGAACAGAGCGGTGAAACGCAATAACAAGGAAAAGAAGCGGCAAAAGGTGGCACGGCTAATTTACTTTCAGGTGCTAAATGAAAGCCTAGAAACAGCCACCGCAACCTTTCCGGCTCTCGTAGCAATGCACGACTGGAAGCGTGACAAAGCATCTGTGTGGGAAAACAGATTATTTTATTTTTTAAGGGAGAAGAAACGGGAGGAGAGGAAAGGGGAAATAAAAAGGGAAAGGGAAAAGGGAAGAGGGAAAAGAAGATAACAGTGAAGAAAGGGACGAAATATTGAGAACAATGAAATATTAAATGTGAATGAGTGATTATTTTTTTTGCTCAGCCTAGTTGTGAGCGAAACCACGATTCATTTTTACAGCTTTTAAAAAGAAAGGAAAAACAGAGAAAAACAGAGAAAAACAGAGAGGAAAAAAAAAGGAGGGAGTGAAACAGCTAGCCGTAGGTCAGCACAATGCCATAAACGGAAGCAGAGGTTCCAAAGACAATGGCGACAACACCTGCGCAAAGAAGCAGGTACGTTGCGCCGACCCTCCACCAGCCCACATTTTTCACCGTCCAGCCGCCCAGGTAAAACACGTACAGTGCCGGAAAGAGGAATCCCAAGATACCGCCGCAAAGTGAACCAAGAAGATTGAAAACAATGTTAATATCGGGGATGAAAAGTCCCAACACCAGCGCCACAAGATTAATAATGATCGTGATGAGAAGAGTCATCCAGAACGGGGAACGATCGATATCGCGATGCAGGCAGTAGTAGATGGGCAGCCGGCACGCCTGGTTGCACAGCGCGTACGCAACACACACCTTCAAGATAATGCCCACAAAAGCCACCATCATCATGGGGTTCTCGTAGATGTTATAATAACGGAAGATGGAGCCCGAAATAGTGGGGCCGATGTCGGCGTAGCCGAAGAAGCCGACGATGTAGTAAAGAATGGCGACCAGTGTTACGCTGCAGCCGCTATCACGCGCCAGATTGCCCGCCGTACGATGCTTGCTTTCGAGAAACAAACGGTACGCGAGGCCGTTGGCAAGGAAGCCAAAGATGAAGAGGGTGAGGCCGTTGACAGCATCCATTCCGGTTGAGAAGAGCTTCATCTCATGCATATGCGGCAGTCCGTTGCGGCAACTGTTTACCACGACGCAAACAACAAAGTACAGGATCAGAGTGACACCGATAACAGAAAAGTAACGCAGCGACGAGACACGGCGTGGGATCGACAACGACAGCATGCCGAAGAACCACACTGTGGCTGTGAGAAGCCGATGGCCATTGTCGGTCTTCAAGAATGGGTTGACGCTGTCGTGGTTCAGGAAGCCACTGAGCAGATCGTGCACTGACACAACGTACCCGATCATGGTACCGATCATGAAAAAGATGAGAACACCGGCGATAAAGTAGTCCGCGCCGCGAAAGAGAATGCCGCGCGCAGCCGCTTCCCATGAGTGGTACGGTGAGCGTTCACATACAACGCCGATAAGGTAGAAGGAGAAGACAATAAGTAGGCCACAGATAACAATAAGGATCGCAGCCAAGACAAGGCCTGTGGTCTCAAAACCTGACGCCATCGAAACAATGCCAATACCCAGAGTGCCACTCGCAAGGTTGAAAGTGTTGGAGATGTGGCCTCCAGCGGGAATCAGAGTGTTCGACAACAAGCTCAGTTTCGAGCACTTGGCGGGGCGAGACGCCTCTTCCGAGTTTTCCTGTGAAAAGGCTACGGAAGCGTCATCCTTGGCGACGGCGTCGAGGTCCGTAGGTTTGGTTTCGATAACGTCTGCTGACGTCACGTGAAGTTCATCCTGTAAAACAGGTGAGGACTCCATCTCGGCGTTGGTTGACATTGTGGGCAAGAAAGAACAATGGAGCGAAGGTTCGAAAGTGTTTCCAGGACGAAAGAGAGACTCTTCTAGAATGTGTTATCCTATCAGGAAGGGAGCATTGGCATAAAGAACAGGAGGATGACGAGGAAATGATGAATAGCGTGCAAACAGGAAGGAGAACTGTTTGGGGCACCACGTGCAAGAGTACCGACGAAACAAGCACAAGAAAGGTAAAAACAATCGATGATGATGGACTAAGGAAGTGCAACAGCAGTGCTCATCGGATATCAACACTTTTGAGTGCAAATGTTATATATGTTTACATGGGGTAACAATTATAGCAGATGAGAAAGAGGTACTGGCATAGCAATCGATAATCTAAGAAGAGGCAATGGTGCATAGACCTGTTCCCACGAGCACCAGAAGGCAGCCAGCTTTGGAGCGGCCTTGGAGAGTGCCTTCATTCAGGACCAGTGAGCTGACCACCACAGTTATCACAAACGCTAACGAATTCGCAACAACGGAGCCGACCGAGACATTGGCGTCGCGGAGTGCATAAAAGAATGTCACTGATCCAAGAAGGTTCGCCACCTGGGTTCCCAGGTATTTCGGCCGTTGAACAAGAAACAGCACGTCGTGCTTCAGAGACGTGCCTGGGAGACCTTGGCTAAAGTGCTTCAAAAACGGATTGGTCGCCCCCCATAGAATGGCAGTGAGTATCAGAAAAAGAAGCATCACGCGTGTACAGCCTAGTAGATGTGGGTGTGGGTGTGTCCTACAATATCAAGAAGAGGAGAATTCTCAACCGTATCCACCACTGAGCCGTGTGGACTCAAACGAAGTCTTATATATATCCTTGAAAAGCACTCCTTTCATGTGACGGGGTGAGGCAAGGCACAGTGGCAGTGAGTAGCGAGTGTAGGGAGAAGAGAAATCACGACCATGTTTTTCCCGGTCAACATGCATAGTACCCGAAACAGCGTGAGTTACTACAGTGAGTACAAAAAGTAACGTGGAAAACCGGCCCAGATTGGTACAACAGCTCATTATTGTCACATTTACAACTGTAACTCAAACTCGAAACACGGGTTGAACCGCAAAAGATTGCGTACTGTTAACGCAGATCGCACCGCAAAACGGATGGACTAGGTCAGTTTTACAGTACTTACCCGTCCTTCTGAAAGCTTGCAGTTATTTTTTTCTCTCTTTTCATGTTATCTATTTGAATGCGGTGGAGTGACGCAGATACTAAATAAATTACTGTGAGATGGATGGGGGCGCTGTCATGTGTTCGCTGTTATTACAATTACTAACAATAGAAGTTGAGCGCAATAGAGCTGACGAGACCGGTGGAAAAGAAAAAGTCGGAAGAGAGAATGCGTAAGAGAAAATGGAAACGTAAACAGAACGAAAGGTGTAGTAGACATACACACAAACACTAACGCTTGGCGAACCTGCGCTTGTTCTTCTTGCCATCCACAAAGCCGGGGAACTGGCCAGGCTCGCGACGACGATCCACTGAAAGGAGGCCAGCCTTCTTCAGAGGGATCCTGGCAATGGGGATCAGCTTGGTGATGGCGTTTGCTACGGCCATGCGACAGGCAAAGGCGGCGATTTCGTTAGCGAGGGACGGCATCGCCTTGCCCTCTGAAATGATGTTGACGTCAAAGTCGCGGAAATCCAGCTTTGCCTCATCGAACGGCATGAGGACCATTTCCATCAGCCACGACTTATCATCGAATGCGACGGACAGCGGTTTGCCCATTAAAGTGACAGAGCCGTTCTTGTCGCGGTTCTCGCGAATAAGGGCGGTGAACATGTACTTTTGGCCATCTGCGCGACCGTGGCCCACCGCGATGCCAGTGTTGGGGTCCACTTCAGGCTCATCAATACGAACACCGATCTGGTGACGGGTGTCCTCACCAGAGACCTTGCGCGAGAAGTCCTTGAGGACGGTGTAGAAGTGACTATAGCTGTCGGCGCTGTCCGCCTGAAGAGCGGCTTTGCTCATAAGATTGTAGTTTTCAAACATAACACGGACATCCTCGCGGTTGAATTTGCGGCGGCTGAATTCGAACAGCGCGTGCTCGGTTTTGAAGGCACGAGTTTCGGTCATGCGGCCCATCCACTCAAGGAAGTTCGTATAGTGACCAGGGGCGTTGTCCAGCCCAACGGCGTCGGCTGTGATGGCACGACCAAGCTGACGGGCAGGCGAGTCAGAGGGGCGGCTAAGAGACTCGAGAACATGGGTGACGAGGGCACGAGACTCATATTTGCTGAGGTCGGGAAGAACAGCAGAGACGATCTCACCAAGCTGTTCTTCATCAAGGCCATCGACTGACGCGTAGTAATCCTCGACCGAAGTGAAGTGAAGACCGTTACTGACACGTGCCCACGCTTCCTTGATAGATTGAGATGTGAGGTCCATTTTCAGCTCATCGCGAAGAGAAGAGAGTGTATTGTGACCGGCGGGCACGTACTCGCCTGGATACATGGGATACTCGCGAAACTGGAAAAGATTACCGTACGAGGCCTGATTATTGGATACGATGGAATTCTCCTGAACATCCAATGGCATCATTCGCTCGCGCAGGGATTCCTCCTCCTTAGAGAGAGCGATATCTTGCTGCTTTTTGATGTGTGAGTTCACCCACACCATCCTCTCACCGTCACTTTTGGGGGCATCAGGGTGCGTCGACTGCACAGCAAGACGAAAGAGACGCGCGTGGCGGGCCGTCCGCGCGCAGAGGAGCTGCTTCATCGCGGCCTACAGCGACTACGGGACGCGGCTACAGAGATAAGAAGTGATTAAACAAAAAAAAAAAAAAAAACGATCTACGTTAAGAGAAGGAGAGAGGTGAGGGAGACAGTCAATCGAAGAAAACAATATGCCCTCAGTCGGAACTATTTCCTTGGTCCTTCTATTTCTTCACCTATATGTATGAAAATGAAGAAGGGTTCAGTATGTCGGAAAACGAATTGATGGAGCTCGAAGCATAAAAAACACAGCAGTTATAATAATAACAGTGAACATTATAGTTAACGTTTAGCTAACCTACTCATATATGGTTACTTTGATATTTTAAAAAGGTTTTCGTTTCATGGTGATGTGTTACGCACAGAAAGGATAACCTCCAATATGTTTATACTGTGAAGTGATCGAAAGCTGTAGAGCATATGCACCATCCCACCTTTTGTGTGTGTGCCTCTATGCAGACAACACACGCACAAGCACAGAAAAAAAAAGGAGGTACATCTGTGACAACCTTGAAAGACTGGCATGTTTCGTCCTGCGCTTTTATGGTCATCCATTCATTCTTCTTTGCTTGTGTCTCTCACTGCGTTTCGTTGATTTTTGTTCTAGTTTGTTTATTGTTGTTGTTGTTATTGTTGTTTTTAATAGCGGAATGCACATTTCAGACATGCGGCTTGGCTTGGTTGATGGTTCCGGCCCTTTTCATTATCTTTTTTTTATAGTTAATAGCCATATTTATTTTTTTTTCTGCCCACGTTCAGTTCCGATACGATGAAACGCGATTGGATGAATTGATTTCAAGCATTGGATTCTCCAGTTTTGTTGAGCCTGGTGAAGTTAGATGAGCTGAAGAGTAGGTTTTGAGTAGCTCCGCCAATAACTCAAACACAAGATACCAAAAAAGATTGAGAAATGGCAGTGCCCTTTTCCGGCTCGACGAAATAATAAAAAAAAATCTCCCGGCGCATCTATAATGAATTTTCTGAGAAAAAGAATTCATCTGGTCGGCATTCTTGCTTACTACAGCAAAATCAAAGAACAAAAGGACTAGTAAAAATGTGGTAAGTGGTTTCAATGGCCAGAAGTGAAGCCACCAATTATTTATTCATGGTAATGTTGACAAAATCTAAAAGTCGCGTGTCTCAACGCAGTGATCTGGGGAAAAGAAACAACATGCAAGTGGTGCAAAAAAAAAAAAAAAAAACCGAGGAGGTTTAGACAAAGTGAAAAGGAAGGTAGGGAGCGTTAGTAATTCAAGTGAGAACTATAATACAGTGGCATACCACAGCACTAAACGGAGCATATCAGAAATAAAACGCCCAATTTAAGGAAGCTACTTTTTCAAGAGACTATTGATTTTCTGCAAAGTTTTGAGCATTTCGGACTCCTTTTTGTCCAGTGCCGCTCGGAGCGTGCGCGCCTCTTGTTGCTGAGTCTCAAACATCTTAATGAGATCAGTCAGCTCAGCGGGTCCCTCCTGCGCGCATGCAGTGTCGACGACGGGGTCCACATGTGTAGCCTTCGGATTTGACACCTCAAGCTTTGTAGCTGTGGTATCTTTGCTTTCCCTAACAGGTGACGCTTTTTCAGACACCTTTGCACTTTTGGCTGTCTCCGACTTCCCCGCAGCCACAATGGCATTGCCGTTAAAACTGAAAAGAAGCGGGGACGCGTTCAAACCGTGGAAGAACGCATCCGCATCGATGGCGGCGACCTTGGCGAAGGTGTCTGGAAAGAGGTCATCTTGAAACGTTGTTTCACTGTTTTTTCGGGGAACGATGAGTTTGATAGCTGAAAGCGAAGTTTGATTGAGTTGGAAAATACGCGCAATTTCGCACCTCTTAGCATCCACCGCATATTTGGGAAGGGCACAAATGCCTTTGAGCGGCTCTTCCGTGCGCGCCACGAAACTTGGGATGAGAGAATCCGCCAACTCATAACACATCAAATCAGAGGAGCCGCGACCAGCTACCATCAATAAGTCGAGGTCGTCATCGTAAAGTGGCATTGACGGCGAGCTGGAGCTATCCATGCACACTGTGCTGGTTGCACTGCTCAAGTTCCTTGGATCCCATACCTTAATCTCACGCCGCTGTGTCGCATCACGTCCCAGCGTAATGAGGCGGTCCTTCCGCTTCGCCCAAACGCAACGCAGACCCTGAACGCTTGTGTGGCATGGTGTTGTAGCAGTAACAGCGTTGCCACTCAAACGTGGATCTAGTATGTAGAGGTTTTTGTCGCGCATGACAGTGCAAAGAAGGGAGCCATCAATATTCCAGTCCATTCCAGTACTGTAGCCGTCAAAAGTGAGGCTGTGCTGTAGCGTCTCGCGGTTAACATCCCAAAAGCAAACGCTCTTGTCGACGCTGGCAGATGCCAAGACGCCAGAAGCGCTTGGGTGAAACGCCAGAACCCCGCACTTTGACTGATGATGTGACAGTGTGACAGCAGGCTCTGAGATGGTCTCACTAAGGCCGCCTTCTGGGATTTTCCACCCGCGAACCCCACCGTCCTCACTGGCTGTGAACACAAAGTGTGAATCAAACGGACTGAACTTGACGTCGAGCACGGCGCCGCACTGTCCTTTCAGCACCGGAGCGTCCCACGCAACCCGGCCGTAATTATCGTGCTTCAGGATGGCGACGCAGCCAGCCTGACGCGTGGGTGCGGCAATAAAAGTATCACTGCATGCAATCGTGTTACTGCCGTCCCATATTTCGTCTGAGGGGTAAAAGTTTAGGAACCGCTGATCCTTCTTTGCGAAGTGCGGTTGAGTGTGTCTATACTTTGCTGTATTCATTTTGAGAAGGAAAACCAAGGACAACTGGCGAAGGTGGTGAGCCCGGGGTCGTGGTTACTCCTGGGGCTTGATTGGGGGGGAGGGGTTCCTTCGGCGTCAGAAAGGAAGGGGGCGTGGAGGGGAGAAGATGGAGCGCGGGGAAGTTCTGCGAGCGTAAGAGCCTTCGGCGCGCGAGGCGGGGTTATAGCATCGCGGCACCCCGCGCCGACAGACCATTCCGGCAGCCAGCAAACGACACTGGCGGTGCGAGAGACCCCAAACCCATCGCAGGAGCACAAACGAGAGCAAAAAACAAAAAGAAAAAAAAAAAAAGAAGCCGCGCGCGGATGCGAGAGAAACGACAAAACGAAGGGAGGACGCGGACACGGCGCGACGAGACGGCCAGATATGTTGAAACGGGAGTGGGCGGGGGGGGCAACGTCAACGGCAGACAGCCCAAAGCCAAAGCCCCAGCAAGATACCAGCAGCCCCCCCCCCCCCAAACACCACGGCGCGACCCCCGCGGCGACGCCCCCGGCACCACGCGCGCCGGTGACGGGAGGAGGGGGGAAGGCCAGCAATCCCAGCAACAAATGGGCGCAACCGAACGCTGGCGCCATCCCGCGTCCTGGCCCGGCCCATCCCCTTGGACCCCGGACCCAACGCGGGCCCCCCCCCCCTCCAGCGCACACATGGGCCGAAAAGCAGCGCGGCTGGGGAAGGGGCGGTGGCCACCTTCCGCGACCCCTCCAAACGAAATGAAGAAGGGGATAGCGGAAGCAACGCTGCGTAGACTGACGAACGTAAAACTGCGCCCACCGATGAAACGCGACGCGCGGGCCTCGGGGTGGACGATCCCCCCTCCCCTCCCAACACACCGCCCCCCCCCCCTACAACGATAAAACACCAAGTTCCCCACGTTTCGCTGGCTGGGACGCCAACCAAACCGCATTTTCTTCTCCTTTGGAGGAGCTAGTTGACCAGACTTTCAACTACCAACCCCTGTTTAGGCCCACCTTTGGTGAGGCCCCCTGCGCGGGTGTCCGCAGCGCCGCCCTCCTCCCTCTTCCCAAGGGCAGCAGGCGCCCCCCCCTCGACCGTCCTCGCAACCCCTACCCCGAGTCTCCGCAGCGCACCCCCTGTTCTTTGCGAGCTCGAACGCACTCTCCTCCTCCGCGGCCCCAAGGGCTGCAGGCGCCGCAACCCCCGCGCCGGGGCGCTGGGGCAGGCGAAAGCGAGGCCGGTGGACCTGAACGGTGCTGACAACGCGACCGCTGCGCGGACGCACAGATGAGGGAAAAACAGAATTTCTCGGCGAGGAACCTCGCCCCTTTTCCCCACACACATCACCGCCCCGACGGCGCCTAAACCGGCAGCCAGCAAACGGTTAGGCAGTAAAAGATCCAAGTGCCTTTTAAAAGACGCAGGAAAGAAAGTTTGTGGGGTCGCAGAGGAAGAGTTGAGCAGCAAACGCTTTTTTCTGGCCTTTCATAGATTTTTTTTTTGTGTGCGCGCGTGCGTCTGACACCTCTCATTGAAGCACTTAATTGCCGCGTCCCAACGTCACAGCCGTCCACACTGTAATGATCAATCTTCGGCGAGGGGGAACTGGGCAAAGCGGGTAACCGAAGAATGGTTGGGTGCCCTGTGAGGTGAGGAAGGGCAGGAAAACATATACGTCACTCAGTTCAACGACAAAAGGTGAGCTAAAAGACAAGCGCAGCATTTGTGGCCACAATTTGTGGTTACCCGATGGCGGCCCCAGGGCCTGCCCGCCGCCGCTTCTTATGCCGCGCCGCGGGGTGGCCTCGGGGTAGGCTGGTTGCTCCCCACCCCTCCCCTTAGCCCAACTTCCCCCCTTCTCTCCCACCGGACCCCACCGCCAGCCCAGGAGCTTTTTTTGAGCGGGGATGCCCCTCTTCCCCGCCGAAGCCAACCGTTCCCTGCCTTCCCACCGGTAGGAGGGGTTCCTAGATAGTAGAACGGGTTCTAAACAAATGGTATTAAGAATACCGCTGTCTGTTCGACCTCGAACAGCGGTGTGAGTGAAGGAAGGGAAGAAGTGGGACGCGCAGTGCAGAGCGTTTGTGGCTCTTCGTATCGTGGAAATATTCCGTACGATGTAACTTCTTTGTTTCCACTCATCATCTCCAATTACATTTACTGACAAAATTATTTCCGGGTGTTTGGTGGTTTAACTGACGCGGAAATACTGACAAAGGTGCTGACGAGAATGCCAGGCCCCGCCTTCCCGAGCTCTGTGGTGTGTCTGTCCTTTCCCCATTGCGCGTCGTTGTTATCGGCGGGTCTTTGAGAAGAGCGACTGAGAACAATTTCTGTACGTCAGGAGAAGTGCATGCACTGAGGTATGCACAAGGCGGTGTTGTCTATTTCGACCTGTGCAAGCGTGCTCGTGCACGGGCGTGGCTACGCTAATATGCTACACAACGCGCCTCAGCGCGGACTCGACGGCTCACGGCCGGAGTCCTAAATCCTAACCGTCCCATGTGGACATCGCGGACCAATTTTACCGCTTCTGCGCGGGGGGTCCTGCGAGGGTAGGATCGTTCTACGTTCACCGCGGGCGAGTGGCGGCACGCGGGACGTCAAAGAACGGATGTGTGCTGTGGCGTACTGCGCCGCTGTCTGAGTAAAGACTGGACGTGGAGGTCGGGGGGGGGGGGGGGAGGCACGCGGATCATCTGCGTCTCAGAGTCGGCTTTTTGGTTCTGGCTCTGGCGGAGCGCAACTTCATGGTTGTCTGCAAAGGTAGGCTTCACTCCGAAATGTGCTGCATGGCCCTAAGTGAATCGGTGGACTTGCTAAGCTCCCTTTTGCAAGGAAAGAAACGTATTAAAAGAAAGAAAACAAAGGAAAACTGGCCCAAACCGGCTTTTCTATGGATGGGGTGTGTCGGCGAGGAGGTTGCGCTGGGGGTGGGTGAGGTGGGATGGGCGTGCCAAGTGCCATAGGTGCCGAACCAAGGTTAACCACCCCCAGTATGGAGAAAGCGCTCTGCCTCGCTCGCTATCGTTTGCCCGCGATCCCCTGCTCATTTCTGAAGCAACAAGGGTGGTTGTTGCGGCCTTTTGCTTTTGGGTGCTGGCGTGGGTGGCGGGTGCGCGCGATTGTTGAAAAGAGACGCCCTCAATCGCCGCGGGCGGGCGTCCGGCGTGCGCGCCGTTGTTGTTTGTTGTGCGTGTCCGGGTTCGTCGCGGCGCTGTCAGCCAGCGGCGTCTGCCGGGCGGTTTTTCCGCTGGGTGATGGCGTCCGAGGCTCCTTTGGTGCGGCTTCGTGCCACGCGCCGTTTGCGGCGTGCGGGCGATTGCGGGGCGGGGGGGATGGCAGGGGCCTCGAGGCCGGGTGGTGTGTGTGAGCGCAAGTTCCCTTCCCCCCCGCGCCCCGCTCCCCTCTTCCCGTCGTTGAGGTCCGGGGTTCGGGGTCGGGCGTGGTTCTGGCGCATGCCGCCCCCGCCCTGCGCGCGCCACGAAGATGCCCCCCAGATCCCATGATGCAACGCCCCCACGTACCCCCCCCCCCACGCCCGCACAGAGATGATGAGCGCCGCCATAAAAGACCCGAGGAGCGTCGAGGGCGAGCTTCGCCGTGAAGAACAATTACTCATTCAGCACATCAAGGAAAATAACCAATTCCGCTTAGAAGAAGAACGGGCGATTATAGCCACCGTTCTGCCGTACTTTAGCCAGGACGCCGGGGGCGCGGCGTCCAAAATTTCTGAAGCAGTTCGCACTGAGCACGCTTCGATTGCTGCCATCCGCCGTCTGGATGACTACATTGATGAACAGGACCGCTCCTTTGAAGCCGCCTACCAACTTATACAAGATTCCTGTCACATCCTGTCTGGGGCGAAAAGCTCCTCTGTGGACGCGCACGCGCTCGTCGCGACAACTGCGACCTCAGCCTTGGTTCTAGACACAGCGCCGCATTTTTCTACGTTCATTGCTCAGTTGAAAGTTTTGCGGACTCAAATGTTAGAAACAGCTGCTGAGATCCGTGACTTGCTAGACACATGTCGTTTTCAAGAGCAGGCGGCTGCACTACTAGAAGAAGAAAATACAGAGACGGAGGCAAGAGTGGAAGGCCTTATTCGGACTCGTCAGAAGTCTCAGCAAGTGGCCGCAGAATTGAGTCCGTCTATTTCATCCAGCCGCCAGCTTCTTCGAAACCGTTTGGGTCTTCGCAGTAGTGAGGTTACTGTTGATGATATTGAAGCGGCGGAGCATCAGGTGACGGAATTACACCTTCTCCAGGAGCAAAACGATCGTGAGACGGCTGAATGCAAGTCGTACTGCACATCGATGATGAATGCCGCGAAGCAGATGCTGCAGCAAACAGACGCGCTTCGTGAGGGGACGAGAAGAATGCAGGATGCAACCTCAGAGGCTCATTATCTATTGATGGCGCATGAGCAAGAAATTGATACTTTACGTCAGGCCATCGTAGAGGAAGAGTTGATTATCGCGTCGTTAGAAGATCGTATGAACAAAAAGGAGAGCCGTGAAAAACAGCTGGAAAATCTAGATGCGCAGCTACATGATGCTGTGTATTCTTACCAACATAATGTGCAAACTTTCGATGCCTTACTTGAAAGTATCCGGGAAGACGAGGAAAAGGAGCGCACTTTGAATGAAGCGTTGGGCCGAGCTCAGCAGGAGCTAGACAATGCGTTGGAAGAAGTTTCATATCTAAAATGCTTGCTTGGAATTAACGATCCCACAGCTGCGTCTGTCGTCAGCAGCCCAAGCCTTACCCAGCGTGCCCGCCGAGAACATCGGGGATGCGGCGAGTAGCTGCACGTCTTTTTGTTTGACTTATCTCTGTCACTGCCGGTGACTTGTTCCGCTCCGTATTTTTATTTGGATGGTAAGGAAAACTGTTTTTGTGCCCACCTCTTCCGCCTAGGCCTGTTTCACAGGAGGTCCGCGGAGTTTTATGCTCTTTGTTTCTTTGTAGTAGCATTTGGTGCGCAGTACGACTTTTTGATGTTGAATCCTCCCAAGTATCTCTTTTTTTTTAGTTCAATCACTGCATTTTTCTTCTGTAGAGTTTTGGCGAGAAGCAGGCAGTTGTAAATAGATTTTTCTAACCTGCATTCCCTCGTTAAATTTGTGTTTGTGTCATGAAAATGTATGTCTCCTTTGCTGCCGCGCATCTGAATATTTTTAACGTAGCCGTATCTCATTTCCCGCACGCGTGAGTCTCAAGAAAACTAGTCAAAGCTTAGTGACCTAACACACGGAAAAGTAGAAGAGAATATAACCAGAGTTTAGATGCTGGATATAGTGACTTTCTCGTTTTCTCTTAAAGTTTAATTGCAAAAGGCCGCATTAAAAAAAGTAGTTTTAGAATACACAGTACCAGTCCCTTTCCTACAAACATTTAAAAAAAAAAAAGAAATAAAAACACGTCGAAAAACAAAAACACCGCGTCGCTTTTCATAAAAAAATCTTGGTCAGCTGGAGGGCAGAAGGACAATATTTGTATCTTATAGGCAGTGTTTGAGCAGAGGCCGTTGCCTCTCATACTTGATTTAGAAGACACTCACAAATAATAGATACATCATTGACTAAGTTAGGAAACAGATTGAAAGTCATTTGTGGGCCTTCCTATTGTTTATTTTTTTTTTTTTCCCCCCAATTCAGATTCCTTGACGCATCTACTCTCGCACTTACTAGACGTTCAATGCAAGATCAGGAAGACCAGACGAGTAGCGCCTCTCCGGGAGCCGCCAAAAACAGTGCTGATGTACGGCCGAACATCCCAGATAACTACGAGGACCTCAAAAAGGAGTTCGAACTACAGGAAAAAATTCTTGTCACGCTCCAGAAGGACAATGAGTTGTTCACGGCAGAAAAGAAGAACTATATTCAGAAAATAAAAGAGCTGGAAGATGCCGTCGCGAATCAGGAGGCCAAACATAGTCTTCAAATGAGTTCACAACAACAAGACGCCGAAGTCTTATATGAAAACGACAAGAAACTGAAAGCTACAGTCAAGGATTTACAAGCGAGCCTGCAAAGTGCAAATGAAAAAGTAGAGCGCCTCACCAAGAATACTGCCTTGTATGAAGAGGCCCAACAACGCTTGCGGGAAGCCGAAGTGGAGTTGAAGCAACTACGCCGTGATGTTGCTGAAAAGGACAAGGCGCTTAAACTGCAGGCGGAAGAGGTTAGTGAGAAGGTGTCCAAACTATTTGACGCTGAGACACGCGACATTAACAATGACAAGGACGAAGCTCTGAAGGCAAAAGGTGACATTATCCGAAAACTGCAGCTGCGAGTTCAAACGCTCGAGAGCCTCCAATCTTCTCGACGCTCTTCGTCAGACGATGAGATTAAGCGTCTTAATAAAAAAGTGGCGGAACTACAAAGATCAATCGACGAGCGGGGTTCCGATGGAACAACTGAAATTGTCCGAGCCATCCAAAGATCAAAGGAGTCGGCAACAATCGAAAAGCTGCGTCAGCACGCTTCCCAGCTGGAAAAAGCATTGGAGGAAAAGGACAAATACGCAAACGAGGCGCTTAGCCGCCTGAAGAAAAACACAGAGGAAATTCGTGAAGAGTACGAGCGTCGTTTAGCTGTTGCCCAAAAACAGGTGAAATCAGTCGAGGCGGAGAGCGAGAGGAAGACCCGTGCTTTACAAGCCCGACTAGAAGCGGCTGAGCGCACGCAGGCAGAGGCCGTAGCCCAGACCCTTCCGCCTTCCCCAACGCCTCCGGAGATAACCGTTCAGCATTTGACAACTGACTCCCCCACTGTTGTGAAAGAGTTGAAGGATAGAATTAATGACCTCAGCTCTCAACTCGAGCGCGTCAACACCTCACACATACATCAACTTGGCGCAGCAATCGCTGAGTGCGATGCAAAGTGGAATACTCGCCTTACGGAAAGTAAAACGGACTTTGTCTCGCAGATACGGCGAATTCGTAACGAACACAATGAAGAACTGTCGAGGCTGCAGAGAATCCACCAAGAGGAACTTAAAGCTTTGGGCAGTCGTTTTCCCAAGTACGATGTCCCCGTGCAAGTGTTTAAAGAAGCGGCCAAGGCTGGACAATCCGCTTTTTTGCTTGCAGTTCTCGACCGCCTAAACTACTTAGAGAAACGAAACTTACAGCGAGAACAGGAGATGGAAATGGAACTCGCCGAGGTCAAGCGTGTTTCTGAGCTTGAGCGCAGCCTCCTGATTCAGAAAAACGACTTACTGATTGAGCAAAAGAATTTGCAAATCAGTGATTTCCGTGATCAACTCAACGCCCTCATGAAAAAGATTAGTTTACTCCGATAGATTTTTGATTTAGATTTAGATACATATACATTTTGCTTCTTTTTTTTTCCTCATTTCTACAGCTATTCTGTTGTTTATTTTCACTTTATTCTTGTTTTTTTCCTTTGTATTACTATTACAATTACAATTACTGTTACGTATTCATCATTATTATTATTCTGAAGTATAAGTCTCGGTATTTTCAGCAAAGCCTTCCCCCCCCCCCCCCGAGAGACAATCATAGACGTTGTCTCCTAAGCAAATTATTGCCATCATCGTTGTTTTCTCCTTCTTATTCTTGCTTCATCTTCGCTCTTCTCCTTTTTTTTTTCACGTACTCAGAAGTATCGTTTTGAGTTTTGCTAAAGTTGTCTCTTTTTAATATTGGCTCTCATGCCGTTGGTTCTTCTTTCTTTCATCTCGCTTTTTTTTTTCTTTTTTGTGCTACTGCTCTCTCTCCGTGATTCCTGCCCCCCTTTTTTTTTGCTGCAATCAGAAGTGGAAGCAGCCGAAGCAGCGGGCTCATAAAGGAGATCGCAGGGGAGAGGGTTTTACAGATGAGACACTCCGTCAGTCATATATTGGGTCTACAATCTGACTGGTTTCTATTCTGAAAGTATTTCCTTGTGAGGCCTGTTCAACAGCTGTTTCCAATCTACTCTCTTTTTTTTTTCTCTTCCTTTCTCCTCCGATTCGCCTTGATTTTACTCTACTTTTTTTTTTTGTCCGGCTACTGACTGAACGAAGAAGACATAGCAATAGACGAATAAGACGTACACTCCTAAAGCTTTTAGAAAACTTAACTTCAACAGTTTATATCCTTCCAGGATTTGACTGGTTGTCATTGCCTCCCTCTCCTCTCCAGTTCATCATTTGCCTCTACAGGGCAAATACCAGAGATGCGCGCAGTTATTCTATTTTTTCTTTGCGTAGCACTTACTACTACGTGTGTCCGCTCTGCGTGCTGAGTACACGTTCGAACAGTATGTGAGGGACTTCCACAAGACATACACTGGAGAAGAGTATGTGCTGCGCAAGAGTCTGTTCGAAAAATCTCTAAAAGAGATCGCGTCACACGACGCCTCTTCCACTGGATACAAAAAAGGTATCAACGCATTTTCAGACTGGTCAGAGAGCGAAAAGCAACGTGTTAACGGCTGGCGCAGCTCAAAGCAGTTCCGTCAAAAGCTGTCCCTGCACAAAATGAGTGGAATGAAAGCCCCAGCTGCGCTCGACTACCGTCTGCGTGCTCCGGCTGTTTTGTCGTCTGTCAAGAACCAGGGCCACTGCGGTAGCTGCTGGGCTTTTTCCGCAACTGAGGCCATCGAAAGCCATTGTGCTATACAGACTGGTATGCTGTATGACCTCAGCCCTCAACAAATCACATCCTGCACCCCGAACCCGCGTCACTGTGGAGGGAACGGCGGCTGTGAGGGTGCCGTTGAGAGCCTTGCGTTCGAATACCTAACAAATTCGTCCGGCCTCGCGGAAGAGTGGACGTATCCGTACACCTCCTTCAACGGTGACAGCGGAAAGTGCCTCACTCCGGTCCAGCCCGCTGTGAAGCTCAACGGCTACGTCGCCCTGCCTCCCAACGATGAGGACGCAATGGTTGATGCTTTGGTGTCCAAGGGCCCGCTTACCGTTAGCGTAGATGCCTCCAAGTGGCACAGCTATTCCGGTGGAATCTTCACTGGCTGCGACTACCACCATAATATCACCACCAATCATGCGGTTCAGCTCGTCGGCTACGGATTCGACCACGGGGAGAAGAAAAAGTACTGGATTATTCGTAACTCCTGGGGCCCTCGGTGGGGTGAAAATGGATATATGCGGCTGTTGCGGGACGACTTCAAGAAGTGCGGGTGGAATGTTGATACTCACAGTGGAAGTGCGTGCGACGGCGACCCTGATGAAGAGTGGGTTTGTGGTATGTGTGGTGTTCTCTCGAGCTCGAGCTATCCTATTATTCAGGTTTAATCAGTGCGGTTTGCACAGTGGCCTCAATTCTCGTCCACAATCCTCGTAGTCTCCTCCACAGTCCACTGACTTGATTTAGTTGGATTCTCTTTGTGAGCGAAGCCCCCCTCTCTTCTTCTCTTCTTTTATATTTCTCTTTCCTTTTGCTGCATTTTATCGCTATTTTGATGCTACTTTCATCTCGTCATCGAGGGGCTACGAAAATGAAAAAGTGGTATATACAAGGAGGCCTATTCCTCACGCTTTTTGTTTGCGCTCTCCTTTGAATAGTCAGTACCGACTCACTTGACGTGAATATACGTCTCTGTTCTTTTCTCATCTCACCCCACTTTGCTGATTTCCATACACCTAAGCAAAAGTGCGTACACACACACACACAAAAAAAAAGAAAACCTCTGGGCTGCGTTGTCATCACTACTTATGCGCTGATTGAGCATGTGCCTTCTGTGGAGCATTATCAGGCACAGTATTGGAGCCGCCTTTCAATGGCCACGTCATGCATGACACGCAATGACTTCACAGCTGTTTACGGTGTTGTGCGCTCATTAGCCCGTACTTTTTTTTTTTTCAATATCAATGCGCACCCAGTGCATTCCTTGTGGACAGCTACCTCCCACTTTTCCAGATCTACATACAGAGGCGCGACGATTGAAAGCAGCTGATAACGTCGCTGCCAATACCACAGACAGTAGTAAATACACACCACACACACACACACTTTTAATTTTAAAACTTCTTTCCCAGTATTTGCCGCAACGCTCACTTCCGTCCCATCCCCTCTTCTTTCATTCTTCTTTGACTCATATCGCGACACTATCAACCTCCGTCATTCTTCTGCACGTATCATGACGCATTCGTCCATTCCTCAAGAAGTGGAGCGTAAGATTCAGCAGCTGCACACGAAGCTTGCGGAGGAGGTGCAACGCAGACGGGATTTGGAAAGTCAAGTAGGCAGTCTTCGCGGGGCGTTGCGTGACAAAGATGAAGAGCTCAAGGCGTTCAGGGAGAACGTTCTTGCCTTGTCTGAGCGGGCAGCGAATGACGAAGAGACTATCCGCTCACTTCTGAAGGAGGTTGAGAAGAAAAACAACGCAGAAAAGAAGAGAAACGATCCCAGCTTGGAGAGCGAGGTAAACAGGCTACGTGGCCTCCTTGATTCTGTCAAGGCGATGAAGGATTCAGAGATTTCAAAGCTGACTGTAAGTCTACGCGAGTTGCGCGACGTGAATTCGTTCTACACAGCCATAGTGGCTCAGCGCGACGACGACGAGTACAGAAGTCGTGGAGACCACCCTGGCAAGATTCTGAAGAACGTGGATTGGAGTCGATTGACTGAAACTGCAATTTCGGTCAAGCGATTTGAGGCTTTGGAGAAGGAGAAAGATCGGCTTGGCGCCGTGGTGACGCATCTGCAACTAGAGAAGGAAGCGTCCGCAAAAGAGCGGCACTCTCTGTTGGATGAAAACGCTCGTCTAGCAACGCAACTCCAGCGCCTACAGGCGGCCCTTGAGCGCGTGGACGGCGAGCGGCGTGCGCTGGCGGCCTCCAACCCGGGCTTCGACACCCGCACTCCCGCGAAGCACCCAGCGCAAGTCATCTCGCTGTCGCCGTCGCCAGTGCCTCCGCATCGAGAGATGCACACATCTCAGCTGGCCGTTGCTACTACTCCTGCTAGCGCCGCCGTCATCTCTGGCACCGACGGCGCGCCGCAGTACCAGGATGCTGACGCGTTGTCGTTGCCCCCCATAATAATCAAGAAGCCTACCGCACAGGAGACAAAGTTGCTCAATCGAATTCGTCTGCTGGAGGCTGTTGCCAAGCGACAGGCGTCCTCCGGCGGTGCCGCGCTGGCGAGTCCAGACGAAACGGAGCAGTGCCGCAGAGAGCTGCTTGCTTCCATGAACGCACAAATCGTGGCGCAGGGAGACGTAATTGAGACACTCAAGACGAAGCTTTCGGCGGCGGTTTCGCGCCTCGACGATTCAGTTCGCGCAAAGGAGGAAAAACGGGATTCGGCGGTGCCAGACGTGCGGCGTCAGCTCACTGTGTGCACACAGCCGCTGGAGACGCTGGTGGCGGAAGAGGTGGCGGCACGGCAGGAACTGGTGGATGACCACCAGAACGCTACGCTTCTTCTTCTGATAAACCTCTGTGCCCAATTGGCGGTGGCTGGAACGGCTCACGTGGTTACCACGGTGCGGGAAGCGTGCGATGCTTCGGAACACGACTTGAGCTCACACGCACCCGAGCGAAGCCAGCGTCCCAGCGTTTTTGAAGCGTGCAGTGATGCTGTCGCCCCGCTAGAGCTTGCATCGTCTGATGAGGAGACACTTTTTGCACAACGGCAGCGACAGTTGATAGTGCTGAAAGAGCGGAGCATTGTGGCCGAGTGCGCCACCCTGTTTACCTCCGTCACGGCAGAAATATCCGATCGGTGCGTTCCTTCCGCGCCGATTGTCGAACAGCACACTCAGCTGCTTTCGGACACCCGCCGCGAGGGGCTTCATATCATTAGCGAACTGCAACAACACCTCGCCGCGCTGAAGTCGCGCCAGATAGCGGCCACGACTACAGAGGACAGCGCTCGTGCTTCCGACGACGCAAGCAACCACAGAGGTCCATTGCTCCCTGTCGAACTCGGCGGTACCAGCGATGCGGAGGCCGAGGAGGTCGCGGCACGAGGGCACTCGTCACCCCTCGGTCACGACAATGATGATTGCACATACGAAGAAGCTGCGCAGTTCGATTCTGAGGAGGCGATGCTGCTGCACGAGATCGAGTTGGAGATTAAACGCAGGGAGACGTTGGCGGCTGCGCAGGGACCCTCTCCCTCACACACCAAAGGGGTGAACGGCAGTGGCGGTGGCAGCTGCTCTGACAGAGACGCCGACGAGGAGGTGAAAACGGCACAGGATGATGGTGTCGCCAGGGGCTATACGCAGGGAGCGGAGCAGGACAGCGGTACTGGCACTGCATCCTCGGTGCCCAGCTCTCAGATAAGCTCCCCACAGCTCGTTTCACTGAGGGATGCCTCTGTAGCGACGGAGGCAAACACGATTGAAGCAAAAGAAGGCACCACAGCTGTGCCTTCTGGCACGCCACCAGGGTTAGCCGCACCTACCCCAGGATATTCTCAGCCGTCCTTTCCCGATGACCCCGAGCATACTGACACCAGCTCTGCTACTTCCTCCACAGAGGGCAGCTTCAACGCGGAGTTCGACCCCTTTGCATGAGTATCAGCCCCTCCGCATCGCCTCCCTCTCTCTCTCTCTCTCCCCTTCGTTTTACTGCCATCGTTTATTCTCGCTACAAATGTACGGATCCTCTTTCTTTTCCCGATTTGCTTTGTTTATACTTTTTATTTGCCTTGTATCGCTTTCAGTTCATTTTCATATTGCTTCCTTTATCCCTACAAGGAGTCTTTCACTTTTTTTTTTTCCTGTTCCGCAGCGCTCATTGAAAAAAAAGAAAAAGCTACCCTCATTGATGAAAGTGCTTGCTGACACTTTTCGCGACCTAGATTTGCGTTTGCCCTTCCGACTCTTGTTACCTTCCTTTTTCCCTCTCACCTGTTCCGAAACGTGCCTCTCCTTTCCGCTTTATTCTGGTCTCTACCTAGAGCTTCACCACTGCTAGTGCTACACTACACTAGAAAATACACCACCCACATATAACGTCGAAATAGATTCGCCACTATTGACTGTTCCGCTTTTTCACTCCTCTCTCTCTCTCTCCCCGATATATCCCTCCATCATAGTGATGGCGCACGCTCGTGATCGACCCCAGGGGCGCAGCGAATTGCTGATGTGGATCAACAACTTGTGCAACTCCGAGTACCCCACGGTCGAATCTCTCCGAGATGCGACGGCGTACTGCACCGTTCTGGAGGCGGCGGTTGCGCGTGCCGCGCAGAATAGCGTGGTCCTTCCCGCAGCCGAGGCTACTATTGCGCAGCGCCGCCGTGCAGAGGCGGAGGCGCTGACGGCGAAGTTGGATTGGACAGCGACTGCACTTGTTTGCGAAAATGTTGATCCTAGCCAGGACAGCAACGCGGTACGGACGGTGTGTCGCCGAAACACTGTCATTCTCGAGGATCTGCTTCAACAGTGCATCCCACCCGAGTTATCTCTCCGCATCAACCCTGAACGACTGGCTGCAGGGAAGCTGCAGGACCACATGAACCTCTTGCAGTGGCTCTTTGGCTTCATGAACAAGCTTCTTCATCACTACTCCAAGGAAGCGCTTGAGAAGAAGGCAGCATCGCAGCAGCCTCCAGTTGACGGGGTGCGCCTCAACAGGGCTGCCAAACTTCTGGAACGGAAACGCAACCAACAGGAAGCTCGACGTCGGGGCCCAGACGGCAAAGCACTCCCAGACAGCGCGCGGAGGTCAACCAGCGCCGAGTTGAAGACATCACCACGCCGGAGGCCCGCCACCGCCAGCACTCCCGGCCGTCGCGCCGTGTCTCAGGGTCCTGGTGGTGCCACCCCGTCTTCGGCTTTTCCAGAGCCGCACCAACGCCAGCCCGCCAGTGCCCGCGGGCCACCGGTGCCTGCCTCTTCTGCCACACCGCGGAGAGAACCCACTTCGACGCCGCGATTGCCTCCAAAAGTGAAGGAAATTCCCCCACCTACGCACCACGTTGCCGGCACTTTTGTGGCGCCAGAGTCGCAGAAGGAGATGCTGACGCGGGTGCGCCAGCAGGTGGAGGTTGCCGAGGCGCTCGCCATGTTCGAGTACGAGAGGCACCAGCATGCCATCACCGCTGCCCCCCACGCGGGCCCCTTCGCTCCTTCGACCTCCACCCTCGCGTCCCTGCAGCGAGACGCAGAAACTGCCGACTTTGCACTGGCCGGGTCGGACGCGCGGACTGTCCTTCCACTGTCCGAGCTGGGCCAGCTGCTTGAGGAACGGGACCACCTCCTGCAGGTTTTCCACGCCCTGGAGGCCGCTCTTCTTCGTCATCAGGAGCAAGGGAGCGACGCAGCACAGACGCGTTTTGTTGCCGAGCTGGACAGGTGCCTTCATAGCGTACCCCCAACGAACTGATGACCGGCTTGGACTCTCTGCCATGGCTCACATTTGTGGAGCACCCGATTCATAGACTCATAGATAGATTTGTATTCTTCCTGCTTTTACTTCTCTTCATTTTTGCTTCTCGTGTTTTGCTTCGTCTGAGCGGCACCACAGGTGACCAATAAGTGCCAGAAATCGACAACATCAGTGTGTGGCCGACAGCAGGAAAAAACCCCTCGTGTGTTTCTTTTTCGCTACTGGTACCGTTTCGAAAAACGTATATGCTACTGCGAACTTTTGATTTATTTCTTCGTGTCACACACAGACCCTGCCATATGTGGCGCATCACACTTTGTCGCAAGCTTTAGCATGCTTGTCAGACTTCTCTTGTTGTTCTACTACCTCTGGTCATCTGCGGTGTACCGTGTGTACACATGCTGTCACACTTATTTGTTGACTCCGTCCTCAAACTTTTCCCTTTCTTCGTTCATCTTTCATCGTTCTTGACATTTCTGTTCCCTGATAGAAATCGCTCTGTCCATACAGAAAGCGTATGAAGCAAAGCATATTTCAACTACTGAATTGCAGTTCGCTGCGCACGTGCGCCACCTCGCCGGTGCTGTGCCTGCTGGCGTGCGCGGTGGCGCTGCTGGCGGCGGCGTGGTGCTGCCTGCTGAGCAAGAGCCGGCTGACGCCGGTGAAGAGCTGCAACGGGGCGGCGCCGGTGGCGCTGGAGGTGGCGTCGGCGCTGCTGGCGGCTGGCGGGCACGCGGTGCTGCTGGGGATGCTGCTGCCTGCGTGGTGCTGCGCCTGCCGGGCGGCGGCGCCGGCGCCGCGGGAGCACCACGAGGCGCGCGAGGCCGTGCCGCCGCAGCAGTCGCTGGCGACGACGGCGGGCGGCCAGGCGCCGGGCGTGCGGCACCGCGACTGGCCGGGGGGCGCGGCGGCGGTGGCTGTGGCTGTGGACTGCGCGCCGGCGAAGGGCGGCGGCGGCGGCGTGGCGACGCGTGCGCGGGCCGCGGTGGCGCGTGCGGGGGAGCGGGCGCCGCACGCGCGCGCGGTGTTCGGGGCGGTGGCGGCGCTGCTGCTGGGCGAGCACGCGGTGATGCACCGCCTGATCAGCAGCAAGTACTGCCTGTCGCAGGAGATCGTGCTGTTCCTGGTGCGCGCGTCGACGGACGCGTGCCTGCTGGCGGCGCTGGCGGCGCTGCTGCTGGCGGCGTGGTGCGGCGCGGCGGCGGTGCGCGCGGTGCGGCGGCACTGGGCGCTGGCGCTGGCGGCGCTGGCGACGGCGGTGGTGTGCTGCTGCGTGCGCGCGCGCGCGGTGCTGGCGGCGGCGGACGCGGCGAGGCTGATGCGCGCGGGGCTGCTGTCGGACGCGCTGGACCCGTGCCGCGCGGAGGGCCTGCGGATGGCGCCTGCGGTGACGAGCGCGGTGGTGTGGCCCGCGCTGACGCCGCGGCGGCTGTTCAACTTCTACACGGGCAGCGAGCGCTGCGAGCTGGGGCGGGCGTGGGGGCGGATCGGGCTCGTGGACGCGGCGCGCGGGGTGCTGGTGGTGGCGCCGCGGTGCCCGGGCGGGGAGCGGCCGCGCGTGTTCCTGGAGCGCCCGGAGCGGTCGGAGATGGACGGGTCGCCGGAGTACCGGCTGCCGGGGCTGCCGGACGGCGACGTGGCGTACCGCGCGGCGCTGGAGCGGCTGTACGGGACGGCGGCGGCGGCGGCGGCGCAGGGCGTGGTGGTGCGGCGCGACGCGGCGACGGGGACGATGCTGTCGGTGGAGGTGGACCCGCGCGTGCTGCGGCCGGTGGCGCGGGCGGCGGGCAGCGAGGAGGAGCGCGCGCTGCGTGCGCGGTGGGCGGCTGCGCTGCCGCTGGCGGCGGCCGGGGAGGCGGACGCGGTGGTGGAGGTGCCGCTGGGGCGGTCGAGCGGCTACACGGTGGCGTGCCCGTCGGTGTCGGGCCACGAGGAGCTGTTCATGTACCCGCTGCTGGGCGCCGACGCCGCGTCGTGCCCTGCGCCGGCACCTGCGGGCGCCGCGCCAGCGACGGCAGAGGACGCGGCCGCGCGGCCGCCGGCTAACGTGCTGTACTTCTACGTGGACGCGCTGAGCCGGCAGAGCATGCCGCGCGTGCTGCCGAAGACGACGGCGTGGCTGCGCGCGCTGCCCGCCCGCCTCCGCGAGCGCGCCGCCGCCCGCGGCAGCGGTGACGGCCGCGCGCACCTGGTGGTGGAGGCCGAGGCGTACACGACATCGGGTCACTCTTCCTCCGGTAACATGGTGCCGCACTACACGGGGGTGCTGCGCGATGAGGGCAGAGACAAGCATTCCGACTTTCTGAACTACACCGTCCATGCCAAAGCTAAGGAGCGATACAGTAAAAACTTCACTAGTAGCTTTCTTGGCGGGTACTGCATTGATACACTGAACGATGTGCATGTCACCAACGTCCTCAGCGATGGCCGCGGCGGCCCCGGCGCTCGCTTCGATCACTACACGTTCGCGCCGCTCTGCAACGTGGAGTACGGCGGGCACAGCGGAAACTTCCGCGGCCCGTACAGCATCACCAAGCGGTGCCTGGCTGGGAGGCACGTGTACGAGCACCTGTTTGACTACATGAGATTCCTGCTGCGCCGGCGGCTGGGCCGCACGGGCGCGCGCGGCGAGACGCCGTGCCCGGAGCGCGCGTCGCTTCCAAGCTTCTACGACACGCTGTACCTGATTGACGGGCACGAGGGCACCCACACCGCCATCCGCCTGATCGACTCTGGGTTCAGGGAGTTCCTGGAGGAGCTCTTCAGCACGCTGGGCTTCTTCGACGACCCGCGCAACACGCTCGTGATCATGTCGGACCACGGCAACCACATGGGCCACTACTTTGAGTACAGCGTTGCCGGTGAGTTCGAGCGCGCGTCGCCGCTGTTCATGTACGTGGTGCACCCGCTGACGCTGGAGCGCGTGGACGCGGCGCGGGGCCGGCCGCGGGGGTCGTCGGAGCACCACTTCCGCGAGCGGATGCAGCGCGTGACGACGCCGGTGGACATGTACCTGACGATGGGCGACCTGCTGGGCGTAAACGTGAGCGCGGCGGCGCCGTACGAGGGGCGGCCGATCCCGCCGTCGTCGGTGTTCGAGCCGCGGCGGCACAACGGCCCCGTGCGCGGCGACGGCGCGGCGCGGCAGTGCGAGGACTTTTACCCTCCCGGCGTTGAAACTCGCTGCGTCCTGCACTACTGCACCGCGAGATAACCCGTAGTGGGAGATGAACGAGACAGAAAACACGACACAACAGTTGTATTTTGTCTTTTCTTTTCTCTACGCGATTGTTTACCGGCAAATCGTATGCAGACAGTCACCGCACTAATTGGTATCTGGCCTCAGGTACAGGCGTTCTCTTTTTCGAGACGAAAACTTTTTGCTGCTACATCTTTGTGTCCAAATGAAGTGGATGCGCTGCCTGTTCAGTGGAACGGTTCTCATTTGTTCATCAAACTCCCTTTTTGTTTTTTGAGCTTGCTAACAGAACGAAAGCTAGGGAGGATGAATTTTTGAGACCTTTAAAAAGAATACGTGTGCTCCACGCAACGTACTTGAGATAGGCTTTACAAGGAAACGATAACAAATATCTTTCAATTTTATCTCGTAGAAAATTATCTTGTTTCTCTTCTTGGAGCTTCCTACAAAGCATCACATCCCGGCGTGGACCACCGAATTGCCTCGTCATCCCTGCAGTATGCTTTCTTCCTTGCATTTTGTAATGTGATGCTTCACAAAATACTAAGTGAATCTAAACTATTTCTAATGATGTATTTCCATTTACTCTGTTATTTCTCTTTGCTATTTGAATTAATCGGATCACAGTGCACTTTCTGCTTTAGCTTGTTTTGAGTCATTTCTCAGTGGTGGTGATTTGAATGATTCGACACCAACGCAGTGTATCCCCCCAAAAATTTCTGCTAACCGTTTGCTTCTTTTTTTTTTTTTTTTGCTTCTTTTCTTTAAATAATATTTGTGGAGCAGTTTTTTTTTGTTGTTATTGACCTTATTTTTCTAAATAAATTAAGCTTTTCTTTCCTTGTTTTGCTTCTTTTTTTTTTCTTTTAAAGTCCGCTTAGTCGGACGCATACTTTCTCATTGCACTCCTTTTTTTTTCACAGACGAGCGTATAGGACGCGCAAACTGCGGGTAAATACCCTGAAAAACAACAGCAGCCAACCGACAAAGCTCTGTCATGCCTTGACGATATCTGCAGCCTTTATAACACGATCAGATGCCCAAGGAAGTGTCAGACGCTGCGACGTTTTTGTTTTGATTGCATGAGGTATGTTTCAGTTGTTATGTTCCGCTTTTTCGCATCTTTAGGTTTTCTTTTAGCATGGCTGCCATATTTGTTGACGTTTTTTTTTTTCTTGTTAATTATTTAAAAATTCCTTTCCCTTTCACATCATTGTAAATGATGATTATTACTACGCATTCATACATTTCCCTTGCGCAGAAAAGGCTTGTACCAGGCCCGTCGTCTTGCATTGCTGCAGTCACACCTGAATGCCTTGCCACCATTAGAAGACTCGGTGCTTGAGCCACCGCATTTCTGTCCGCACATCAAAATTCTTCAAAAAACAAACAAACAAACAAACAACAACACACAAACACTACCCATACAGATCTCTGTACTACAATGTGTTATCATTTACATATACATACGCTAATACAAATTGAATGATCTATGAGAGGTCGCTGAAACAGAAAAAAAAAACATGTCTGAAAGGGTCGGTCAATTGTGGACTGCTACTATTCTTAATGGGTAGAAAGCCCCCCCCCCCCCGGATGTTTGCAATTGCCTCGTCCGCAACGGTTGCTCTTTCTGATACAACGACCGCTCTTCATGTCCAGCGTACCGCGTGAGGTTTCAGCGTAGCATGCTGACTGTGATGCTTACAAATCATATTCGCCCTTGAGAGATTTTCTGTCTCTTCTTCGCCCACGCTTTTCACAATAATTGTTGAAAATGTTTCTCCTGTGCGATACCAACGATCAGCCTTTTCTTTTCTGCTACTTTCCATCTTCCTGCGTTATACACCCTCTTAAGGAACGACCCACGAGCTATTTACTGCATTGCTTCCCCATACCATCGCGCTAGACTTCTTCTAACGCATCAATACGTACCTGCTTACTCTTTTGCTGTAAAGAAAAGGACAAATATTGTGAACGTTTCGTGAGGAGTGTGCTGAGGCAAAGCAGAATAGGACAGCTTAAGCGCACACGCGCGCACTCACACACACACACACACACACACACACACACACACACACACACCACAATAACAGCAACAGCAGCAGACGAACATACAACATAATCGGCAGCCGAGAATGCCTGGGTGCGCGGTTGCGGCTCGTCGCATCGTCGGTGTTCTGACGTTGACGTGCGTTGTGGTGCTCCTCAACCTCTCCGTTGTGGCTTACGTGCGCCAGTCCGTGAGGAGGGGCGAGAGCGCGGAGCACTATCTGAATCTGACCAACCACAGCGTGGATGACACCATTCTTATGCTCTACACGAGTCGATGCGTCGCACAGGGGAGTACGACGGGGTGCGCGAATAACGTCAGCTTCAACGATGTTTCGGCGGCTTTTCTGTCCGACGCCAAGGACGGCGAGCCCTTCTTTGAATTTTTTGCTGACAGGCAGGCCACCTTCTGGACACTCTCCGCTGACCAACGCACGGCGGAGCCGCTCGCCCTTGACGTGGTCATTACCCACGTGAACCCCAACGCCGCCTCCTTCAAGAAGCACATGCAGGAGCGACGCGTGCCGTACGAGGGCCAGCGCTTCCGCGACTGGAGCGAGCTGCGCTACGGGCTGCGCTCCCTGTACCGGTTCGCAATCAACAACACGGCGATGCGGCAGTACCGTAGCCGCGTCGCCGACGACGTCGACTGGCTCGCCTCTCACGCTATCGAGGCCTCCCTTCCGAGCGGTGGCGCTGAGGGCGACACACGACTGATCCGGCACATCTACCTTGTCGTCGACGAGCCTGATCAGGTGCCTGCGTGGGTGCGCACCGCCTCGCATGCGACTGGGGGCGGCGACGGGGGCATAATCCGGGTGGTGACGCACCGGGAGCTGTACACGGCGGAGGAGCAGGCGGCCGGCGCGCTGCCGACCTTCAGCTCTACCAGCATCGAGACGACGCTGCACCGCATCCCCGGTCTCTCGCCCTACTTTTGGTACTTCAACAACGACATGCTGATCGGTCGCCGCGTCTCGCCCTTTGATCTGTTCCGGCCCCTCTCCCCGTACCGACAGGAGCTGCACTTCGCCGGCCTGAACCGTCCTCACGGCGGGGCGGCGCCGGCGGGGGGCGGCGCGCGGGCAGGGCTGTGGCTGGAGCCGGTGCTGGTGAGCGAGGGCACCGTCGAGCACCGCTCCTCGCTCATCAAGGACACCTTCGGCATGATGACACACTACCTCGCCGCACGCCGCCTGCGCGGACCGCCGGTCATCGCCCGCTACGCGCACACCCCGCTGCTGGTGAACCGCCGCCTTCTGCAGACGGCCGTCGACAGCGAGGGCGCTGGGTTCGCCCGCGAGGCGGCCCGCGCCCGGCGCTGTCACACCCGGACGCAGCAGAGCTTCTCCATCACGAACCTGTACGGGGTCTACTCACTAGCGATGCGCCGCGCCCACTTTGCGCGCCTGCACGCCGACGCTCGCCGGCGCGTGCCCCCCACCCTCAACGCCGTGCGCAGCGACCGGCCCGCCCTGCAAGGGGACTTCGGCACCAACCCGTCGTGGGAGGCGCGCGGCCCCCTCGGCGAACCCCTCGCCTCCGCCCCAGCGGCCAAGCGGGAGCTGCTGCTGGCCGACATGGCGCACAACCACGTCACCGAGTCGTACCTGCGTCTGCTGATGATCGAAAACTACGACAAACTCGCCCTCACCGTTGCGCTGGCTAAACGAGAAAGTCGCAGCGGTCATCGCTTCCTCTTCTCCACCATCAACGACGACATTGCCGACCTCCGCATCAGCCACGCCGTTTCGTCCTCCACGGCTGCCGAGGCCGCCCGCGCCACCACCACTACCACTACCACCACCACGTCCTCCTCTCTGTCACCGTCACTCGCGTTTTATTCTAACGCTAGTACAAGAAGCGTTTCATGCGAGGAAGACGCGACGGGAGACGAGTGCGCCTTTTTTGCCCTTTTTCAGATGCTCTTCAAGGCTGTCTCGGGCGACCGCGACGACCCGGCACCGTGGGAGGTGACTAGTGGCCAGTAGCGGTAAAAGCTAAAGCAAAGGAAAAATAAATAAATAAATAAAAATGTGTTGACGATTTGGAAAATTGCAGAACCGCTACTGCGTAGCTTTCCGTCACCCTACTCCTCCTCTTTATTCCAAAGGAATCTTATCCATGTGCATGTCTAAATATATATTTTCTTTGTGTGTTGCAAAGAATCTAATGTGCATACTGTTTTCTCTCTCACGACTTCTTTTTAACCTTTTTTTTTAAAAAAAAATATTATGCTTTATCTTCATTTATTTCAATCCTTTAGTTCTTCCCTCCTCTATTGTATTCATTTATTCACCTTTTTTCCCCCTCCCCTCGCTTTTATATATTTTTTTCCACCTCGGCGAAACATGATAGATCTATTCATTATTTTCCCGACGCTCTACATAATAAGCAGTCATCAGAGTAAAATAATTTAGTGATTTAGTTTTTTTTTTCTTGCTTCATTTTCCTGCGCCCATCCCACCACTTGTCCTTCTTGAAATGAATTTTTATTATTTTTTTTCTTTCTGTGCCGTTTCTCTCCTTAGTGTTTTTTTTTCTTTCTCCCATATTGTGTGCAGTATTCAACAGTAGAAGAAAAAGAAAATTAACTAGCACCGGAAAAGCAAATGTGAAACTCCGAAACAGGTGGAAAAAGTAGAATATGCTAAAGATTTAACTTGTGCTACATGTCGCGTTGTCTGACCTTTGCTCTACCTTCTTTTCCTGCTATACACATTTTTGTCTGACCATTGTCATTGAATCCATTGTGGGAACTTTAAGATTCACAGCCCCTCCCCCCCCTCACCGCTGCTGTTTTTCCTTCTATTGTCTTTCCTGCTCTTTCGTCGCCCGCTGCTTCCCCCCCCCCCCCCACCTCCCCTCGACTCTCCCTGACACGCTCGAATTTCTCTGCTTCTATTTTTCAAAAGCTCCAGGCAGGTTGGCAAGGTGTGTAATCATACCGGAGCGCAACTTGCTACACTATTCTCCTCCTATTACTTTAGCCCTCCCCCTCCCTTTCCCCCTCCTCGAATGATGCATCGACCTCAGATCAGTCGCCATCACGGTCAATTGAGTGAGACAGCTCCGTCTGCGGCCGCTGTGGTGTCGGTGACGGTGGGCGACATGTCAGGCGGCGGTGGCTCTTCGGGCATTGAGAAGGAGAGTGAAAAAGAAAAAGATTCTCCATCGCATTTACTGGCGTTCTTAGCCACCCCCGCGCATGACTTGTGCACGCTGCAGCGGCGACTGATGTACTACAGCGTCCCCTTGTTGGTGTTTGCCCTGTCCCTGCCGCTGGTTGCGCTCTCGTGGTGGATACTATTGCGGCGTGCCGCACACATTCGCCGCGTGTGGCTGGTGCACCTGCTCGCGATGGACGCGGCGGCGGCGTTGGTCGACGCGGCGGCCCACGCCCTGGAGGTGCTGGCTGTCCTCCGGCGCGAGGCGGTGCTGCAGCTCCTACTTTTGGTAGTTGTGCGCCGTGAGGCCCCGTCGTGGCGGCTGTGGCGGCAGAGCGTGGAGGCGACTCGACGCCGGCGTACCAAGAAAGGCGCTGGCGTTAGCGATGTGTGTCCCAGAGCCGTGCCGTGGCTGGAGCCGGCGCTGCGGAAACTACTGCGGGCGCTGTGCTTGCTGCCCATCTTGTGGAGCGTCGCTGTCAAGTGCCGAATTGCCGCCAGACACCGCCAGACACAGGAGATTGTGCTGATCCTTGGGCACTTTATCATCGACGGCTGCTTCTCCGCTGCGATGCTCGTGGCGATCGCTGGGCAGGTCGCGGCAGACGTGTGGCCGCAGCTCGTCAGCTACACGCGCCACTGCCTGCGCGGCAAGGCTGCCGCACGGTTGCAGGTGACGGAGGCGGACCGGCCGCTACGTCCGGCGCGGGCCCTGCAGAGGACGATATACGGCGTCGCGCTGGCTGCGGTGCTGCTGGCGGCCGCACGCGTGGTGGGGCGGCTGCGGCGCCAGGACATCGAGGGGAACATGCGGACGACGGTGCTGGGGGACGACCGCCGGACGGGCCGCACACGCCACGCCTGCGAGGTCGCCGGCAGCCGGCTGATCGTGCCGCCGTGGTGGCGCAGCGTCCTCCTGCACGACCTCCTCCCGCGGCGCTTCTTCAACTTCTTCACCGGGAGTGAGGCCTGCTCCAGCGGCAGGCCCCCGCGCATTGCCTTTATCGACAGCGAGGAGGAGGTGCTGGTCGTGGCGGCCGCGTGCCCTGCCGACAGCGCCGGCCCCCCGCCCTTTGCCGTGGGCAGCTTTGATGCCCCGCTGGGCAGCGGCGGCAGCGCTGGGCGGCCGCGGGTGCTGGTGGAGCGCCCGATGCAGACGGAGCTCGCCTACGACCCGATGGACACGTGGCTGGTCGACGCCGCGGCGCCGGCGGCCTACACGCGCTGGATCGAGGAGACGTACGGCGCCGACCCGCGCTTCGTCATCCGCTACCGCCGCGACGAGGCGGGGCGGGAGAAGGGGGCCGTGGCGGAGGTGGAGTGGCGGCCGGAGGTACTGCCGGCGGTCGCGCGTGTGCCCAAGACGCTGGAGGAGGCGCGCCTGCGGTCCGGGTGGGGCCATGGTGGTGGTGATGGCGGCCTCGTCCTGCGTGTGCCGCTCGGCGTCTCAGCTGCCTACACGGTTGCGTGCGGCAGCTTAGAGGAGTACTACGTGCATCCTCGCGCGCGGCCGACACCAACAACGTCGGCAGCAGAGAACGGTACCAGCGGGAGGGCTGGCGACAGCGGCGCAGGTGCCGCCGCCGCCTCCGGCCCCCCAGCGAACCTAGTCATCATCTTCTTCGACGCGGTCAGCCGGCAGGAGGTGGTGCGCTCGCTGCCCAAGTTCACGGCGTGGATGCGGCGCCTCGGCCGGCGGCTGGGGAGCTCGCACGTGGTGGTGGAGGCGCGGGGCCACACGACAGCGGGACACAGCACCGCGCCGAACTTTGTGCCGTCCATTGCGGGCTCGTCGTACTTGCTGGACAACCGCACCATCTACAACCTCACTGTCCCGCTGATGCCGCACCACTTCATGGCGCGCGCCAAGGCCAAGTACGGCGACCGCCTCCACACGGCCGTCTCCAGCGATTACTGCCACGACATCCACAGCGCGTTCCTCAACCACACCGGCCGGCTCTCGCTCGGCAACGGCGACCCGATCCCCGGGATGGCGGACGAAAACTTCTTCCTGCCGATGTGCCACCTCGAGTTCTCCAACATGGAGGGCAGCTTCCAGGGCCCGTACTCGCTGGTGCGGCGCTGCATCGACGGCAGACACGTGCACGACTACCTGCTGGACTACACCTACGAGCAGATCCGGCGGCGCCTGCGGGAGCAGCGCGGCAACACGACGCAGCCCAACCGGCACTTTGTCGACATGTCGTCGTTTGTAGAGGGACACGAGGGCAGCCACGGGGTGCTGGCGCTCGTGGACGACTCCCTCGTAGCCTTCCTCGAGCGCCTGCTGACGGAGCTGCGCTACTTTGACGACCCCCGTAACGGCCTCGTCTTCTACAGCGACCACGGCAGCCACATGGGGCCCTACTACGAGACCTCGGCCGCGGGCAAGATGGAGCGCACCGCCCCTGTACTGCTCCTGGTGCTGCCGCGGCCGGTGCTGCTGGAGATCGACCGGCGCCGCGGCCGGGAGGCGGGGACGAGCGAGCGCTTCCTGTGGGCGCGCACCGCGGACTTCACCAACCACTACGACTTGTACCTCACCTTCTGCGACTTGCTCGACGTGGAGCCGTACGTGCACCCGGTGCTGCCGTCCGTCGCGTGGCCGCCGGCGTCGCTCTTCACGAGCCATAAGCCGATACCGCCCTGGACGGAGCCGCCGCCGGACCTCAAGGGAGCGGAGTGGCTGGTGAGGGTGAGACACTACGGCCTCGTTCTCAAAGAGGGCGCTCGCTGGTGTGTCGATTGGCGGGTTTAGTAGAGGGGCATGCCTTCCACTGTGCTCCCGGAGAATTGTAGCCCGCCCTTCGCTTGAGCTGCTGACGCACACATGGGATTACATTGACGACAAACATACGTCCTGTTCCTTCTGCTCATATTTCTTCTTTTATCACATATGATTTTTGCCTAATCCGACTGTAAAAGTTAATGAAAAAAGATGCGTTGATGGATTTTTTTTTTTTTGCGTCGCTGTGGTTTGCACATAAAATCTGCTGCAAGCTTTTTGACAAGCATGGGTTCTTGCGGCATCACGCTTGCACTACTCAACTTCAGCGCTTTACGCATTTTTCATCTTGCACTTCAACTTGGTATGAACTTTTTGTCCCTCTTTCTCCCATTCTCTAGAACTGCACCTTCAATCAACACGTACAAAGGATCACTGCATGCGACAACGGATTAAAAGACTCACAAGACGTCTCCCACTCGGGGCACACGCCGCCTCGCCGGTGCTGTGCCTGCTGGCGTGCGCGGTGGCGCTGCTGGCGGCGGCGTGGTGCTGCCTGCTGAGCAAGAGCCGGCTGACGCCGGTGAAGAGCTGCAACGGGGCGGCGCCGGTGGCGCTGGAGGTGGCGTCGGCGCTGCTGGCGGCTGGCGGGCACGCGGTGCTGCTGGGGATGCTGCTGCCTGCGTGGTGCTGCGCCTGCCGGGCGGCGGCGCCGGCGCCGCGGGAGCACCGCGAGGCGCGCGAGGCCGCGCCGCCGCAGCAGTCGCTGGCGACGACGGCGGGCGGCCAGGCGCCGGGCGTGCGGCACCGCGACTGGCCGGGGGGCGCGGCGGCGGTGGCTGTGGCTGTGGACTGCGCGCCGGCGAAGGGGGGCGGCGGCGGCGTGGCGACGCGTGCGCGGGCCGCGGTGGCGCGTGCGGGGGAGCGGGCGCCGCACGCGCGCGCGGTGTTCGGGGCGGTGGCGGCGCTGCTGCTGGGCGAGCACGCGGTGATGCACCGCCTGATCAGCAGCAAGTACTGCCTGTCGCAGGAGATCGTGCTGTTCCTGGTGCGCGCGTCGACGGACGCGTGCCTGCTGGCGGCGCTGGCGGCGCTGCTGCTGGCGGCGTGGTGCGGCGCGGCGGCGGTGCGCGCGGTGCGGCGGCACTGGGCGCTGGCGCTGGCGGCGCTGGCGACGGCGGTGGTGTGCTGCTGGGTGCGCGCGCGCGCGGTGCTGGCGGCGGCGGACGCGGCGAGGCTGATGCGCGCGGGGCTGCTGTCGGACGCGCTGGACCCGTGCCGCGCGGAGGGCCTGCGGATGACGCCTGCGGTGACGAGCGCGGTGGTGTGGCCCGCGGTGACGCCGCGGCGGCTGTTCAACTTCTACACGGGCAGCGAGAGCTGCGAGCTGGGGCGGGCGTGGGGGCGGATCGGGCTCGTGGACGCGGCGCGCGGGGTGCTGGTGGTGGCGCCGCGGTGCCCGGGCGGGGAGCGGCCGCGCGTGTTCCTGGAGCGCCCGGAGCGGTCGGAGATGGACGGGTCGCCGGAGTACCGGCTGCCGGGGCTGCCGGACGGCGACGTGGCGTACCGCGCGGCGCTGGAGCGGCTGTACGGGACGGCGGCGGCGGCGGCGGCGCAGGGCGTGGTGGTGCGGCGCGACGCGGCGACGGGGGCGATACTGTCGGTGGAGGTGGACCCGCGCGTGCTGCGGCCGGTGGCGCGGGCGGCGGGCAGCGAGGAGGAGCGCGCGCTGCGTGCGCGGTGGGCGGCTGCGCTGCCGCTGGCGGCGGCCGGGGAGGCGGACGCGGTGGTGGAGGTGCCGCTGGGGCGGTCGAGCGGCTACACGGTGGCGTGCCCGTCGGTGTCGGGCCACGAGGAGCTGTTCATGTACCCGCTGCTGGGCGCCGACGCCGCGTCGTGCCCTGCGCCGGCACCTGCGGGCGCCGCGCCGGCGACGGCAGAGGACGCGGCCGCGCGGCCGCCGGCCAACGTGCTGTACTTCTACGTGGACGCGCTGAGCCGGCAGAGCATGCCGCGCGTGCTGCCGGAGACGACGGCGTGGCTGCGCGCGCTGCCCGCCCGCCTCCGCGAGCGCGCCGCCGCCCGCGGCAGCGGTGACGGCCGCGCGCACCTGGTGGTGGAGGCCGAGGCGTACACGACGGTTGGCCACGCCTCCGCGCAGAACATGGTGCCGCACTACACAGGCCTGCACGGGGACGGTGAGTCGGGCACCCACGCCCATCTCGACCAGCTGAGTTACACCGTGCACGCGAGGGCGAAGGAGCGTTACGGAGAGAAATACTCCAGCAGTTTCTTAAACGGCTTCTGTCTTGACTACTTCAACTCCATTCAGCATACAAATCTACCGAATGACGGCTTGGGCGGCCCCGGCGCTCGCTTCGATCACTACACGTTCGCGCCGCTCTGCAACGTGGAGTACGGCGGCCACAGCGGAAACTTCCGCGGCCCGTACAGCATCACCAAGCGGTGCCTGGCTGGGAGGCACGTGTACGAGCACCTGTTTGACTACATGAGATTCCTGCTGCGCCGGCGGCTGGGCCGCACGGGCGCGCGCGGCGAGACGCCGTGCCCGGAGCGCGCGTCGCTTCCAAGCTTCTACGACACGCTGTACCTGATTGACGGGCACGAGGGCACCCACACCGCGATCCGCCTGATCGACGCTGGGTTCAAAGAGTTCCTGGAGGAGCTCTTCAGCACGCTGGGCTTCTTCGACGACCCGCGCAACACGCTCGTGATCATGTCGGACCACGGCAACCACATGGGCCACTACTTTGAGTACAGCGTTGCCGGTGAGTTCGAGCGCGCGTCGCCGCTGTTCATGTACGTGGTGCACCCGCTGACGCTGGAGCGCGTGGACGCGGCGCGGGGCCGGCCGCGAGGGTCGTCGGAGCACCACTTCCGCGAGCGGATGCAGCGCGTGACGACGCCGTTGGACATGTACCTGACGATGGGCGACCTGCTGGGCGTGAACGTGAGCGCGGCGGCGCCGTACCAGGGGCGGCCGATCCCGCCGTCGTCGGTGTTCGAGCCGCGGCGGCACAACGGCCCCGTGCGCGGCGACGGCGCGGCGCGGCAGTGCGATGACTTTTACCCTCCCGGCACTGAGCCTCGCTGCGTTCTGCATTACTGTGTTGAGCCAGATGGGGCAGAGGCCAGGGGTGGCAAGTAGCGAAGGGGAGACGAAAGCTCACCGTATGAAGACGCACTGAACTCCCCTTGGTCGAATCAGAGAGAGAGAGAGAGAGAGAGAGAGAGAGAGAGAGAGAGAGAGAGAGAGAGAGAGAAGATCGCACTCCAATTCTAATGTATAGTTAAACTATTAATAATGTCACTTTTTTTTTTTATAAACTTGCGAGGAGAATGTGTTGCCTTACAATTCCCAATTACTGGTGCTTGATATGTAGTATTGATTTGTTCAGGCGATTTTTGTTAAATTGAATGAATGTTCAAGTGATTTTGATCTTTTCATGTCGTTTCACTCCTTTTTCTTTATTCTGCTCCGATTTACTCAGGTGGTCTTTCAGTCGACTGATCTTTTGACCTCGAGATTCGAAACTCCCGCCTACCGTCCCCCTTTCCGACCAAATGTGTCGGAGGCACGGATGAGTGAGCCGGACCTACCACATCGTGAGTTTTTCCCCCGTTTTTTCCCTTGTCTCAAATATTTAAATAATTGTTTTTATACCCAGAAAAGCAGTGACGGTTTTTTTTCTTAGTATTGAAGTTGTAGATCCTCAATTTTTTATTCTTATTGTCTTGATGCTTTTGGTGCAACTTTGTTTGATTTGTTGATGAATGTTTTTGGTTGGTTCTAGTGATTCTTTAGCGACTTTTCTCTCCTCACTCTTCTATAATTACCTTTTCAGGAATTGTAAGCTGTTTCCCCCCGATATTATATATATTTGATTTCGTTCATTGTCTACCCGTTGTGAATCTTCGTGCTCCTATGCTTTGCTTCACCTCTCATTCTACGTGTCGTTTTACCTCTTCCATGATGCGTTTGCACTTCTGCCTATGATGAACCTCAGTTTTGATCGACTCACCTTCGCCTCTCTCTATCTGTCTCTCTCTCTCTCTCTTCTTTTGCTGTTGTCTGTTGGAGGACCAACGGAGAAGTGTATATGAAAAGCCTTGTGTACCACGTCGTCCACAAGGCTTCTTTACCCCACACGTCATATACAAACCTTCTCTCTGCGAATGAATGGTTTCTCTCCCCCTACCGGCTATAGCAGGCGCTGTCGCAGTCGACAGACTCATCGCTTTGTCACCACGGTAGTAACGATCCTTGCTTTTCTTTTTGCTACTCTTCTCATACGTTCTCCCCGCGATGGATTGTCGCTTGACGTGTCTGCTGCCGCTGCCGCGCGCGTGCCCGCTGGAGAAGAGCATCCCATTCAGCGCGAGATGAAGCCCTTCGTGGACGACATGATCGCGCAGGCGGTGGCCGGCTACCTGACGCGCGCCTTCCCCGGGGACGACCTGCGGCCCCTGAGCGGGCTCCCTGGCACCTCCCTCGGCGACAACGCCGTGACGCTGGTGGACATGCTGGACACGCTCGCGCTCACCGGCCGCCATCGCCTTTTCCGCCGCCTCGCGCGCTGGGTGGAGGCGAATGTTGACTACAGCCGCTCGGCGGCGGTCGTGTCGGTCTTCGAGACGAACATCCGGCTGCTGGGCGGGCTGCTGTCGGCGCACTTTATGTACGAGCGCGGAGTGGTGCCCGTGGTGGCGGCGGAGCACGACTACGACGGCGGCCTGCTGCGCCTCGCGGCTGACCTCGGGGAGCGGCTGCTGGCCGCCTTCGACACGCCCACCGGGCTACCGTACGGCTCCTTCAGCCCCGCGCGCGGCGTGCCGCCCAACGAGACGACCGTCAGCGCCAACGTCGCCGCGGGGACGACGCTGCTGGAGATGGCGGCGCTGACGCGCGCGACCGGCGACCCCCGCTTCCTCGCCGCCTCGCGCCGCGCGGCGCAGGCGGTGTACGACCTGCGCGGCGGCGGGAGCGCGCTGATGGGGAACCACTACGACGCGGCGACGGGCCAGTGGACGCTGCTGGAGAGCTCCGTGGGCAACGCCATCGACAGCACGCTCGAGTACGCGCTCAAGGGGCACGTGCTGACCGGCGAGGTGGGCGAGTGGGTGCGCTTCGAGGGCCTCCGCGCGGCCGCCCGCCACCACCTCGACGCCGACGGCGTGTACATCACGGCGGCGGCCAACAACCCCACGCGCCGCCACGCCAAGTTCGAGTCTCTCGCCACCTTCTACCCCGGCGCCCTCGCGCTCGCGGGCCGGGAGCGGGAGGCGGCGCGGCTGGCGTGGGCGTCGCACGCGGTGCTGCGCCGCTACGGCGCGCTGCCCGAGTCGTGCGTGGTGACGGAGCTGGCGGCGTGCACGCAGGCGTACCCGCTGCGCCCGGAGCACCTGGAGTCGCTCTACCTGCTGTACCGCAGCACGCGCGACCCCGCGTACCTGCGCATGGGCCGCGAGTTCGCGCTCGCACTGCACCAGCGCACCCGCGTCGTGCACGGCTTCGCCGGCCTCGCGACGGTGCAGCTGCCGCCGCGCCACGACTCCGGCTTCGTCGACCTCACCGAGAGTTTTCTGCTGAGCGAGACGCTCAAGTACCTCTACTTGCTCTTTGACGAGGCGAGTCCGGCGCACCGCGCGCGCGACCCGGCCGACGCGTCGTTTGTGGGCTGGATCTTCACCACGGAGGCGCACCTGTTGCCGAACACGGCGGAGTGGTGGCCGCCGCTGCGTCCCGCTGGACACGTGCGGCGACGCCAGCCCCCACTTGGCGCCGTCGCCGCTCTCGGCAACACCACCGCCGTCGCGCAGCGCCTGTCCACCGCCGCCGCGTTATCTGCCGCCGAGGAGAGGGCCGAGCTGGCGGCTGAGCTGGCGGGGCGGCACCACAGGCGAGCCGTCCGCATTCCCTCCGCATACGCCCACAACGCTTCGAGCGCCGCTTTCCTGTCTGATCTCGGGCGGCAGAGCACATACGAGAGCGCCAATGGGGAGTACACCCTGGACGGCTGGGAGGCGGATCTGCTTGCCGCCACCGCCGCCGCCGCCGAGGAGCGCGACGGTGGCAGCGACGGCGCGACCCAGTATCAGTCGCAGTCGCCCACGACGACGGTGGCGGCTGAACTCTCACAGGCGGTGGCGGCGGCGGCGGCGGCGGAGCAGCAGGAGGCGGGGAGCACGGTCGCCGCGTCCTCGGCCGCGACGCTGCGGTGGGGGGCGGCGGAGCGCGCGGAGGAGGTCTACGAGGACGTCGGGGCCGCGCGGCGGCGGGTGCTCGACGGCATGCTGGCCGCCCTCCGGCACCGCGCGCGCGTCGCGGAGGAGCGCGAGGCCCCGTGGCAGCGCAGCCGCGCCGTCCGCCACGGCCTCTTCGATCGCGAGCTGGGGTACCCGTACTTTTACTACTGCCGCAGCAGCACCCCGCGGCATGAACTGGACATGCTCAGCGCCGCCTTTGTGCCTCCGTACGCGATGGACTGAGTGCGTCTCCCTCTCTCTTTCCCTTGCTCTCTCTCTCGTATTGGGCTATACAATCCTCAGCTCATATGACGTACACTTGAAAAAAAAACTCCGGAAAAAGCACACATCTACAACCGCACGTTACTTTTCTCATTTCATTTTGTTGATGCCTTTGGGTGTCTTGACAGTAGTTGCATGTCCTCGTCTTGCTGCTACTGTTATCATTTCCTTTTCGCTTCTCTCCTACTTCTCACGACCATCACTGCCTTCATCGTTTTTCCCCTTTCACTCGCAGGTGCACCAAACAGAACACACAAGGATCCACACACAAAAAATAGAAGCGAGTCCCAAGCAGAAGAGGTCTGCCTACTTTCTACCTGTATCGCCGCCAGTATTAGATTAGATCCTCCTCGGTGCCACGCCCGTCCGCACGTGATGCTGAGCAAGTCGCCGCTGCCGCTGGACTTTGAGGGGGCTGACATAGACGAGGAGCTGCTGGCGGACGCGCTGCGCTACGTGCCGTACAACCGCCGCACCCTCAGCACGCTGCGCTGCGTCTCCAAGCCGTTCCGCAGCGTGGTGCAGCAGCGCGGCGGGGCGTGGGGCGGCCACCACGACATGATGCTCTCCCGCTTCGGGCAGTGCGTCATCTTCAACGCCACCGAGGACGAGGAGGGCAACAGCGCCTTTAGCCTCTACTCGGTCTCCCCCGTCGGCCGCAAGTTCCGCACCCCCAGCGCGATGGTGCTCGCGCGCCACCACGCGCGCGTGGCCGCCGGGCTCACGTCGCTCGTGCTGCACTGCGCCGACGTCGACGGGGAGTTCTTCCAGCACCTCGGCTCCCTCTCCGGGCTGCGGCGGCTCGAGCTGGTGCACTGCCGCGGCATCACGTCGGTCGCCGACGCCTCGCTGGCGCCGTCGCTGGAGGAGCTGGAGGTGGGCTTCTGCCCGCTCGCGAGTGGCGGCGTCACCGGGCTCGCGCTGCCCCGGCTGCGGAGCCTGCGGCTGCGCTTCTGCCAGGACCTCTCGCAGCTGGACGGCATCGCGGCGGAGACGGCGGCGGCGCTCGAGGTGCTGTGCGTGGAGGGCTGCAGCGTCTACGACGACACCAGCAGCGACTTCTTCGCGCGCCTCTCGCCGAAGCTGCGGGAGCTGACGCTCAACAGCGTGCCCCTCGACGCGGCGCTCGCGGCCGTCACCCCCGCCGCGCTCGGCGCCGTCACCTACCTGCACGCCGGCGAGACCAAGGTGAGCAACGAGACGCTCGCCGTCGTCGCCCCCGCCCTCGCCGGCGCCTGCGAGTTCCTCTCGCTCGAGGGGTGCGAGATGCTGACCGACGTGGGGCCGCTGGGGCAGATGCGCTGCCTGCGCTTCCTCGACGTCTCGCGGCTGGCGGAGCTGGACGGGGTCGCGGCGGTCGGCGACTGCGCGCGGCTCGAGCTGTTCCGCGCGCAGGAGTGCAAGGCGCTGCAGTCGCTGGAGTTCCTCAAGACGTGCCCGCTGCTGCGCGTGCTCGACGTGCCCTGCACGGACCTCACCAACAGCGCCCTCCACGCGCTGCGCGGCGCCCCAGCGCTGGAGACGGTGCTCTTCAAGGGGTGCACGTACGTGACCGACGTGAATGTGCTCGCGAGCTGCCCGCGCCTGACGCGCCTCATCGGGTCGCACACGAACATCAACGACGCGGGGATCGCCGCGCTGCCGCAGTGCGCCGCGCTGGAGGAGCTCGACCTCAGCGAGACGGCCGTGTGCTCCTGCAACGCTCTCGCGCGCTGCCCGGCGCTGCGCACGCTCGTCATCTTCGGGCTGGCGCTGCCGCACGAGCAGTGGGCCGACTTTGATGACAGGCCCGAGGTGCAGGTCATCGCGGACCCGTTCGACCCGGCCGACGGCCTCGCAGACTATTGAGGGGTGTGCGGGGGTGGGAGGCAAGGGCGAACCGATGGCTGTGATGTGATTCATCTTCCACCCCTCCCCTTCCCACTTCCCCTCCCCTCTGTTGTCCATCATATTTGTCGACTATTGGAGCGACAACCATTCGCTTCGCCTCCTTTTGCGCTTTGCCTTTCACAGCGAAACATGAATCTTGCTGACTTTCCCCATCTGTAAACCAAAAAAACAAAACAAAGAGAAAAAGACAAACAAACAATCATTACATGACAAGCCTGGCAATGAGAATCCAACAACTCTCGACTCACACAGGAAGGAAAGTGAAATAGTGTACGATTAACTGAACGAAAAAAAATACTGAAGAGGTAGTGAAAATGTTCATATTCAAGATGGGCGCAGCGCTGCTTCCTGTTCTTTTTTTTTTCTCGCTGTTTCGCCTCCCGAAAATGTCTCAACTGAATTGATTTTGCCGCCTCTATACCTTTTTTATTTTCTCGAACTCACTTTCTCCAGTAACCTTCCATTCTTCCATATATACATTTTGCTTCCAGGTTTTTACACATACTCACTCACTTCTGTGAAGCAGTGAGACACACACACACACACACATGTCGGCAGAGGGCTCCAACGCCGGCTCTGGCGCCGACGCCACAGCGGAGAATATTCGGTGGGCGGCGACGATCAAGCAGCATCACTACCACATCCAGGATGCTTTCAGAGGCCTCGTGAGCAGCAACACTGGGAGCGCCTCCGCGAGGGAGGCGGCGGGTGCGGGTGGCGGTGCGCAGGCGCAGCGGTCAGCAGCGCCGGTAGCTGCTGCAGGGGCGGAAGAGAAGTCCACAGCCTCTGACGCTCCTTGTGTTCACGCGCTCTTCGCGGCTGCCGGGGGCGCGAGGTCACCTCACTCGTGTGCAGACGCCAGACAAACGGGCGGCTCCCAACAGCAGCAGCCGGCGCTGCGGGAGCTGTCGGCGTGGGCGGAGGTGGTCAGCCGTCCGGCGGAGCGTGAGCGGCGGCGAGAATACGCGCGCGCGATGCACCACCTTGCCACGCGCTACTGGGATCGCACGGAGGAGGAGGAGGAGGAGAACGCTGAGGAAAGTGGAAGACAGGAGCTTCCCGTTCCCGGCCAGAAGCGACCGCGGGAGGACGGGGGTTGTGATCGTTCGCACAGTGATGAGGGGGGCGACGCGACGCACCCCGCGGCACCGTCTGCTTCTCCTTCCCCTTCTCTTCCACTCTCTGCTGCCGCCTCCACTGCGCCAGCGTCAGCACCCAAAGCGAACGAGCGCCACAACAGTCGTATCGCCGCGTGCCTCAACTGTCTAAGCGAGTACTTTGTCGGCAAGCTGCGTCCGCCCGCCCGACAGCCGCTGCCTCTCCGCGACCGTCGGCGGAGGAGCTGGCGGTGTACGCGCAGCTCCCACTGCTCTTTGCGCGGCCACTCAAGGAGATGCGGAGACAATTCTACGCCCGGCACGGCCGCATGGCGACAGCGCCGGAGGTGGAGGCCATGATCGAGCAGCACTACGCGCGCCTGTGTGAGGGGGGTGGAGGCGACGCTGGAGACTCCGTGAGCGCGGGGGGCAGCTGGGATACGGCCATGACCTACTACCGGCACTGGCGGGCGCGGCTGTCTGCGTCTGGCACACCTCCCACTGGTAATAATGGCGTTGACAGGGATGCCACCGCAAGCACGTCGTGTGCCTCCGACGGCAGCGGAATGGAAACACATGCTAGCAGCGCCGTGGCCGCGCTGCCGCCGCTGAGGCTCCTGGACGTGGGAAGCTGCTACGGCCCTTTTGCGGACTGTGTGCTGACGGTGCCTGTTGCGCCCGAGGGTGGCGGTGGCCATGACGGCACCAAGGCAACGCAGGGGACGGCGACGACACCACGGACCGGCGCCACCGCCGCCGCATCCATTATCAGCAGTGCTAACAGTGGTAGTCGTAGTAGTAGTAGTTGCGTGACGGCGCTTCCTCTGGCGGTGACGTCGATTGATCTCGAGCCATACACGGAGGCCCCGACCGTCGCCGCCGACGGCACACACGCCCGCGGGCGCCAGCGGGTGCTGCAGGGGGATTGGCTGACGCTGCCTTTTGCCGGCAGCAATAGCAGCGGTGGCGGTGAAGGACCCACCAGCGCTGACGGCGGCACCTCCTCTTGCTCTTCTTCCCTCCTCGCGGGGGACGCTACGCACGGTGGCAGCGCGCGCGACACTGCTGCTGCTGCTGCTACCGACGGTGCGGACGGCGCACACACCACGTACCCCGCGATTCTCTTCCAGCAGTACGACGCGATCATCTTCTGCCTGCTGCTCTCCTACATGCCGACGCCGGCGCTGCGGTACCTGGCGTGCCTCAAGGCGCACGTGGCGCTGCGCCACGGCGGGCTGCTCGTCATCCTGAGCACCCGCACGCAGGGGGGCCGGCGCAGCGGGTGGGAGCAGCGGTGGTGCGCCGCCCTCGCCGCCGCCGGGTTCGCGCGCGTGCACCGCCAGACACGTGAGAAGATCGTCATTCTCTCTTTTTGCAAGTCCCCCGCGCGGGGGCCTGCCGCGGCCGCCGCCACCGCCACCGCCACCGCTGGTAATGGTGTTGTGGGTGCGGGTGAGAGTGGGGGCCGCACCACAAATGACGCGCGTGCGACCGCTGGGAAGGGCACAGAGGACGAAGACGGCGGCACCAGCGGGCGGCGGCTGAGGGAGGAGGAGGAAGCGGAGACGGCTGCTGCTGGCGCTGCCGCTGCCGCCGCTGACACCCCGTACTCGTGTGTGGCGGAGGCGGAGGAGTGGATAGCGCGCATGATGGCCAGCAGGTGGGCGAGAGAGCTTATCATCACCGCTGACGGGATTTGATGGTGCGCGCAGTGAGGTGCAGTTCTTCCAAGCTTTTTTTTTTTTTTAAATATTCGTTTAATTGTATCTTACTCTTTCATTTTTCGGTAAGCAAAACAAAAGAAAAGAAAGGAATATAAAAAAGAGCACTTCACAAACGAAAAAAAACACCCTGGCAAACGGCTGCTACGGTGCACATTTACTTGCTTCAGGGTAATTCACTGCGATTGAATCGGTGGATATGTATTGCGTGCTCCCCAAAATGGCTCACTTCGTCTCTCTCTGCTTTTCCTCTATTCCGCAACCATACCTTAAAACACGGGATTAGGAAAACAAAAGGAATACTCGTGTCCAGCACGTAAGTCGCACGAGATAGTGTAGTTTAATTTAGCATTTTTAGCTTAGTTGCATATATACATAGCTTATTTCAACTCCCACCATTTCTCCCCCGTTTCCCATTCTTCTTCGTTTTTTTTTTGTTCAATTTCCCCAACAAGGGAAACATAAATACCTGAATACACAGAAGAGCAGCAGGAGATACGCTATTTATTGTAGTAAACTCGCGTGTTTCTCCTTAGCCTTTTCTTTTTGCTTTTCTCGAGACTTTTCTCTCTTTTTTTTTCCTGCTCTATTTTTTTTTTTTTATTTGCACTCTCGCATCATCTCTTGTAGCTTTTGTTACTTAGTAGCTGATTTGACCGCAAGAAACATTGATCTGCGCCTTGCAAGAAGCAAAGAAAATATTGTTCTACTCCTATATTAAGGACAACTTCTTCTAGCCGTTTATTCTCCTCTTCACTCTTTCTTGATTTTTTTCTCTCTTCATCATTTCTCGTTGTATATTCTGTTTCTGCATTTTTACTTTTTGCAAAACTCTGGCGTAGAGGGTGGTATAGATATATCTGATTTTTTATTATCCCCCTCCCCCACTGGTCTTCCCGACTATTTTTTCCTTCTTTCTTTGTCTTCTCAACTCATCTTGCATTTTTCACCCTTTACTCGAAGGAAAATCCAACACAAGACACGACCGATTGGAAGAGAAATAGCATTGCACTGTGCTTATCCCATTCCATCCACGACCTCTTCTTTATTTTTACTATTACTACTTCTTTTTCCCCCTCCTCCTGTCTAATTTCTGTAGTGTTTTGCTTCGTCTTTCTCTCCCTTTTCTCTCTCCTAACTTTTTTTTTTTGAATTGCAAACCTCACACCACCTTAGCCCGAGATGCTGTCCCCATCCTCTCCTCCAGTTCGTTTCTTTGTATACGACACTGACGGCTATCTTCTGCCCGCAGCCAGCGAGGCAGCCACCGAGTGTGCCGCCCGGCGCCGGAGACAACAGAAGCGCCAACAACAGCAACAAGAGGGGAAGACGCAAAAACCGTATCACCACTACGTGGACGCTGCCCAGAGCCAGTGCCTGACACAACATTGTGGAGACAGTGCAAGGGACGCGGGAAGTAGCGCGGCGGCAGTTGCCAACGCCGCTGATGAAGACCCCAACAGTAGCGACAATAGTAATGTCGTGGCCGTTCCAGTGCGGGAGCTGTGCCACATCATCACCCACGCGCTGGCCACCGTCGGCGGCGCGAACGCCACCCCGCAGGGGGCGGAGACGCCTTTTAGCAGCCGCCGCCGCGCCTGCTACCGGCTGGTGCAGGCGGTGCCGTCGCTGGTGCTCGCGCCTCCCCCCTCCGCCCACCGGCAGCAGCACCGACGCAAGGCGGCACACCAGCAGCAACAGCAACAACAGCAGCAACAACAGCAGCAGCGGCAGCGGTCAGGCGGCGCGTCGCCCACCTCCTCCCCTCTGAACGGCTCCCTTTCCCTGCCGTCGTCCTCGACCCCGTCTCCGCTCTCGGCCTCCGCGCCCACCACGCAGCCGGGGTCACCGGCCGCCGCACCGCTGCCCGCGTCTGGCGCTGCGAGGAGGACCGTTACGGTGCCTGCTGCTGGCAGCGCGGCCGGCGCCGTGGTGACCAGTGGTGGTGGCGACGGCGCGAGCGCCAACTGCTGCGCGGACGGTGCGTCGGCCGCGGCCCCCGCCGCCCTCCCACCGCTGCACACACTGCGCCCCTCGCAGCGCCTCTGTCTCCCCAGCGACGCCACCCAGATTGATCTGTCGCCGCAGGCAGCGCCGCCGTCGCCCTCGCCGGACTCTGGCGACTATTCCAATAGCCATAGCACAAGTAGCAGTAGCTATCACGGCAACCACATCAACAACAACAGCAGCGGCAGTGTACCTCTGCCGCTTTCGCCCCCGACGGCAGGGATGACAGATGGCACCGGCGCCGCTGCTGTTTTCCTCTATGCCGTGTGTGCTGACCAGCCGCCGCGCCCCGCCGCCGCTGTGGATCCGTGTGCGTACGCCGCGGTCCGCCCGGTGCCGCAGGGCAGCGACTGGGGCTCCGCGCTCGCACGCGTCAACGCGGGCCGCGCCGCGCGCATGTGGCGTGCCGCCGGCGAGGGGACGGATGCACCCGACGCTGGCCACACACAGGATACAATAGTCGCCGGTAACATCAACGCCAACAACAACAACAATCAGAACAACAATCAGAATAATATGAATGCGGGACTGCCGCAGGAGCTGTTTGATGTTCTGTGCGCCTCGGGCATGTACCGCGTCACGCCGTACGGTGTGCAGGCGGGCATGCCTCCCCTGTATCCAAACACCGCCGCAGCTGACGAGCCCCCACTGGCGCCTCCCCCGCCGCCCATCCCGTCCCGGGCAGCCACACCCCTCTCCATTCCCCGGGATGCCGCCGCCGCCGCCGCTGCCGTCAAAACCGAAGCAGCCAACGCAGGCCACGACGGGGCGGCAGCGGCGGCGGCCGCTCACGAATCATCGAACACGAGACCCCCGACAACAGCGACCACCGACACTACAAGCACCGCCTCTCCGTCTTCGCAGACCCACAGCAGAGCCAGTGCCATCACCACCGCCAACACCACGACAGACACGGCAAAGGGCAGCGTCAGCACCTCCACCACCACCACTAACACCTCTACAACCACTTACACGTCTGCTGGCACCGCCGCCGAGGCCGCCGCGCTGGACGAGCGGGCGTACACGGTGGCGGTGGACCACGCCCCCAACCTTCCCCTCGCCAGGGGCGCTGTGTCGCCTTTCAACAAGCGGAACCGTAACGCGCGCCACGGCCGCGGAGGGGGCGGGGGTGCTGGCCGCCGCGGCGGAATGCCCGAAGCAAAGCCAACCACGGCGGCGGCACTGGCAGCCGTTCCAGCGGCGGCCGCCGGAGTTGACCCGCGGCAGCTGCGGCGGCAGCAGCGTCAACAGCTCTTCTCTGCCCTCGACCCTCCGGCGAGCACCGACACCGCCGCCGCCGTCACCAACCTCGCGTCTGTCACGCGCCGTCTGCAGCTCAGCGGTGGAGGAGGAGGCGGAGGCGGAGGTGTCCCCGCGGCTCAGCAACCGCCGACAGAGCTCGCTCGTGCTGTCCCCGCAGCCAATGGCAGCGCCAGCAGCCGTTCTGCCTCCCACTCCCACTCGTCTGTGGCCTCAGCCCCTGCGCCCCCGCCGGCCCCCGTCACGGAGCACACACAGGGGCAGCAACAGCAGCAGCAACAGGCGCAGAGGCGAGCAGCGCCGACGCGCGCGCCGGCCCCGAGCACCCTCCCGCCGCACCTCAAGTCGTATCCACCCATCGCCAAGGCGATGCTCTCGCTCTCCATTGCCCTGCACATGGACCGTCAGCGGGGCGTGCCTGGGGCTGCGCTTGCGGCCGCCCTGCGTCCCCGCCCCGCCGCCGCGGCTGCCACCACCACCACCACCACCGCCGCTGGAGTCGCAGCCGTCACCTGCTCTCCCGCTGGCGCCGGCGCTGCTGTCGGGTGGGGCACCGCCTCGAGCGGTAGGACTGTCGTCAGCGGAGGACTCACCGACAGCAGCGGCAACTACAGCAGCAGCACCTTTGGCAGCACCGTCAGCTTCCCTTCCTTCCTCGGCGTCTCCGCCGTCAGAGGCGCCGAGGGCGCTAGCCGCAGTGTGGTGCTCACCATTGTAGACCACTACGTGCTGGCGGAGGAGGAGACCCTCTGCCGGTGCCTCGAGCGCGTTCACCCGTTTCTGCGCTCCGCCGCCGCGCGCTACTTTGTCTTTCGGCGCCACGAAGACCGCGGCGAGGCAAAGCGCGCGCGGCAGGCGTTGCGGAGCGCGACCGGACGCGCTCTCTCCCCCACCCCCCGGCTGCCCCCTCCACGGCCGCCCCGTCGTCGGCGGCGGCGGCGCCTCCCGCCCGCGCTGCGCCGCACGGTGCCAACAACGCTGCCGCCGCCGCCCGCAATCGGCAGACGATCATGACCTACTTCAAGCGTCCCCCGCCGGCGGTGCCGCTGCCACCGGACATCGTCTCCGCGAACGTGGAGGCCGCCAGCCGCGCGCGCGCGACCCCTCTGAGCTCGCCTCCGAGCCCCGCCGACGGCGGCTATGGCGGCGGCAGCAGCAACAACAGCAGCAGTGATAGAGACAGCGACGACAGCGAGGAGGAGGACGAGGAGGAGGAAGAGACGGAGGCGGCGGCCAGCGAGGTGTCGTCCGCTTTGACGGACTCCAGCGTCTCCGACATGGCCTCAGAGGAGGAAGGAGAGGAGGAAGAGGAGGAAGGTTACGATGACGGCTCGCGTGCCGGTGCTGCGGGGAGGCACGCTGCGCGGCAGCGACGGCTGACGGCGGCGGAGCGCGGGCGGCGCGCGGCGCTTTTCCGGCACTACTTTGCCCTCCTGTCGGAGGAGTTCCGCGCAATCGACACGGAAGGGGCAGAGAGGCAGAGGGCGAGCGGCGGCGGCGGCGGCGGCGGCAGTAACTTCGGCGCGGCGGCGCGGCTGCTGGTGCTGCGCCGCTACGGGGAGGACCCGTCGCTGCTGGTGTGCGGGCGTGGCCTTGTGACCCCTTTCGAGTATGGAGACGGCGTTGCGGGAGGTAACTCCCAAAGTGCCGCTGGCAGCCCCGTCCCCACCGGCGCCGACCCTCCACAGCAGCGGCCGCCGTGGTTTTTCAACCGAGCTCTCTTATCTGCAGCAGCGCGCCGCGAGCGCGAGACAGAGAGCCCCGCGCCGCCCGCGCCGCCGCCGCCGCCCTCGCTGGGCTCCCGCGCGTCCTCACACGGTTCCCGCGCCTCCTCACACGGCTCGCGCACGGTCGACCGCTACTTCCACCGCTCCGCCAGCGCCGCGCCGCCGCCGGCCAGCCCCGCCACGTCCCCGGCCCCCACCTCGGCCCCCTCCAGCACGGTCGGCAGCGCAGCCCCCGGCGCCGCGGTGGACCGCCGCCGCGGGCTGGACGGCGTCCTGAGTCGCATGGGGCTGGGGGTCAGGCGGCCGCGCGGCCCGTTTGCCCCGACGCTCGCGGCGCTCGCCAGCGGTGGTGCTGTTGTGCGCGGCAGCGCCATTTCGCCCCTGACGGCGCGGGAGCTGAAAGGGTTCCTGCGCCTCACGCCGGCCGCCTACGGGCGCCTGTACGCCACCGCCGCCGCCGCCCCTGGCAGGCCCGCTAGCCACGCGAACGCCAACAACAACAACGGGGCCGGCTCCCCCGCCGGCTCCTCTTGCCCCTCCTTCCCCTCTGCGTGCCCCGGCGCGGGGGCGACGGCACCGCTGGACGCGCTGGACTGTACGCGCTGCGCGCAGCTGCGCAAGCTGCAGCGCCACTACCGCCGCCGCCGCCGCGAGCTCACTAACTTCTCCCCGAGGAGTGCCGGCGCCGTCGGCACGGAGGCGCGCGCGCGCGGTGGCGATGAGGGCGAGGACAGCGACGCGCCCCTCCCCCCGCACCCGTACGCCTCCCGTGAGGCGTGCGCGGTGCTCGCGGAGCGGCTGCGGCGGCGTGCGCCCGAGGCGCTGCTTCTGTCCCTCCTCCGCGGCGCCGCGGACGACATGGACGTGTGCCGCCTCATGGTCGACTGGTACGCCTTCAGCGCCGCGTCCGCCGCCCTCACCGCCGCCGCCGCCGCCGGCGCCCTCGCAACCGCGGAGGAGCGGTGGCAGCGGCAGCAGCAGCGCGCGCAGCGGCGGCGGCGGGAGCACGAGTCGCCGCACCGTCAGTCGCCGGCGCCGACGTCGCGCGCCTTACAGGGGGGCGGGTGGCTGGGCGGGGCGTGCCTGGAGGGGACGGTGTTTGCGCAGCGCTGGCGGCCGGCGGCGCAGGCGTGCTGGGCGCAGATCTTCGGTGGCCTAGCTGAGATCGAGCGATGGTTCGCGCGAGGGGTCGAGGAGCGGGTGCTGGCGCGGCCGGGCGGGACACCCCTCCGCGAGCGCCGGCGCCGACAGGAGGAGGGGCAGGACGAGAGGGAGGACGGCCGTCAGCGGCAACAGGAGCCGTTGGCCTGTGAGGAGGGCGGGGAGGCGGCGTGCCGGAGGCGCAGCCGCCGCCTGTCGGTCAGCTTCTCGGGCGTTGTTACGACAGTGGACTCCCCCGCCGCCGCCCTTCATATGCCGGTGACCCCCTCTCTCTCGGCCGACGCGCGCGGCAACACCGGCACCCCCGCGCCGGACAGCGCCAGCGACGCCGCCTCGCAGGGCGGCAGCACCATCACCTCCCCTATATTTGTGCGCGCCTTCCCCAGCAACAGCAGCAACGTCAGCAACGTGAACATCAATGGCCACGCACCGCGCGCTGGGGCGGCTGCGGCGCTGGCGGCGGCAGCGGCTCCGCTGTTGCCCCCCTCCCCCGCGCCCGCCACCTCCTGGAGCCCTGGGCCGAGACGCCGGGTCCGGCGTACGCAGCGGCCGGGGGTGGGCTGGGGCCCGCCGCGCTGCTGCCTCCCTCCCCCGCACAGCGCTGGCAGCAGCAGCACTACACCCACCACCACCACTACTCTGCGCCTCAGCAACCGCAGCCCCAACAGGCGCAGCCACCACCACCGCCGCCGCCGCCGCCTTTGCGCAGCAGCAGCACCACCACCGTGACAACATCAGCAGCGTCAACACCTACAGCAGCCATCATAATAATAATAGCGTCAATAGCAGTGTCGCGCATCACCAACCGCAGAGCAGCAGCAAGCCTGGCCTTTTCTTTCAGGAGCCGCCGCTGCCGGTGTCGCCGCAGGCGCTGCGGACGGTTCTGCGCCGCCTCTCGGAGCGGCCAAACGACGTGGCCGACTTGTGGTACGCGGCGAAAGGGGAGGAGATGCGCGCACTCAAGGCAGCCGTCCAGGGATTCTACATTTCCTAAAAAGGTGGGGGGGGGGGGGGTGGAGCCCGATAGTCATTGTGGAAAAGAAAAAAGCAAAAAAAGAGAGAAAAAGCTCAGCTGGAGTATCCCATTTACTATTCTTTTTGAGCACCATGACGGTCTCTTTTTATTTCTCTCTATCTTGCTGTCTCTTTTTCTTGATGTGCATTTGCGCGCCACCCTCCTCCTCCTGTCTCTTCTCATTCACTCGTGCGTCTTCTTCTTTTAAAAGATTTGGAAACTCGCCCCTTTTCAAAGACAGCCGGGCAAGCATTCTGTTTTTTTTTTTTTCCACCATTTCAATACACACATGATGTATCTTCGTCTTCTTTCTCTGAATATGAATTACCTCATCTTCCTCTTTCCATTTTGTCACACATGCTCTGTATTTTATTTTCATTTTCACTTTTTTTTTTTCGTTCTTTGTTACATTCGTCACCCTTCTCTCTCCCTCATAGTTTATATGTGTTTCTCTCTCCCCTCCACTCTTCTCTTGCATTACTCCCCTACCTTTAACCGTTCGGGAGACACGAATGGCTCTCTGTTTCCTATCTCTTTTTTCCTTTCTCGTTTCCTTGCTTTTTTTTCTCATGTCACCGATACTTGGAAGCGAGAACCCTAGAAAGAGAACAGAAGCCAATACATCTTTTTTTCTTATTTTTCATCCTTTATAGGGATGCAATAATCCAGCCACTTCTCCCCCTTATGCTTTTCTTTTCTTTTTACTCCTCTATTATTATTATTATTTTTTTTTTCAATTGCAAACACCATCCTCTCATCCTTTTTATTAGGCCCTTTTACGCCTCTTTTTCCACTCGTGGATCTGTGTGCATACGGTGAGGAGCCAATCCCTGAAAACAAATAACACCAACACCAACAACAGAGGAAACCAAAGAGCGGACTCTGCTTGAAGTATATCAGTGAGGGAAATGATTTTTTGCTTTTAAAACTGAATTATCATTGTTTATATCTTTAAAGAATCACTTGGCTAAAAAAATTCCATCTCGTTTCACACACACACACACACCGTCATTACCAGTATTGTGACTTTCACAGGTAATACACACTTATCTTTTTCTGTCACAGATCAACGTTATCTTATTCTTTTGTTGTTTTCCTTTACTTCGAAAACATTCAAAAGATAAGGAAGGGAAGAGATTGAACATCCATCTCTTTTTTTTTTTTTTGCAGTGATTTTTTTTTTTTAAATGATGATGTGCACTTGCTCCTTGCAACTTCATACATCCACTCACCAACGCACACCATGTTTCTTTCTTTCTTTCTTTCTTTCTTTCTTTTTTTTTTCACCAATTTTCATATATAAACTAATCTCAACACTTGCATTTACATACCATTCTCCATATAGTGCTCAGTCCTTTGATAAAAATGGAAAAAAGGGCGTCATTGTCTCAGCCTATTCTCAAATACATCCTCTCACGTATACACCCTTTTGCGTAGCTGCCCCTCTCTTTTTTTTATATTTGTGTACTTTGCCGTTTTGTTCCTTGTTTTCCTGCGGTCCTTCTTTTTCTCTCTCGTTTGCCGATACGTGCGTCTCCCTACTCTCTCTGCGCTTTAGTACGATTGTACTATGAGATAAATCGATGTCTTCATACACAATTTCTGTGTTCCCTGGGGATCATTTGCGCTGCCGGAGAAACACGCACATGCTCTCTCTCTTTTTTTCTCCCATTCTCGCGCTCTCCTTCCTACTTCCCTTTCCGTCCCTCTCTCTCTAGGTACAATAACCAACACGCCGTTTCATTCGCACTATTACAGGAAAACAGGCTACAAAAAAAAGGAAGGAAGGAAGGTAAAAGATTCATCAGCCCCCTGAAGAGTCTTACGAGCAAAGAGTCTCCTCCGTACACTCACGAACCTGTTCCACTACGCACTGACAGGTGCGCCAATTTCGCCCCCTTGTTCTTCCGGAGTCCAGCCGCCTGTATGTATCGACGGAGCATCCGTGCGCTTTCTCATTATTATCACCACCACCACCGCTATCCCACCTCTCCACCCTCGCACCCTTCAGGGAATCAACATCTTCACAGGAGGTGTTCACAGCAGCAGCAGCGACGACAACAGCAACAACACTATCAACGTTTCCAGCATCCGCACAAACGACCAAGTCACTACAACCAACAAACGCGGCAAGGCGGCAGCTTTCAGGAGCGCACGCAATCTTTGCAGATGCAGCCGTCACGGCAGCCGCCAGAGGCAGCGTCGTCGGCGGCGGCGCCCCCTCCTCTTTTGCCGCCGCACACAAGAGAAGTTCACATCTTCGACTTTGATGGGACGCTCTTCTTCTCTCCCGCGCCTGGAGAGCGTCCGCTGCTGGACCTGATGCGCGCCAGGCAGCAGCAGCAGCAGCAGCAGCAGCAGCAGCAACAACACAAGCGTGGGGGCAACCGCAGCCGAAACGAGACACAGCACCGGCAGACGCTGATGGACGTGAGTTTGCAGCAGCAACAGCAACAACAGGTGCCGCTGGAGGAGCAGGAACTGAAGGTGGCGCGGCAGTTTGTGGGGGACTTGGGCAATCCCGTGAGCGCTGGCGGCTACGGCTGGTTCCAGTCCCTTCACACCCTCGCCCCGCCCGCCGTGCCGCAGCTGCCGTCCTACGAACACCCCCCGCCACTAGTGCCACAGGCCTATACCGGGGGAGAGCACAGACGGGAGCCCCAGCAGCAAAAAGCGCGGCCGTGCCGATGAGACAAGTCGCACCAACGACATTCACACCTATCCGGCAAGGGACGACGGCTGCGGCGGCGGGAGCAGAAGTGGGGATGCGGTGGAGGCGGCGTTCGACTTTCTCGCACGCGCGTGCGCGGAGGCGCCGTCAGCGACGCCCTCCGCTGACGCCGGGGACTCTAGCCGCAAGGTGTGGTACTGTGCGCCGACGCTGGAGCATCTGCGGCGACTGGGCCAACAGCGAGAGAGCGTCCTGGCCCGTCTGCGCGGCTGCGGCGGGGGCGGCCAGGGCTGCCAGCAACAGCAACAACAACAGCAACAACAACAACACACATCCACAGTAGCGATATCCGTAGCGGCATCAACAACCAGAACAAGGACGACGCTGGAAGTAGTGGTGGTGATGTTGGTGGCAGGAACAACAGCAAGAGCGACAACTGCGCCGTCCCCACGCTTCCCGTCATCTACGTTCTCACCGGCCGCGACACGCGCTACACAACGCGAATCACCGAGCTGCTGCGGCACGCGGGCGTGCTGCCGTACATTTCCCGAGTCATCCTCAAGCCCGGGGAGACCTCCGGCACGGTGAAATTCAAGCTCAACACCTTTTTGGACATCCTGTACGCGGAGGCGCCGGTGAGCGACGTGTACTACTATGAGGACCGGCCGCAGCAGGGGGCGCGGCTGCTGGCGGGCGTGGAGTGCATGCGCGAGGGTCTGCTGCGCGGCGCGACGCTCGACTCCCCCTCTCACACCGGCTTTGATACTCGCCGGGAGAGTTGTACGAATAACAGCGGTAACATCGCCGGCAGTTGCGCTTGGTAGCAACAGCGGCGCCGGCTCAAATGCACCTCAACCTCCGCCGCCGCCGCCGCCTCAGGAGGGTGTCACGGCGGAGTGGTTCACCAGAGAATTCGCCTCCCGCTTTGCTTCCTCCGCCTCCCGACCTTTCTCAGCAGGCGACACGGATGCTAGTAACAGCAAGACCACCACCATCACTACCACCCTTCCCGCCTCCGGTGCCGCTGGTGGTGAGGGGGAAAGCAGTGAGGGGACGACTGCTGCCGTGGTGGATGTTGGGTGCCGCCGCTGTCGGGCTCACGTGACTCCGCCTCCTCCGCCGCCGGAGGCAGCGACTGGCAGCCGCGTCGCCCCTCTGCCGTCGCCCGCTCCGCTGAGCGTGCTGCGCGATCTGTTCGGCGGCGACGCCAAGGAGGCTGCCAGCGCGCGTCGCTACGGTATGCGCTGGCTGGCCGAGGCGATTCACTACTGGAACTACTACGACGCGGGCGTCGACACATACGACTGGATGCCGCCGCGGGAACCATTCCACCATGGCGCGGGCAGAGGGGGAAGAGGAGGGGGAAGAGGGGGAAGCCGGAAGAAAAACGCGCCCGCGCCGGAGGTGGTGCTGCCGCCCGTTCACTTCCAGGCCCCCGCCGGCGACTGCCGCTTTCACTTTGTCTTCATGCCGGCCGAGTGGGCCGCCGTGTCTGAGAACAATCTGAGCCCGGCAGAGCTGCTGGCGCTGCTGGAGACCCTCTCGCGCGAGAGCGGGAAACCGCTGCGGACACTGCCGTAGTGACGGGGCACCATCGTCAGCGACACACGCGCGCCAAGATTCCTTCATTTCTTTCTCTCCCTTATCGCTTTTATCATTGTTATTATTAATCTTCACACGTCTAATCTAGACTTTTTACTCTTGTTTTCGACTTTCACCCTGCGAAACACCCATTGCATTTCTCTCATTTTTACTATTACCTTGCTGTCTTCTGATTTGCTTGAAGTGTACTGCGAAGAAAGCAGACGAAAAAACAACAAACACAAACACATACAAAACGCTATGAAGGCTGCCTTCTCCTTTGCAATGCGGAGAGATGGAGACTCGACAACAGCTACAATGTGCACTTTTTGTTTTAGTGGGATCTTCTGCTACATCTTTATGGGGCGCGCATGAGTAGAGCAACCACATACACACACACACACTCTTCACTTCCTCGTCCTCTCCTACACACGAGAAAAACTGAAAATAAACAAACAAGTCAACTCACGAGAAGCAGTAAGTGTACGCGAGTAGCATACAAGCAAAAGAGAAGAACATCGACAAAAAACAACAAAAACGCAGACTCACACACAAACAAGAGAAACACAAAAAAAGGAAGCATGATGCGTATCGTCGCGGTGCCACCCGCGCTGCGTGCCCGCGGTCTCGCTGCCGCTGCCGCTGCCGCTGGCGTGTCGGGGGCGGCCGCCCCAAAGGACTCTCTGCGCAGGAGGCGAAAGAGGCGGCGCTACGCGCCCCGCACTACATCATTGTTGCGCACCGCCACAGTCCCAGCTTTCAGCATTTTTTAAAGAGAAGAGAAGAGTCCGCAACTAGCGAGGGTGGGAAGAATTCAGCGGACGGTGCCGCTTCCCTTGTGCAGAGACAGTGCTTTACCGTTGTGGATTTGCTACCTGAGGACTGGCGAGCGCTGCTGCTTCTGTGCGCAGCGCACACATCCCCTCGCGGCAGCTTTACGTTTGCCTTCCCGGGCTTTTTTCTCCCCCGTCTGGGGAGAAAATGACATCTAATCGCACTGCGCTTTCTGCGCCTGCGGTTCGCGAGGAGGAGGGCAACGGAAGACTGGACAAAAGCGTCCAAGAAAAGGAGGAAGAAGAAAAGGGAGAAGCGTGGCAGAGATGGTGAACAGCGATGGAAACTGTTTCCATGTATTGGAGCGGCGCCACAGCGACTTTGCGCCCAACGACCTGGTCTATATGTATCTTCAGGCCTTGGGGAACGCACAAGTAAGCACCGACGACGGCGTCTCTCTTTCTTCACTGATAAAAGACACAATGGGCAGTGCGGCGAGCGACGATGAGGCGGCGGACGAGGAGAGAAAACGGAGTGGTGCTCCCTGTGATGGGGAGAGTGGCACAGATGCTGACGCGCTGGGAGCCGATTGGGCCACAGAGGTCTCGCGCGCGGGGCTGACGCCGGCGGAGGCGTCTGCCTACAATCTGAAGGCCACGTTTTCCGCCCCTTCTTCCCCTCCTTCCCCCAGCGCCACAGCAGAAACCAACGCTACTGACACTTCGGCACCTACATCATCCGCACAGCAGGAGGAGGACCGCGGATCAGTGGTTTTACTTTTACCCTTTCCGGAATCGCGCGCGCGACTCGGTGGTGTTTTCCTCCCCGGCGTTTGTGGTGCTGCTCAGTCTGCGGCCCGTCGCCCGCCACCACCTGCTGATCGTGCCGCGCCGCGTGGTGGCCTCCCTCCACCGCCTGCGCACTCGCAGCAGTGTCAATACTGACAGCAGTAGTGGCGGCGGGGGCACCACCTCCACCGCCACTGCCACCGCCACTGTTCACCCTTCCCCCTCCCCTCCCCTCCGTCGGCTCCTGATTCTCTTCCTGCCGCCGCTGGCGGGAGCGCCGATCAGGGCTCATCAGACGAGGTGGCGAGTTCGCCCAGCTGATCGCCGCCACCGTCGCCGCCCTCCGCCGCGCTGGTGGCGCTGCCGAATCCCGCGACCCTGCCCCCAGCTTCAGCATCGCCGTGCAGCAGGGCCGGCTGGCGGGGCAGACGGTGCCGCACCTTCACCTGCACGTCATTCCCATGCCGCCGCCGCCGAGTGCTAAAACGTCTCCGTCGTCATCGTCGTTGTCCTCCTCCCCTTCTCCCCTTCTGGTGGTGTCGACGCTGACAGCACTGTTATCCACGACACGCACCGTGCAGCGGCGGCCATTGGTGCGGCGGAGGCGGACGAGCGGGGGGCGCTGACGCCAGAGGCAATGCGGGCTCAGCGGGATGCGCTGGCTCCGCACTTTACAGCAATTGTGAAAGACGATCCGCAGCGCTACTGGGCTCTTTGCTAGAGAGAGAGAGAGAGAAAGAGAGAAAGCATGCAATCGTGTCTTTTTCTTCTTCTTTCTGTCGCTTCTTGCCATTCCCCCTTCTGCTTCCTTTTACCGTATCTGCACAGCTGTTTCGTTTTCTTTTTTTGTTTTTCTTTTCGCACGCATCTGTATTCTGGAGTGGTGGTGCGTCACTTTCGTTTTGTCCGAGGTGCCTTTACGATCCCCCCCCCACACACAGCGCAGATACCTCCTTCATTCCCTCCTGTCTCATTTCAATCCTCACTTGCGGAAAAAAGCACGAATAACAACACATCAAAAAAGCAAACAGTATTTCCGACATACGCACTCTCGCGAATATCGCACCAGCGCATGTCCAAGGCGGCGCTGCGGGCGGAGTACCTGGGAATGCTGCGGCGCTGGGCGCGCGCGTGTCCTGCAGAGGTGCGCGGCGGCTCGGACGGTGTCTCTCGCACTCTCCTCCGGCACTTGGCGGCCGCGGGGCTGCTCCCATCGCTGCTGCCGACGCTGCCATCGGCCTCGCACGACAGCACCGCCGAGTGTCGTGCGAGCCAACAGGATAATGTTCTTTTCGCTGGTGGTCCCCGCTGCAGCTCCCTCCACTGCGGCCATCCCCACCGTCGTCGCCGTTCGGTGTTTGTGTGCGCGTATTTGCCCCTGTACTACGAGGCGGACTTGTCTCTGCTGCTGGAGCGCGTGCTGAGACTCAAGGAGGAGCGACACTCTTCCGCCGAAGACGACCTGGCGGTGTTCGTGCCGGTGGTGGTGGAGCCCCCGCGGCGCTGGCCACTGCCGTCGCAGCTTGCGCTGTCCCTGCAGGCCGAGGCTGACGCACGCCGCCACAACACAGACGGCGCTGGGGATACCAGCCGTGTCGGCTGCTGCTGCGGCGGCAGCGGAGAGTGCGCGGGGCAGCGTGCGGAGGAGGACGAGGACACGGAGGCGCCGCTGCCGCTGTCCTTGGTGGAGGGTCTGCGCGCGTCAGACTTCTACGCCTCTCACGCCGACATGCGCGTCTACGACTTGACGGCGGCGGAGCGCGAGGCGAAGTGCAAGCACGACGCGGCGGAGGTCCGGAGGCTCCTCTCCTCGCTCACCACTCCCGACGGCTGCCAGCCAGTCTCGGCGATAATCGCACGCTCCACGCAAGTGCAACGATGACGCCGCGTCTTCAACTTCGCAAAAAGAAGGTGTACGCCGCGACGTACGTGCCGGAGCGTCTGCGGCGCGCGATGATATTCGTGGAGGTTCTGAACTCCGCTGATTTGGAGAGGCACTTCACGCCCAACACGGCCAGCTTTGGTATACGGGAGCTGTGCGCGTCGGAACTGAACCGACTCTTCCAACCGCGCGGCGGCGGCAGAGGCGGTGACCAACGGGACGCTCGGAGGGAGGCGGAGGCGGAGGGAGAGACGGCAACGCATTTCTCTCCTCCTCCTCCTCATTTCCACCAGCGGCGCCAGCGAGTGAGGGGGCAATTCGCAGAGTGATCGCTGGGGCGGAGTGGGAGTCGCTTTTCCCGATGCACGCGGAGCCGGAAAGTCTCGTGAGACTACGCGGCTGCGCTGTTACAGCGGCTGGAGAGGGAGAAGCAGGCGACAAGGAGACAGGCAGCGCAGGAGCCGGTGACAGACCGGCCCATTCCACTCGCCCCGCTACCAGCGGTGACGCTTCGCATAACGGCGGCGGCGGCGGGGACAACGCGCTGGTGGTGCTGTGCCCTGGGGTGTGCTTTCACACGCGCGACGGTAGCAGGCTGGGCAAGGGCGGCGGATTCTACGACTCTTTTCTGGGGGCCCTCTTCTCTTCCCCGTCCTCTTCTGCCTCTTGTCATCAGAGAGGGCAACAGAATGAGGATGAGGAGAGCAGCAGCAGCAGCGGCGGAACACCTCACACGCTCTAGCTAGCGAGTGCGACGCAGACAGTCGCTCAGACCCCAAAAACCGCCCGCCCGCTTTGAGGTACACTGCGTCGGTGTTGTCACGCACCCGGATCAGCTCTTCTTCCCTTCACCGCAGCGCAACGACAGTGAGAGCGGCGACGGCGACGGCGGGGGCAGAGGTACTGCCACCACCACCACTACCAACGATTATCGTCATTGCCGTCCGACCGAAGCTAACGCCCACAGCCTCGACTATGACTCCGCCGTAAGCTTCACCCCCCTACGCACCTTCGCTGTGGAGGGTGCTGTCTCTGCCGTTTCTCACAGTGCTCCCGCAGCTGACACCTTGCGCGGTGACGCTACCGACGTGTGCGTGGCGGCGCTGGCGGTGCCGGGGCGACGCCCCTCTGCAGCCACTACCAGTACAGAGATGGAGGAGGATGAGGGGGAGGAAACTAGCGCTGCTGGGTATGTCCTGCGCATCACAGCATCCGCCGCCGCCGCCGCCAACTCTTCTCATACGACTGGCGGAGAGGAGGCTCCCCTGTAACGCACGTCTCTACATGTGCCGACACAGATGCCAGGGGCTATCCCGAGAAGAGCCAAACAAACAAACAAACAAGAAAGCAGCATCAGAAGTGTACAAGGTATGCGTTTTTTCTCACTAGTTTCCATGCATTTTACCTGCGATTTCATTGCTTTGGCGAACATCCGCGTCTCTCTTTCGTTATTTTCCGTTTCTGCTGTTTCGTATTTGTCATTTGTACGACTTTTCATTCTCCTTTCCTCGCTTTTTCCTCCCTTTCTACCCGCTCCCTTTTCCAAATCTCCTGAAGTACCAATAGCAGTTCATTGTCTGTCTTCATAGTTTAGAATTAACAACAATAACAACAACAATACCAACGACACGATCACGAATAAAAGCTTCACATCTTTTTTTTTCTTCGTACTACTTTCGTTCCACCTCTACAGTCAACGGAGTATTTCTGTCAGTGAAGAATCAAAACGATTCTACTTTTTTTTCTTCGTGTTAAACGAGGCTTTTGCTCTTTCCGTTTTCCCTCTTTATTTTTATTCGTGGTCCTCACGCGCTACGGATTAATTCAGATTTATACGCAGAAAAGAAACAAAAAACACGAAACGCTGTACTCTGCCCTCTTTCTTTGTTTTCAGAAAGACTCAATAGTTTACGTCGAAGCAAAGGATAACCATACAGACAGGTTCAAAACTCAACATAGTATTTAAAAAAACTGTCAAACAAACAGTCAAACAAGGTCTCCGCGTACTGTTACACAACCAAACAGAACAAGAGAGGCGACAAATCCAAAAGTGATCCCCCCCCCAATCCCTACGCACACACCCTTTCTCAGATGATGCACGGCAACAAAAGTACCGAGGCGCATCGGTGGGCGCGCGCGCTCTATTTGTACAATCTGGACTGCATCGTCAACAACGAGGATAACAAGAATAGCAACAACGCCAACACCCTCGTGACGGCCAGCCGCAAGTCGAATCCAGGGAAAACGCAACTGTCGGCTGGCCAACAGCAGCCGCAGCAGCAGCAGCCGAACAACCCCCTGAACCCTAACGGGACGGCGGGAAGTAACAACAACAACAATAATAATAATAATAATAATCAGCAGAGTGTTTTCCGCGTAGAGACAGAGCAGGTGAACAAGTGGGAGACGCAAGTGAGCGCCGCACTGCAGGAAAAGCTCAGCAAACTCAACGCACTTCTCAAGCCAAAAGACAACAGTGGCAACGCCCCGTCGCCGATCCGCTTCGAGGCCCTCTCCATCGCCTACACGCCCGCGGTGGTTGAGGTGAGCGACTACGAGAACTCCATCCGGCGGCACCAGGAGAACGTGAGTTACATCAACAACGCCCCAAACGACTGTGTGAGCGACGGCGTCTCTGTTCAGCAGAATGACAACACCAATGGTCATAGCAACGCTCTGCAGCCCATCACGTCGTTTGACTGCTCCGATAACATCGTCATGTCTCGCATGGCGGGCCGCCGCGGTCGTGTGGCGGTGGTGGGAAGCGCGAGAGGGGCGGCGGCGGCAAGCGTGGTGGCGGTGGCGGCGGCGGCGGCGGGGGAAAGCGCCACAATCAACACCGCAATCGTCACCACGGCGGCGACGGCGGCGACGAGAATAACCAAAACAGCGCCAGCGACGAGGACGCGGACGACGCGGGCGTCGGCGATTTTGTTGCCCCCGCCACGCTGCTGCTGGCCCCCGGCGACCGCGGAAAGTTCGGAGGGGAGGCGAACCAGCGGCAGGAGCATCAGCACCATGGGAAAGGCGGAAAGAAGCAGCGGAAGGGCTTCTTCTCCAAGTTCAACTTTCGCCGCAAGAAGCACGGCGATGACCAAGGCGGGGAGGGCGGCAAAGCCCGCGGCGGCGGCGGCGGCGACAGCGCCTCCTCCTCCTCCTCGTCCTCTTCTGTTATTGTGCTGAGCTCTACGACGGCGCCGCGGCTGACAAGCGCCCTCTGCGTGTACCAGCTGCACCGCGCCAGGCTTTTTAACCAATACATGAAGATCATCGACCAGGAGTCGGAGGACGTGGCCAAGATTATGAAAAAGGTCGCGAGCGCCGCCGACACCGCCAAGGAGGAGGAGGGCGGTCGGGGAGCACGGGGACCACGGTGGCAGCCACAACAAGCGAGGCAGCGTCAACGAGAGTCGGGAGGCGGCGGAGCGCCGCCGCTTTGAGCGGAGCTTCCGCAAGCGCGGTACGCTCAAAGGCAACAACTTCTTCAGCTTCTACCTCTCGCAGCAGGTCCAGGCCGCGACGGCGGAGGCGGCGACCAACAACCGCGCGGCCGACGGCGGCGCAGATAATAATAATGACAATGCCGGCCGCGGCTGGCCGCCTCAGACGTCGGGGCGGCGGCGGCGGCGGTTTCGGCGAGGACTGGAGCAGCTGGTACTACCACGACTACGAGACCTTTCTGGCGCTGCCCATTTTTGCCAACATCTCTATCAAGGAGGAGACGATTGAGGGGGAGGAGGCGGCGGAGGCCAAAGCAAAGGGGGAGGCGGAGCCCACCGCCGGCGCCGCTCCCCCTCCTCGCGTGCGCAAGACGATTCAGTACACCACCAACTACAACAAGAGCGTCGGTACGTATTTCCGCATCACCAACGTGACGGTTCTGTCCATTGAGGACAACAAGGAGAGCCTGATTCGGGCGGAGAACAAGGCCGGCAGCGACCCTCTTCACCAGCAGCAGCAGCAGGCGGGCGCGGGCGCGGGCGCGGGCGCGGCGGCCACCGGTGGCACACAGGGAAAAGATGCCGACGGCAAGCGCCACGTGTATGTGACGTGCAAATTCACTCTGGAGGGTATTCGCGCGATGCACGTGCACGACGTGCCCGCCACCCCTTTTCACATGCGCGGCAACAACCACAACAACCACCACGCGGGCGGCCCTACTAACGCTGACAAGGAAGGCGCTGCTGCTGCTGCTGCCATTGCAACTGGCGGCGCCCCCAACAGCAGCAGCACTAACACCGCGCCGCTGCTACTACTACTCCCGAGGCGTCCAACACCGGCGCCGCGAGTCACAACGCCTCCACTGCCGCGGCCGCGGCCGCCGACGCTTCTGCCGCCGTGCCCACCAAGGAGGTGGTGAGTCTGCAGGCGATCGTCCCCTGCCTGACGGTGCGCCTGCACGTCACCATCGACAACGTGAGCGCCGCGAGCGCCGTGGCCGGCGGCAGCGCCGACACGGGCAAGGGCGGGGCGGAGGAGACCAAGGCGGAGACGAAGGGCGGCCGGCGCGCCATCGACTGGGACGTGGACTGCCTCATTGACTACCTTACCGCGCGTCGCGGACCTCCGCGTGAACACGGACGCCGGCGAGGGCGGCGGCGTGCGGGCCGGCTCCGCCCTCGCGCGCGCGCACCGCAGCAGCAGCGCCGGCGGCGGCTCGGCGGCGGAGGCGGCGGAGGCGGCGCTGCTCGCCTCGGTGCCGCCCGGCGCCATCGAAGACGTCTCGCTGCTCATTAGCGGCGCCGCGCGGGAGGTGCTCGGCATCGGGCTGTGACATATATACGCCCTTGCCACACTCGTCTGCCTTCGACTTCAGTTGATTTCCCTCCCTCTCTTTCTTTCTATTATTCTCCCCGCTTCTTACCCTTTTAAATCACTTCGGTTTCAACATGTATGTATCTCTCACTATTCACGTCTATCCTTTCCTTGCTCTTCTCTATCTAATTCTCTAGTAGTCCACTTTTTCTATCTTTCGACTCTTTTTTTTTTTTACTGCCTTCGTTCGTGAAAGCTACCACATCTTTTTTTGGATGGAGAAAGGAGAAAAGTGTGACTTTCTCCAGATTGATGTAAACAATCGCCTGAATTCCATCGGTACTTTTTTTCTTTTTCTTCTTTTTCTTCTTAAAAAGCGAAAGGAGTATTTGAGCTACTAGTAGTAACTAATGCAAATGGAGTATTCTTGGTCTCATTTTCTTTCCTTGTGTTGTTGTCCCGTAGACGTATGTACATCTCTATTCAACCATAATTGTCTTTTTTTTTTTAACTTTAAATATTCTTTCCTGTTTTTGCTCCTTGTTTCATGGTTCTCTGCGCGCTCTTTTTTCTTTTTTCTTTTTTCTTTTTTCTTGTTTTCCTCTTTTTTTTTTTTGCCTATACACGCTCTTTAGCACGTCGTGTGTATGTGTGTGCGCGTGCGCCTGTAAAGAACTCATCTGTGCCTCTTTTTTCCCCCTTCCTCCTCCTCCCTCTTTTTCATGTATGCTTATTAGGATAAACAAAATATTCATCGTTCTTACTGACACTCTGTTTTGTGTTGTTTCTCATTCTGTCACGCCGCGCGCGAATAGTCATTAAAACTTACGAACACAAAAATAATTTAAAAGTGGGGAAAAAAGGAAAGAAGAGATGTATAACGTGTGTGCGGCCTCACAATGGTTACATCCGTGAATGAGAGGAAAACTCTGCGGCGTCTCAAACTGTGTGCCCCACCTCACTGTCGGCAACCACAAGCTTCCACTCAACTTTTGCACCCCCACGCCTGTTTTTACTTTGCGTGTGTGTGTGTGTGTGTGTGTTTAGCATTTTTGATGCCTCTTCGCCGTGACCCCTCTCCCCTTTCGTTTTCTTTCGCTCATTGTCATTTTTTTTCTTCTTCTTTTTCTTCCTCTTCCTCTTCTAACAACGCATCAACAACACCGCAGTTTTATTCGCTCTCTCTAGCAACAGCTATCCACTACTCTCCACTCTCCAACCACCACACCCACAACAACACCCCCCAACAACAACACACCCCCCCGCAGCCATGGGCGGATTCTGCAGCAAGCCGGACCCCGAGAAGATGGCCAAGGACAAGGCCAAGCAGGAGCAGCGCGAGGCGGAGCGTGACGCCAAGAACGAGGTCAACAAGGCCGAGCGCGACGCAAAGCGCGAGGTGAAGAAGGAGGTCAAGGAGGAGGTCAAGGAGGCCGTTGACTCGTAATGCACACACACATAGTTTGCCCACTATTATTATTATTGTTATTGTTATTATATTATATATATATATATATATATATATATATATATATATATATATTTAAATTATTTATTCTCGCATCCTTTGTTCCGTCCTCTGCGTAACCCTCTTTCTCTTTGGTTGTCAATAGCACAGCAACACAAGAGCTTGCGTAGAAAACTCAGAGAAAGAGTGTATGTATGCGCTGAAATAAGAGTAAACGATAGAAGGAAAAAAAAGTCCGACAACTCCACTGTCTAAGAAGAAAAAAAAAACGAAATGAAAAGCCTCATCAATGAATAAGAAAAAAAAATAAATGACTCAACCAAGTTCCCCAACCGTGTCGACAAAAAAAAAAAAGAGGCCAAGCAAAACGCTCAATTCAAAACTGTACCCTTAATTTTTTTTATCTTTTATTTTTATTTCGAGTTTTTTTTTATTCATCTTCATATTTCTTGCACTTTTTTTTTTTTCATTCTTCATTTGCAGAAATCGTGAGTGGGGAAAAGGATACCTGTTGCCTGATTTCTCGCCCCGCGCAGGTACTCGGATAATGCTTGGAAAATAGATGAAGCAAAATGTACAGGGCTAACGCAAGAAACAATACCTTCCCCCCAAAGAAAATGAGAAAGAGGGAGAAAGAAGACCGAATGAAAAAAAAAAAAGAGTGCCCATAGTAGTACATCTTCTGATGAATAAGAGAGAGGAAATGCGAATGAAGTGTGCCTATCATTTCCCGTCACGCACTCGCAGAGTCACAGGTATGTTTGCTTGTGATTCCGTTCTCTCCTCTTTGTCTCTTTGTCTCTTTGTTTCTTCCTCTCTCTCTCTCTCTCTCTCTCTCTCTCTCGTTTTGTCGTTTCTTATGATTTATCTCTTTTTCATTTTCTCCATTTTCTTCACTTTTTCCATCCACATTCTGACTTGAGCAACATTTTTCCCTTTTCCCCAGACGCTCACATGTGCAGCACACCCAATCTTCGCTTATTGCGTTAGATTTGATTTGCTGTATTTTTTTTTTTGTTTCAGTCGATCTGATTCCTTGCAAATTCGGTCATTTGCTCATTCTTCTTTTCTAAATCTGTATGAATTTTCGTTTGTTTTTCCCTTTTTAAAGGAAAGTAATAGTGATAAAAACAATAACTCATTTTTTCTCTGAACCTTTTCATTCGTTATTTTTTTTTGTTCCAATATGATTTGTGCTTTGTTGTGCCTTTTTTTTCTTTTAGACTGAAAGATCTTCTTGGGAGTGTTTGTGTCCTCCATGAACTTTCTTTTCTAAAGCGCAAACAACACAAAAACCAACACAAACACACGTCTTGCTAAAACACACACGCAGAAAAAACAACAACACAAAACAACCGCAAACGCCCAGCGAGAGTTCAATCTTCTCTCTCTCTCTCTCTCTCTCTCTTTTACGTCAAACGGCTCAACATGATTTTTTTTTGTTTCATTTTTTTTTATTTTCTTTTTTTTTTGTTATTGTGTTTTAATAGTGGCAGTATAGGTATCGTTCCTGTTATTCTGTAAACGTCCCCCACCCCTCCATCGCCACCGTACGTGTGTGTACTTACGACCACACGACAGCAAGTGGAGAGAGCACATGCGCTACGGCTGACGCAACGGCTGTGGAAGGCTCTGTACTTTACGGACGCGCACACGTGTGTCTGTACCTTATTCTTTCTCTCTCTACACCCACGCCCACACGGATCTGCCCTGTTTCGTATCTCATTATGCGCCATTTTGAGTGCTCTCCTCAGCACGCATTTTCTTCCCCCTCCTCCCCTTTTCCTCTCCATCACTTCGCAGTTTAAAGCTATTCCTCAGTTTTCCTAGAGCTATCCACTCTCAAACCACCACCACACTCCAACAACACCCCCCCCCCCAACAACAACAAAACCCCCCCGCAGCCATGGGCGGATTCTGCAGCAAGCCGGACCCCGAGAAGATGGCCAAGGACAAGGCCAAGCAGGAGCAGCGCGAGGCGGAGCGTGACGCCAAGAACGAGGTCAACAAGGCCGAGCGCGACGCAAAGCGCGAGGTGAAGAAGGAGGTCAAGGAGGAGGTCAAGGAGGCCGTCGACTCGTAATGCGACTGTTTTTTTTTGCGCACTTTTGTTATTATTATTATTATTGCTTGGAAAAGAAGAAAAGAACTTACTATGAATTGAGCTGAATAGAACGAATTTATAAGAAAAAAGAAAAAGGTAAGAGATAGTCACATGATTCGCACTCTTTTTTTTCTTAAAAAATTCTTCTTGTTGACTTTCTTCATCGTATTCTTTTCATAACATATTATTTTTTGTTATTATGATATTGCAAATGGACGAGACGAAAACATATAGAGGAAAACAGAGACTGCGTTACACCGAATAAAGTGTCCAACTCTCTTCTCTTCTCTTTTTTCTGTTTGTTTTCCCACCAACTCGTTGTTCTATATCCTAATTTGGTTAACTGTTTTTATTTTTATTTTTTATAATTTCTTATGTCGTTTTTTTTCCTCCCGCCTTTCCCGTCACCTGTGTGAAGCAAATGAGGATTCTTTTTATTTATTTATTATTATTTAGAACATTAAGCGAAAAAGAATACCCCTCCCACACATCTGATCATTTCCTGTACTCATTTCTAAGTTTTCTTTTCTTTATCTTTTCCTCTTTTTTTTTTTTTGCGAAAGATTTCTTTCTGTCAAAAAAAAAAGAAAAGTTAATACGAAAAAAAAATGTCATCAGAAGATGTTTCAAATCGAACCGTGAAGAAAAAGTATTCAATTCTTGTGCTTGTTTTTTTTTCCCTTGCGGTTTTGCATCTCATATGTGACTGTATATATATGTGTGTGTATGTGTGTTTAAATTGAAATTAGTGCTCCGCCCCGACAGAATCGATAACGCTGGAGCTATCGCATGCTTCACCCCTTGAATCTCTTCTCTCTCTCTCTCTCTCCAATCCTTTCTCTTCCCCCCCTTTCTCTCCACACACACACACACACACACACACACACACACGCATATATATATATAGATTTACCCTATTTCCTTTTCCTCATTCTACTCAGCTACCGTTTTTTCCGACTTTCAAGGAAAATACAGCCCCCACCTCCCTACCACTCCACCCCACACCGCAGCTCACTACAACTACAACTACTACTAGTACTAGTACGCTCTTAAGAAAGAAAAAAAAGTCAAAGACAAAGAGAACAAGCAATCCACACAAGCTTTTTCTCTACCTCTTTTCAACGCCAAAGCCAAACCAAACAACCAACCAATAAAAAAACTAACCCAACCAACCAAACTCTATCATAATGGGCAACATCTGCGGCAAGGCCTCCGACAGTGCCGAGAAGGACTTTGAGAACGCCAAGGCGAACGCGGCCAACGACTGGGACAAGCAGAAGAACGAGTGGCAGAGCGAGGCCGAGAAGCGTCTGCGGGAGGAGGCGGAGGAGCAGAAGGCCAATCTCGAGAAGGAGAAGGAGGAAGCGCCTCGCCGAGCTCAAGCGCCAGGGCGAGGACTACTACAACCAGCACAAGGGCGACGTGGAGAAGGAGTTCGAGGCCAAGAAGGACGAGATTCAGAAGCAGCTGGAGGCTAAGAAGCAGGAGCTGACCAACAACAACAACTAGAGAGCCAAAGTAAATAATCAACAACAGAGGAGAAATGATAGTTTTTAAAGAGCAATATCGTAAAGTAATGTAAAAAAGAAAAAGAAAGTAAGCTGACAATCTAAGGATAAAATGAGGGCGAAAAAAGTTAATTAAAAATGAATGAAAATACAAAAAAAGATGTAAGGAAAATAATAATAAAGAAGCTTTGTTCAGCACGCACTTTCTCTCTTCTCTTGTTGCTGTCAGTTGTTATGAGTCTCTCTTCCAGTTGGGCAAGCATACGTACTCTCTCACGCTCACATTCACGCGTGTACCCACGTCGAAGACGCATATATGCACTCCTGTGTGTGTGTGTGCGTGTGTGTTTTCTTCTTTCCTACACACCGCCCTCCGCTGTCTTTCTATTGTTTTGTTGCTTCATTCCCATATATATATGGTTGTTGAGAGGTGTAACCTCGGAGGAAAAGGAAACGAACGAACAAGCACACACACACACACACACACACACACGCGCAAACAAGCAAAAGATGATTCCTCATATCGATACACAGCACCAAGCTGCTGATTTCCCCTCCCTCAAAAGAAAAAGGAAAAAGGGAACACGACATGAGAGTTACGAAAAAGAGAGAAGTTTCCACGTTCACTACTCTCCGTTTTCGTTCTCATACCATGTCCAGTTTTTCTCCCTTTTTTGTTTGTTGATCTTTCCCGAGTCCTTTTTTATTTTTGTTTTTAATTTCCATATTTTATTTCGTGTTTCTTTTTTTTTTTCTCTTTTACACTCCTTTTTATTATATTTCTTGTTGCCATCTTCTTCCCTTCTTTTGATCCTCTCTTCCAAATTAGTTACTATATGTTGTCTTGCAGAGCACTCAGGCAAGTGGGGTGAATGAGAAAAACATACACACAGAAAAAAATGAGAAAGAAAGAAAAAAAGTAAAAGAAAAAAAAAGAGAGATTCATGTAATGTAACGGATGATAAGAATGAATGATTCATTTAATACAATCCCTCTCGTTTTTTTCTTTGTCTTTCTATGTCTTCTCATTATTTCTGGCCCTTTGATTTTCTCTTTCTAAACCACCAAAGCTTGATTTTTTTTTCTTGTTTGTTGTTATGACGTATCAACTTCTTCTTTTTATCCGTTCAGTTTCTCCTTTCTTCTCTCATCTTATGTTGTCAACGGATTGAAAAGACTTTTTTTCTTTTTGGTGCCTTTCATTCTTTCATTCTCCATATTTCAGTTATTTACTACTTTGCCACTCTCCTTTTCCATTTTCACTAATGTATTTACGCATCACGGAGGAGAAAAGAAATCTAAGAGAGAATGAAAGACATTTAAACACACACACACACACGCATACAGAAGTAAATCAACGTATCATTGAAATTGAAAAAAAATGGCGCGAAAAAAGTTAATCAGAAAGATAAAACAAGAGAGAAAAACAAACGCCACCCACACCCCCACACACCGAGGCGCGAAGCAAATAAAAAGTACAATGGGGAAATAATTATATATAAAAGAAAGACAGAAAAAAGTGAAATGACAGAATTCTCAGACTTGCGCTACAATATAGATTGCCGAGGAGTCACACTTTTTTTTTTGTTGTTCACCTTTACGAAAGTGCAATATTTTCTCATCTTTGAAGGAAAAGCTTTTTTTCTCTTTTCCGCTCCCTTCTTCTTGGCTTTTTCTTCGTTTCTGTTCTTCGTTTCTCTTTTCTCTCTTTCCCTCTCTCTTGTTCCAGCAACGCTTTTGCATGAGTGCTTCTCTACGCGGCCTTGTCACTTTTCCGCTTAACTGTAGTGTGTTTCTTTGTGTTTCTTTCTCTTAAAGTTTCTCTTACACTTTTCTGTCTCCGTCGTTTTTTCTTTCTTCTTCTCCTCTGTCGTCCTTCTTTTTTGTTTTTTTTGTGTTTTCCACCGCACCTCATTTCTTTTTGTCCTCGTTCTCTCCAACTTTATAACTATATTCCTCCACGTCATCTTTGATAAACCTGACACAAGCTTCATGTTTCTATAACTTCTTATTTGTATCTCCCTTCTTTCGTTCTGTTTTTCATTTTTTTTGTTATTCTTCTCCCTTTCTTTCTTTCATTCTTTCAATTTTCGTCTTTTCTTCTCCAAGAGTGCTACTTCATAATCCCTTCTTTCCTTCCCTTTCTTTTTTTCTCCTTCATTTTTTTTTTGCTCTCTTTTCCCTTGTACCTACACATTTTATCAACGCTCTTCGTTTTTACAGTATGATGTCATTTCTCTTCTTTTCCTCTCTCTCTCTATATTCATGTATATGCGTTTCTCTGACAAAATTTCTCCCTTTTATGTATTTTTTTTCTTTGTAAGAAGAAAAGAAGAAAAGGGAATCACCGAGAAAAAAAGAGTGAAAAAGGGTTCTTGAATGTGACAATACTCATATCTTCTTTTAGTTGATTTTGGAAAAGGTGAAATGTTGATAGAAAAAATAAAGGACGAAAAATAGATGAAGTAGTTTTCGAGGAAAGGAAAAGAATGAAAAATGAAATGAATGATAAAAATGAGGAGGAGAAGAACTAACGAGTATATGTGAGTGCCAAATTGTAAATCCACTAAAATTCTAACGATATATCTTTTGGCGTCTTTTCATTCTTTTCCTGAGATTGGCAGTATTGAAAAATACGTAAAAATACGTAATAACATTAATAAAAATTAACGAAGAGAAGTTGATGCAAAGAAAACAAACAAACAAACAACACACAAACCGTGTGCAGGTAGCTGCTACTTCACTGATTCGCCTCCTTGTGCCTCTGAAGACAAGTAAGGTAGAATTTATTTGTCTCTATTGTTTGATGCACTTTCTCCGTATACCGTTTCATCCCCTCTTTCTTTTTTCCTCTTTCTTTCTTTCTCTCTCTCTCTCTCTCTTCATTTGATCCATTCTTTTAAAAAGAAAAGTGGAAAGAATGATAAAGAGAGAGAGAGAGAGAGAGAAGGAGGAAGTAAGTGAAAGAGAGGGGAGATTGGGCTGATTGTTATGAAGTGGAAGGCACGCTGTGGTGCCCTTATGATTTTGTCTATTTTTTCGTATCACACACACGCACACAAACACACTCTCGGTTACTGTTGTTGTCCCCTCATTTCTGATACCTTCTCCTCCTCTCCTCCCCTCCCCTCGGTACCCTAACCACCCGAACAACCATCAACCGACTTAACAAACAACAATTCACAGGAGTATTTTTTTCTTGTTTTTTTTTCTGTTTTACATATTTTGGTTTTCCTCCTCCTCTTTTTCAAAAGAAGAAGAAGAAGAAGAACATTCAGGAAGCAGTAGTCATTCAAAAAAAAAAAGGAAAAGAAGACATATTTTATTCTCTTCACATTTGTCCGCTCTTGTTTTTTGTTCTTCTTATTCTCACACGTGAACACATATATACGCACGCGCGTACACCACCCACTTACAGATAGAGAGAGAGAGAGAGTGAGAGTGAGAAAGAGAGAGAGAGAGAGAGAGAAAGAGAGAGAAAAGAGAAATGAGCAGCAACACCACAGGCAGCAGCCCGTGGGGCGGCCTGCGGGGCCTCAATTTGCATGAAGGTCTCGCACGGGTGCTGACACCGTTTCAGAACGTCAGCGCGTACAGCCCGCCGGCTGCTGCTGCTGCTGCTGCTGCTGGCACTGCGCTGCCCAACACCGCAAACGCTGCTGCTGCGGCAGCGCATCACCATAATAATAATAATAACAACAGTGGTGGTGGTGGTGGGGGAGATGCTGCCGGCGCTGGCTCTAACAACAACAACAATGGTAATAATAAAGATAACACCGCCAACTTCTTCTTCTCCTCCCTTCACCACCGCGTTCTCTCCAGCACGTGCCGCGACTTTTACGACGTTTTAGTCGACGGCCGCAGCGCGACGGGCAGCAGCGCGCTGGGCACCGCGGCCTCGGTGTGGACCCGCTCCAACGCCCTCCACAGCGCCAACAAGGATCATCATAATAATAACAGTAAAGAGAGCCAGGTGGGGGTGTACGGCACGCGCGCGGCGGTGTTGGATCGGTCGCTGCTGGTGGTTTTCTATTCTCTTCATTGTCTGTTGAGCAGTCGGCAGGCAATGCGGGCGGAGCGGCAGCGCTACGTGCGTGTGTCATCGCCGCAGCCCGCCTTCTTCTTCTTCTTCTGCTGGCGCTGCCGCCGCCGCTGCTGCCGCTGCTGCAGGGGTCAATCATACTGCCACTGATGCCTCCTCTGCCGCCCAACAACAACAGCAATAATAATACCACAACCACAACCACCACCACCGCCAGCACACCGAGTGGGGGCAACATCACGGGTGTGATGCCCTCTTTGCACATTCCGGAGGTGGTGCTGTTGATTGCGGAGAGCCCCGAGCAGGCGGCAGCGCTTCATCGGCTGCTGCTCTCTCGCATGCCACCCGCCTCCGTGCACGCCGCCGCCGCCGCCGCCGCCGCTTCCCACTCAAACACCAACGCTGATAATAACAAACAACAATAATAACAACAGCGCAGGCGAACAAAACGGGTCAGAGGGCGCAGGAAACCCCTCCGCGGGGGCGTCCAACATCAATAATGTTGTCAACGGCGGCAGCAGCAGTCTGGCGGCGCTGCTGCAGGTAGAGGCCGTGCTCATCGCTGATGGCGACCAGCCGCCTCTCAAGCCGCTGACAAAACAGCACCAACTTAACAAGGAGATCATCCGCCAGCACATGCAGAGTGTCGCTGCTGCCGTCAAGGACGCCGCCGCCGCTTCTCTTAATGCCAACGCTAACAATAACAATAATAATAATAATGACAACAATAACAATACTAATAATAATAATAATAGTTCCTCCGTTGGCCCCGTGCGGCCTGGGGCGGAGGCGGTGGTGAAGGGCATTCCCCGCGGGGGCTACGTGTGGGTGACGACCCTCAGCAGTATCGAGCGGTGGAATCTACCGAATATGTGCTACAGCCCGTGGTATCGCGAGACTCACGGCATCGGCGGAGCCGTCGCCAACGGCAGCAGCGGCAGCGGCAGCGGGGGCGCGAACAATACGAGTAATAACAATAATAACAACAACAAGGGCCGTAACGGCAGCGGCAACAACAGTAACAGTAGCGGTGGTGGGAAAACGTTCAGCACGCTGCCGTACATGCTGGAGAAGGGTGACTTGCCTCTTATTCACGTCGCAGCAGTGGTGGCGCAGGACGTGTATGCGTCCATGTACGGGACCGGCCAGCCTCCTGCTTCCTCTTCTTCTTCTTCTTCTTGGGGTGGCCATAGTAACAACACAACGAGTAATGCCATCACGTCCTTCCTCGCCGCCGCCGCCGCCGGCAGCGCACACCACCTTAGCCATCGCGTCGGCACCACCACCGGCGGCGGCAGCGTCAATAGGAGCGCCGCGCTTCACGAATTGCTGCGCAGCGTGCGCACGGCCGCGACACACTACGAGCCCTTCTTCAGCAATCCGACTTTCCCGTTGCTAGCCAACTCTGTCGCCGCCCTCGCCGCCGCCGCCGCTGCTGCCAGCCCCCCTTCCTCTTCTCCACCCCCGGTGCTGGCGCCGGTGCCGCCTTTCCCAAGGCGCCGGCCAGCGGCAGCGGCGCTGCTGCAGGGGGCTCTGCAGGGGGAGGGTCCCCGTCCCCCTCGCCCTCTTCGCCCAACAGTGCTGTTGCGAGTGCCTACGACGCGTGTCGAGAGCCGTTTGGCGCCGCCGCCGCGCTGCACGCCCAGCCGCACGTGATGCTGCTCGTGCTGGGGCCTCTGCTTTCCCTCCCCGCCAGCGACCGCGTGCGGCTGCTGAGCCGGCGGCGGCGGCGCTACTACCCGCTGCTGCCGCTGCAGCACGTCCCCTCCGTCGCCGCGGCGCTGATTAACCGCTGCCAGCACCCCCACCTGACTCCCTCTTCGTCTTTGTCTTCCTCCGCCGCTACCGCCGCCGGCAACAGCATCAACGGTAATAATAGTAGTGGTAACAGCGCGGCGGCGGCCTCGGGCGGTGGCGGCGGCGGCAGCGGCGTGCATCCTAGCCTGCTGCTGCCGTCGCAGTGCGCGGTGCGCTGCGTGAACATCATGAGTCTGAACGACGCCGACAAGCTGGCGCAGCTGCAGGAGCTCTTGACCCGCTGCTGCCAGCACCAGCCGGCACCCACAGGCACCACAGCTGGCGCGCGCGCGGAGGGTATCGTAACTAGCACCAGTCTCAGTACTAGTAACGAGGATGGGTGTGCCGCCGCCGCCGCCTGTGTGACGTACCGCCGCGTGCTGCTGCTCGTACGTCTCTCACAGATGGCGGAGGTGCAGCGAGCGATAGGGCGCTGGGGACTCTTTGGCGTCCCGCCCGGGGCCTCCGCCTCTGCCGCCGCGGCATCGTCATCGGCAACAACAACAACAACAATAACAGCAACAGCGTGGGGTAACAGTGAAAAGGCGACCCGCAACGCGCACGCCACCGGCGGCGGCCGCGTATACTTCGCGGACCCTTCCTTGTCCGCCGAGCAGCTGGAAAAGATTCTTCTCGCCTTCACCTCCGACCCGGCGGCGGAGAGCGGAGGCAGCGGCGCCACCCCGGCGGTGCCGCCGCCCGCCCACGCAACTGCTGGTGGCGCCCGACACCTTCACCGGGGTCGATCTGATGGACGTGGACTTGGTGGTGCAGTACTCCCCGCCCGCCATCCCGCCGTCCGAGGCCCAGGTGCAGCAGACGCCGCAGACGCCGCAGACGCACCACGGGATCGCCGCTGGCATCACGGCGGCAAACAGCCAAAATAATATTAATAATAATAGTAATAATAGTAACAACATCGCAAGTAGCGCCGACGCGGCGGCGATCAGCGCGGCTATCATGGCCGACGTGCGCAGTAGCGCCGCCAGCAACAGCAACTACGCGAGCCCGGTGGTGAATTTCCTCCACAGCCACAGCGCGGGCCGCCCCGTCTCGGCGGAGGTGGCGGCGGCGCTCGCGGGGGCCGCGTGGAAGTCGTTCCTGTCGGTGCTGCACACCACCGTCGACGGCGAGCTCGAGATGCTGCGCTCGCTGTGCTCCAACCGACACAACTCGGTCGAGAACATCCAGAATCGCATGGCACAGCTCAACGGCGGCCTCGCGTGCCCCTACCCGCCCGCCCACAGCTTCTGCCACGGCAGCGTTCCGCTCACCGCGGCCAGCCTCGCGGCGCTGGGCGGCGGAGGCACTGCTACGGCCACTGCCACCCCCGCGTCCTCGCCGTCGCCGACCTCCGTTTCCACCGCCTGGGGCGCGACAGCAGCAGCAACAACAGGGAGTGGTAATAATACCAATAATAGCAATAACAACAACACCTCCTCCTCGCTGGCGGTGCGCCGCCCGGTGACGCTTCTCTGTCTCGCGGAGCCGGCGGAGCTACCCTTCGCCGCGCGCGCGATGGCGCAGTACCTATACAGCGGCGGCGGCGGCGCGCTGCCCGCGTGCCTGCGCTGCCCCCTGCCACACGGCCCACCTGATCCCGAGGCGGCTGCTTTCCACAAGAGCTGCAACAATTTGGTGTGTAACACCGCGGCGGTCTCACCCAGCCATAACAACAATAGTAACAGTAATAATAATAATAATAGTGCTAGCAGCCAGAATGTGAGCTCGCCCATGTCGGCGGTGGTGGCGGACGTGTCCCAGGCGGCTCTGGTGCCCAGCGCGCTGCTGCACTCCTCCTCCGCCCTCGCGCCGCTGCCGTTTCTCAACATTTCCCCGCAGCACCCGCTCTTCCTGACCCTCGTGACAGGGGAGCCGGTTACCACCGTCGCCGCAGCACGGACGGGGGCGGGGCTCCCTACCGGCGGCGTCTCTACTCTTCCCCTGCCGTCGCCGTCATCGGCCCTCCCCGCCGCCGTTGTCGCCGGCCCTGCCGCCGGGGGCTCTGCGCATATCACCACCACCACCAACAATAGCAATGACACGACCGCTGGTAGCGCCGGCGGTGCCCAGTGGTGCGGCCTGGAGCCCCCGGTGACACTCCGCAAGGTGCTGGACGCCAAGATGGCCAAGGAGAAGCACACACAGCAGCGCCTCGTGGCGAGCGAGCCGATATTCAAGGCCGACCCGGCAGCGATGCGAGTAGCGATGCCCTACCGCCTCGTACCTTTTGCTTCTGCTTCGGGCAAGAGTATTCATAATAATAATAACAATAACAGTAGCGCGAATGCGGCCGGCAGCCACCGCGCCTCCCCCGCCTCTGCCGGCGCCGCGGCCAGGGCGGGAGGCGCCGCCTCCGGCAGCGGCAACAACAATACCAGCAACAACAACAACAGCAATAGCAAGAAGGATAATATTTCGAGCAACAATAATAATAATAACAGTAAGGGTGGAAAGGGCACGCAGCAAACTGCTGCTACTGCTGTTACTGCTGCTGCTGCTGCCAAGACAGCTAGCGCTGATACGAATAGTAATAAAAGTCCCACGACTCAAAACAACAACAACAACAGTGACGGCGCCAACGCGAGTGAAAACCACTCTGGCGGGGAGAAGAAGAAGAAGAAGAAGGACTTCTTCAAGAATAAGAAGGAAAAGGCCAAGGAACAGAAGCAGGCCGCCGCCGCTGCTGCTGCCGGTGGTGGCGGCAATAACAACAATAGCAACAATAACAACAATAATACTAACAACAGCGCTGCTTCTGCTGTGAGCAGCTTAGCCGCCATGGGCATCAGTGTGAAGAGAAAGTAAAGGAAGGAGGGCAACACACACACACACACACACACACACACACACACACACACACACACACGCAGAGGGAGGGGAGGGGTGGGGGTGGGGGTATGTGTGTCTCTCTTTCTCTCTTTTTCTCTCTGTTTCTCTCTTCTCCTCTCTCGTTGTGCGGTACTTTTCACTCGGTACGACATATTTCGGTCTTCTTCACGGACGAGGAGACAGAGGCGCACACCACAGGGGGCGCGGGGCCGGTGTGGCGAGGGGGACGCATGGGAGGAGAGAGAGAGCATGAGACAGAGAGAGAGAGAGATGGGGAGAGGGACACACGCGCACTCAGCAACGCAAACAAGCGTAGAGAATCAAAGGAAGGCGAGAATGTGAGGGAGGATGAGAGAGTGAGAGTGAAGAGAGAAAGGAAGGAAGCGAACATACCAGAGAAAAAAAAGAAGCGAGTTTCTTCGCTTCTTTCTCTTTTTTTTCACTCTTCTTTTCTCTCCATTTCGCATATCCCTTCCTTTTTTCTATTATTGTATCATCGTGGGCGGAACATAGATGATACTTCTCTATTTGTTTGAGTGCGTTACCTTCACCGTCCTCCTTTTCTTCTCTCTTTTCTTTCCCCTTTCATTCTCTTTATTCCCTATTCTTTCTCATCCGTTATTGTTCTTCCTAATCCACAGCACGTAGAGAAACAATTTTTTTTTTTTTCTGTACATTTTTAACGCTCTAACTTTTCTAGTTTACTTCTTTTCTTCCTCTAAATAAAAAAGTTGGTTGATTTCTCTCTTTTATTCACTCCCGAACACCCTATAATTCTCGTTGATCGGAATGGGAGGAGCACACACGTACTCAAATCATCATGAAATCTAGAAATGAAAGGTGCGCTCTTTTCTTTTTTTTTTTTCTTTGCTAACTTCATATAATATGAGACACGAACAAGTGAGAAACACACACACACACACAAAAAAAAAAAAACATTGGTGAACAAAACTTACCTTTTCTTGGTCCTCATCGCTTTACTCCTAACGAATTATTAACTTACGTTTTTATATTTTCTTGCAATTCCGACCCTTGAACCTTTTCCCACTACCTGACTAGAATTATAATTACGTGTTTACTCTTTTTTGTTGCTTTCTTCGTCTCCTTCATATTGTTTTTCCTCCCTTGTGTTGCCATTGCTAATTGCCTTTTTTTTTTCTTCTTACTTTGCAAAGGTTTGCCGCACACATACACTCTCGCTTCTCTCTCTTTCTTCATATATCATATATCACTACTGTTTTTTTTTTGTTTTAATAATCAGCTGCAGTAATACCGTAACCAACACCGTCAACAGCAACAACCACAAACCAAAAAGAAAAAAAACAAAAACGATATGCATTTCACATACTGAAAAAATAGAGAAAAAATGAGTATGACAAGGCTTGCATTTTACAAAACGCAACCGCGATGGTTGGCATGCGTGCTGATGTGGAGCTTTTGTCTCTGTGAGTGCATGTGTGTGTGCATGCATGAAAAGGAGAGAAACAACGTTATATCCACACACACATACACACACACACACATACAGACGCAGAGCGAAACATATATAGTGAGAGAGAGAAGAAAAAAGGAAGGTGCTTGCACATTGTGTTTTCTTTCTTGCTTGATATACTCACTCGTCGTACATATAATGCTTGTAACTTTTCCCTTTTTTCCCTTCTCTCTCGCCAAAACAAAAAATAAGTGCGCGTGTATGTTTGTATGTTTGTATGTATGCTGCCCTCCTTCACCTTTTTCGTTCTTTTCTTCCCACCTTCCCACCCGAATCCTGTTCCTTTCTTGTACTTCCCCCCCCTCCCTTCTACTTCCGCCATCCAAGCAACCACCACTTGCACCCAAACACATACGGATATCCATACATCTCTTCTAATAAATATTTAGATATATTTCAATTCCGTTTTCCTTTTTTCTTTGAGTCTCTCTCTTTCCCTCCTCTAGCTTCTGACTGCAATTCCCTCCTCTCTCTCCCCATTTTTTCTATATCTTTTTCATTTCTAAAATAGCCCTTTTCCTCCTCTCCAAGTTTCTTCTTTCCCCTCTAAACAAAGGCAAATCTGGTGTTTGGATCTCTCTTCTTCTAGCTTTCTCCCCCCGTTTATTGTTATTGTTATTGTTATTGCTATTATTATTATTTTGCGCTGCGAATTTTATCTTCCTTGCTGTTGTCTCTTTCTCTTTCTCTTACTTTTTGTTTAAAAAGCAAAAAAAAAAACAACAACAAAGAAACAAACAAACTTTTTTTCTCTTGAGTTTCAGTGATTAGTTTTTTTTTTTCTCTTCACTTTAATTTTTCGCTTCCCCCCCCCCCCCCGCACCTCGTTGCTTCTAATTTATTCAAGCTACTTGCTTGATTCTCTGGTACAAATTTGGCGATTTCCCCATCTTTATTGCTCTTATTTTTGGCTGCCGTTTTTCTGTTCCTATTGTTTTTTTTTTGTTTCTCTCTCTCTCTCTCTCTCTCTCTCTCTCTCTCTTTCAGTAGGCATTGTTGTTTTTTCTCCATTTCTTTTTTTTTCTCTCTCTCTTTTCTTCTCTTTTTGTTTTACCAAATCCCGTTCAACAAGGATAGGTGAATCAAACATTAAGAAACAGAAAAGGGGAAAGAATTAAAAGATACTCAACATTGCTCTCCGCTTTATTATTATTATTATTGTTATTGTTAAAATTTTCTTGTTGATTCTGCCGCTTTCACCAGCCGGAATCAGCGGTCTCATCGGATTAACCTTCACTGAAGAAAACAGCAAGAGCAATATAATAATCAAACAAAATAAAGGAAAAACTACGATAAAAAAGTTGAGGGTTATAGTAGTGCATATAAGGTTATTTTTGCGTACCAATAGCTCTTCTTCTTCATCTTCTTTTCTTTTCGTTCTTTCTTCCTTCTCCATTTGCTAACGCCTTTTCCTCTCGTCATCTGCAGTTGCCGTCAGTAGGCATTACTAGCCTTGACGAAGAGGAATAGTAGGAGCACTAGGAAGAACAGATAAGAAACAGGAGAAGCGCATATACGCACGTACACACACAAACACACACACACACACACACACTCTCTCTCTCTCTCTCTCTCTCATGTCTCAGCATTCGGGGCTGAATGAGCGCTCCGCGCGCGCGGGCGCACGGCCGGTGCCGCCGCCGCTGTTCATGGCGGAGGAGACCAAGTCGCCTTCTCACGACAGCAATCATAATAATAGCAGTAGCAGTAACGGTGGCGGCGGCGGTGCACCCGACACTGCAGGAAAGCAGCAACAGCAGCAACAGCAACAACAACAAAAACAAACAGCAGCAGCGGCGGCAGCGCCACCACCGCCGCCGCCGCCGCCGATTTACTTCTCCAAAGACGTGGACGACGACACGATTGGCGTGCGCGCGGTGCTGGAGGCGGCGACGACGCCGACGATGCTCATGTGGCTCTACAACTCCTTCCGCACCGTCGCGTTCGTCTTCACGCCAATGTTCGTCATCGCGCTGCACCCCAACACGATGATGCGTCTCGGCTTCCCGCAGATGATGATCGGCTCGATCATGTCCACCGCGCTGCACCAGCCGACGGTGGGCCAGCAGATCGGCATCGTGACGTGGGTCTACCGCGGCCTCGCGCTGGTGTGCGTGCTGTCGGTGGTGGTCAACCCGATGCACCTGGAGCTGCACGAGGGCATGTGGTGGGGCGTGCTCGCCGTCGTGCTGTTCGGCTGTAGTCTCTGCACCCACGGCTTCATCCGCCGCTTCATGATTCTCTACGCCTTCCTCTACATGCTGCTCATTCTGATGCTCCACACCACTTTCATGATGGTGCCGCTCACCGCCGGCGTGTGGCTCGTCGCCGACGTGTGTATCGGCACGATGCTGGGCGTCGCCGCCAACTGCGTCCCGTTGCCGATGACGACCAAGATGCTGGTGGACATGATCACGGGGAAGATGACCGACGGCATGTCGAAACTGCTCATGGCGATGCAGTTTTACGTGTGGAGCGCCCGCGCGGTCGACCTCGAGTCCGACAGCGACGGAGACGACGACGAGGACGCCGCCAATCGTGCTGAGGGCGGCAAAGGAGGCGCCGCCGCTGCTGCTGCCGCTGCCGGCCCCCCGCGCGGCCTGCGGTGGCAGCACAAGCAGAGCGCCGCGACCGACACGGTGTACGCGGCGCAGGTCTTCTTCCAGGACGCGAGCGCCTTTGCGCTGCTGGAGGGCCTGCTCAACAACGCCATGCCGCCGCTGCTGTGGTTCGCCAACTGGGAGCCGACGGAGTTCTTGCTGCGCAACCCCATTCGGCGGCTCAAGCTCTCGCTGCTGCGGCGCGTGCTGGCGCTGATGGTGTCCGCCTTCCGTGCGGGGCAGACGATCATGCGTCTGCGCCGGATGATGGCCTCGCGCGTCAGCACCGCCGCGATGCTCAAGGAACTGCTCGCCAAGGACGAGGCGTTCCAGCGCCGCGGTGGTGATGACGGTGGTGATGATGGCAACGGCCACGGCAAGGGAGACGCCATCCACAATTTTGCCTCTGACTTCAGCAGCGGCAGCGACGACGAGGACGAGGACGACGATGACATCGCCACAAAGGACGGTCCGCCGAAGCAAAGTAATAAGAATAAGAAGAATAATAAGAAGAAGATGTCGAGGGCGGAGCGCGAGCGCCGCCGCCGCCGCGCGATCCGCGAGGAGGTGAAGCTTCTCCACGCCAACACGGAGGGATACGTGCGGCAGTTCGGCGCGGCGCTGGTGGAGGCCGTCAGCGCCCTCGGCGGAGGCACGGGGCCTGCTGCCGCCGCCGCCGCCGCTGCCGCGGATGAGAAGGAGAAGGAGAAGAAGAAAAAGAAAAAGAAGCCGGATATCAACACGCCGGAGGGGCTGCTGGAGGCTGTCGATTTTGACGGGCTGCGCGCCAAGGAAATGCTGCTGCGGCGTAACTTGCGGGTCGAGATGCTCAACTTTATCCAGCGCAGCGCGGAGAGGGAGCAGCAGCTGCAGCAGCAGCGGGAAGAGGAGGAGGCGGCGGCGGCGGCGGCTGGGGGTCGCGGGCGGAGCCACCACCAGCGCGACAGAGATGATGATAGAAGTAATAGTAGTAACGGGACGCACCCCAAGCAACGCCAGGGCTCTGGCAGTAATAATACTAATAATAGGGGTGAGGAGACCCGGCACGCCCCAGACGCACAGGCGGAGGACGAAAACGATCCTGCGTTTGACGAGTTTGGAAACGGAGGTGCCGGCGCCGCCGCCGTCGCTAACACAGGCGAAGGAGAGGGCATGCCGGCACGCCCTGGCAACGACAGCAACAACAACAACAACGGTAACAACAACGACTCCAAGAGCAACAAGAAGCAAAAAGGAAAGCAGGCTCGCATATCGTTTGCCGCGACAAAAGTTCCGAGCGCCGAGGCCGCGGCGGCCGCGGACCCCGGAAGGGAGATGCTCCGCACGTACGTTATGCTGTACGAGGTGCAATTCTTCATGATGATCTCCATGATCGCGGACGAGATCACCGGCTTCGGCGAGGATATGAAGGAGTACAGCCCTCCCGGGTGCGGCGTGCCGCTGCTGAAGCGTCTCTGGCACTTTTGGGTCTACGACCCGCTGAGTTCCTTCTGGCGGGACATGTGCGACCTGCTGATGCTGCGCGGCCCCGTGCAGGTGCGGGTTGTGAAGGACGCCGTCAAGCTGACGTGCGCCTTTCTCAGCGCGACGGCGCTCAACCTCAAGGTGTGGATGCCGCCCACCGGGCTGCACTACTTCGGCGCCACGATCATTCTCGGGCTTCCGACGGAGGAGGAGACGCTCTCGACATGCCTGTCGCGCATCTCTGGCAACACGCTGGGCTGCGCGCTCGGGTACCTGGCGCGGCACAACACCAACAACTTCTCGCAAGCGGTGGGGATGATCGTGTCGTTTATGTTTGCGCTGCGCATCGCGATGAACCACCCGACCTTCGGCCACGCCTTCATGTACGCGGCGACGATGACGCCGGTGGGGTACATGACGAGTCTGATGCCGCTGCAGCTCCTCACGCGCGTGCTGTCCGTCAGCTACGCCGTCGTCGCCTACCTCATCTGCTGCATGATCATCTTCCCCAACAACCCGATCAAGATTCTCGCGGGATACCGCGCCAAGCTTGCCAAGGCGCTCAGCGAGACAGTCGACACGGTGGCTCTGCTGGCGCGCGAGCCGGTGGCCGGCACCGGCGCGGACCCTTTTACCGTCATCTCCTACGGCGGCGACGCCTACGCGGCCGCCGCCTCCAAGAATAATAAGAGTGGAAAAGGCACGGCCCCCATTGTGGTTGGCGCGGAGGGACGCGCGCCGCTGGCGCCGGGCAGCCCCACCAACCCCCTCGCATCCTACAACGGTAGCAGTACCGGCAGCACCAACGACAATAATAATAATAATAATAATAATAATAATAACCTTCCTAATGTGATGGGCCCCCCACCGCTGCCGGCAATAACAACAACGAATAACGCGGGCCCGCAGCGGCAGCAGGCGGGGGCCGTGATGCTCTACTCGCCGAGCCCCCGCGTGCTGGAGCTGTGCGGCGAGCTGAACGTGCGGGTGGGTCTGCTGCGCCGTCTCTACGCGCTGTGCAACAAGTGGACCCCGTTCGCGGCCTCGCAGAACGTCATTCGCGGCATGGACAAGTTCCCCGAGGCCGCCTCCGCCGCCCTCAACTCCCACCACTCGTCGCTCCTCGCGCTGGTCGAGATGTTTGTGTTTGCGATGCAGCTGCTGCACAGGCCCCGCAGCCAGCCGCCGGAGCCCAGCATCGCCGCCCTTTTTGGCGACGTCGATAACAGCAACGCAAAGCAGAACAGGCGCAAGGTCGGCGACTACATAAAAGAAGAGGACGAGGATGATTATGAGGACGGCGATCACTGCCTGGCGGAGCGCTTCCCCGTGCTGGCGGAGGTGCTGCGCCGCTTCGCCGACACCGTGCGGATGCTCATGCAGGACTACATCAACTCGATGCAGTGCAGCCGCACGTTTTCCGCCGCGGCGTACTTTGCTCATATTGGCGCCGCGCAGCGCCTGAATGAGGACCTGTCGGCGGTGCTGGGGTACTGCCACGCGCGCCTGCGGGAGTCGATAGTGCGCGGCGCCGCGCGTCTCGCCGACAGCGGCGCGGCGGGCAGTGACGACGACGAGGGGGAGGATGGGGGAGGCCCCGGCGGCGACGCTGCCGCCAATTCGAGCCCACGGTACAGCACGGTGCGCCGCAGCCGCCTCAACAGGGGTACAACTACTACTAATAATACTAATAATAATGAGAACAACAGCAGCGGCAGCGGCAGCATTCAGATCGACAGCGGCACCGATGACGGCGACGGTGAGGAAGAGGAGCTGGCGCTGACCCTCCGCCAGCTACGGGAGGAGCACGAGGCGCGTTTCGGCAGCCCCGGCGGGGAGCCCAGCGGTGTCTTCACCGGCGGCGATACCAACCAGGTCCTCTTTAGCAACAACGCCAGCTTTAATAATAATAATAACAACACGTCCTTCGCGATGAACCACCAGCCGTCGAACAGGGCGCAGGGGGTGGCGGGGACCGTCAGCAACGGCGTGAGCGGCATGGACGGCCCCTCGGCCTCCGTCTTCGCGCGCCACCGCCACCACGCGGGCGACGCGTACGACGTGGCATACTACAGCACCGGCGCCGCGCCGCCGCCGCCGCCCGGCAGCGAGCTCCCCCCCAGTCGCGTGAACAACGGCAACAGAAATAACAATAACAATAACAACGACAACAACCATGCGAGCGCCCCCATCTCGGTTGTCTCCTCTCCGCGCGCTGGCGATTACACCAACAATAACAGCATGAGCGGCGCCCCGCCGCCTCTGCCGCTGCCGCCGGCAGCTGTGGGCGGGGAGGAGCCGGCGAGTCCGCCGAACCAGTCGTTTCTGCTCGACCCTAGCATGTCCTTCGCTGGCCGCTATCTAGAGGCGCGGCTGCAGCAGTCCTCCACCGTGCGCCGCCGCCGCCAGCGGCAGAACCAAAACGGAAACAATGGCACGCCGCCGCTGGCGCCGAGCCCGACGCCCCCAACACCCTCCCCGCGCCTCTCGGCGACCCCGCGTGATAATAACAATAATAATAATAACGTGACCAGCAACCCCGAAAGTAACGCCGCGAGCGTCAATGTGTCCTTCACCCGCCGCGCTACCGGTGCGAACCACGACGTCGCGCTCTTCCGCAATCAGAACGCGTCGGTTATTCTCGATGACGCCCAGCACTTCCAGTATCGCGTGAGCGGCAGCCGGCCCGCGCACCCCGCCCGCCGCCGCACCTCTAACCTCCCTACTAGTGGCGGAGGTGCTAACGGAGGCGGTAACGGCGGCACTGCCGTGTACAGCGCGCAGGAGCAGCAGGAGCCGCAGCAGTTTCCTTCCGGGGAGATGATGGATCGCGACACCGACCGAAACGAGGAGGAGCCCGTCAACTGCTTCCCCTACACGCTCGACGAGGACCCCGAGGCGGAGCTGCGGCGCCGCCTGCAGCGGCAGCAGACGCAGTACGAGGAGCAGCAGCGGCAACAGGCGAACAGCGCCTCTTCACCCCCCTCTCCCCACAACAATAACAAGAACGATAAGAATAAAGACACGGGTGGTAACAACAACAATAACAACAACAACAATAATAATAATAATATGTGGCAGCAGCAACAGCAGCAGGCCCCCCGGCGCTGGGTGCCCGTGTACACCGGCCCCGGCTTCAGCTACCGCGAGGACACACTGGACCTGCCGGCCGACACGGACTTCCAGGCGCTCGTGATGCTTCTCGCCGCCGCCGGCAACATTCTCACCGACATCACCGACTCCGCGGCCGCCGTCATCGCGATGCAGCGCTACGCGGCGCAGCTGCACGACAGCGCTTTAATTGCCCCGCTCGCGGACAAGGTGGAGGCGTGCGTGACGGCGCGCGTCGCTCGCAACTACAACACCACCCACGCCTACAGCCGCCGCGATCCGCAGACGGGCGTCAAGACACCCATCCCGTGGCAGCAGACCCACAACTACTACAATGGGGGCGATGATAATAATAACGGCAGGAGGCGCGGCGGGAGTGTATGGGCGCTCAGACGCGTGCTCTTCTTCTTCTTCCGCCGCCGCTGCCGGCCAGCATCAGCATCAGCGGCAGCGGCGGCGCGGGGGCTCCACTCACCGCCCCGCGCCAGACCAGCAAAGCGGCAGCGGCCGCTCGCCCTACGGCTCCGACTCCTCTACCACCGGCGGCGGCGACACCACCACCACCATCATAATAATAATCGTCATGGCGGCGGCGGCGACGATGACCAGGCGCCGCTGCCGCTGCGGCGGGTCGGCAGCGGCGGCGGCCACAGCGTCCCCCCCGCCTCCCGCACCTCCACCCTGGCTCCGACGTTTCCCACCACTAATACCGCCTCCTCCTCGCACGGTCGGCCCGCAGCCACGGCGACCCGGGGGCCACCGGTCAGGTCAACATGCAGGCAGATGAGTGGGGAGACTGGCGGGTGTAGAGGGAGGAGGGAGAAGAAGAAGGAGCAGCGTGCGGTACATTCGCTGCTTCTGATGCTTCTGATGCTTCTGATGTTTTTTTTTTTTGTTTGCTTGCATGTATATTTCGCTTTTCGTTTTTCTTTTTTGCTTGCCCGTACGTTTTGCGTTTGTACTTGTGCGTTTGCTTTTCCTCCTTTCTTTTTTTCTACGTGCTTTTTTTTTTGTGCTTTCAAAAGAACAAACGGGAAGAAGTGTCGTTTCCGCTATCTCGCATTTTATTTTTCCTTGCTACTTATTATTATTGTTAGTTAAAAAAAAAACACACACACACGCTTTTGTGCAGCGGCGACGCCTGTTTTTTTCTCTCCTTTTTCTTCCACTTCTATTTGCTCCTTCTTCCTTTTTTTTTTTTTTACTTTGCGTTCGCTCGATGGAAGCGTTATAACACGCGCCTCTCTCTTTTTTTTCCCCCCCAACACCACTTCACTTGCTTGTTTGTTTCTGTAGGCCAGTGAGTGTCTGTAATTGGTTGTTCCTCCTCCTCCTTCTCCTCTCTCCCATACACACATACATACAACACACAAACAGACGGGAGAATGAAAGCAGATGGCCACACTCGACCGCGCTCGTTCTCTCGTCATTCTTTTCTTTTCTTGTTCTTTCCCCCTTGCCACCTTCTTGAGGGTCAAATAAAAGTCAACTAAAAACCTAAAACACTTCTTTCCGATCAATGATATTACTCGTATTGCCATTTAAATGCTTATATTTTTTGTGTCTTTTTTTTTTTCTCAAAATCATATCTTTTTTTCTTTTTTTTTTTTAAACAAAAGCTCCCCCCACCACTTACATATGTTCGTCCACACAAACAAATATATACAGACACATATGCAATACCACCTTATTGTTCGTTTGCAAATGAACTGTTACGCGTAAAAATAAGTAAATACATAAACGTAGTCCACTGCTACCACTGCGGGAAAAACACACACACACAACGGGCATAGCCTAAAAGGTCTTGACAAGAGGGGGACTGAGCAGGCGCCCCCATTACTCTTGCACGAGTCGAATGTCAACAATAGTAACAGAATCAAGTCCAATAACAGCATAAAGAAAAAAACAACAACACATGTACTTGATTCTGCGACATTTCTTTTTTCAATGATTTATTATTGCAGAGAGATACTCTACCTACCCCCAAAGTACTGCTGAGAGAGAGATGGAGATATATAGAGAGAAGGAGCGAGGCAAATGATGTTCTCCCCACGAAAGTAACACCTTTCATCACTTTACCCTCCCCCCCCACACACACTACCGATACCTATACCTAGCACTCCACCACCGTCTGATTCTAAGAACACTAAAACTATCGCAACACATACGAACAATTGCAGACACTCCCGCTTCTCTATTCTTCGTTTGTCTGTCTGTCTGTTTCTTTTCCTGCCTCTTTATCTCCTTTGTAAGTTTTTCCACTCTCCTTTTTTTTTCTCTTCTCTTCTCTTTTCTTCTTCTTTTCTTCTTCTTCTTCTTCTTCTTCTTCTTCTTCCCTTTTTTCCACTTTTTTCTTTTCTTTTCTCTCTCCGTCAATGTCGCACGTAGACCCCGCGGCGACGCAGAGCCTCGTGCTCACAAAGCTCGAGCACGCCTTCAAGACCTACGACGCGGCGTCTAAAAAGTTCTTCACCGCTCTCAAGTCGCTGGACAGCGCGATGGAGGGCATCGCGATAGCGTTTCGCGAGCTGAGCCACGGGGAGGAGGTGGACATGAGCCTCAAGACCCGCGCCTCGGAGTTTTGCACCGCGATTGACGTCCATAAGAGCGCCGCGGGGGCGGAGGGGGGCAAGAGCAAGAGCAAGAAGGGTGGAGGCGGCGGCGCTGCTGCTGGAGGTGCTGGCGGCGGCGGCCCGAGCGGCGATGACTACTTCTTCTCGGCGTTTCTCAGCGACGTGAGCCGCGAGGTGGGCGCCGCGATGACGGCTCTGAAGGATGACATGAAGAAGCTCACAAAAGAGCAGAAGGCGCGCGACGCGGCCACCAAAAAGTACGTGAAGCTACGCGCGGAGGTGGACAAGCTCGAGACGAAACTCGCGCAAAAGAACGAGTCGATCGCGGAGAATCCAAAGTTTGCCGAAAAGGTGGCCAAGCGCGACGCGGCCAAGGCGGCGGCGGACGACGCGGACCAGCACTACACCGGCGCCTACGCGGCGTTTATTCAGCAGCGCAACACGACGGTGCTGGAGGCGGTCAACTCAACCGCGCTGCGCTCGAAACAGTACTTTGAGTGCCTCGCGCGAGTGATGGCGGCGGGGCTGTGAGATGGGAGTGAATAATGGGGGGGGGGGGATTCTGCACCTCTCTTCGTCCTCTCCCTGTCTCTCTCTCGCTTTCTCTCTCTGTCGTCTCGTGTTTTCCACTTCCTCTTCTTTCTCGTTCTTTCTTTCCCAACTGCGGTTTATCACGTCGCGTTCCATTTTTTTTTTCAAAACTTGGTTGCAGGGAGAGGAAGAAAGGAAGGAAGGAAACAAAAGCACAAAGGACAAACGGGAAAAAGCACATCATATGCAACATAGGAGTGTTGTTTCTTTTCTTGTTTCTGAATCAGTGACAACCGATTTTATTTTCTTCGTTGAGAATTGGAAAAAAACACACACACCAATTGTGTCTTTTTTTTCCTCCACCCGTTCTCAACCAGGAACATCAGCAACACCAACAAAAAGAGAGGAACAATAGTGTAACTCTATATCTGTCTTCTCTTTTCTTCTCATTTTCTCTCTTAAATTACTGTACTGTTATTATTGCTCCCCTTTTTTTTTAAAACATAGTCCGTTCATTTATTGTTATTATTATTATTATTATCCATTTCTTGCTTTTGCTCTACTATTTCCCTTTTCTATTCGCGCTTTTTATTTCTTTTCTTGTCCTGTTAGACATATCACGAAAGATTGTTACTATTACTACTAACTACTACTGTACACGTACACATATCCTGCCATTATTTGTTATAATGAAGAGTGCTGTGTTTTCTTGCTTCTTCTCGTTTATCGAAAACCGACAACAACAAAAAATAAACAAAACAAAAAATTACCAGCCATCTACTGTCCTATCCCATTTTGTGCGTATGATGCTTCACTGTTTCCTTTTTTGCGGTCTGCAAAACGAAGGAAGGGATGAAAACAACAGCAGCGACAACAACAACAACAAAACACAAGCAAACATGAGATACGTCTGCGGCCCTCTTCAGAGGTGTTTTTTTTTTTTGCGTTCTTCTCATAGTAGTGCCCTTCATTATGGCGGTAGTGCTGATGTGGAGAATCTCCTTCTCTCCACACACGCATACAACAACAACAAGAACTGCATTCAAAAACGAGAACTCCTCTCTCTCGAAAAAAAAAAAACACGTTTCTCTCACGGTACTTCAATTCCTCCTCACACAACTTTTTCTTCTTGTATTTAGCAAAAAAGCGCATGAATTTTTTCTTGTAATTGGTCTTTATTTGCTTCTTTTCTTTTCTCCTCGAATCTTTTCACTCTAGAATTATTATTTTTTTTCCACTCTCGTTGCTTTTTTTTTTTTTTGCATTTTTCTCCATACTCAAATAGCATCGAAAGGAAAATACATTTTTTTTTTTTACCGGCTCCTACGCGCCAAGTGCGATTGCAAAAGGAATTAACAACGGCAAAACGACCAAGTATTTCATTTCCCTTCACTAGATTGACATATTCAAGTCTTTATATTTAAAAGAAAACAGACACACACACAAATTGAAGGAAAAGTACCATTTCCTCCTCGCTTCTTCTTTCTTTTGTCTTCAACACAGATTCACAACAATAACAACACCATAACAATAATACAGTAAACGAAGGATAAATAAAAAAAGAAACCACGATAAACGTAGTCATCAATCACAATGGGATTTCTCAGCTGTCTCGAAAACAAAACGGCGGCCGACGCCAAAACTCAAAATAACAACAGCAATGAAAGCAAAAGCACTCAACCCACTAATAATAATAATAATAATAATAATAATAATAATAATAAAACATCGCGGGGCGAGGTGCCCCCCGTGTCTTTCAGCCCGGAAGAGCTTGCACGCCTCCGCAGCCCTTCGCCGTGCCACACAGACGTCGACTTCTCTCTCTGCCACGAACGCGCGGGTATTTACCACGATTTGCTCAAAGAGTTTGACGGCCGTATATTAAAGACATGCGTCGCGATGCAGAGCCTCACGGCGTGCCTGGAGGAGGCGAGTAACTCCTACTACAAGATAGCCCAGAGCGTCGACAACACTACCCGCGCGGGGCTGCAGCTGCAGCAGCAGCAATACGGCGGGGGTTATCACAATAATAGTAATGATAATAATAATAACAATAATAAGAGTAATGCGGTTGGTAGTGGTAATGGGGGAGGGGCTCTTGGTAGCATTAACCCCAACACTGCTTCTGCTGCCGCCGCTGCCGCTAATAATAATAAAAATAATAACAATAACAAGGGTAATCCGGGGGGCCAACAGAACCAAAACCAAAATAATAATAATAATAATAATAAACAAAATCAACAGCAAGAACAGTTGCAAAAGGGACAAAAGGGGCGGCAGCGGCGGCCGCGACGCGACAGCACCGGCGGCGGCAGTCTCCTCTCCGCCGCGCGGCTGTACAGCAGCGAGATGTGCCGCCTCCGGGAGAAGGACGGTTTTGTGCAATATAATGAGGGCATTCACAGGACCGTGCTGGGCCCTCTACACGACGTGATGGCTCTCGCGAAGAAAACGACCGAGAGTGGGGCGCAGGCGCGCAGGGCACACAAGGCTCTGGCCGCCGCCGCCGCCGCGGTGCGCAAGGAGGAGAAAAAGTACGAAGACCGGGAGACCGACTTTAACAATAATAATAATAACGATAATAATAATAATGCTTATAATAATAATAACAAGCCCCAGAAGAGCCTTGCCGACAGTAAAAAGTACCCTAAGCTGCTAAAAGAGAGGCAGGAAAAGGAGACCAAGTACCAAACGCTGGTGGCGTTTTTTTACGAAAACTACGACGAGCTGATCAACGGCGGCGTGCGGCGCACAGGGGCGGCGATGGACGCTTTTCTCGACGCCAACTCTTCGTATCTTGCGGAGCTGCTGCCGGTGCTGCTGTGCGTCAGCCCCGCCGGCCCGACCGTGTTTGAGTCGTTGATTGCCGCCCGCGAGCGCGTGTGCGCAGACGCTGGGGATATCGGCGGTGCGGGGCCGCAAAAACATATCCATCACGGACAATAATAATAATAATAATAATAATAATAATAACAGTAATAATTGTGATGATAATGGTAATAATGGAGAAGTGGTGGTGAACTTTACGAGCTTCTTCAAGCGTAATCGGATGCTAAACCCAAGCGATGATGATAAAAACAATAAAGAGGGCGAAAATGACGCCGGCAGCCCCGGATTCTCCTTCACGCAGCGTGAGGTAACGATTGACGTGGACGCGACCGATCATAATCATAATAATAATAATAATAGTAATAGTGCAGCTGGCGGAGGAGCAGAGATGGCGACGCCCGTAAAGAACAACAACTAATAATAATGTGAGTAATACGAGTGCCGCCGCGTCTCGGAGTCCAAAGACCATCATTCGATCCGATCGATCCAAAACAGCTAACAACAGTAAATACTAATAACACTCAAACAGTTTTAAACCACCATAACACTAGCACTAGTAATAATAGTAATAATAATGCTAACAATAGTGCGGCGCGTCATTATTCTGAGGAGCCAGACCCCCGACCTCCTTTGGCGGCCAACACTACTACAACTACTAATAATAATACTAATAATAACGTCTCCGCTCCTCTTGTTTCCGGCGGTGGCGGCAGCGGCGGCAGTGGCGGCAGTGGCAGTGCTGCTGCACCTCTGGGAAATAACACACAACGACAACAACAGCAACAACGCATTTCCAGTCAGAACCAAAGAGAAGGAACGCGAGAGCCTTTTGACGAGCCTCACAGCTTTAATAGTGTCTTGAATAATAATAATAATAATAATAATCAGCATCCGCAACAGCAACAACAGCAGTGGAGGAGCGCGACGGCCGATACAAACAACTATACGGTATCAGACAGCACAAACACTAATAACACTAACAACAACAATAATAATAATATGAATAATAAGAGCACCAGTAACGAGCCTGTGTCGGATTTTACCACTCAAAGACGTTCTGGTACTATGCCGGCCGCCGCCGCCCCTTACTCAAATCAGAGACAGCTGCAACAACAACAGCAACAGCAACAGCAACAACAGCAACAGGTGGAGGGGGGCCAGAGTTATCCGAATAATAATAATAATGATAATGGACTTTCCAGTGGGGAGAATACAAACGGTGTGGTGTATGATTCCGTTACCAAGCCTGGCGCTAGTGTCTAATAATAATAATAATAGCAATAGTAGGGTGGTGAGTAAGAGTCGGCCAAAAGGCACCCACACCATCAGCCCCACCTGTAGACAGCTCTGACGATTGCGATTGATTTGTTTATTATGGCTTTCTTGAAACTCTTTTTTTTTTTTTGAAATTCTTTCATTGTTTTCTTTTTCCCTCTCGTTTTGATTGCTTAGATCTTTGATATATAAAATGATTTTCAATCACTATCCTTTTTTTTTTTTGCTTCCAATTCTCCTTATAGGTATTGTTTAGATTTCTTTTCCCTCCTCTTTTTTCTTTTGATCTATTAAACTTCTTTTCTCACGTTCAACTTCAACTTCACTTTACTTCACTTCACTGTTTACTTTTTTATTCTCTAAATATTATTTTTTCGCTCTTGTACTTTCCATATTTTCTCGTTTGGATCTGTTTGACCAAACCGAGTTTGTACCTCTTTTTTTATGCTCTATCTTCAAATACCTTTACTTCCTCTAAAGGGAACACGACTAGATTGCAATCATTCACTCCTTTTCTTCGTTCAAATTATTACTATTATATATTCTTTCTCTTTATATCGCATTTTCCCTCTTCTTCTGTACGGCGCAAATTGCCTGTTATGTTTGACAGAGTAATGCGACGAAGAAAAAATAAGAAGGAAAAAATAACAAGAAAAAACAAGGGGCATAATATATCATGAGTAGATGAATTTTTCCTTTTGGCTGCTCTAGAACCAAACAAAAAGAAAAGAAAGTGCACTAGAACTACACATTTGCGGTGCTATTTTTTTTCTAAGAGATGAATGCCGACGAATAATGAAAGGACATCTTTCGGACATATATGCACCCAGTGGTTCTCTTCATTTAGTGTTTGAAAAGAAAAGCAAAGCAAAAACAAAACAAAACATTGGTATTTGTTTTCCTCATTTATTTATTATACATGCTTGTTTTCGCACTTCCTCTCATTCTTCCCCCTTCCTCTCCACCCACCCACACACGCACACACAAAAGAAAGAGTACTACCTACCAAATCCTAAAAACAGCACCATCACGACGCCCGAAAAAAAAGAGAAAAAAAAACAAAATAACTGCGAAAAGAAAACAACGACGATTTAAAAAAAGCAAAAGAAGAGCAAACAAGAAAAACAACGTACTATATAAAATAAAGACAAACCTTCATTATAAAGAAGAATAAATCAAACGAAAACAAACACAACACACGTATATAAAAAGACCCCCCCCCCCACACCCCCCACACACACAAACAAGTAAGAATGGGTTGCGAGCAGAGCTCTACAAAGGACGCCAAGACGTTCAATCAGGAACTCACGTTCCGCGGTAAAAATCTGAAGAATCTGCAGAGCGGCCTGGAACACCTCAAGAAGACCGTCAGCGAGCACATGGTGGGAATGATGAAGCTCCCCAACACCCTGTCCGGCATCGGGGAGGGCTACACGGGCGTCAACGCCTGTCTCCGCCACGGCGCCTCCTCCTCCTCCGCCGGCGGGGCCGCGGGGAACTACGGCGACGCGAGTGTTAATAATAATAATAACAATAACAACAATAGTTATAGCGCCGTTAATAATAACAATAATAATAATAATGGCGGCGGCGGCGGCAACACGCGTGTGAACAGAGGCGTTGCGCAGGCGGCCGGCGACAGCGCCGAGCAGCTCTCCGAGACGATGCGGTCCGTGAAGGACTCGGCGTACGCCAAGTTCCGGCAAGAGGTGGAGAAGAGCATCACGAAGCCGATTGACGATCGGCTGGCGGAGCTGAAAACGGTCGGCGAGAAGGCAAAAAAAGCCAACGCGGCGTGCTCAAAGTACGTCGAGGCGCGCAAAAAAGCGGAGCGGCTGGAGGAGAAGCTGACGGCGGCCGGCAAGGACGCGAGCGCGGACCAGAGCTACACCAAAGCCGTCACCGAGCGGGACGCGGCGGAGGCCAAGTACACCCCGCTGCTGAAGGAATTCGGCGCCGACTACGAGGCACTGATGCAGCGGACGCAGGAAACGGTCGCCGTCACGATGCCGCAGCTGCTGGCGCTGTCGCAGGCGTACCAGCTGGAGGTGGTGCGCGGAATGGAGTCCGTGACGGCCAACAGCCGGTACAAGTTTGACAGCGCCGCGATGGAGGAGGCGTCGCGGGAGGCGTCCTACTCGATGCCTCGCAATACGGATAATAATAATAATAATTCGTCTTCTCTTCCTGGGGGAAATAATACTAATGCTAATAATAATGACAGCAATGTGCAGATTGTTAGCCCTCCCGCTGCAAAGGATCAGCCGAGCCCCATTCGCGACTCTCGTGTGAATAATAACAAACAATAACAATAACAATAATAATAACAATAATAATGATCATCATAACGATGACGCGCCGCCGTCGTATATGGACGCTGTGGCGGAAGAGGGCATCAGCACTCGGCCTCACACACCCACACAGAATTAGCGATGTAATCGGGGAAAATAAAAGGGGAGGGGATGGGGAGGTATTTTCGAAGAGCAACGGCAAAGAAAGAAAGAAAGAAAGAAAAGTAGTACTTTCTTTTTTTTTTTTCGTTTTTTAAATTATTTTTCTTTCACTTCTCTTTTGCTCTTCTTCGGAAGAAGTAATCAAAAAAAAAAAAGAGAAAGAAGAAAGGACAAAAAGAAAAGAAAAAGAATTCTTCCTGACATACTCCCCCTCTTTCTCTTTCTCTCTCTTTCTCGATACTTCTGACTTCTTCTTTTTTCCTTTTTACTTTCCCTTCTCTCTTTTCTTCCTTCTCCTCTTCCTCGTCAGCCTTCATTCCGCATATTTTTTTTTTCTCTCGCATATGCCTCTCATTCGTTTACCACAGTCGATCGTATGTTTTTTCTTTTTTTCTCTTTCTTCTTTACTCTTTCATTTTCTAGTTTCTCTGTCCTGCCTCAGCCGCTTCTCAAAAACATACATATATAAATACGAGAACAACAGCAGAACCGAACAACAAGCTATCATACACTAAAAAAATATCATAAATAAAAAAAGAAACCAAACTACCATCCTGTATCTGAATATCTTTCCAATTTGTTTTTTTTTCTTTGACACACACAACGCACATACACATTTCTCATATTGTTATTCTTCCTTTCATAGTTTTCTTTTCTTTTATGAAATATTTATTCTTTTTGCTTTTGCTGTCATGACTCTATTCACCCTTCTTCTTTTTTTATTTTTTATTTTTTTCTTGTTTCACTATTGTCAAGCTTAGTATATGTATACATATGTGCCTTTCTTTTCTTGGAACCATTTAATTTTTGGTTTATTTCGCAGTTTAGGTTTCCCTTCAAAGGAAACTATTATTATTATTCCTGTTTTTTTCTTTTTGCGAGCTGTTTAATGGGATCACTTTACGCACTGTTAGTTTTCACTCCCTCTTCTCTCTTTCTCTTTCTCTCTTTCTCTCTCTCTCTCTCTCGTGCCACACCGATATATATATATGTATGTATACGTGTATCTCTCTGTGTGTGGTGTCTGCCGACGCAACTACGCAAACCTTACTATTTATTTACTAGTTCTCTCTTCAGTCTGGACGGCACACACCCATACCCATACCTTTCATAATAATATTCTATTATTATTGTTATCATATGTGTGTTGCTTTAAGAACCCCTTCTCCCCCCCCCCCCGAATAGTGTGTCGCGACAGAGCGACGAGAGATGGAGAGAGAAGTGAAAGAAATAACAAAAGAGGGAAAAAACGAAACTGAAGAGTTAAAAACCCTGCTGCTTGAGTAATAATAAATTTTTTCTTTTAAAAAGGAATGATATTAATTCATCATACATGATTAAAGAAAACAAAACGAACAAGGAGACCTGACTCTGCAGTCAAACACACACAAAAAAAAAACAAAAAGAAGATGAAACGTTTCAGCATACAGATTTTACGTCTACTTCAGCTAGAAAAAAAAAGTAAGACGCTGCATATGAGGCTTCTTTTCTTTCCTTTTCCGTTTGTTCAACTCTGCATGTAAATATGCTTCAGTGGGTGTGCATTATATCCTTTGTTTTCTGCTGATACTACATACACACAAGCAAACAAACAACCATGTCACACACGCGAACGTCTTTCTCTCACTTCATTCCTCCTCTTCTTTATACTCCCTTCTTCTCACTGAATTACAAGGTTTTTCTTCTTTGTTTTTCCCTTTTATTAGTTTACATTCAGAATATTTTTGTCATTTCCATTAGTTTCTGATTCTTCTTTTTCTTTTTATATATATCCACACAGTAAGACATACTTCAACTTTTCGTTGTTTTATTCATCGCATCTTATTGCTAAGACCATTTTTTAAAAGCTGTTTTTCTTTATTGTTTCCTTCTCCCCACCCCCTCCCTTTAGTTCTCTAACATTTATCGTCTCCTTATTTTTCTTCTTCTCATCAAGTCTTCCACTATAAACACAACAGCAACGACAGGAACAACCGCAAACTAACTGTACTTCGAAGTGGAAAGACAAAAGTCATTAATTTAAAAATATATATATATATATTTACAGAGAGAAGAAGGAAATAGAGAGAAAAAAGCATAGGAAAGTGTTGAGAACCTCAAAAGAATACCATCTTTTATATCTATCTATCCATATTTTAAGTTTCGATACGAGAACATTGATCTCTTTTTTTTTTCCTTTTTGTTGCTGCTTCAATTTACGAGCTATATATTACTCAGCAAGAAAGAAATAGGACGAATCAAGTACTAGACGCACACAATTTGGATAGAAACATCATTATTATTATTCATCCACAGGAATCTCCCAAGGAAGCGTCCTAAACTCACTCTCTCTCTCTCTCTTTCTCCCCCTCTCTTCCCCTCTCTCTCCTCCTCTCTCCTCCTCCTTCCCTCTCCCCCCCCCCCCCGATCACTCTTCCTCTCCCATCTACATACACCCACTCACACTCATCCACACACACCCACAGGAGGCTGAGCGATTTCTCTCTCTCCCCCCCCCTCTCCCTCCCACACACACAATCACCCTCGCGATGCCGTCGCCCACAGTGCCGCTGCGCAGCCGCTACATTCCGATTGTGGCCAACTCGTTTCTGCTGGAGACTCTCTACGGCAGCCGCTACACGCCCCACCTCGGGACCTACCCGATGCCTTTCATTTATGTAAAGACCGTCCTCCTATGCCCCTCTGTTGGTGGCCACACCGCACATCATAATCATAATGCGACTAGTAATAATAATAATAATAATAATAGTGGTAGGAGTATTAATAGCAAGGGGAGAAGAGGCGGTGAGAGGCGGCGGCAGCGCAAGAGGGGTGGTGGTGGCGACGGGGGAGTCGGAGGTGGCGAGTCTCATGTATGATAGTCAGCACTCTACAAATACTAGCAGTAGTAGTAATAATAGTAATAATAGTAGTAGTAATGTAATCGGCGATCATAGTTATGGTAATACCACCAACGCCGCCATCATCGGTCGTGACAGAAACACGTCAGTCAGAGGAATGAACAATTACGATTGCGACTATTGAATATGACGATGGCGATGAGGCCGACGATGCTATCGATAGCGAAATAACAGAAAAACAACAACAACACCAACAAGGCTATACGAAGAGCCGTGAGGAGTATAATGATGACTATCATTATGGAGAGGATTATGATGATACTGATGATGTAGATGGCAGCGCCTACGGAACAACAAAACAACAACAATAACAGCCGTCGTCGTCGCCGCCGCCGCAACGACGGCAGGGCGGAGATGCCCTACGTATTTTCCGACGGATACGGTATCGGGCCGAGCGAGGCGGCGTACCTGCTGGGGCTTATTGACTGGCTGGTGCCTGGCACGGAGGCCACGACGAAGGTGGAGCTGATGCAGTTTATCGACAGCGCCGTGCAGCGCCCCGCAGCGGCGGCGGCGGTGACGCTGACAGACGAGCCTTCACAACAGGATCAACAACAACATCATCAACAAGAAGAACAACAATCGCAAATTCCCGGCTACAGCGGTCATCTATACGGCTCCCACGCTGCTTCTTCTTCTTCCTCCTCCTCTGGTTTTACAGCGGGCGCGAGGGATAGCGGTGGTGTTAGCGGCTACGACTCCTACACTACTCATAATCATAGTAATATTAGTAATAATAGTACCATGCTGGCTGGCAGTGTGGAGGATTACTTGCACCCACACCACCACCATCACGGCGGCGGCGGCGGTGGCGCTTATCCTACGGGAGACACCAGTCATAACGCCCGGCAGCTACGCACACTTCTGAGCCGCTACGGTGTCGATAGCGTCTCCGCCGATAATACTAATACTACTAATAATACTGCTCTCAATACTCCTTCTGACAATAGTAATAATAATAATAATCATCATCATACTGCTTCTGCTGCCACCGCTGACGGTGCTGGCGGTGGAGTTGCCCCTTCTTTTCCTTCTTCTTCTTCTTCCCATTCACAGGACACTAACGCAAATGCCCTTGCTAGTGCGGGTAATGCGTTCGATAGTGCCAAGGACGGAAACGGTGGGGGCAGCAGCGCCGCGGCGGCGGAGGGGACGGCACCAGCGTCTTCGTCATCAGCAGCAGCGAGAGGTGGAAGTGTTGACGGGGGCACTGCTGGTGGTACTACTACTACTACTACTACTACTACTACTGTTGCGTCTGACGAGAACGGTAAAAACAAGAATACTGACAGCAACACAAACACCAACACTAACAACGACAACAACTTCAATAATAGTAGTAATAATAACATGATGAGTGGGGCTAGTAACGGTAATGGTAATGATCATTACGCCTCTTCATCTGGCTTCAGTGACGACAGCGACGGCGATGACTTTACCATCATACAGAACACCAAACACTACCACGACAACAACAGCAACACCGACGCTTTTGATCTCTTCAACGAAATGAATGGTCATTATCAACAACAACAACAACAACAAGGATATGCCCGTGGGGGTGGCGCTCCTTCGTATTCCGTCAACGGCCCCATCATCACCACCAGCACAGCAGCGGTCGTGCTGTTAGTGAGAGTTGGGTCAGTTTTCATCAGCTCCGCCGTCTTTCCGCAGCCGATCGCGCGAGTGCTGCTGTACGACATTGTTAAGGTGTGTCCTGGCGAATCCGACACACCTTCGCGTGCATCGACAGGCAGCGGCGGCGGCAGAGCCAACAGCCGCGAGACGAGAGGTGCGGCGGCAGCAAGAGGGCCAGCAATAGTAATAATAGTAGTGGTAGTGGTGGCCGTCGCAGTCGCAGTGATGACGATGACGATGATGGTTATAGTGATGGAAGGAGAGGAGGAGTGATGGAGATTCTGAGATGGACTCGCCCTTGTCTTCTTCTTCTTCTAGCTTTGCTTCCTCCGATGCAACCGCTGCGGCGGCGGCGGCTGCGGCGTGGGCGGAGCGGCGGCGGCTGCGCGCGGTGGCCTCGCAGCTCGGCGTCCCCTCTCTCGTGCTGGAGACCATCGAGGACGTGGCGCTGCGGGAGGCGCGCGTGGCGGAGCACAAGGTGCGTCTGCTGCGCCTCGCCGCGCCGCGCGGGGGCCCAACTGCCACTAACACTTCCACTATTAGCACTTCTTCCACTTGTGCAGCCGCGTCGGCGTCGGTATCATCGGCAGGTACAACACCACACACTACATCGTCCCTCTTCTTCTTCTTCTTCTTCTTCTTCTTTCTTTTCCTCCTCCCCTCGTGCCTCCCCCACCATTGCCTCTGCAGCGTCAGCCCCGACGCCGCCACCCGCCGCCGCCGCGTCCGCCGCTGGCGCTATCGCAACAACAACAACAACAACAATAATAATAGTAATAACAGCAATACGCACGGTGCGCACAAAATTGACGAAATTACGCGACTGAAGAGACTCATCGCAGCGAAGCGCCGCGCCATTGCACGTCACGAAGAGCGGCGGCGGCGGCGGAGTGGACAGAGCGACGGGGAGATGCAGCAGTAATAACAGCAGGGAGGGGGGGGGGGAATGGGGAGAAAAGGTAGAGAGAAAAAGGAAATAAAATAAAAAGTAGTCGGTGGGAACCGTAGTAGTCTTCATTTTGGTGGCAAATGGTAATAGTAATAGTGATAATTAAACCGATGTGCGTCGACATACGCAGTTCAGAATTGCCATTTTCTGCCAATTCTTCTCTCCTTCACCCTTCCCTTTTCCCGACTTCCCCTCTCTTAGCCACTTCACCTCATTCCTCTCTTTTTCTTTTCCCCTCCCTCGTTTATCTCTCTCATTCTTTTGTACATTACATTGTATCACATCTGCTCTTTACAACTAGATTTTTTTTTCTTCTGTCTCTCTTTACTCTCTTTACTCTATCCTTCTTACAATTGCAGCGATTTAAAGAAGACAACTCAAACTCAAAAAGAAATAATAATAATGGATTCTGAAATCTTTTTGTATCCAAGCGTCTTCGCGGTTGCGATGCCGCAAATAAGAAAAAAATACAAACAAATAAGCGTCTTCATTTATGTCCACACTCTACTGCTCTCTCTCTCTCTCTCTCTGCGTGTGTGTTTGTGTGTGCTTTCCACCCCCCTGATTGCGGTAAACCACTTCATTGGGTGCGAGCTTTTTTTTTTTTTTTAATGCTCTGCTACATGCGATCCACTAATCATGATTTTACTCTGTGACTTCTCTCCCTCCCTCCCACTTCCATTACTCCATCTTCTCTCTCTCTCTCTCCTCTCTCTCTCTCTCTCTCTCTCTCTCTCTCTCTCTCTCTCTCTCTTGCCCCTTCACTGGTAACAGGAACGAATCCCTCCACTGATTCGGCTCTGTATTTTTTTTCTTTTTTCTTTTTTCTTTGCTTTGCTTTGCTTTTTTTAGTTCTAGTATACTTGGATTAAACAACAGAAAAGTAAACACAGGAGAAAATCAATTAAGAATAGTCCGACAGCAAGGGACGAAGTACAACTACTGAATAGAAGCGCAAATATCACTGCTTCTTTTTTTTGTTACTGTTTTTCCTGTTTCTTCGTCCCCCCTCTCCCTGCTAGTACAATAGAGCTTGATTTTTTTTTTTTTGCTTTGAAAATACAATATCTAGATCGTCTTTTCTTGTCTCTCTTTCTCTATCTAAAGAGCTTCCTTTTTTCTTTTTTTCTTTTAATTTTCATTTGCGTTTCGCAACATTGTAATCATTACGTATCTTCGTTCTCCTTTACTTTACATTCTGTTTTTAGGCTTTTCTTCTTCTTCTTCTTCTTTATATTTGTTTGATCCTAAAGAAGTGGCTAGCCCCATACACAAACAGATATTATATTTATAGATTTCCTCCTTTCTTTTTCTTTACAGGATTTGGTGAAGAGCCAGAGTAAAAAAAAAAAAAAAAAATAAAGCACGGCGACAACAATAAAAAGAGACAGCACGGCGAAGTGAGCGAAACGGTACTTAAAGTCTTCTCATCTTTCTCCTCTTTCTCTTTCTTTTCGTTTTTAAAACCCTTTTTTTTTAAAGATAGATTACAACCCCTCTTTCTCTTTGCAGAGACACAGAAAAAAATAATAGCAACAGCCGTTGCCAGTTCAACAGCAGTAGTAAAAGAAAGAAAAAAAGAAACAAACCCAACACAGATCGAGTTACGCAGTGAAGAGCAAAACAGAAAGCAAACATACATACATATATATTATATACAATCCCAATATACGTCTTGTAACGTGAAATATGGCGCGCGTCAACCACGTCGCGGCTGTGAGTGTGGTGTGGGCCATTGTGGGAGTTCTTCTCATCATTTGCATCGTGCTAGCCCTCTACTACCTTCTGTGTGCTCGCAAGTACAAGCAAAAGTACATGGCCTCCTCCTCTTCTTCTTATTCGTATAATAATAATAATAATGATGAGACCGACAACACACGCGCCAATGTGTATAGCGACACGAGTCTTGACGCTGAAGGAGGAGGAGATGGGGAGTATTACAAAGGGTTTACTCGCACGCATGCGCGGGAGCTGACGGCCGCGCCGCCGCCGGGACTCTACTACTCTCCCGTTGTTGTGGATGTGTTTTTGGACCGGTATAACCTAAACGGAAACAATAACAACAACAACGGCGGATACTACGCGCCTTATGCTGCTGGTGGAGGATATAATAATAATAATAACAACGCAGCATTAGCGGCGGCATCGACAGGGGAGACCCACATTTTGGTTAGCATCGACTTCCAGCCGTATCCGGGCTACACGAACAGTAGAAACGGAGGCGGGGCAAGCCTGCAAACGCAGAGTCTCCCCCCGTTTGTTACGAGGGCGATACAGAGTTTGTCGGGAGATTTCAACACACCACTCCCCTGCATTATCACTATGATGAGCATCGCTTCCTCCTTCACCACTGCTCGCTGCGCTTTGCTGAGAGCGGCGTGTATGTGATTCATGCACACACGGTGTGCCCCCGGACGCGGCAGCTCGGCGCTATTCACTCCTTTACGTACGTTCTTCTGATAGACCCGACAACAACAGCGGGAACAATGCCAACAGCAGCGATGGTTGGGGGTTGGAATAATAATAATAATAATAATAATAATAATGCAAACAATCAACGTGAGATTGAGTTGTTTGTGAATCGCAATGGCGGCGTTGCCGGTGGAGGGGGAGGCGGCGCTCTCACCGCGCCTCTCATTCAGCCCCCCGGCGGCTTTATTAGTCCCTCCATGACGCCCATCACTATTGTTTCCACTCTCGGAACCAATAACTATAGTAACATTAATAATGCTTCCCGCTATCAGATACGCTACAGCGCCGACGGGAGTTTCCCCAACACCGTCTACTCATTTCCGTTTTATCTCAGCGATGTGGCGAGTGTATCCGCGATGATGGCAAATATGAATGAGAATGCAAAGAAGAAGAAAGCGAGCGGTGGCGGAGGGAAACACACAAACGGCGGCGGCCGCCAGCTGTCCGAGTTGCCGGCGCAGGCGATGGGGGGCCGCGTAGTGGTGAAGGCGGTAGTGGTGGACACCGCCAGCGGCGCGTGCAGTCCTGTAGCGGAGGCCGTCTTCACTCTCCTGCCTGCGCCGGCGGGAACCGAAGCCAACAACAATAATAACAATAAGAAAAATACAGGTACTAGCAATCAGGTGGGAGTCCGCGGTTTCCGTCACGTCGTTCATCGACACCCGCGCGGTGCCGGCACCCTCGGCGCGCATCAAAACCTCCAACGCGCTGCTCTATGTTGACGAGAGCAAGAATCCGCCCAACACCCACACCTGTGTTTCAGATCATCACGCTTTCTGAAGCGCGGCGCGACAACGGCGGTGGCGGCGTCGGGTCGCCAAAGATTAAATTCAGCCGCCGCCGCGGCATTGTGTACAAAGGGGAGCCAATCGAGCTGACGGAGAGCGTGGCGCTGGTGTATGCGTGGACGGTGCTCGGCTCCCCGAGTGGTGCCGACAACGGCGAAAACAGCAACAACAATAATAATAATAGTAATAATGCGCGTAGTGTTGCCACCATTTATGACTGTACAAAGTTCTCCACCGAACACACCAAGCCCAAGCAGCAACAAAGTAACAACAACGGCGGCTGCCGGGCAGATATCCCTCCCCCAATTCTGTGTGTCTCCTGCGAGGGAGTGGAGCTCACGTTTGACGACATTCCCGCAAACCTTCTCCGCCTCGGCGGCGGTGGTGGCGGCAACAACGACTATGATAATAATGATAGTGGCGATGACGTGGACTTTAGCAGCAGGGCTCTTGCTATCGCGGAGGGTAAAGGTAAAGACGCCCCTCTGGTGCGCAACCGCTCTGCGCGGCGGCAAATCCGCTCCGGACTCGTTGTTCCTGGTAGACCCTTTATCGCGTACACTCTCAACAACACCGAGCCGATGATGGCGGACGTCTCGCCGCCCGCCTGCGCCGCCACCCTCCCTGTCGATATTGACGGAGGCAGCAACAGCGGCAGCAGCAGCAGTGACGATGATGACAACGGCAGTGGCAGCGACACCTTCTCGGATCTGTCGGCGGGTGATAAGGAGAGGCGTCGGGGGAAGAGCAATAGGAGGCGCGTCGCGGATAATATTAGTAATAATAATAACAATAATAATGCGAGCGTGGTGGCGGTGGCGGAGGCCGACCCTGGCGGCGCGCACACGGTGGTGTACACCCCCGGGCAGAAGATAAAGCTGACGGAACTCTCCCGTAAGACGGTACACCTGACCGCGCGTGTGTTCGTGCCGTTGTTGATTAATACTAATTATAGTAATAGTAGTAATAACAATAACAATAATGGAGGGGTGGTGGCGCTCTCGTCCTACAGCGAGGGCCCGCGGGGAGCGATCACGACCACCGTGAATGCGACGAGTAGTACGAGTGGCGCCGGCGCTGTGGCTGCCTATTGCGTTGGCGACGTGTTCCACCGCGGCTTCTTTTTTGACCCACATCATTGAGCTGGAAAAGAGAAAATGAAAAAGAATAAGAAGAAGAAAATAAAAACAGACGAAACAAAGAAGAATGTAACGAGATGTCGTGTTCACTGATGCTGAGAAGGGTGGAAGTTTTTTTTTCCCTGTCCCCCTAATCTTCATTCCTCTCTCTCTCTCTCTCTCTCTTACCTCTCTGTTTTTCTCTTTGTTCTTCTTTCGACAGTTTTTTTTTTGTTTCTTTGTGCTGCTCTGTTTGATTTGTTTGGATTGTCGCAGCCAAACTGTGATATTTGCAATGTGCACACACACACACACACACATACACACAGGTGGGAGAAAAAAAAGATGAGACACGAGCACATCGAGTGATAGATGAAGAAGAGAGAGAGAGAGGACAGGAAATGCTAGTTCTTGCTTTGATGCTTCTCCTCATCTTTTTTTTTTTTTTGTCACTCCCTCTCTTTTTTTGTCCTATCACGAGTGAACAGGAATGGGAAATGGAGAGGCACATATATTTAGTTTTTATTTTCTCTAGAACAATAGTTTTATTACTATTTGTCGTTTTTTTTTGTCCATTCTATTTTTTTTTCTCGTCTTCTCTTTTTTCTTTCTGCAGTTCGCAGTGAGGTCTATATTTCTCCCTTGCATCACTGCGTTTTCAGTCATATAGTCATAGAATACATTAGAGTTTTCCCTTTCTAAATTCAAAGATGAATTGAAAAAATGAAGCGAAAAGTGTGAACGACGACAACAACAGAAAAAAGCGTAATGACGTGAATAATGGAGGAAGCGCCATGTCTTTTTTTTTCCAGCTGGAGCGTGCGTTAGGAGCATTATCGTTCTTCACCACACTTTATGATACTGTCAGTGATAGTCAAGAACATCGTCAAAGCAACGACGGCAAAAATTACAAAGACTGGGAATAAATAAACGATAATGAAGAGAAAAGTATATTTTATTGATGATTTTAAATACCATTCCAACTGTTTGTCCCGACTCACGCCTACTTTTCCATCTTCTTCTCTAACTGTCACTCAAAGGATATCTTTTTTTTTTGTTTTCCTTTTCTTTACACACGCAATACAAAGGAAATGCTCCGCAAGGTGCTAGCGCGGGCGCCGCTGCCTCTCTCGCTGCCGGTGGCCTCCGCGCCGGAAATCAAAGCCGCCGCCGCCGAGGTCGCCGAGCCGCGTCCGGCCGTGGCGGCAAAGGCAAGCACAAGCTTCAGGGCCGGCGCGGCGGGCGGGTGCCGGCGACGGTGGCGGGCGCCGTCCCTGTCGCGGCCGCCGTCTTCACGGCGGAGCTGTACGCGTCTCAGGTGGTGGCGGCGACACGCAAGTCGGCCGCGCTCGCTGCCGTGCGGGGCGGCGCTAAACCCTCGGCGGCGACGGCGGGGGCGCTGGCGGGGGTGCAGTTCCCCCTTGAGTTCTCCGGCGCCGCGGGCGAGGTGGCGGTCGTCTCCCCCACAGCCACAACAGCGGCGGCGAATGGAGGCAGCGTAGCGGCAGCGCGGCCGCCCGCCGCCGGCAGGACCACGCGCTGATGGTTGGCGTCGGCGGCAGCGCCTTTGCCACCGTGCGCGACCTCAAGATCGCCGTCACCGGCGCCGTGCGGGCGGCGCAGCGTCTCTCGAAGAACGTCAAAGTCAGCCTTGACGCGCGTGAGGTGGCCCTCAAGCCGCAGCGGGGGCGCAAGGGGACTGGCAAACACAATAGCAGCAGCGGCGGCAGCGAGGTGGCGATTGACGCGGCCGCCGCGCACGCCCGCACCGCGACGTGTCTCGTGCTGCGGCCGCCGCCCAGCAGCCACTTCGCGCCGCAGAGCCCGGCGGAGCTGACGGCCGTCGCCGCGGACGTGAACACGCGCAAGGACGGCGGCGGCGGCGCGGCGACGCGCGTGCACATGATGACCGACGTGATGGCTCCCGGGCACCGCGCGCTGGGTCACAAGGAGGTGGCGGAGAAGATGAGTCTCTACGCCGTCACCGCCGCCTACGACTACACCCGCCTCAAGAGTGGCGCCGCCGCCGCCACAGCCGCGCCGCCCAGCATCAGCGTCAGCAGCGACGCGCTAGTTGGGAAAGGCAAAGGTAAGGGCAAGGGCCGCAAGACGCGCGCCGCCGGCTCCTCCTCCTCCCCCGTTATCATCAGCAGCGGGCACCTGGGGCAGATCGTCATCGACACCCCGGAGACGGAGGCGGTGCGCGCCGGCGCCATCATCGGCTGCGCGGTGAACAACTGCCGCAATCTGGGCAATCTCCGCCACGACGAGGGCAACCCGCTCTTTTACACCGAGTGGGCGCTGCACAACGTCCTCCGCGCCCCCGCGGACTGCCCCGTGATGGCCGCCAACTACCCGCAGACGCTGCCCCCGCTGCCGCGCACGCTCGCTCTCACCAGCGGAGCCAATGCCAACAACAACGCCAACAAGAAAGTCAAGGCCCCCGGCGTGCGGCTGTGCTCGCTGCTGCAGGGCGAGGAGGTGGAGCGCCGCGGACTGCGTCTGCTGTACAACGTCGGAAAAGGGGCCATGTCGCCGAGCCTCTCGACAGCAGCGTCGTCGGGTGGCAAGCGGCGGGGCTCCTCGCGCGGCGGCGGCGGCGGCTGCGCGGACCCGCGGGCGCCGCAGGTGCTGGTGATGGAGTACATCGGCGCCCCGCAGCGCGGCAGCAGCGTCGCGCTCGTCGGCAAGGGCGTCACCTTCGACTCGGGCGGCCTCAACGTGAAGCCGTTCGGGAGCATGGAGACGATGCACACCGACATGATGGGCGCCGCCGTCGCGCTGACCACGATGCAGGCCGCCGCCGCCCTCAACCTCCCGCTCAATCTCACCTGCGCCGTGGGGCTTGTCGAGAACAGCATCGGGCCCGCCTCGTATCACCCGTCGTCGATCATCACGCCGTACCAGGCAGGCGGCGGGCAGTGGCAAGGCGGCAACAGCAAGGGGGGCGAGAGCCTGCGTGGCGGTGGCCCGCGGGGCCCCTCCACCAGTAACAACGGCGGGGGCCGCCTCAACACGGTGGAGATTCTCAACACCGATGCGGAGGGGCGCCTGGTGCTGGCGGACCTTCTCGCCTTTGTGCGCGACCGCGAGGCGTCGCGCGTGAGCACGGAGCCGAAAATCATCATCGACCTCGCGACCCTCACGGGCGCCATCATCGTTGCCCTCGGGGAGCGCCGCGCGGGGCTCTTCAGCAACAGCGGCGTGCTGAGCGCGGCCCTGCAGTCGGCCGGGCGCCGCTCCGGCGAGGAGGTGTGGCCGATGCCGGTCGGCGAGGAGCACGTCAACACCATGCGCGGCGGCGGCGCGGGGGGCAAACCGATGCTCTCGGACCTGATCAACACGGGCGGCCGCGCCGCCGGCTCCTGCACCGCCGCCGCTTTTTTGCAGCAGTTTGTGCCGCCCCCGGCGCCGTTCGCCTACCAGCCCGCCGGTGTCAGCAGCAGCAGCAACAGTAGTAAGGGCTCCCTGCTGCTGTCCTCGTCCTCGTCCTCCGTACGCGGCGGCGGCGGCGTGGGTCACCGCAGCCCCTCTCTGCACGCGGAGACGTTGTGGGCGCACCTGGACATTGCGGGGGTGTCGGACAACGGCAACACCCGCCGCCCCGACGGCCCCGCCGGCGTCACGGGATTCGGCGTGCAGCTGCTCATCGATTTCCTCCGCTCCCACTGCCTCTAAAGGGGAAAGAGAGTTTGGAAGCGTGGGTGTGGGGGAGGGATGAAGAGCAAGGGGCAGGCAAGCTCCACCGCCGGGAAACTATATAAACTTGGAAGACACGAGGACGGAGAGAGCAAGAGAGAGAGAGAGGGAGAGGGAGTCTCCGGACCCAGTCTTATTGCTGTGATTATTACTCTTCTTATCGCTATCGTTATACGCACACAAGCGCGCACACGACACTCTGTACTCCTTTTCTTCACGATTCACTATAATTATTTACTTAAGAGAGCGATTTTGCGAAAAAAAAAAAAGTGAGATGCATGAAGTTGTTGGGGAGCGGAGTTAAAAAAAAGGCTGCCACGTAGGAGTTTTGAAGGGATGCTTCTCTCCAGTGGACGTTGGGTACTCCTCTTTCTACTTTTTTAATATTATTGTTTATGCCTGATGAGGAAGACCGACGTGTGTCTCTGCTATGTGATGCATGGACTCGTTCACTCCTGTTTCTCTTCACACTCGCCTCTGCTACGATATACACGAAATATGTGAATATCATCAGTCATATAGTTGTAGCATAAGAAGAAGAAGAAGAAGAAAAAAGAATACACGAGAGATCGACCAATCGACTATCGCACACACCCACACCCACAGAAAAATAACAACAACAACAAAAAGAAAAAAAAACACACGCTACCCCTACCAACAGTAAAAGCGCAAGCAAGAGAAAAGAGAATAGCAGTAACAACAATACCGACCCACACTTGACAAGAAGAATCAGCAGCAACACACACTCACACACACATACGTTTACGCCAGCAGGAAATCCATGAGCCGCATTCCCACCGTGAAGAACTTTCAGTCCAAGGCGCGCATCAAGTGGGCGACGCCGCTGTTCTGGTACGTGATTGACCCGATCCTCCGCCGGCACCACTTCTACTACCGCCGCAAGGTGGCGCTGGACCGCGTGCTGGAGCGCAACAGCGTGCTGACCAACAGCCTCATCGGCGTCGCCGCCGGCCTCGCGGTGTACGTGTCGCTCACCGGAGGGCGCTACTTTCTCTTCCCGATGCACTCTCTCGAGGAGCGCTACACATTTGAGCACCGCGGCGTCGCGGACCACCTGCTGCCGGGGACGGGGCAGGACAATACTAATGACAACAGCAACAATAATAGTAATAACGGTAGAAGTATTGGCAGTGGTAGTGAGGCTGATGGCGGAGAGAGTGCCGTCGCCAAGACTAGCGATATCACGGGGACGAGAACGGAACACACGCGAGTAGCTACGTGAATGCCACGACGGCACCCTCCCAGAATCCGCAAGAGGACGCAACAGCAGCAGCAGCAGCACAAGGAGGGGCAGAGCGCGAAGCAGGCGGACGGCGAGGCGCGCAAGAACACTCGGGGCCAAAAGCACGAGCCAGCGCAGCAACAGCAGCAACAGCCGCAGCACCCCACCACCGGCAGCGACAGACGCGACCGCTACTACGCGATGCTCCCCACCGATGATGACATCCGCAACCACCGCTCCCTGCGCGAGAGCGCTGAGCTTCTCCTCACCCTTCTCCCCGCCTCCGGCTCTTCCGCCGCCTCCTCTCTCCTCCGCTGTTTCGGCGAACCCGCTGGCAGTCACCAGCGCGAGCAGCAGCGGCGTCGCGTCGCACGTCAGCAGCACCGCCACCACCACCGCCACCGGCGAGGCGCTGCCGAGCTTCCGCCTGCAGCGCATCCGGCGTGAGGTGCTCGGCCGACTCGCGAGCGCCGTCGACGTGGCGGAGGTGCGGCGGCAGAAGGCGGAGGTCGAGGCCATGCAGGCCACCATCGCCGAGCTGAACCGCAGCAACGGCAATGCGTAAGAAAGAGAGAAGAAAAAAAAAAAAGATGGTGGGGGGTGGGGGGTGGGGGGCGGGAGATGTGTTTGTGTGCGTGTGGGGAGGGAACTAGCTCTCTCTTTCTCCCTTCTCTTTCTCCCCCTTGCTCCTCCCTCTCCATTTCTCTACCTTTCCCTAATAGGCTATTAGGGAAAATATAATGACTCCTCCAGTCTTTTTGCTTGCTCACCTCATCACATATCTGTTAATATTAAGGATACAATCTAAAAGAACGACTCGTAAAAAGAAACACTTTACCGCAGAAAAAAAGATTTCACTTACACGTTTGGCTTGGTCCTCTCTTTTCCGTCTTTTCCTGATAGCCGCTTCTTTTGAAGAGTAGCATGCTCTGCTTACTTGCTCCCTTATGTGTCACTTTTCTCTCACCCTTTTCTTTTCTGTTTGCCACCGCTCCCCATTCTACATACATCGCTCCTTCTTCGACACCTACAGAAGGCACAGAACGAATGCTTTTAAAAACATAGCGCAACAGCACATTCTTACATCTTTACTTATTACTAGACCCATATATTTACATACACACGCACACACACTCGCTTTATACTTTCTATCGTATTTCCAGTTTGAGCCTCACTAACAAGTACGAACAACAACAATATCAACAAACAACAACAACAGTAGCAATAGCCGACAACCTTTCATTCAGCACCATGAACAGTGAGTTCACGCCCCACACTCCCGAAAGAGAAGATACTGAGAACAACAACAACAGCAGCGGTAGCGGCAACGCGCGAGGCAGGAGGGTGGCCGCTGTGGTCACGGACAGCCACAACACCACAACTGGCAACAGTAGTAGCACCAAAAAGAGCGGTGAAACCATTCCCGACAAACAAAACAACACCAACAACAAGAGTAGCGGCGATGACGAAGAATGGGGAGATCGCAGCAGTATCAACAAGAAGAAGCCGACAAGTGACTCGGCAGGGGAAGGAAGCCAAAGACATTCCAATCGTGCTGTGGGAAAACGACGCTCGCCACGAGTATTCCTTTTCGAAATCGGCGATTTCTAGGAAACAGCAACAGTGCTGACAACGGCACCAACAACAACAGTATTATTACTAGTACCACCAGCAGTGACCCCGCAGTCAGTGCGACGGCCGCAGGGTCAAGCAAAAACACAAAACTGCCGACTCCAGAAGCGTCCTCAACGTCCAAAAGTATCCAGTCTTCTGATTTTCCACAGTTTTCCTCCTCCACTTTTAACCACCACCACAACAATAATATTGCTGGTCCCAACGATAATCCGGAAGGCGATAGTGCTGGTAATACTACCGGTCTTCACAGCACCCACGCCAGTAGTGGTGGTGGTGGTGGTTGGTAGCAGCGGCGCTGGTGGTGCTGCACACGACGCACGCAGGCGGAGAGGGGGGCCGGCGCCCGTGGCTCTCCGCCGCCACAGCCCCCCACCCTTCCTGGGGCTACCCCTGTACACCAAACGCATCCAGGCCTTCACTATTTTACTCTCCGAGGTTACCTCGGCAGCGCTGCTGCTGGATGAGGAGACGAGGCGACTCATGGACCTTGACTTGACGGCGGCTTCTTCATCCTCTTCTTCTTCTGCGACCACTCGGCACTCAAACGTCGCTGCCAACAACAACAACAACAACCGTCATCACCATCATTATCGTCACACTGAATGGGAAGACACGGACGAGAGGAGTCAACACCACCATTATCACCCGCGTCAGGGGAGTGTGTCTGATAGCCGTATTGACACTAGTACTACTGGCAGTGGAGGCGGTGACGCTGTTATTGGACTTGTGGACAGGGAGACACACGACCCGCTCGTTCCCACCGAGGGGACCTGTGGCGCTGGCGGTGGCGGCGGTGGCGGTGGCGGTGGCGGTGTCGGTGCTCCCTTTGATTTCTCACACACGCACCACCTGCTGCATGAACAAGGACAGCAACAAGCCACGAATCTGTACCATCAACAACCTCCGTACGCTGCCGATCAGCTCCACCACCAACGTGACGACGGCAAGGGAGGCAAACCCATTTTCTCAAATGCGAAGAACGACAACAACAACCACAGAAACTACCATCACTACTACGACCACTCCACCTCTTACTCCTCCACTGCTGGCGGCGGCAACGCCCCGACGGACCTCCCGTCACTCCTGCTGCTACGCGTGTGGAAACTGGTCATCGCGGCGACTCTTGTCGGGTACCGCTACCAGCACTACGGGAAGCAGTACGCGCTGCTGGTGCAGGGGGAGGAGCGGGAGCGCAGCCGCCGCAGCCGTTTGCACCGCCGCGGCCGCCGTCTGCGGGGACCGTCGCTGTTGCTTCATCCCCACCATACTGCCGCTACTACAACAACAACAACAACTACCATAGACAATCCGCGACAAGAAGAGAGTGGAGTGGGGCGAAGAGGGAGCGCCGAGGTGGCAGGAGGAGACAACCCAGTCGAGCGCGCTAGCGCGGCAGGAGCGACAACAGTTATACGCACCACTGCCGACGGTTCTTTTCCTTCACCCGCTTTCGGACACGCAAGAGAACCTCCACGACAACAACAACAGGGAGAAGATCAGTGCGAAGAGCAGACTTTGCAGTACTCACCCCTCCCACGGTGCCCCGCGTCAGCGCCGCTCTCACAGCACCCGCACTCCCCTGACGGCGCGCAGACCGCCACTCCCATTCTGCTGCCCCCGCCGCCGCCACCAGCAACTGCAGTAACAACGCCAGCGGCAAACGAAAATGAAGAGACGGAAGAGAGCGGAAGTGGCCACGCTGTGGATGTAGTGTTACCCGACAACATGTGTTCACAGCATCATCGTCAGCGGCAGTTACCCTCGTCCCCTCTGGATAGCGCGGCGAATCACCACAACCCGTCACCTCCGTCGTCGCTGCCCGTCGCTTCCTCCGTCTCTCTGTCTCCGCGGCCGCTGCGGGCGGGCCCCAGCCTGTGGCGCGAGCGCAGGGCGATGGGGCGGCGGGCGCGGCTGCGGCGGGCGCGCAAACTGCTGCGTCTGCGGCGTAAAATCATCGCACACTTCGAGGACTACGTCCATAAAGAGAACGTGATTGGGAAGAGCGTCGACTTTTTGCGCCGGATGGTGGTGAAGGCGCTGCTGGACCGCTTCCTGGTTGCGCGCCTTCTTCTCCCTCCTACTGCCCCCTCTTCTGCTGCTGCTGCGTTGCCTACTTCTCTTCGCAGAGCTGGCGGCTCTTCCCACTCTGTACGCGCGCACACAACCCTCGCTGCCGCCGAGTGCGCAAGTGATGACAGTGAGGAGAGCGGCAGCGATTCGGACATCAGCGCACACGACGCCGCCCCCGCTGGCGCTGAGGAGGAGGCGGCGCGCCGGTCCCGCCTTCGTCTCCTGCGCCACCTCATGACTGCCGTCCTCGCCTCACAAGACGGGGGCCGCACGGCGGGAGAGGCGGCGCAACACACCCCACCGCCGCCACCGTCAGTACCGACATCGGCATCGGCGCCGTCGGTGCCGTCGCCCTTCACGCGTCCGGCCAGCGGAAAGGCAAACCACCCATCCCCACCACCACCACCACCAAACCACCACCACCGCCAACAACAGACGCACCAGGGCCACCCACGCGGCAGCCGCGCGGCAGAGGCGTACCGCACGCTTGTGCTCTTGACAAATGTGGATAGCGTCGGCGACGACGCGCGACTGCGTCCGTGGCTGGATTTTGAGTACACCAACGAGATGCCGATGCCGTTTGCGGGGTCGCGGGCGCCGGAGAGGCGCGCGCCAGGCCCACGGGGCGAGCATCATAATAACAATAATAATCAGAGTGGCAGCGGTAGCGATGCCGGTGGTGCATTTGATGACACATGTAGCGACGACGACGATAATAATAGTACTAGCGCGGGCGAGTACGTCGATGACGACGACGAAGGCAACGGTGAGTCTTATCAGCGACAGGCGAAGGGGCGCCCTCACACAGCCGACTTGCGAGAGCCGTCATCGCCGTCGCTGCCGCCGCCACCGCCGCTCCCCTTCGCGCTCTTCTTCGAGCCCGACGCGCTGCCGCTGCACTTTTTCATGCGCGCCTCCTACGGCCTCTCGCCGTCCGCCAGCGCGCTCAACCTCCTGTGCAACGCGACCCTCAAGGTGGAGCTCTCCTCGTTTCGCTACCGGTGTTTTGCTGAGAGTACATACGAGGGACGGGAGCCGGAGGAGGAGGAGGCGCCGTTTCGCATGAGTGCTGACAATAGTAGCGGCAGAAATGGAAACGACGGTAGTACCAACACGGGCATTCCGAAAGCGAGGACGATGAAGCAAAATGACATCTTTGAACAGCAGCAGCAGCAGCGGACGACACGAGGTGAAACAGTTTCCCTGGACGTTTTCCATTGTGCGGGAGGCGGTGGTGGACAGGGGTGCTAACAACGACGTCAACACCGCTCACTTCGATCGCCGTTTCACCCGCGAGACCTTAAAGGGTGCGGCGAGTTGGAGGGAAGACGCCAAGAGGAGTACCATTGACGATTCTACCGCTGCTGCTGCTAGAAGAAGAACAAGATAGTATTTCGTCTCGTTGCTATGCCGTCGCGGACTCCGGCGAGACACCACAGCAGCAACACGCAAGGGGGCAAGCGTTGATTGACCATCTTCGTGTGATGCACCTGTTCGTGCACCGTCGCCGCCGCTCCCACCGCAACGGCCGTTGTGGAGCCAATAAAAAGCGCAGCAGCGGCACTAAACACGAACGGGAGCGAAGGCGGCGACCACTTTAGTAATAATCATCAGGAAGCCGCGCATGACGTCTCCGGAAATGTTTTCATTAACCAGCTCTATAATACTAATGAGCCTCGCTACTCCTGCTGCCCCCACGCCGAGCCGTGTTTCGGGAATCAGACCTTCTACTTTATCCTCGCACAGATGACGTCAGTGGTGGTGATGGTGGTGCGGTGGTGCGCTGGACAGTCGCGGCACGGTGCCGGCTAAGGATGGTCGACGAACTCACGCGAGGCGACGCATGGACGGCGAAAACGAAGAGGATGAGATCAACAGCGACGGCTGTGGCGGTGGTGGTCTGGAAGGGAGACGCGAGGGCGGCGGCCGCGGCGGCCGCAACGCACCAATTAACCAACACCCTTCTTCCTCTTCTTCTTCTCTTGTTTGTCTTCGCGCGTCAATTCTGTCGATTCTGAGACCTTCATGAGCGATGGCGACCTCACAAACGATGACCCGGCAAGTGGCAGCTTTTATGCAGTCCAAAATAGCTCTAGCATCAACACTAGTGGGAATAATAATAATACTAATAATCAAGAAGCGGGACTCCTCCTTCTCTCGCTCGCACCGCCGTTATGAACAGCTCCGCTCCCGCCGCCGCCACAGCTCCAAAGTAGGCGACAAGCGCACGTCGCTTAAGAGCAGCCACAGCCGCTCTGGATCGAAACAGCAGCCGTTTGTGCGCCGCGCGCTGCTGGCGGCGATGAACCACTCGAAGAGAGACGGAGGAAGGGGAGCAGCAGGAGAAAACAGCACGGAGGTGGAAGGGGAGGCGGCGGCAGAGAGGGGTCGCTTTCATTCTGGGCACAGCGTTGACATCGGTTGTAACAATGACAACGGCGGCGACGGAAACGACAATCAGAATAGTTTTAGTCTGAATGAGGGAAACTCAACGCGCGGCAGCTTTACAAAGATGAATGCTCTCCCTGGACGAAGACGCGAGCGAGGACGATGAAGATTTGTTTTTTGCCTTCACTTCACCGTTTTGCAGCCTTCCGCCGCCCTCTCCCGTGCTGCCTTCTGCCGCTGCTGATACGATGAAGAAACTCGAAACGGGAAAGGAACAAACAAGAGACGACAAACGAAGAAGAAGAAGAGGATGAGGAAGGCGCACTGCGGGGTGATGACCTTCCTTGTGTCGGGAGGGCGGCCGTGAACGCACGCCATGCCTCCGCGGCGGCGGCGGCGGCGGCCACCACGCTCGCCGGGTCTTCCGTCCTGTCCTCCTCGCCGCGCCTGAGAAGAGGGGGCTCGCACCTGCACGGCGCAAGTGCCGCCGCCGCCGCCGCCGCCCCCGGCTCACCAACGGCAACGGCCATCGCCGCCACCACCGCCCACAGCCTCTCCCTCATTCCGGCCGGTGACTGCGCCGGCGTTGACGACGCCGCTGCTTCCGACGGCTCTCTCGCGGACGGCGAAACCAACGAAGAGACGGTGGTGAAGAATAAAAAAACGAGGGAGAGAGAGGAGGGACTCCTTGTTGTGGACCCGTTCAGCGGCAGCCGTCGCCGCTCTCCCGACTACTCTCGCCAGCCGTTGCAGTCTCTGCAGCGGTCACGGCATGGCGGGGAGGAGTCCGACCCCGCCGCCCTCGCCGACACACAGGGGGTGCTGGATCACTTCCTTGAGACTGTTGCGGGCTCTCCGCGCCGCCCACACGGGCCCGCGCCATTGCCTGCGTCAGCCCCTTCCATCACCACCACCACCACCACCTCGTCCTCCCCCTCCCCGCTGTGCTTCACTACTGCAGGAATGGGTGCGAGGGCCGCGACGGAGCCGGCTGACGGCTGGCAACGCGCGTCAGCAGACGTCCCTCTCTCATCTACTGCCGCTGCTGCTAATACTACTACTAATGAGGAGAGGCGACACACACACCCTACACCACCACCATCATCATCACCATTGGTGTCGGCCGAACACACGCACAGGAGAAATGAAAGAGAGGGCGAGCAGGCGGCAACAGAGGTGCTGACGCCTCCGCCGCCGCTGCCGCCCCCTCTAGGTCCCGCAGCAGCGCGGGGCGCGCGGACACTCGCCACAGCACCCGACACCCACCTTAGCGCGCGACTCTGACGACACCCCTACTCTCAACACCGTCACGACTATCAACGACACCGCGGCTGCCAACAACGCTAGCTGCTACAGCGCCTCCAGCGCCCCTGTGCTCCACCGCAGCAACAACAGCAGTGGCGGCAGCGGCAGCTTCGATCGCTCGCGCCAGTTCTCTTCCAGTCTTCCCGAAAGCCCCAAGTGGGGCGCTGAAGAGAAGAGGAATGATAAGAAGAAACATACCAACGACAGCACCGCCAGCAATTGCGAACAACAGACAACAACACCACTATTTATGATCCTGACTGTGCCTCTGCCGCCGCTGCAGCAGCGTCGGCAAAGCGGAAGAGTGCCATCACCGTCACGCACTACAGCGCAAGCCCGCTGGGCCCGGCCACATCGCCGGTGGTGGCGAAAACCATCACGGTCTTTATAAGCGATGAGCATCTCCATCACATTTTGAGTGAGGAAAAAGATGATACGGGTGCAGAGGTGGTGACGGCTGCCCCCGCCTCTGCCGCGCCGCTGCTGCCTCCCATTTTGCCCACCCACGCAAACCGTGCGGCCGCCACGACAGCTGAGACGGAGCATGATGAAACGGAGAGGCATCACCGCCACAGCCACCACCATCACCGAGGCGGAAACCCGTTTCATCAGTTTGCTCACAGCCGTGTTTTAGATGAAGACGAGGACGAGTGCGACGGGAGTAAGATAAAGGGCAACAGCAACAACCGCGCGCCCCCGCCTCGCCCCAGCGCCTTTGTCCACTACGGCGGCGATATCGACACATCAGCTTCGGCGTCCCTCCTCCCTTCTCATCCGCTGCTGGCGTCTGCCGACGATGGGGACTTTACCTTTGCCGACGAGTTGCTGGCGCGGATGCAGTTTTGGCAGCGCCGCGGGCAGCCGCGTGATCACCTGTACGACCCGGCGTACGCGGTGCCGGACGCACACGGCGACGAACAGGATATGAAGGGAGAGACACAAGAGGAAAATGAGGAAGGAAAGAAAGCAAACGAAGATACGGAAAGCGGAATACGTGGGAGTGAGGCGGATGGCGCTGAGAACTCTGGTCAAGCTTCCCATGGTACTGCTCAGGAGGGTGACGGCAGTCCTCCAACCGCGCCAGCCACACCCCATTTGCCCCTGACTGTTTCGCTGCCCCGCGAAGCCAGTCGGGCGGTGGCCGTGCGCGCCGCAGCGCCGTCGGTGTCCTTCCCCTTCGCCTCTTACAGACCCAAATCGGCACCATTTCGTTTCCCCAATTTCTCTTCCAGCTGCTGGACGGCGACACGGCCGCCTCTTTCGCTGCTGCCGCCGCCGCCGCCACCACTGCCTACGCGGGTGGTGGTGGTGGTGAGGCTCACTACAGCGCCATCAACATGCACAACAACATCCTCTTCCAGTCTCGCTTTAATCAGGACCTGCGAGCGCTGCTGTCGGCGCTGGTGCACACCACCGCGATCGTTATTGTGTCTCTGGACGAGCGGGACGACAACGACGGCGACGGCGACGGCGCCGACGGCAATGATGATGGACGGGAAAAGCGCGGACATTTTGACGCCTCTCGAAACCGCCGTGCGACTTCCGTAGTGGACAGCAATCCTTTGAATAGCGATGACACAACCACCGCTTTCATCAATAGTAATTGCAATACTACCAAGAAGACTTCCACTGGTGACGGTGACTACAACTCTGTTCATTCCTTGTTGGATGCGCTGCGGGAGGAGCTGCCGTCTCTTCTGACGGGCCGCGTGGCGTGGGCGGCGCCGGACCCGATGGGGGCAAAAATAGCAACGTCATTATCGGCAGCGGCAGCAGCAGCAGGTGAAGAGAACAGCAGTGAAACTTCTGGGCGGACGCGCGGCCACGCTCAGCAGCCCAACCGAACCTCTCCGTTCTTTTTCGCCGTTCCCACCTCTGACAGCGGCGGCAGCGGCGCTGGCGGGACGGCCGCCTACAAGGCCCTCTCCTCTCTGGAGGAGCAGCAGAGGGGAAATGAGCTGCGAAAAATGGCACACCGCCTGCGGCACTGCCGCCACTGCCACGCCTTCTTGGTGGACGACGCACAGGGAAAGGTGATTGGTGTCGCGCGCCTGGCGCCCCACCGCGCCTCCTCTTCTTCTTCTTTGTGGGCTGGTGACCCACTTTTCGAGCCTTCGCCTTATGCTCCTCCCACGACCGCCCAGTCAAACGCGGGAGCAAAAACGGCGGCGAGTGGCAGCTCCCTCGCAACTACAATCAACACCCGTGCAAGACGGAGAAAAGACGTAGCCACCACTACCACCCCCACCACCACGGCAACAGCAACAGCACTCTCTATCCCACCAAAGACGAAGAAGTCGGTGTGGATTGGGGACAAGCGGCGGCGAGGGGTGCCGCCCGATGATGTTGTAGCGATGGACGCGGGCGCGCCGGCGCCGGACACCACTCCACGATTCTGGGACGCCTTTAGCGCTCTCTTCTCCCCCACAGGCCTCGACGACGAGGAAGAGGATGAAGAGGAAGAGGAAGAAGAGGAGAGAAGAGGAGAGGGAAGAAATGGAGGGGGTGTATGGCAAGATGCGCTGTGCCAGGCGCAACGGCGGCGCCCCTGACACTGCCGCTGCTGCTGCTGCTGCTGTTATCAGCGGCGGTGGCGACACTGGCGGTGCACCCGGCGACGTTACGAACGATAGTATCGACCGTGACCCCTCCACTGAACCGACACAGTCCTACACCACGCTCTTTCCTGACTCTCTTTTCCTTGTGGAGTCCTTCTCGTCCAGTGTCGCTCCGCTGTGGCACGCGATGCGGGATGAACACCTTGTGCTGCTCGACTTGGACCGCACGCTGGTGGACAACGCCGTGATGGCGCCTGTTTCGTCGCTCGTCGTCGTCGTCGCCGGCGGCGGCAGCTGACGGCAGCGCCTCTACTTTCAGTACTTCCGCTCCTCTCAGCGGGTGGATTGAGTACTCCCCCTCTCCGGCGGTGGTCTCGACGGCCTCCAACGGCAAAAGTAGCCGTATCATCAGTGACGATGGCGGGGACGGCGGAGACCACAGTACGAGCGGGAGTGCTAGCGAAGGAGACCGACGACGAGGAAACGAAAACGAAGCCGACGAGAATGAGGAGGAGGAGGGGGCGTTTGAAATGCCGTCGCTGCGGCGGGAGCACATCAGCGTGCGGCCCGGTGTGGTGCACTTTCTGCGCGAGGTGCTTGTCCAGTGGAACATCAACTTTGCACTCGTCACGCAGTCGCACGCCAACAGAGCCTACGCGGTGCTGGACACCCTACTGGACCCGCACGGAACGCTGTTTCCGAGACGATTCCGGCGACCGTTGGAGGCGGGGCCGGCGGCGGCGTCAGCGACGGACGCACTGCCCCGCTCTTTCCCCTCTCCGCGTGTGTACACGGCGGAAACCATCGGTCGTCTCTACTACTCTCTGCAGAATCGGCAAACTGGGGATAATGACGACGGCGACTCAAGTAGTGGATATGAGAAGAAGTACTCTAGCAATGGCGAAGCGGGCTCCAGGACACACAGCGATGACGTGAGAGCGCGGAGCGGCAACCCCGGAGACCCTTCTTCTTCTTTTTCTTCTACTTCTTCCCCCTCCGGAGTTGTGGCGCTGCCCTCGAAAAAGAGTATTCCGTCGCTGCTAGAGGACTACTACGCGTGCCGGTGGGCACACGACCTAGACGGGCGCCCCGGCCCGGAGTCGGGGGAAACGTGTGTAGTCGGTAACGAGGACAGCAACGGCGGCGGCGGCGGCGGCGGAGATGACAAGGACAGACATACAACGGCGAAGGGCGACGACGACGACGACGCGTGGCCGTGCCGTTTCACGCTGCGTCACCACCCGACACTCGTCACGCGTTACATGCGCTACCGCAACGCCGTCGACGAGCGTCGCCTGTTCCGCTGCCAGAGCAAGAGGAATCCCGCTGGTCGTAGTCCTCTTTATCATCGTGATGACGCTAGTAGAAGAGACGTGGCGAGCGCCGACGGAAACAGTATCGGCGGCCGAAAAAAGAGTGACAAGAGGAGAAGAGAGAGGGAGAGTAGCACAGTGCTGTGGGCGCGGGTGCGGGCGGCGGCGCTGGACGACAATCTGCTGGCGTGGGAGTCGGATGACTGGCCCTCCGTCGTCGCCGTCGCCCCATACACGCTGCGGAGACAGGACCCGACGGAATACTGGCGCGCCGCCACCGTTCCTTTCCTTCCTTGTGCTCGTCTTGATAATTCCTGGATCTGTGGTGTTTCAGCCACCCCCTCTGCCGCCGCTGCTGACGTATCGCGTTGTGGCAACAACAACAACAACATCAGCAATAATAACAGCTACATGTCGGTCATGGTGACGGCGTGCCTGTACAAGCCCGCGAGTGCCTTTGCCCTCTCTAGAAGTGTCACGCGCGTTCGTCGTCGCCATACTCCCTCTGAACAGCAACAGCAGCATCAGCAGAGACAGCACTCTACTGGCGAGCACGCGGGACAGCAGCCTCCGACTCTTTCGCTGCCTCGGTATATGTTGCGCGTTGCGGTGCGGCGCGCGCGCGGCAACGACGAAACTCCGCTCACCGCACGCCACCCAGACAGCTGGGATGACGACGAAGACGCGGTAATGATTATTATGATGGTGAAGGTGGCTCTAACGGCAAGTCGCGTCATCGGCACTGCCACCACGACCAACAGCGGCGGCGCGGTGGCGGTGGCGGTGGCGGGAGGAGCAGAATAAAAGGAGACAGTAGCGACAGCAACAGCAGCGGCGACAGTGCCTCCGATGACAGGGGTGATGGAGGTTTTGATGGCGAAAGCTCGCAAGGAGGTGGACGCCAGCGAACGAGGCAAGTGCGCGGCCGGCCGCTACTGTTGCTTACCGATCAGCCCCGTTCCACCGACTCGGCATCCATAGAAGCGGCAACAACAATAACAACAGCGGCGGAGACCGACGCACGTCAACTTCAGCACTCCTCACGAGAGAAGTGCAAACGAAAAGAGGCAAAGCATCCTCCGGCGAACAGAAACGGAAGAGCATACGGAGACTTGTTTTCTGCACTCCGCGAATGATGAGGCGGCGGAGACAGACGCATACAACGACACCATTACTAGCGGCGGCGAGGAGGCAGTGCTGGTGCGCCACCGTCACGCTAGTCAAAACGACGGCGATGATATTATTAACGACGACGAAGGTAGTATTGATGATGTTGATGATGACGACACCAGTGATGGTACGGAGAGCGAGGGAAGCATCGTGCACGCCTCCGCAGCGACGGTGGAGGAGACGGGCGGTGGTGTTGGTATGTACGCGGACGCGTTCTACAGCCGTCACGGCAGCGATTATGGCGGTCGGAATAACGACGACGCGGAGGATGTGGTTCCTCTGTGAGAGAGAAGAGGACTGTAGGGGAGAGTTTGGAAACGGCTGTTTCTCCTCCCTCTTCAAAATGTCTTTCTTTCTTTCTTCTTTTTTTTTTTTTTTTTGCTGATTTGTTGCAGCTTCCTTCAGTACTCTTGCTGATCTGTGACGTTGTCCCCCCCCCCCCTTCGCCATTGTTATTGAACTCTATTTCCCTTTTCTTTTTTCTCATGTTTTTCTCTTTTTGTATTACTTATTCACTCACTCATGCGTTGTTTCTTCTCTCTTCGCTTCACCTTTGCTCACTCTTATTTTTACTCCCCCACTCCATCCGTTTCCTTGTTTGGTTTTCTTCCCTTCGCAAATCCCTACAGGACCTCTATCTCTGTAGAATACCCGCTTCCTGTCAAAACGGCAGAGAGCCATCGCTTTCCACCACCGATTATTCAAGTATCGGATTACCGAAGCATCCGACTATGAGCCGCGCGCTCCTCAGCTGTGGCGGCAGCAGCAGCAGCGGCAGTCTGGCCCGCAGAGTCTCCGCTGCCGCCGGCGGGGCCGCTGCGCTGCTGGCCGCCTCCGCGCGATACAGCACCAACACCACAAGTCCCGCCACTCTACCGCCCAGCCACGTGCACACCAATACCACCAACATGATCTCCAATTTTAATCGTTCCAGCAAGAGCGTTGTCGTCAGCCGGTCCCACTCGACGTGCATGCAGGCGTCGCCGCTGACCGTCGCGCGCCGGCACATCACGAAGCACGCGAGCGAGATGTCGACCCCCGACCGCGCCACCGTCGGGTCGGCCAACAAGAAGGAGTTCATAACGCCGCTGTGTCAGGAGCTCATAAACCGCTCGCTGGCGCAGGGCTACTACACGCAGTCGCAGTTCATCAAGGACTGCCTGACGCACCCGCAGTACGGCTACTACGCCGCCAAGAAGAACGTCATCGGCGGTGACAAGGCAGATTTCATCACCTCCGCCGAGATCCCGCTGTTCGGCGACGTCATCGCGGCGTGGGTGCAGGACGCGTGGCAGAAGATGGGGACGCCGCGGGTGATTCACCTGGTGGAGCTGGGCCCCGGGCGCGGCAGCCTCATGCGGACCATTCTCGCCCAGATTCAGTACAGCAACCCGTCGCTTTTTCATTTCCTGCGGGTGCACCTGATCGAGGTCGGCGCCGCGCGGCAGGAGGAGCAGAAGAAGGCCCTCAAGGACTTCCAGACGAGCGACGGGAAGATCAAGTGGTGGATGTCGGCCGAGTCGGTGCCGACGCAGAACGAGGCCGCCATCTTCATCAGCAACGAGTACTTTGACGCGCTGCCGGTGGCGCAGTTCCGCTACACGGAGCGCGGCTGGGTCGAGACGTGTCTGGAGATCGACGACGATCCCGCGCACGAGGCGCACTTTAAGCTTGTCCACGCGCCGTCGGGGACCATCTCGGCGTACCTCATTCCCGACGACGTGCGCGCGAGCGGGAAGCTGGGCGACTGCATCGAGGTGAACGCCGCCGGGATGGAGCAGATGGAGTTCCTCATGCGAAAGATGGTCGACTGCACCAGGAGCGCGTGCCTCATCATCGACTACGGCAAGGACGAGCACATGCAGAGCACGCTGCGCGGCATCCGCGGGCACCGCTTCGTTGACCCGCTGCTGTCGCCCGGCGAGGTGGATCTGTCCTGCTGGGTGAGCTTCAAGCAGCTGCGGTGGGTGCTGGAGCGGCTGGAGCTCGCGCGGCGGCACCTCAAGTGGTTCCCCGTGATGACACAGCGCGCTTTCTTGGAGCAGAACGGCATCGACGTGCGCCTCACACACGTCATTAAAGATGAGGAGACGAAGAGTGCGATGAAGATTCTGCAAAACTACAACCGTCTAATGGACCCAGAGGAGATGGGGCAGAGCTACAAGGTGTTCGCCGTGCAGACGCGCAACTTTCCCAATGTGGCGCCGTTCTTTGAAGAGATGCCGCTGCCGCCGCTGCGCGAGACGCGGCACGTGGACAAGAAGAGGTAGTCGACGTAATAACAACGGTATGCTGGCTCTATGTGTGTGTGTGTGTGTGTGTGTGTGTGTGTGTGTGTGTGTGTGTGTGTGTGGAGAGAGAGAGTGCGAGTGATTTGACAGTACCTGCGATGCACTAGTCCCTGCTGCTGTTGTTTCTCTTTCCACTCACTCACTCACTTTTTTTCCCTTTATTCATTCACTACCGTTTATCGATGCCTCCCTTTTTCTTCTTCTTCTATTGACATGCTTCGACCCCCCCCCCCCCCCCACACACCACACACTCACACAGTTGCGCACATGCAGGCGCCGCAACGGCCGTAGAGAAAGTCAGTCTGATGCGTCCCAGGAGTCTTTTCCTTCTCCTTCCGTATTCTCTCTCTCTCTTTTTCCTCTTTCTTTGTGTGTGTGTTGCTGATTTTCGGCTCTTCATATCTTGAAGGTATCATTACACCTTTTTCCTTCACAGCTTTTCTAACAACAACAACAAGTATCTCTCCACAGTGCTTACTGTTTATTTGCAGGTGCATAGGTTGAAAGAGGAAAGAAGGCGAGGCATGAATTAAAAGAAACAAACGTACACAGAGAGAAATTTGGAAGAAGCAGTAACGAAGCAGAGAAGAATAGAGGCGAAGAAAAAAAAAAGAAGCAGAATGCGCTCTTTTAAGTGATCGTGCTCAATTTGCTAATTATTATCACAGTATGTATCGTTTTTTTTCCTTATTGAAATAATTAACACGATTTTATGCATAATGCTTTTTGTTCATAGGAGTAAAGACGAGCTTGCATGTGAATACGAGTTATGTCTTTCGGTGATGAACGACTCTTTTTTTGCCTCGTTTCCCAAACTGCTTTCTCTCAAAGAATGGCGAACACTTTTTGTTTTCTCCTACCACCACCATTTTACTCCTCTCTTCTCCCCCACTTCCACCTCTGACAAAGGAATACAGTGACCGACACCTCCAAGTTGAGTCCAAGCAGCCGTCAATCTATAGAAAGAAAGAACAACAACAACAAAAATATTTGTATTTTCTATCTGACCATTCATACATTCTGCTCGTCGCTTTTCTTCTTCTTATTTTTTTTATTTTTTTCCACCACCTAAAACTCCCCTCTCTTTCTGCTTCATTCTTTTTTTTTTTTCGTTCCAGTGAAAGATACGAATATCACCACAACACTTTTAGCGATTTTTTCACATCACCTTCTTTCTCTTTTTCTTTTCTTCGTATACGTTTGTCGCACTTCATCTTCAAACAAAAGTTTGTTATTGTCATCCCGATCCTAAGAGATTTCTTTCTCACTTTGCTGCCTCTTCGCACATTCTTTTTCTCTGTTTCCTTTTCCCCCTCTCTTTGTTTTTCTCTCTTTTACCACACCGGCACAACCGCGTTGATTTGCCTTCAGTGTCTCTCTCTTTTTTTTTTTTTCTCTTTTTTTTTCTCTTTTTCTTTTCATCTCTATTTTTTTCTCCTCTGTGATCCTTTCAGTTCTTTGCTGTATCATCAGTGTTCAAAGTGCTTTATTTTCCAGCAGCTTTCGTCATTTTTCTTCATTTTTATTATTTATTATTACTATTGTTATATAGTTCTTCTTCTTCTCTAACACCAAACATCAACTCTGAATAAAACGGACAGTCTCATTAACACCCCTAAAGATACTGAGTAAAAATATTTTTTTTTTTTAAAGAAAGGTAGTCAATAAAACAGAAAAAAAACACATTGAGAATAAGTGGAAAGGAATAAGTAAAACGACTTGAGGTGGCGATCATATCATCAAAAAAAAGTTTTGACTTTTCGCTTTCACACAGAAAAAGAAATCAATCTTCCCATTTCCTCCTCTCCCGTCATAAAGAGAGAGAGATAAATAAGTACATCAATAAGTAAGTAATTAGTTGAAAATACATCAGCGCGAGAGCATGAGGCGCAGCTTCTCTCAGGGGTTCTCTCTCACGACAGAGTACACCCCCGCGGCGTGCTACCCCGCGGCGATCGGCTCGCTGGAGGCTGGCTCTATGGGCTCCGTTGGCCTGCAGCACTTCTCCAACCTCCACAACAATACCAACAACAACAATAATCGCGGTCCGAATAATAACAATAACAACAATAACAACAACAATGGCAGAGACGATAATGAACACTCTCTGCTCAGTGTGGAGCACACAACGGAGGCGGGGAGCGACGCGCTTCACTCCAACGGTACCAACACTACCACCACCGGCCACACCAATAACAACAATAACAATAACAACAATCATCATCAGCAGCAGCAACAAGGGACTGAACTTCGCGGGTACGGCAGCAGCGGAGACAACGACAGCCGCCACAGCCCGTACCACGTGGACAACGACAACAACACCGACGACCACAGCCACCCAGCCGTCGATGCGATGGTCGATCAGGAGGCGCGGGCGCGCGCGGAGGCGATCGCCGCGGACCCCATTTTCCACACCGGCCCGATGCAGGCGCAGCAGAGCAACTTTCTCAGCTGCAACCGCCGGTGGTACCCGCGGTATCACCTGTGCTCCCCGGGGGGCTGGCTCTCGGTGCCCGGGGGCGTTGTGCAGCACCGCGGCGTCTACCACGTCTTCTCGCAGCACCACCCGTTCACCCCCAACTGGGGCCTGATGCACTGGGCGCACTTTACGAGCACCGACCTGGTGCACTGGCAGTCGCAGCCGATCGCGCTCGAGCCCTCCGCCGAGTACGACCGCGACGGGTGCTTCTCCGGCTCCGCCATCTCCCACCAGGGCACGCTGTACGTGTTTTATACGGGCCACACGTGGCGTGTGGTGGGGGGCGGCGGCGGCGGCAAGAGCTCTGCAACGGCAACGGCAACGGCGGCGGCGGTGGTGGGGGTGGGGAGTCGATGGCCGCGATGGGTGGCAAAGGCAACCGGCACCACCGCGGAAACGGCGCCGGCGGGGTGGGAGGGGCGGGAGGGGCGTCGGCCAACCACGGCAGAGGCGACGACGGCAGAGGAGGCAACAACAACAACAATAACAGCGGCGGTGGCGGTAATGGGGGTGACGGGGATGATGTGTGGGGCGGCGCCCCGCGCGCGGAAATGCACCAGCAGCAGTGCCTCGCGGTGAGCACCGACGGCATCCACTTTGAGAAGCGCGGCGTGCTGATCCGTCCGCCGAAAGGGTTCGTGCACTTTCGCGACCCAAAGGTGTGGCGGGACGGCGACAAGTGGCACATGGTGTGCGGCGCGCGCAGCCCCGACACCGACAGCGGCATCCTCCTTGTGTACACTAGCGACTCCCTCGACAGCTGGGACGAGACGCAGTTTAACATCGTCGCGCAGACCGACGACCACAACGTCTTCATGTGGGAGTGCCCCGACTTGTTTCCGCTCACCACACACAACACCACGGCGGCGGCGGCGCTGCGCGACCGGGCAGCCGCCGCGGCTGCGGCGAGGGGAAACTACCCCAACAACAACAACAACCATAATAATAATAATAGCAATAATGGTGGTGGTGTGTGCCGGCGGCCGCTCTGCAGACCCCCGCGGCGCCTCTCGGTATCTACGCGCTGGTGCACTGCCCGCAGGGGATGAACGCCGTGGGGTACCGCTACCGCAACCGCTTTCAGTGCGGCTACACTCTGGGGGCGCTGGTAGAGCAGATCACGCTCGACCCTGTCAGCGGCACGCCCGTTATGGTCCCCGCGAGGCCGCAGATCAGCGACAACAACAACAACAACAACAACAATAGTAAGCAACAGCAGCCGGCGATGGTGCCGCTCACCTCCCTCCGCTACGTCCGCCAGCGCCCCTTCTTTGAGCTCGACGACGGCTTCGACTACTACGCCGCGCAGACGTTTCTCGCCGACGACGGGCGGCGCATCGTGGTGGCGTGGCTGGACATGTGGGAGAGCCCGATGCCCAGCAAGGCCGACGGGTGGAGCGGGGTGCTGACGCTGCCGCGCGAGCTGGTCTACTGCGAGCACCGCGGGCGTCTGCTGGTGCGCCCCGTGCGAGAGCTGCTGGCGCTGCGCCAGGCCTCCGCCGCCATTCCCCCGCAGACGCTGCAAGCCAACGCCGAGATTCTCGTCGTCGACGACTGCGGCGCCTTTGAGCTCGAGGTCGTCTTCAACGTGCAGCGCGCGACGGCGGAGCGCTACGGCGTGTGGCTCGGCCACGGCTGCGAGATCGTGATCGACGCGCAGAGCCAGCGGGTCGTGCTGCAGCGCCACTTCCCCGACTACTTTCTGAGCGGCTACCGCTCGGTGGATCTGCCGCGCGAGGCCGCCACCGTCGCGCTGCGCATTTTTGTCGACGCGTCGTCGGTTGAGGTGTTCGTCGACGACGGCTACGCGTGTCTGTCGGCGCGCGTGTACCCCGCCGACGGCGACCGCTGCCTCAAGCTCTTCGCCATTAACGGCGAGGCCACGCTCGTCAGCGGGACGGTGTATGAGCTGGAGCACAGTGTCTCGCGCGCGGACGGTCTGGTGTGAGTGGGGGGCGGGGGGAGTTGCAAGGGAGTTGAGGGAGTGAGTGAATGGGTGAGTGGCGGAATGCGTGTGTATATGTATGTAACACAAATAATACAAGAGTCCCCACTACTTGCAAAAAAAAAATATTTTCCTTTTCATTTCCCCACCCTCGTCGCTGTTGTGTCGTCATCACCGCTCGTCTGAACGCACCTTTTGGTCTATTGCCTCCTTTTACATAATTTGTGAGACGCATCTTGGAAAAGGATATAGAAAGGAAACAAGAGAACAGTAAACGCCTTGTTCCTTTTGAATGTTACTCTCTTATTCTGCTTCCCTTTTTCCATACGAACTCTTCCCCCCATGAGCCTTCTGCAGAAGCGCCTCTGCTCATTGATACACGATTTGCATATCTACACACGCCTGTCTCTCTCTCTCTCTCTCTCCGCAGGTCTTCCTCATCGTTGCCGTCGTCATCATGAGATCAAACGCTCCTTTTTGCTTTTATTTCTTCATCAATTTGCAATCTGTTTTCACAGTTTTGTCGCGGAAACGCAACAATGACAGCGCGCAGATCTGTTCTAACACTAACATTGTCAACTTTTGTAATTCTATCTATCTATCTAGTTATTTGTTCTTGTATTTATATTTATTTTTATTTCCCTTTCTTAAACGATTACTGTTTCGATTGCCTCTATCTTCTTTCCTTTGCATTTCCTGTTCACACATATAAAACGCAACAACAGCAACAACGATACCTAGGGACAGCGTTGCAAACAGAGTGGTGTGCGTGGGGAGGTGGTCAAAGTTTGGGTGCATGCCGCACACACACACACACAACCAAACACACCTAGTGACACATGCTATTGTGTGTTTGCTTCTATGCCCCTTCACCTCCCCTTCTTCAATTCTCCCCATACTTACATCTTGCATGACTACCACACACACACGAAGCGTGGATCTGATTTAAAGAGTATTTCATTGACTTGTTGGGTAAACAAAGCCCAATATGTTTAACCGAGTGAGTGATTTGCACTGTCTCTCCGTATTTTTTTCTTCATCCAACTGCAACGACAATTCCAACTTACCATTAAAACAAATAATCTTGACTGCAAGTTGCACACACTAGATTATCTAGGAAAACATAACTGTAACAAAAGGAAAAAAAAACCGACGTCCACCCTTGCTTCCTTTGCACCTGCACAAGAATCTGACTTGCTCCCTTTTTTTTTTCTCAGGCCACCGACTAGCACCCAACGTGATTCTTTCTTACTCTCTTTCTCTGTAGCTGATTTTTTGCCTTCAAAAAATAAAAAAGCAGAGATAATTGGAGCTAATGCTGCGTCGGCGTGTGTGTGGGGGGCACCTCATAAGGTCTTCGATAGCACCGACGCACAGCGCTGCGGTTGCCGTTGCGAATGTGGGCGGCGATCATTTGTCTTCACAGCTGTTCACTGCCCGTCGCCTGACGACGGCTGAGGCACCATGGAAAGCCTCTTTGTCTTCGTCTTCTTCTCCCCCCATGGGGTGTGATTCTGACGTCTCTCTCACGCCTATTTTTTCCCACAGTGGCTGTGCTACAACGAACCATTCGATGTGTAAGAGGGAAGCTACTGCGAATGGTGGGGCTAGTGGCGCCATAGGCAGTAGTAGTGGCTCTCTCTTCACCCCCACGCGCCGGGCGCTCTCCTCGCTGCCTGAGGGCTTCACCCAGCGGCTGGCGGAGGCGACGCGCGCCGGCGTCCCCGGGAGCAGCACCATAATGGCCAACATGCAGTTCCCCAGCTCCCTGGGTGACACGCGCTCGGGCTACATGCGGGACCCGACGGCGGCGCCGCAGCAGTACGTCGGACACACGTCCCGCGGCGCGGCGGCGGCGACGGCCCCCGGCGGCGGGGCGCTGTCGGCCGCCTCGCTCGCGCTGGTGGAGCGCATGGCGCGGGAGCACGACCTGCTGCACAGCGAGAGCCAGGCCTACGCGGGCTACACCACGCGCGCGGTGCAGCGGGCCAAGGCGGTGCTGCTGCGCTCCACGAGCTCTCTCCGGCAGGTCGCCTCGGCGCGCCGCGTGCTGCTGGCGGAGCGCGAGCGCATGATCCCGCTGATTGGCACGCGCGCGCTGCGGCCGCTGTCCGTCGAGGCCGTGCTGGACTCGGAGGAGAAGCGACAGGCGCTGCTGGCGGCGCTCGACCGCAGCGGCGGCGACCCCAGCGTGTTTGGTGCCGAGTGGAGCCCGCGCGCGGGTGACGACGAGGCTGCAGGTGCTGCCGCTGCCGCCGCTGCGGCTGCATCCCCCTCTGCCGCGCGGGAGGAGCAGACGGCGGCGAGCGAGGCTGTCAGCGGCGGCGGCGCTAATTTCCACGTCGTCGTGCATACCGACGGAACGGAGGAGATTGTGTTTCACCGCAAGCGGACACCTAGCAAGGCGACATCGGTGGGCTCCGGCGCGTCGTCTGTGGCCGGCGGTGGCAGTGCGACGGCGGCGAGTCACCTCAATATGCGCCGATATGAGGGAGCCCCAGACCGTGACAGCCAGAACACTACTGTCCACACTACCGGCAATACGACTACATCTACTGCGTCGTCGACCACCGACACTAGCGGGCGACACGCAAGCAGCGCGGGGGCGGAGGAGGAGGAGGACGAGGCTGCCCACTCCGCGTATCGGCGGCACCTGCAGGCCACCTTCCCCCAGTACTTGCGCCAGCGCCGTCCACCCGGGCAGCGGCAGAACACCAGCGCGGCGGCGGAAGGAGAAGAGGAGGAGGAAGAAGACGCCGACGCTCTTGAGGAGCGCCGACAGGCGGAGGAGGACGACGCGTTCATTCAGGCACTCGCCCGCTCTCCAGCTGTCCGCGCCGCGCTCGCCAACACTAACGCTACCGGCGCCGCCAGTGACCACCACCACCATGGCGCGTCGTCTGAGACTGCCGGGGAGGGAGGCGACAGCAGCAGCGAGCGGCGGAGGCGACAGCGCCGCTGTGTCGTATTTGACAGACGCGATGGTGGAGGTGACGGTGATGGACGTGCACCACGTGAACTATCTGCTCGCGCTCGCGTGCCGCCGCCTGCGCCGGTTTGAGGAGGCGGAGCGCTACCTCTACATGATCGTCTGCAGCGACCCGGGAAACCTGGACGCGCTGGAGAGTCTGCTGGAGATCTACACCGGGCTCGAGATGACCGCCAAGATCAACGAGCTCATGGACTTTGTGAGTGACGCGGAGGCGGACATGCGGCAGCAGCGGCGCGCGGCACACAGCAGCAGCAACAGCAGCAGTCGGCGGTTGGCGGTAGTGTTGCTGTTGCTGACGGCGGTGGCAGCAGTGGTGGTGACTCCCCCGCTGCTCCGTCCGACGGTGCTAGCGGCAGCGGCAGCGGCGGTGGCGACACTGAGGACGACTTGTACGCGGGAGAGATGCGCCCCATTGAGAAGTGCTTCTCCATTCTCGCGAACCTCGTGGTGGACGCGATCATCCCGGTGTACGCGCGCGAGGGCGAGGGCACCGCGAGCCGCGAGCTGCTCAGCATGCTGCAGCCCATCGTCGCGTGCCTGGACGGCGCGCGCACCGGCTACCTGATCGAAGCGCTGTTCCAGACGTTTGACAAGCACTACTTCATCACCGTGCACAGCGCCCACAACCGGCAGTTTTCCGCCGAGGCCGCGGAGGAGCGTCGCAAGCCGGTCGTCGACCACAACCCCACCACGCAGCCGGACCCGCGGCGAGAGACGATCAACAGCATCGCCGACCCGACGCCCTTCGTGGGGGCGCATTCGGCGGAGGCGCACGCGGCGCAGGGGGTGTTTCTCGCCTTCCTCAAGATGGTCATCGCGCGGCGCCTGCAGGAGTGCGTCGAGCAGCCGCTGCACTTTGAGTTCCGCGTGTACGGGAAGATGTACACCATTCTACGCGGCCACGACACCCGCGCCCACGAGGCCATGCACGCGGCCAACAGGGCCTTTAAACTCTACCGCCGCCACTCGGCGCTCTACAAGCACCGCATGCTGCTGAGCCGTCTTTCCAACAGCGATGATAGTGATAGTCGTCGCCATCACAAGAGCGGGGAAGGTACCGATCAAATCAGCGGCGGGGGCGGGGGCAACGGTGAGGACGGTCGTGCCACACCCGCTTCATCGTCCTCAACAGAGACGCCGCCGCCGTCGACAGCCGCGGAGCAGACGGCAACCAGCGGGGAGGAGGAGAAGGGGAGCGCTGAGACCTCCGCCGCTGCCGCTGCCACCGCCACCTCCACCGCCACCGCAGGCGGCGACACCCCCCAGGCGTCTGCCGCCCCTCCCGAGCCGTCGCCGCCGCCGCCGCCGCCGCCGTCAGAGTACCTCGCACTAGACGACATCGACGCCGAGTACCAGAACCTCTACTGCATGTACGTGAACGACGCGGCGCGCGCGGACCCGACGCACGCGCGGCGGCTGTGCCTGGAGGCGGTGGAGGAGCTGCCCCTCTGCGCGGCCCCGTGGGAGACGTACGCCTTTGTGCTGTATGTGGAGGAGCCGAAGCGCAACTTAGCCAACGCGATCCGCGTCGCGCGGTACGCCTTTACGCTCGACCCGCTGCGCCTGAGCACCATCGCGCTGCTGGCGACGCTCTTCGAGGCGGACCGGCAGCCGGAGCTGTGCGCGGCCATGTCGGACCGATTCCGGCTGCTGCAGTTCATGGCGGAGGCGGGCGCGACGCGCGCAGAGATGCTTGCGACCGCCGACGAGGTGCAGGGCGTGCTGCAGGAGTACGGCGAGCTCGGCGAGGCGGGGCGGCGCGCGCGGCGGGAGGAGATTTTGCGGCAGTTTGAGCAGCCGATGCGCGAGTATCAGGAGCGGCTGCAGCAGGCGACCGCCTACGTGCTGCCCCACGACGGGGGCCTCGAGGGCCGCGCGCTGGACGGGCCGCCGCCGCACATGGTCCCCGACGAGAGAAGCAAGGAGGAGTACGCACGAGCGAGTATCAGGGAGGTGCGGCCGGTGAAGGGGCGTCTATGAGGAGGGGGCACCAACCTGGATAGTGGTAGTAATAGTAGTAGTAGTAGTGGAAAACAATAGCATGAAATACACAGCAACAGCAGCACACACCCATATACACACACAGACAAATTGTGATAATGAGGGGAGCACCATTACTGAGGTTGATGGATTTCAGAAACGTTTGCCACGCCTGTTTGTATGTGTGTGGGTGTGTGTCTAGTCGTCTCAGGAGTGATTGCTGATGGAGGATCTGGCGCTGTGCTTTTATTTTTTTTTTTTTTCTTTTCACTCTTTCAGCTCTACTCGCTATCCTTGCCTCAGATCGTTACATTTTGTCCTCTCCTTCTTCTTTTTTTTACTCTTCTACCTCCCTTTTTTCCTTTTCTATATCGTCACCGCTATTCTCTCTCGCTTTTTTTTTCTTATCACGCTATCTTCTGCTGAGCGTTTTTATTCAAGATGCATACAAAACAATAATATACTTAAAAAAAACAAAAGGAAAATTTTTCTTTCGTTTAGGAAATGTGTTTTTATACTGAGTGACGCGCTGTATTTTTCTTGTTTTCCCAACACCTTCCCCCTCACTTCGAGAGGGGCATTACTGTTATCGCACCGCAAATGCATGGTTTTCCTTTTTACCGCGATGATCCCCTCACTTTCTTTTTTCTTACTTTTATCCTCCCTTCTTCCCCTTTTCTTACCCCTACAATAACTCTTCTTCTTTCACGGAACGGGCTCTTACAATAAGCAGTGCGTACGCCATTTTTTTCTTTTCTTTGTAGATCCCTAGATTCTTGGCTTTGCTATTGCTCTGCCTTTTCCACTCACCTTTTCCCTTCACACGTTTTTCACTCCTTTTAGATTCTTACTTTTACATCTATGCTCAATTTTTAGAGAAACGTTATTTCCTCATCACCTTTCACTTTTTCTTTTTGTACTACTCCTCCACTTGTCGAAAAAGAGAACGAAATAAATCGTATCGACCATTTCGTGTTGATCATCTCTCCCGCTCCTCCCAATCTTATTACCTTCATGCAGACCGCCATTGACCCTCAGTCCTATCGTCTGGCGGTTCCCGCCTCGCGGCTACAACACATGGACCCTAACTACAACAGCAACAGCAACAGTGCCAGCGACCTTTACCGCTCAAGAAACGTCTCCTCCACCCCCGAGAAAACGAATGACAAATATCAAACCGGGTTGAGGGAGACACCGCCACACCCTTACTCTGCGCGCGCGCCCACACAATACGCGTCTCCGCGACGCTACGAAGAACAAAGCATACAGAATGAAAGGACTGGAGAACATATGGGTGGCGACGGAGCAGCGCCAGCACCTACCGCTCAGCGGGAGGGAGATTTGAGGCGGCGCAACTTGGATGAGGCTGCTTCTGCTGCCACTCGTGGCGGTGGCGGTGTTCCATCTCTGGGAAACGGTATCGAAACCGCAAGTAGTGGTGGTGGTAGAAGCAGTAATAGTTGTAGGAATGATGGCAGGAGCAACAACCGCGGTGATGGTGGTGGTGGTGGTGGTGGCAGCTGTTGCAGTGCCCTTGATGACGCCCTGCGTTACGGCTATCTTCTGAGGCCTCAACACCGGCACCACTCACCTGCACGCACACACATGGGGGAAATGATAACGCCCACAGGACAACCGCATGTGTTGTGTTCAGTTTCCAGAGACATGCCCGCCCCTCTCGCTGATAGCTCTTCTTCTGTGCGTACGGCGCGCGCATCGGGGCCATTACGATCGTCACCTTCATTGCCGTCGGTCGCCTTTATCAGAAAAGTATTTCTCCGTTTTCCAGCATGGAGGTAGCGGCTGTCATTATAGGGGGGAGGTAACGGAAGCAGAGGCAAGCGATAACGGTGTTTACCGTGGCTCTCATAATCAAGATAGTAGGCGCATCAATGACAGCGGCAATGGTGGTAGTAGTGGTGCAAACTTGGTTGACTCTCGTATGTTTTCTCATCGAGACCACCACCAACCGTACGCGCAGGCGGTAAAAAGTGCCGCTTTCTGCGATCGCGCCCCCCGCGGCGTCGTCGGCGTCACCACTGCCGCCGCTACTACGTATGCGCAGACAGGGGCTGGCCGAACTGCAGCTGACGCTCCCGAGCTCCCTCAACACGTCTATTACGAGGACTACTTTATGTATCAGAATCATTCCCCGCCTCCCCCGAAGAAAATGAGCACGGCAAACGCCAGAGATGTGGCTGCGGGCACGGTAGCGGCGTCGTCGCCACTGTCTATGCATCAGGAACAGAACCAAGAGGAGCAGCAGCAGGGGCGGCGGCAGTGGCGAAGGGAACGACCGCAGGAGCGGAGGCACTACGCCCAACACTACCAGGACTGTAGCAGGGCGGGCGACGTGAGAGCAGCGTACGTGGGTCCTCATAGAGATGAAATGGCTGAAGCAGTTCCCGTGCGCTGCGACCCAATACGGTCGCAACAACGCATAGATGAGGCCGGACGCTACCATACCCACGGACTCCATCAGCCGCCCGTTCAACAGCAACAGAGCAGTGTAGCGAAACCAGCACGCACGCAAGTGGGAGAGGAGGAGGAGGAGACGGCGGCAAGGCGCGCGGGGAGTACCACCCGCACTACAACACCCACTACAACGGTCTGGTGCGACTGTTGCACAACGGCAATAGCGCTGTGGGTCTCCGCGACGCACACGCGTGCCACGGCAGGGGCCACGACCTGTTGCGCGGCGGGGCGAGTAACCACGCGGGGGCGTCGCCGCGCGACGTGGCGGTGTATCGGCGCGCCGTCGCCAGCGTCATCGGCGTCGATCCGGCGCTGCTGCTGGAGCGCGACCGAATCGGGGTCCCCGGGGGCGCCTGCGGCTACCGCCGCGTCAGCAGGGAAGAGGAGGAAGAAGAATACGCACCCACCAGGTTGAAGTTGTTGGAAGGGATGGCTCCTGCCAGAATATAATTTTCACTACCTCTTGTACCTCGAGATTAAAATTTAATTGTTTTTATCATTTGATTAATCCACTTATCACGAAAACGTTATTTTATTATTTATGAGTCAATGATGACTTGATATGTTTGTAAATGATCCCTCACCTCACATAACTATATACGTCCCCCGAACACACACGATGAAAATAAAGAAGTAGAAGTATTTGGTTTTATGACCGGTTGGAAGAAAATCATTATTTTGAAAAAAGAGAAAAAAGAAGGAATTCTTTTTAGAAAAAGGAACAAAAAAGTAAGCAAGGTCTGTTTTCGAAGAATTACGGCAAGGTTACGCAAGGAAATCGTAACCGCCCTGCAGAAAGCAGGTTTTAAAAAACACAAGAACATCAAGACCATGTCCGCAACTGCGGAAAACAAGCCCACGGCCTTCATCAGCGATGAGGTGCTCAAGTCCCTGCCCGCGGCAGACCAACTGCGGATCAAGGGGATCCTCGACCTCCACACGGAGGGGGCCGAGGACACGACGCGGACCGCGATCCGGACGGTCCTGGCCTCCCCCACCCAAGGATCGACGTTAGAAAACGTCGTCGCCCAAGAGCTCCGCGACACAGCGGAGCACCGATACAAGAAATGGCTGCCGGACCAGAAACGGTACCGGCAGATATACAAGGACTACGAGCCATCCGCCAAACACTGTCAGGCGGCCGCAGACCTCTACAAGGGCTTGTCCCAGACGGGCAAGCTAACACCGTACCAGGCTCTTTTTGGCCACGCCTTCATGGAGGACCGGTCTTTGGAGGAGGTCGGCAAGGAGCTGACCCGGATCGCCCTTTTCCTCATGTTCTTGCCGGAGGACGAGATCCTCCTAACTCACAATTTCAATATCGTGAGCCGGCTGGGCCCCGGTCACGAGGATGATGGGGAGTTTTTGCGGTACTGCCCTGTACCATTACACAGCCCGGGCACGTATCGCTATAACACGGAGGCCCTGGAGTACGCTAGGGGGCAGTACCTGGAGCGAGGTTCGATGGTGGGGGCTGGGCCCACAAATCGCAAGCCTTTCAGCCAGCCTAAGACCCTCAAGGATATGGAGGGTGCGGGGTACGCCCCCATCGTGGACGCCGCAGGGACGCAGGCGTTCGCGATGGACACGACGGGCCTGGAGGGCCACATCACGCAGACCACAACAGCACTGTTTGATGAGCTGCTAAAGCGCGGCCACCAAATCCACAAGCCCAACGGCGCTCCGTACCAGCCGTCGACGCAACGGGCTGGCCGAGGCCGGGGAGGCTCCCGCGGGGGTCGCGGAGGACGCGGCCGCGGCTACTACGCCGGCGGGGGTGAGGAATGGCAGGAAGAGGAGCTGCCAAAAAACTGATGCGGGCGGTCGGTGAGGAGGGCCGATCGACCCCGATAATGAGGGGGGAAACTTGCTGAGAGGGAAGACCACAAACAAAGAGTTGGACTTCCTCTACCAGATGTACCTTCCCTCAGGCACCTGCGAACCATGCACCAGACTGTGCGACGTGACGGAAGGCCTGATCCGTCGCATCGCAAACAAGGTTAAGGCGAGTGGTAGGGTGCACTACCTCCCAGTTTTTCTGCGCCAGCACTGGGTAGCGGGAATTTTTCGTCACGACGGCAAGAAAAAGGCAACGGCCTTGAGCATATACGACTCGGCCCCGTCAAAAGCCGTCAAGGACGACATAATAAAACGGCTCCGGAAAGTTGCCCCGGGCCTCATAATAACCTTTGTAGAAGGGGTACGACAAAAGCGCGACAGCGAGGATTGCGGCATTTTCATGTCGGCTCGATTCTTCGCGAGGGCTCTAGGAATCAAGATAGAAGACCCAGAGTCTCTGCCAACTAGGCTACGCGCTTTCCTACACGAGGCGCACGACGCGCGTATGAACAAAGAAGATTTCCTGCGGGAGATACGGGCAAGGCTCATGAAGAGCAAACCTAAGAAGAAGAATAACATAAGTCTAGAAGGAGGAGCGAGCAACGCGCGGACGAATGAGAACGAGGTGAACGAGGAGAACGAGGAGAATGAAGGAGCACGCCCGGTACCACAACAGGTGGACCCCGAGGTGGCTGCCTTGGTTCAGAAGGTTGAGCCTCGTATGGCGACGTTCAAGCGCAGCGGGAAGACGGGTGGTCTTGTGGCGGTGGCGCTACAAGCGTTTGCCAAGGGCGAGAACTGGGGGTTTTCGGCGGATGCGGTGCGCAACAGGTGCACGAGGAGTGGGGCCGGACAGATTGATCCACTAGACTTTCTGCGGAAGGCCAACACAGAAGTGTGCGAGTATAGTCCGGAGAGCGCGACACCGGCAAGAACCCGTGCTAACCCACAGTCACCGTTCTTCGTGCTCCACACGCTGCTCCCTGGGATGCTACCGGCAGAACACGAGGGGGGTCAGTTCAAGGTCGGAGCGGCCAAGGAGGTGGCAGGAGAGGTCAGCCACTACTCCCTCTGCACGGAACTGGAGCGGGCCACTATTGGACTGTACGTCCGCGGAGAGGCGCAACAAGCGCCGCGCGATGAGGCCGCAACAGGCGCCCAACGGTCCGTCCAGGAAGAAATGAACGCTATTCTATCGGAGGACGGTGAGTATTTAAAAGAGCCCGGCAGGCGGATCGGGAGGACCGCCTGCCCCACGCACTGGAGAATATACAGGGCGAAACCCTCCCACGTGTCGGCAGCAGCATGGAACAAGACGTCCAGCGGGACACGGAATCAGCAGCGCAGGGCCATCATGGACCTTCACGGCATGGGCTGCGACCTCATGGGCTGTCCGCTCCCGAAGGCAGCCATCCTGCTGATCCACCGGCTGGCGACGGCGCGCAAGTGGCGCGCATCGACGGTGTACTCCAAGTTCGCCACGATGCACGGGGCCCTGTTGAACCTTCCTCTCTACACCAACGCGACGGAGGGCATAGACCTGAAGGAGTCGCCGGAGTGGAGGGCGGCGTACGGCAAGTGGCACGAGCTCGCCACCAAGGAGGTCCCAGAACCGGTTCCGCACGTGACACAGGAGCAAATCAGCGAGGCGCTACAGAAGCTCAACGACGCGCCGATGGCGAAGCTCTATCTAGGAATGATGTGGGCGTTCGCGGCGAGACCTGGAGACATCGGGGGGCTGAGAGTCCAGGACGTGACGGTCCAGGGGAGCGACGAGAATCTCCGCACTTTCCAGGTAGGGGTGACGTACCGGAGTGGCAAGGCGACGCACTTCCGCGGACCCTACCCAGTCAACTCGAACCTCGACCACACCTTGGGCTCAGCTCTAGCGCGCGCGATGGCGCGGGACGCAACCAGCGTCCTTTTCCCCAACTTGGCGGAGATCAAGAACAGGGTCACGGCGGCCCTCAAAGCGGTGAACCCGCGGCTGGCATTGTCTTCCGTCCGGAAGGGAGCAGTGCGTCACATGGCCCAACACGGAGTCCCGGAGGCGGACATCATGCGGATGACGGGCCACACCAACAGCGACACCCTGCGACGTTACCTGGGTTATTCCCTACAACCAACGCGGGAGGCCGTTGCAGCACAGGCCAACGCCTTGGTGCTCCTCCGAGGGTTGAGGACGTAGGGCATCAGGCACCGCGGTGGCAGGACATGGGTCTGAGCATGCTCGAGCTGAGGAATGAGATTCTGAGGCTGAGCGGACAACCACCCGTTGCGGACATGGGACACCCTAGGTCGTGGCCTCTGCACTTGAAAGAGACGACGCTAGCCGATATCGATGCGATCAGACGGCTGTCCGGCAAGACGCAGAGCATCCAAAATGTGTTGGAGGAGACACTTTTGTTCCTGGAGCCGCAGAAGTTCGTACACCTGAGGACGGCTAGGACCATCAAGAGCACGAAGTTGGAGCCGGGAGACGTGGAGCTGGCGGTGACACGCGGAAAGTTCGAGGAAGTGACAGATTTATTTCATCCCTTGACGGAAGGCGTTCACTCGGTAAATGTGTTTTACGTACCTGAACATAAGGGGCGGCGCAGGCTGATCACTGAGCCAGCTTTGAACGCGGTAGTGAAGAAGGAAGAGATCACGCGGATCTGGCGACCGTCACGGCTAAGGATTAGGCAGGACCTCAAGAGGGCGAAATACATGATCCAGATCGACTTCGACGCGTTTTACGACTCCATCCCACTGCCTGAAAGCTGCCGCAACAATTTCGTATTCCGAGTCAAGGAGCGCATGTACCGATGCAAGACGTTGCCAACTGGGGCGAGATGGAGCGTGGCGGTAGGCCAAGCCATCACGTCGAAGATTGTAGATGTCGAGACACCCGTGAAGATACACACGATGATCGATAACATTCTGGTTGCGGCTGAGGAAGGGCAAGAAGCGGACTTTCTCCAGACTGTGCGGGTGATCATGGAACGTATCGCGGAGGCAAACTTGACGACAACGCCGACGAAAGCATGGTTCGAGGCCACAACGGACGCCCAGCTGCTTGCGCGGGCCACGGAGAATACCACTTTTCTAGGAGAAGAATACACATGGACGGGGGACCAACGTCTGGTGAGAAACTCTCTAAAGTCGGTGGCAAAACTTGGGCTCGGACTACAGAAAGCGGCGTACACGTTCAGGTCTTTTGTTAGCCTGGTGTCGCTTTGCATGTACATGCTTCACACTACGCGGCTTAACCCGGCAGATGCGTTCGCACTCATGCAGACGTACCGCGGAGTATTTAGCGTAGTGGAGCGCGGAAAGTGCTGGGACGATCGAATGACATTCATCTCCGACGGCACACGAGCAGCACTACAAACCCTGGGAGGTCAGCTACTAGAGAACGCATGGTACGAGATTGCGCCCCCTGTGGAAGTATCCCTCAACGATAACGACTACGATTTGGTATGCTTCACCGATGCATGCGTCCTGGGATGGGGCGCGGTCATATCATGGAAAGGAGGGAACACGGAAGTCGTACAGCAGAGATGGGCCCACAACGTGTGGGTGGAGGCAGACGAAGAAGCGCGCGCAGCAGAAGCCGAAGGACGACACGGCTTCATGGCAAGGCACTCTGCGCACAGCGAGCCTCGGGCGATATGCTGCCTTCTCGAGACCCTACTGAGAAACGACCTCAGGGACGGCATGACGATAGCAATAGCAACAGACCATGAGGCTATCGTACGAGCACAGCGCCGGCTGAACGGTTTCGCCGGCATGGGTAGGGGCTTTGCTTTAAACAAGCTTTTCCGCCTAACCAACGAACTCTTCAACAAGAAGAACATCACGGTTCTCTTCTTTTACGTAGCAGGGCAGTTGAATCCGGCAGACACGTATTCAAGGAACTTTGGGGAAAACAGGACGACAGAAATAGTACGTTACGTAAGTAATGAGGTGGGACTACCACTATTAAGGACAACGTACTCCCCTTTGTGGTTTGAAACGCAGGTGCTAGCTGTGGGGTTCGGAGATACACTGCCATAAACTGAAAAATAGAAGACGACACTACGGAGGATGATATGTAATATTTGTACGGAAGCGCTGACGGGTTATGCGAATACCGAGCGGTATGAAAAAGTAACACCGGCAAGTCAAGTAACAACACGTCAAATATTTCTTCTTTCCCCGTCACCGACAGTGTTCCTTTAGCTTTACCAACAATACGCACCCACCAGGTTGAAGTTGTTGGAAGGGATGGCTCCTGCCAGAATATAATTTTCACTACCTCTTGTACCTCGAGATTAAAATTTAATTGTTTTTATCATTTGATTAATCCACTTATCACGAAAACGTTATTTTATTATTTATGAGTCAATGATGACTTGATATGTTTGTAAATGATCCCTCACCTCACATAACTATATACGTCCCCGAACACACACGATGAAAATAAAGAAGTAGAAGTATTTGGTTTTATGACCGGTTGGAAGAAAATCATTATTTTGAAAAAAGACCACCCACCCAACCCCGGCGAAAGTGAGATTTGAGGACGTATAAAACGTTATTTTTCTTTTATTATGTTATAAACTATTTTACTGCATCCGTTTAGTTATTTAAGAATTATCCTTTTATTTATCCATTTATTTTAGTACTTCTGAGTTACAGAATGCCAGGCCCTCCATTTCTGTTAGACTCCCACCAACAAGCTTTGTTCTCCCCCCCCCCTTCCACCTTTGTTTTCTCTCATTTATAAAACATAGCGAGCCCTGGTCATGTGTGAGGCGAAGACAGGCTGCTTTTCATTCAATTTATTTCATTATTGTCCATCAAGATTATAGTATCTCGCCTCGGCTATCAGTCTATGCTGTACGCCGGGGGGTTCGGAGATACACTGCCATAAACTGAAAAATAGAAGACGACACTACGGAGGATGATATGTAATATTTGTACGGAAGCGCTGACGGGTTATGCGAATACCGAGCGGTATGAAAAAGTAACACCGGCAAGTCAAGTAACAACACGTCAAATATTTCTTCTTTCCCCGTCACCGACAGTGTTCCTTTAGCTTTACCAACAAAAAAGAAAAGAAGCGATACAAGCGGAAGGGCAACGGCGGCATCTGGCGACCGCCGCTGCTCACACGGTTACGGAAAACGCAGCGTCAGCGACAACCCGTGCAGCGAAAACTGGCAGCACGGATGGTATCACCGCCTCTTCTCCCAGGCCCGGCGGCGCTGCCTCCCCCCGCTCCTCCCCGTCGCTTGCCGTGCCTTCCTACGCCGCTGTCGGCACGCGGATGCGTCTGCCGGAGGCGGCCGTGATGAGCCACTTCGACGGCGGCGTCTACAACAACGTGTCAGCGGAGGGCGGAGGACGGCGCGCCCGGCAGGAGCGTCTGGCACTGCACAGAGCCACGCACGAATACGACGGCGGCGGCAGCGGCGATGATAACGTGTACAGGTACAACAGCATCAACAACTACGCCGGCAGCGGTGCCATTCTCCAGTGCTTTGACCGCGGCACTCGCGGAGAGAGGCTGCCCCGCAAGGTGAATGAGATCGCGTGGGAGGAGGTGTCACCGCGCAGCGCCGACGCAGTGGCCGACAAGGACAGCGACCATGACAAGGACGGCCGCGCACGGCACTTGCCATCCTCCTCGCCGACAGCACCTCCAGAGAGGGCGACACGCCGCCACTCCCACTCGGTGTTGTTGGAGTCGCAGCACAACACGCGGGAGGTGACGCCGCGCCGGCCGCGACGCGCCGATGTACATCCGGTGATTCTCGGCGGCGGCGCAGCGGCGATGGAGGTGCTGCTGCAGCGGGCACGGAGATCTACAGATCGGCAGACTTCTCTAGGTGGTGACGTTGGCAACGACTATGACGATGGTTATGATGAAAACGATACGGAAATAGACCACGCCAAGGACAATGCCCCAACTACTGCCTCCTCTTTTTCACACGAGAACATGCGCACGCGCGACGTGTTGCCTCAGCAGGTGCCACTGCAGACAGACGAGTGCCGTACGGCTCCTATCGCTACGCGGGGACGGCGGCGGCGTCGATGTCAACTGCTCTCCCTCCGCCTTTCCTCCCTCACGCTACCGCCTCACCCAGCAGCAGCAGCGTGCGACCAACACGGGTGCCGGTACTACGAATGCCGCCACAGGTGCTGCCTTTGCAGTAACCACAACCTCTTTTTCCCCAACTGCTCTCGACGACGGCGGCCGCAGCCGCGGCGGCGCTCTTCTTCCATCTCCGCGTGATCATGACTGCCGGGGGAATCAGGGAGGGCAGCAACGCCAACGGCATCAGCACAACAGACAAGACGACGGAAATCAAGCGCAGCAGCAGGACGAGGAGGTGCTAGAGGCACACGAGGAGGAGAGACGCCGGCTCTTGCTGTGGGAGCCTCTCCTGTCGCCGCTGCTGCTGGAGGTGGAGGAGCGTCTGCGCCGCACGCCGACCGTCGCCCTGACCCGCGTGCTGTCGCAACAAACAGAGCAAGTGAAGCGGCGGCGACGGAGGGTGGTGCTGCTGCGGCGCTACGGCTCACGCCACGCCCTCACCCGGGAGGGAACTCTTCCGTGCGGCGCGCAGGGCAGCGCACACGGCGGCGGCACAGGTAGCACCAGCGACGAGAAACAGCAGCGACACCGCTGCAGGCGCGAAACCGCGTGTGAACGGACGGTCGGCGCGACTGCCGACGGTGACTGGGGCCGTCGCGGCGCCGACAGTAGTAGTGGTGTTTGCGGCGACACACATCGTGATGATAACCCCAGCGACGAGGGCGAGGGCGCCCCACTGCTCGCGGTGGACGCGGCGGTCATGGCGCGCATTGTCGCAGCCCCAGTGCTGTCGCTGCACTCGCTGTGGCGCGCGCCGCGGGGTATCGTAGCCGCTGCGCTCGTCGCCGCCGGATTTCAGAACGCCCGTGACCGCGAAACGGTTTTACAGGAGCTGGAGAGGGCGCTGCGCACCAGCAGCGCGCGCTACGCGCTGAACATTTGAGCGGACGTGCGTGCGCGCGCTGGCACGAGAGAGAGAAAGAAAAATAGAAGAGGAAGAAGAACAAAGAGGGCCAACGAACGAAAGGAAGGCTTCTCTCTCTCTCTCTCTCTCTCTCTCTCTCCTCTCTGGGTGTATGTGCGCTTTTGTTTCTTTGGTCGAGGATATGGGATAGACGTTGAAAGACCGGCATGCTGCCCACTTTGCCGAGTTTGTCGCATGCCGCCCTTCTTTGTTCCGCACTCTCAGCGTTGCTCTTGTTTTCAATATCTCCGCCCCTCTATCCCTCCTGTCTCTCTCACTCTCTACAGGGCACCCTCTTCTCTATCCATAGCCAAATGTGAGAGGACGCTATGAGGTTATTATACTCCTCGTGTTCTCCCTTTCCTAGTCTTCATTCCGACTTTTTCTTATTCTGCTTCTTTACTACTACTAGTGCTCTGCTTGAATATAGAGTTCCACGCAGTTCCTATCTCTCTCTCTCTCTCTCTCTCAGTCTGTCTGTGTCTCACTGTACCACTCTCACAAGATGGAACCACACCTCTCCACTAATTGCCTTCTTCCATGTGAACTGTGCTTTGACTATCACCAGCGACAACATCGATTTTTGCCAATACTCTCTTCCCGACTCTACCAATCCTAACAAACAAACAAACAAAAACAGGAATAAAAGTTTTATAACTTAGCATCTAGCCCATTCCTTATTTTCACTGTTTCTTGTTTACTTCTTCTTGTCTTCTCTAGATTTGTACTGAACCGGACTCCGATCCTGCTCAATACTTGCCATTCTTTCCTTTGTTTCCTTTCTCTCTGTGTCTGTTCTAAAGACATGAAAAACTCTTCCACTGCTTTCTCTCGTGCCTGGCACTACGGGCGCGTCTTTCCCACGCTCCTCCTCGCCCTCGTGGCCGCGCTGACGCTCGCGCTGGGGGCGGGGGCGGAGGAGATGGCGGTGGCGCTGAGCGGCGCGCCGTTCGTGTGGGAGCGCATCGTGGGCCCCGAGTCGTGCGCCGAACGCGGCGGTGCGTAGCACGCTGGTGGCGGTGCTGCAGGAGGACCTGCAGGCGGCGGCGGGCGCGCTGGCGACGGTGACGGTGGACGCGCTGCTGGTGAACACGACGGCGCTGTACGTGGAGTACACGGCGGCGCTGGCGGGCGGCGCGACGGCGGCGGCGGTGGCGGCGGCGGTGATGGGCAGCCCGCTGGACAAGCTGAACGAGGCGGTGGCGGCGCTGCCTGTCGGGCTGCCGACGGCTGTGGGCGCGACGGAGCCGATGCGCGTGGTGCCGGCGGTGCCGCTGCTGCCGCGGCCGCGCGGCCCGGCGACGGCGGCGCCGAGCATGGCGGAGCGGTGGGAGGCGGCGACGCTGGCGGGGACGTTCGGGAGCACGCAGGTGGTGGCGCTGGAGGGCTTCCCCGCGGGCGGGTGGGGCGCGGCGGACGCGGCGGCGGTGGGGGAGGCGCTGTTCGAGGACGTGGCGGCGCGCGCGGCGGAGCTGCGGCCGTACCTGCTGCTGCGGCGCACGGCGGCGTCGGTGGGGGAGGCGGGCGGGCGCGGGCGCGTGACGCTGGGCGTGGAGCAGGGCGTGCCGGAGCCGCCGGCCAACACCACCTACAACATGTTCGACGCGGTGGAGCTGGCGAGCATCATCACGGACGCGCAGACGACCAACACGGACGCGGCGCTCGGCACCACTGGCGTCACCATCTACACGGCCGTCGACGAGCGCAACGTGCACGGCTTTCAGCTGACGCCGAGCGCCATCGGGATGATCGTGACCGGCGCCGTCATCGGCGGCCTCACCATCATCCTCTTCTTCGTGACGCTCCTCGTCGTCTGCTGCTGCATCGACAAGTCTGATGACACCGACTACCGGCGGCAGGCGCGGGATCAGCAGCGGGACGTGCCCAACACCTACACCTACGTGGGGGCGGGCGGAGCTAACCCGTACACGAATGTCCCCAGTAGCAGCCCCAGCAAGAAGCAGCCCTCCACGTATAACGGCGAGCAGTACATCCACCTGGGCAACTAAAGGAATCGTCAACGCAAGAAGGATGAAGAAGAAAAGACGAAGGAAAGACTCGCACACGTTCTAACCTGTGTTTTTCCTTTCCTCCCCTCTTCTTGTTTGCGTGTTTTGACCTCCGCCAACTTTCCCCTTTATAATGCTGCCATTTCTCTTCTTTTTTTTTTCTACTTCCCTTGTTCGTGTTTTTCTTCATCTCCACTCCCCATCTATGGCTTTCGCTGTTCACCTACTCGTTTTTTTTATTGTTTCGTTGGGAAGGAAACGATTCACACAGAGACGATGGGAGACCAAATATCGAGAGTGGAGCCGCACAACGACTGAAACAAAAGGGACGCAAACGAACAAAAATATCAAAAAAACACACACAAGAAAACAAAAAGAAAACAGCAACATGCTCCAAAACACTCTCTCGTATTAACATTCGCTAACTTTCTTTTCCATACATGTTTGTCAAGCTTTTTGTTTATCTTTATTCCTTTGCCCATTCCCCTTTTGCTTTTTCTTCTGCGCGTGCTACTCCTTTCTCTCTCTCTCTCTCTCTCTCTCTCTCTCTCTCCCTCGCCCTCCCGCCTACACTCTTCTCTTTTCATGTATACAGTATGCGCCTCTTCTTTTCCTTCTCGTCACTTCACACTTCGTTCTTTCGTGTGATGTGCACTGTCTTCACCATCTCTCTCTCTCTCCTTTTTACGGACTAGTAGAAATACACGAAGGTGCATGTAAGTGACTATTTGAGGTGCATAAAAGACTCTCCTCTTTTTTTTTTTCTTCTCTTCCCCCCTTCGGCGTCCAATCGCTCTTCTCCTCTCTGTCTGCGTCGTTTTCCCGTCGTTTTTTTTCTTCTTCTTTCTTGTTTCTTCTATGCCGCTTTGTCTCGTCCCCCCTTTTTCCTTCGCAACTTTTCATATGGTTCTGTTAACTGCTGCGGCAGCGCCACCGGCATACATGTATGTACCTATCACACAGCGCCTTTCACTATATATTGACTGCTGCTCTCTTTTTATCTTCTTCTTCCTTTTCTTCTTTTTTAAAAAGCTAATTCTTTACCTTTTATTCTCCATACACTCATACCCGTACTGCAAAACGCATTTCCATTTTCCATTTTTATATCTTTTTAAAACACTTGTGTTGACCCCATTTGATTTTCTCGATTGATCTTTACTGTTTCCGTTCTCCCCTTTATTTGTTCCTCTCTCTCTCTCTCTCTCTCTCTCTCTCTCTCTCTCTCTCTCTCTCTCTCTCTCTCTCTTCGCCTCCCTATCAGCGCGCGTAGATTTGTATATTTACGCATCAATTTCCGTACACACACACACATGTGTGTACCCGCAACCATGCAAACAAGACAGTATTGCACACTTTTCACTAGATAAGCCATATCAATGTGGATCTTTTTATTTTTATTTCTTTCACCTATACATCTCCGTATAAGATGTTGCGTGAACACAGCCGCGGTTTCTCTATTCCATTGTGGAAACACATGAAGAAAAGATGTTTGAAAAAGTGGAGAAGGAGATGAAAACTTATCATCGTTTTCTTTAAGAAACTTGCGCTTATATAACTGAAACTCATTGAAGGCCTGTGTGCAAGAATGGAGGTAAGTGTAAGAAAGTTCAATCTAATGCGAAAGAGAGAGAGACAGAGAGAGAGAGAGAGAGAGGAAAAAGTGACCACAAAACATGAACAGTAGACACAATGCATTATGAAACGATTACCTCTGACCACTTCATCACAGTGAGATCACTATTTCAACATGAAATATAATAAGATAAACATCAACATCTGCATGAATAGCAACAATAAAAAGATTTGCAGGATGAGTACTAGATGGTTTAGCTATGAGTATGAGTATCCATTGCTGTATGCAACATTTACAAAATACCTGCCGCTGCTTTTTTTTTTTTTTACGCGCAGTCGTGAGCGCGCACACACACTCTCTCACATAAAGACAATGATGCGTGTGTATTTGAAAGATGTTGTGCTTCAAATCTAAGTTCCATCACTTGACTTCCGAGCAAATGTGCCCGCTGTCTCCACACTCTCCCCGTCTTCGTTTTTCCCGCTTCACCCCTTTTTTCTCTCCCTTTCGCACTTTCATCATATATCCAAATCTCCCATTTGGCTAATAATGACTTGGGAATGACAAAGGACGCACCGTTAGAATACACACCACAAGAAAAATACACCTTCCTTTCTTTTCCCCCGTACGGTATAACTATACCTCTCCTTATCTCCGGGAGGTCTTCCTAATTTCACTGCTATTCCCTCCCCCCTCTTCTTTTGCTTCTGCTCTCTTTTACTTACTACTTTACTTTTGCCATTTTCTACCTGTGCTGTGCTGCCTCCACTCGTCTGCAATAGCACACACATATACATAATATTTCTTCTCTTTGCTGTGTGGAAACATTCACGGCACTTTACGGTGGCTCTCAACTACTGCTGTTACTTGCCTTGCCTCACATTTCCCTGAAGCACCACGGCTACAGTAGCTTTTCTTTTCTTTTTGAAAAACTGCGAGACACGACGTTTCCTTTTCCTTAGTCGCTCTTACAATATCCACGAGCTAACTTCGTGATACCCTCTGCCCTTATTCCTCCTTCCCTGTCTGTCTGACTTTCTGTCTGCTCCTCTTCGCGTCAGGCAGTGCTTTCCGTTTTTTCTTTCCTGTGATTGTGTTTTCGACGTACACACACACACACGCACACACACAAACAGAGAACAAAATAAGAAAGAACTTCACCAACTCCCTTATCATGTCCCTCAACACACATCCCTCTGTGTCTTGCAAGACTCTCTCCCTCCCCACACTCCTCCTCGCCCTCGTGGCCGCGCTGACGCTCGCGCTGGGGGCGGGGGCGGAGGAGATGGCGGTGGCGCTGAGCGGCGCGCCGTTCGTGTGGGAGCGCATCGTGGGTCCCGAGTCGTCGCCGAACGCGGCGGTGCGTAGCACGCTGGTGGCGGTGCTGCAGGAGGACCTGCAGGCGGCGGCGGGCGCGCTGGCGACGGTGACGGTGGACGCGCTGCTGGTGAACACGACGGCGCTGTACGTGGAGTACACGGCGGCGCTGGCGGGCGGCGCGACGGCGGCGGCGGTGGCGGCGGCGGTGATGGGCAGCCCGCTGGACAAGCTGAACGAGGCGGTGGCGGCGCTGCCTGTCGGGCTGCCGACGGCGGTGGGCGCGACGGAGCCGATGCGTGTGGTGCCGGCGGTGCCGCTGCTGCCGCGGCCGCGCGGCCCGGCGACGGAGGCGCCGAGCATGGCGGAGCGGTGGGAGGCGGCGACGCTGGCGGGGACGTTCGGGAGCACGCAGGTGGTGGCGCTGGAGGGCTTCCCCGCGGGCGGGTGGGGCGCGGCGGACGCGGCGGCGGTGGGGGAGGCGCTGTTCGAGGACGTGGCGGCGCGCGCGGCGGAGCTGCGGCCGTACCTGCTGCTGCGGCGCACGGCGGCGTCGGTGGGGGAGGCGGGCGGGCGCGGGCGCGTGACGCTGGGCGTGGAGCAGGGCGTGCCGGAGCCGCCGGCCAACACCACCTACAACATGTTCGACGCGGTGGAGCTGGCGAGCATCATCACGGACGCGCAGACGACCAACACGGACGCGGCGCTCGGCACCACTGGCGTCACCATCTACACGGCCGTCGACGAGCGCAACGTGCACGGCTTTCAGCTGACGCCGAGCGCCATCGGGATGATCGTGACCGGCGCCGTCATCGGCGGCCTCACCATCATCCTCTTCTTCGTGACGCTCCTCGTCGTCTGCTGCTGCGTCGACAAGGAGGAGGCCAACGCTACGTACCGCTCCGCCGGCGGCGGTGGCGGCAATGACGCGAACCCCTACAAGGGCACCACTGCCGCCGCTGGGGGTGGTGGCAGTGACGCTGGTTGTGGGGAGCCCCAGCAGGGCCAGCACTACGCTGCCGTGGCTGCCGGGCCTCAGATGCCCGCGGCCAAAATGGTCGACGGTGACGTTGCCGACGTTGTGGAGAAGACCAAGGAGGACCCTTACAACAACAACAACAACCGTGACAAGAGCACGAACGACTACAGTTACAACTACCACACCAATAACAACAGTACCGTTGACAACCACCATGATAACACGAACAACAATAATAATAACAACAGGCGGGAGGAGCCGCGGCCGTCCGTCAGCGCCTACAAGTACGAAGACAGCCAAAAGTGGGGAGAGACCTCCAGTCGCCGAAGCGATGCCGTTCAGCCGTTCACCGCTGAGGTGTAGTCATAATTCACTTCGTTTTTTTTGTTCTCTGTTTGCTTCTTTTCTTCATGTAGCTTTTCCTCACCCGCGTTTGCTCTCTTGTTTATAATTTGACAAACGTTTTCTACCTCTCACACTAAATGAACAACCCCAAGGCTGAATAAGGGGATTGTAGAGAGAGAGAGAGAGAGAGAGAGAGAGAAGCAGAGGGTGAGAGAAAGCAAAGACAAACAATACATAATGCAAAGAACTGAAGAAGAAAGGGTTTGTTTTGTTTCTTTCCGATGAACTGAAGTGTGAGTGTGAGGTCGCTTTAATGTTTCCGCGCTCCTTCTCTCTCCCCTCTCTCTCTGCCTCTTCTTCCCATGTCTTTTCCCCCTTCGTTTTTCGTTTTTCGTTCCTTTCTTTTTTACCTTCTGCACGCACTGTTTCTCTCTCTCTCTCTCTCTCTCTCTCTCTTGCACTTTCACTTAAGATTCGAAGTTGCTTTGTTGTCCTTCGTTCTCTCTTTACAATTTCGCTTCCTATTGCTTCCATTCGACTCCGCCCTCTCTTTTATTCTCACTTGCCGTTTTCTCTTTTTCTTTTCCACTTTGCTCTTTTTCTATATTGCGTTACCTACTTTTCTTTTCAATTTACTCCTACACTCGCAACGGCCATATATACGTTGCGCCAGTAGTGTTCCTGTCACACACACACACACACAAAAAAAAAAAAACTCTTTAAAAGAAAAAAAGAAGAGAATTAACTCTCTCACACACATATATAAATAAAGTAGACGAACAACCTCTTCCTCTTCCACTATTTTTTTTTCTTTTTAATAAAGTTTATCTTTTTTTCTTCATCGCTTTCTCTCCTTCTTTATAACTATCTGCCGTTTATCTATGTACACCCCACTCACCATCGCGGCAATAAAAGAAAACCAACAACAAGCAAACAACAACAACAACATAAGAAAAAATGGTAGCTTTCCTCGCTCCTCTATGAAGACTTTTCTCCAATAGGGGGTCTCTCACGCTGCTCGTTTCGCAACGCGTGTGATCGTGGCTCGTTAGCAATGAAACACCTCTAAACAAAGAGGTTGGAAAACAAAAACAAAAGCCAATCAGCTATTGCCTTGAAATCTTCTATCTACATTTACCCCCCCTCACTCCACGCCATGACGACACTGTTTGAAATCCTATTGATTGAAAAACAATCTCAACAGACAAAACAATACATGTGAAATGAAGAATGAGGATTAAAATGACTGCTACTTTCTTTCTGTCTGTTTCACGTTGCCTTTACTTAGCATTCGCATTTTCCACCTGGCACACACACACACACTCTCTTCCCTTATTTTTATCTTTCTCCTGTTGATGATGCCTTCCACACACACACATCACTGTGATGCTTCTCCTCGTGCGTACTCACACACACGCGTTTCTTTATGCTTCTTCTCTCTTCTCGTATCTTCATCACGTATGTCTGTATAACCCCTCTTTGTTTTCTTCCTCATTCAGTTTTACCTTAGTGCCTAGCTATTAGACCTAAAGTTCTCAATCTATCCATTTTCCATCTTCTCTATTTTTCCCTTTCTTCTCTTTTTCCTTTTCCGTTTGTTTCGGTTTTCTCTCTTTTTTTTTTTTCTAGTCAACCTTCCACCAAGAATAAAGGTTTTGCATCTGTGACCAACGCCTAGTAAAATCATATATATAGCAACACTTGGCGAAGTACATCAAATAGTGAAAACTCATATCCTTTTCTATACACTTTTCTTCATCTCCTCTCTCTTCTCGTTTCTTTTCGTTATCTTTTCTTGTACAACAACCTCCTCATCTTTATCTTCAAGATGACTCATCTCGGCTGTGGTACACACACGCCCGCCGGCCGCGCGCGCCGCCTCGCTCCCCGCAAAGCTCTCTCCCTCCCCACACTTCTCCTCGCCCTTCTGGCGGCGCTGACGCTCGCGCTGGGGGCGGGGGCGGAGGAGATGGCGGTGGCGCTGAGCGGCGCGCCGTTCGTGTGGGAGCGCATCGTGGGTCCCGAGTCGTCGCCGGACGCGACGGTGCGTAGCACGCTGGTGGCGGTGCTGCAGGAGGACCTGCAGGCGGCGGCGGGCGCGCTGGCGACGGTGACGGTGGACGCGCTGCTGGTGAACACGACGGCGCTGTACGTGGAGTACACGGCGGCGCTGGCGGGCGGCGCGACGGCGGCGGCGGTGGCGGCGGCGGTGATGGGCAGCCCGCTGGACAAGCTGAACGAGGCGGTGGCGGCGCTGCCTGTCGGGCTGCCGACGGCGGTGGGCGCGACGGAGCCGATGCGCGTGGTGCCGGCGGTGCCGCTGCTGCCGCGGCCGCGCGGCCCGGCGACGGCGGCGCCGAGCATGGCGGAGCGGTGGGAGGCGGCGACGCTGGCGGGGACGTTCGGGAGCACGCAGGTGGTGGCGCTGGAGGGCTTCCCCGCGGGCGGGTGGGGCGCGGCGGACGCGGCGGCGGTGGGGGAGGCGCTGTTCGAGGACGTGGCGGCGCGCGCGGCGGAGCTGCGGCCGTACCTGCTGCTGCGGCGCACGGCGGCGTCGGTGGGGGAGGCGGGCGGGCGCGGGCGCGTGACGCTGGGCGTGGAGCAGGGCGTGCCGGAGCCGCCGCCAACACCACCTACAACATGTTCGACGCGCTTGAACTCGCCAGTATCGTGACGGACTCGACTCCCACCGCCCTCAACGCGGCGCTCGGCACCACGGACGTCACCATCTACACGGCCGTCGATGAGCGCGCCATCGGCGCCGGCGGCTACTGCCGTGACGGCGCGTGCGTTGCCCCTATCGTCACCGGCGCCATCGTGGCTGCCGCGACGCTCGTGCTGTTTGTGGTGGTGCTGGTGCTTGTGTGCTGCGGCGCCTGCGGGATGGCCGCCACCGGTGAGGATGCCGAGGAGGAGCAGCAGGCCGCGTACAAGAACGCGTCGCCGCACACGGAGGGTGATGCCGACGCGTTTCAGGCGGAGCCGACGTTTGTGGCGACTGACGAGGGGGGCGATCTGGACACCGCACCCAAGGCGTAAGAATGTGAGGAAAGGGCATGTGCGCGCCGTTTTTCTTTTTTTTTTTCTCCCTAAGCTTCTTCTTCATTTCTATTTCCATTTCCATATAAAGCTCTTCTTTTTCATCTTCATATTCTCACTTTTTCTCGCGGGTCTTTTTGTAGTCAGATTTGTTTTCTGTTTCTCTTCTCTTCTCTGGATTTTTTTCTTTGTGCTCTGTGCCGTTCCGTTCCGCTCCGTTTTCTTTCTTTTTCTTTGTGCTGGGGAAGAAGAAGCCCCTTTCTCTTTTTCGTTTTCCGCTCTCTTCTATGTTTGTGATTGTCACTTTTTTTTTTGTTTCCTTCGTTTCTCTCTCATTCTCTTCTGCCTGGTCATATTTTCTCCTACTTCCGGTTTTCCTATATGCTTTTTCCAGGCCTTCCGCGTTTTTTTTATTTTTTCTTTCTAACCCCCTAACTTCTCTCGTTTCTTTCGTTTCACCTCCCTCCCTACAACTCAAGTGTTTCATCGCCTTTTGCTTGTTGTTTCCCCCCCTCTCTCTCTCCGCAAGCCGTCAGGCTTCTAAATTTTTCTTTTCAACACACACATTTTCTTGCACGGCCCTCTTCCTCACCACCTCTCTTTACTTTCTCTTTACACTCGCTTCTTTCCTCTTTGTGTGTCTGTTCCCCTCTTTTACTACGTATGAGTGTACCTTCTTGAAGTACTAGCAATCCAAAACAAGACAAGAAGGAAAGGTAAATACAACGCATGAAGAGCAAGAGAGAGCGAGCGAGAAAGCGAGAGAGATGGCTCAGCGTATCACAGGAGCCGTAACAGCAGCAGCAGTCTACATAGAAGAGCCCTCACGTGCAGTGAAAATGTTGGTACGCGCCCACACGGAATCCTTCTCTTTCCCTCTTTTTTTTTTTGTGTTCTTTCTTCTTCTCCTCCTTCTGATTCATGCGAAGATGCGCACTCGTAAAAAAGAGTCCATCTATCATGTAAATAATGAATCGAAGAGCTAGGTAAAGAGAAAACAACACAACAACAACAACAGCATGAACAAAATCACCAAACAACCAGCCACAGCGTCATTCAACACTGTAAAATCAAAGAAAACGTTTCTGGAACAACGGCAGCAGCACATAAAAACAATTTTTTATTATTATTCAGATCTCCCTTTCTCTTTTCAATTTCTGTCTTTCAAAACTATATCCATTGAATGCTTCATCTTTTTTTCCCCCCTCTTCTTCTTTTCCTTTTCTCTCCTGTCTTCCGTGCTGACGCTCTACTTTACTTCACTTTTTGTTTGTATTTTTACGGCTCACCCCCTGTTCATGTTTTTTTTTTTAATGCTCTCTCTCTTTTTTTCCCTCTCTCTTTCTCCTTTCCTCACAGGAGTCACTTCTGTGTGTCCGACACTGCAAGACAAGTGAACTCTACCAGGTCAACAAAAAACTGAGTAGAAAAGAAATGATATAAAAAAAAGAAGAGATAAAAAAAGAACCGACGACAACAAGAGCAAAGTGAAACTGAAGCAGGTTTATGTAAAGAAATAGAAAGAAAGAAAAACATACGACAAACAGAGGACTTTTTCTTTTCTATAACAATAACAACAAAGTCCTTCTTCTCCTTTTTTCTCTCTTTTTTATTTTAATACCTCTTCTTTTTCACTTTTTATTCCCCATAAACACAGAGATTACCAAATGGAATAAGAAGATTCATGCAAAGCGTCCAACTCCCCCACCATCAAACTCTTTTTTTTTTTTTGCACTGCCTATCGCAAGTAGCATTGTCAAAAAAAAAAAGTAATTTACTATTGCATCTTCTTCATAATAACATAAATCTCCCTTCTCCTCTCTCTCTCTCTCTCTCTCTCTCTCTCTCTCTCTCTCTCTCTCTCTCCCTATCTCTTTCTCTCTCTCCCTTTTGTTTTCCCTTTCTCTTCTCTTTTCTTTTCCTTTACCCTTTCCGTGTTTGATTGATTATAACCCTTCTCCGTTTTTCTCTTCCCTCCCCTTCCCCATTTCTCTTTCTATCATATATCAAAAATAAATATATAATAAAAAAATCAATCAATTCACGGAAACACAACAAAAAAAAATAAAGTTACACCAATAAGAGCGACAAGAACATCGGCATCTTGGAAAGAAGAACACAACAAGAATAATAAAAACACAAAAAAATATCACTCAAAAATCATAAATAACTTTCCAAGATAAAGGTGAACACACGAGCTTTAAAAAAAAAAAAGAATCATACAGCTAACACTTGCAAACACGGGTGTTTCCATAAGAAGAACAATTGAATTCATTCAATTAATAAGAACGGAAAACGATACACACATTATCAGTAGCCCTTGATACTAGTGTTGATTAAACCAATGTACTTCTTTAACCGTGAAAGAATCCAACGTCAGCGCAGAGGGCACGAGGCCGTCCTTGATTTTCTTTCACGGGATATATTAAAAAATTTGATGCTCTACTTTTATTCGTTTTTGATATGACTGATGATAATTGGATTAAACTGATGAAGAAGAACGAGATGAAACGTTGTCCCCTTTTTGTTTTCTCTCTCTTTCCTTTCCCCTCTGTCTCTGTATCGCTTGTTCAACTTATCCTTTTCTCCTCTTACTCCCCCCCCCCCTTCACCCACCCACCCACCCACGCACACACACTCGGGCATTCCCTGCATTTTGGGCTCTTACGTTCAAAGTGAACTTGTTTTCGTGATAGCGACTCGTAGGAAAACACCAGAAATATTTTCGAACTAGCCATAAATCCTCCCCTCTCCTTCCCTCCCTCTCCCACCTTTTTCATCTTCTCTCGCCACACAAACAATAAATCGAGCAACATCAATTAATTTTTTTTTTTTTGAAAACTACTAATCATACACCTTTTTACCCCAATAACACAAACCGAAACATAATAAGATTATATATAGGCACACAGACGCAAGTCAAAGGAAGAGTGATTTGGAAAAAAAAAAGTAACAACACTGCTTAAGTATTTCCACGCCCTTGACTCATACAGTGTGCACTTCTTCACTTTATTCTTAAAAGTTTAACAAAAAAAAAAAAGACACAAGAAATAACAACGAATAAACACAAGAACAGACAGACGAAGCTAACATTATTCAAATTAAAGGGAAAAAAAACAGGGATATCGATCAGACTTCCTGCCTTTAAATAAACAACAACAACAACAAACACTCAAACAAACAACCCCCCTTTTTTTTCATATCGCTGCTTCCGGTCTTTTTCTCATTTTCTTTTCCCCTTCTTCCTCTTTTCTTTTTCTTTCCATCACAGGCCTCCTAGTTTGTCAACTAGATCAGAACGCCTTTTTTGACTTGAGTTTTCGAAAGCTCATCCTTTTTTTTCTCTGTCACTCCGAAAGACGTAGTTGCATCTCTTCTCAGAAACACGAGCACAACTGAAGAGGAGGAAACATACACTCAAACATATTCGTAAGTATCATTCACGCGACGTGTCAACACAACGTAGCCACAGCCGCATACACCCACACACAAACATACACACACACCGAAAAGCAAGCAAGCAATACACCATTCATATCTCATACATACACAGTAACACCCATGAACGTCAGCCACACATCATCAGGACTGGGTAACTGCACCGTTGCAGGCGCGTGCGGACAAGGCACCTTCGCCCCCACGCCCTTTTCCTCTCCCGCCCCCCATTCTTCCCCCTTTCCCTTCCCCTTTCCTCCTTTTTCTTCTTCTTCTTCTTCGTCCGGCTCTCTACGCCCCTCGCGCTCTCGCTTCCGCGGCCGCGAAGCCGCGAGCACGCTGGCCACCACCGCCGCCGGCGAGCTGGAAGAGATGGCGCTGGGCGTCGTGGCGCTCATCTTTGTCAACTTTCTCGGCGGGACCTTCTTCATGTCCTTCAAGAACCGGCTGCCGATGCCCTACACCGTCGTGCTCTTTCTCTACGGCATTCTTGTCGGCGCCGTCGCTCTCAAGGTGTCTCCCGACGCCGCCGTCGCGCTGGGCGAGATTCCCAGCGAGCTTCTCTTCTGCATCTTCCTCCCCGTGCTCATCTTCGAAGGGAGCTACGCGATGAACACCAACGCGCTGCGGCGGGTGCTGCCGCAGTCGCTCCTTCTCGCGACCGTCGGCGTGATTCTCAACACGGCCTTTCTCGCCGTCCCCGTGCGCTTTCTCTTCGGCTTCTCGTGGTACGCGGCGGCGCTGCTGGGGTCGCTGCTGTCCGCGACGGACCCCGTGGCGGTCGTGACGCTGCTCAAAGGCCTCGGCGTCGACAAGCGGCTGAGCGCGCTGGTGGACGCGGAGGCGGTGCTCAACGATGGGACGGCCATCATCTTCTACACGCTGCTGCTGCCCGCCGCGCGGCTGGGGCACATGCCCTACTCTCTTTTAGGGACGCTGCGCCGCTGCGTGCAGCTGACGCTGCTGCCGGTGGTGCTGGGCCCCGCGTTTGGGCTCGTGCAGTCGTTTTGGCTGCGCCGCTCGCCGTCGCCGCTGCACCAGGCCTGCATCACGGTGTCCGTGACGTACACCTCGTACTATCTGGCGGCGCACGTGATCGGCACCAGCGGGGTGCTGACGCTCTTCTTCCAGGGGGCCTTCTTGAGCTACACGCACCCTTCTCTCTTCCCGGTCGCGAGGGACACCTCATTTACGCGACGTGGGAGTTCCTGGTGCATCTCGGCAACACCATCCTCTTCTCGCTGGTCGGCATCATTCTCGTGGCCGACGTCCTCCCCGGGCTGCACGCGGCCGACCTCTTCCTCATTGTCGTCCTCTACCTTCTCGTGCTCGCCTCCCGCGCGGCGATGCTCGAGATGCTGCTGCCGCTGCTGAACCGCTGCTCCAGCTACCGCCTGACGCAGCGCACGGTCGCGCTGATGGTGCACGCGGGGCTGCGCGGCGGCGTCTCGGCCGCCCTCGCGCTCGGCGTGCTGCAGGAGGACCTCGCGGAGGGCGTCACGATCCTCAAGATGACGTGCGGCATCGTGCTGCTGACGCTGCTGGTGAACGCCTCGACGGCGGAGGCAGCCATGGCGTTCCTCGGCTTCAAAGTCAAGGCGCGCTACCGCCTGGTGCGCATGGCCAACTGCCTGCAGCGGCTGCGGCAGGTTGAGGGCGAGACGCTGAATCAGCTCAAGCGCGACTCCAAGTACCGCAACGCAAACTGGCTCTCGGTCGAGAATTTCATCCGCCACCACGCGGAGGACCCGTACGAGGGGCAGGGCGTGGCCCCGGAGGACGACGCGGGGGAGGCGGGACGCGGCGGCGGCAAAACATTAACAACAGCATCCCTGGCGCGCCAAGCAACGGCAACAACCATAATAATCCAGAGGAGATGACCCGCACCGTCAACCGGCTGGTTATGTCGGCCTTTAAGAATTTCCTGTGGCGGCAGCGGGACGAGGTGGTGGCCTCGGAAACCGTCGTGGCAACGCTCTCCCGAATTGTGTCGGACCTTCTCGAGCGTGGGGAGCTGCTGGACGTCAAGACTCTTTCTTTCTACCATCACAGCACCGCCGCCAACAACGGCAGTAACGCCGGCATCGCTGCAAACGGCGGTGGCGGCGGCGGCTCCTCCTCCTCCGCCTTTGGGACCCCTCGCCACCTCCTGCACACCCCCACGGCCGGCGACGGCGGCGACGTCGTCATTGTCGGCCCCGACGAGGGGGGAGACGACGGCGCAGCTCGCAGTCGTCACGGCGATCATAACAACAACAACCGCCGCGCCGGCCCGGCCGCCGCGTCGACCGTGGCGGTTCCAATGACGGCGGTGGCGGCGGACGGCGACGGCGGCCCCGGCGGCTACGGCGGCTCCCTGATCGTGCGCCGGCGGGACCCCGCGGGCCGCGCGGCGGAGGCGGCGGAGGAGGACAGCACGGCGGCGGTGGCGGCGCTGATGCAGCGGCTGCTGCCGCCGTGGGTGCGGCTGGCGGAGCGGCTCTTCGGCGCGACGGAGTTCTTCGCGGGCGCCCACCGCCGGGCGCAGGAGAACGCCTTCATGGCGCTGCTGGCCATCTCCAAGTGCCTCCACGCCGTCGCCGAGATAAAGTACCAGCTCGTCGACAACAACGACGCGGAGGCGGTGCGGGTGAGTCGGTGGCTGACCGCGCAGATCGCCGCCACGAGCGCCGACATCCGCTTCTTCTACAACCACTTCCCCGAGGCGACCAACAACGTCGCGAGCGCGCGCGCGGTGGTGTCGATTGTGAACCACATGGAGGCGGCGGTGCGCGCGCTGCACGCCGACCACGGCATCGGGCAGCAGGTGACGCTGCAGCTGTCTGAGATGTGCGATGAGCTGCGCCACGCCGTCCCCTCGCGCTGGGAGGCCGACGAGACGACCAAGGAGAGCGCGCTGGTGGTGCGGGCGGTCAACGCGAGCGTGCTGGGCCGCGGGCTGCGCTCGGCGGAGGTGCGCGCCATCGCCGCCATGGGCCTCGTGCGGCGCCTCTCCGAGGGCGACGTCATCATCTTGCCGCCCAACGCCTTCCTGACGGTGGTGTCCGGCACCCTCCGCGCGCTGCACGGCCCGTGGACCACCATCGAGGCGTACGAGCTGACGGAGAGCTACGGCGACACGGTCGGCCTCGAGACGCTGCTGCTGCCGCCGTCGCAGCTGCAGCGGCAGCAGCAGCGGCAGCACTACCGCCAGTGGCGCGCGCTCTCCAACGAGGCGACGGTGCTCTTCATCTCTTTCAACAGCATCAAGCCCTTTTTGATGGAGCGCTCATTGCGGTCCGTCAAGGCGCTGTGGCGCGCGGCGGCGGCGGAGGTGCTGATGCCGGTGCTGGAGGGCATGATCACCCTCTCGCCCGCGCAGGCGCGCAACCGGCGCGATTTCCTGCTGGAGCTCGTGATGGGCGGCACGCCGCTCATCGGCGCGCGCGACTGCGGACAGTACGACTGGCACTCGCACATGCACCTGCTCTTCTACCTGAGCGGCAGCGACGAGGACGGCTTCTTCAACGACCACACGCCGCCGTGCTTCGTCTCGACTTTCTTTGCGGAGCGCCTGCGGTGGACCGACCCGCACGTCGTGCTGTACGTGGTTCCCGTGAGTGTGAGCAAGACGGGCTACGTGGCCGCCTCGCTCGGCGACTCGGCCGCCACCGCCGCGCCGGAGCTCGCGGCCGCGCTGCACGGCGCCTTCATCTCCTCCGACTCCAGCGGCACCGACGACGACGCGACGGCGACGGCGAGTACAGCACCGACGCGGACAGCGTCGACGGCGGCGGCGGCGGCGGCGCCCGCAGCACTCCCAGCAGCGGCCCCCCCTCCCGCGCGCCGAGCATGAGTACGCTGTCTATGGAACACAGCCCCGCCAGCAACAGCGCCACTCGGCAACAGCAGCAGCAGCCGCAGCACAGCGGCCGTCGCGGCCACCCGCACTCCTCGGCGCACCGTCGCGGGGCGGCGGCGGCCCGGCGCGGGATGGTGCACTCGTCGTCGCTGCCGGCGCTGAGCGGCCGCGCGGCGCACGCGATCAATGTGCTGTCGCACGTGCTGCTCGGCAGCGTGCCGCCCGACGACGCCTTTGCCTTTGGCGACGACCCCGACTATACCGTCGAGGGCGTTGACGCGAGCGCCGTGCGACAGGGTGGTAGGGGCGGTACGGGTGGGGACGGCACCAACGGTGCGCTGGGCTCGATGCCCCCCACCTCGCCCCTGTACGTTCCCAACACCGCCGCCGGTTCTGGCGCGGCCCGATGCTGGACGAGCGCCGCCGCCGCCGCCGCGACGGCGGCAGAGCAGCGGGATACCACAGCCGACAGCACCGATCCGCAGCAGCAGCAGCAGCAGCAGCAGCAGCAGCAAATGCCGCAGGTGATGACGGGCATGGGCTCTCGCCCGCACGCGTACAGCAGTGAGTGCGCGAGTATTTTCCAGACGCCCTCGCAGGTGATCACGCCGATCCCGCTGCTCAACCAGATGATGGGGCAGTACGCGGCGGCGCTGGAGGTGCTGTGCCTCGCCGCCCTCCGTTACGTGCGCCACCCACACGACAGCACCAACGTCCTGCACGCGCAGGCGACCGCCGCCCGCACCCTCGACTTCCTCACCCACTTTGGGGTGCGTCTCTCTCTGCTGCGCGGCACCGCCAACGCCATCGCCGACCGGCACGCCGAGCGCCGCGCGCGGCAGCAGCAGCAGCGCCAGCAGCAGCAACAACAACAGCAACAACAGCAGAGTCACAGCGGCAACATCAGCCCCAGCATTACGGAGGGCCTCGGGGGTTCCTCCGCCCCGCAGCAGTCGCAGCCGGCGCTGCTGATGGGAGCGACACCCATGTCCGTGCTGGAGTCAGACCCTCTCTCCACCTCCCCGCAGCAGCAGCAGCAGCAGTTGAACGCCAGTGACGGCAAGAGCCCCCGCAGTGCCGCCGCCGCCGGTAGCAACAGCAACAGCGGTCGCGCGCGGCTGGACCCGCAGAGCAAAGGCCTCGCGCTGGACACGGAGTTTATGACGTGCGTGTGCGCGTGGGGGCGGCAGACGGCCGTGACGCACCGCCACCACCTGCGCCACATGATCATGGGAATGAACGAGTACGCGAACCGGCGCTTTGGGCTGCTGACGCGGCAGGCGCGGATGCTGGCGCGTTGGGAGCCGCGCCTCACCACCGTCGGCTGCGTCGAGGACCTGACGAGCTTCTTCAACGATCCGGCGGCAGGGGCGATATCATCTTCTTCTCCGGCAGCGCCGCCGCCGCCCTTCACGCCGCCCACGCCGCCCCTCCTCACGGGGGGCTCCTCTGGACACCAGTTTGGCACACTGCCGCAGTCGAATCGCCCGCATCCTTCTTCCTCTCATCATCATCAATACCAGCGCCAGTCGTGTGACGACATAGACAACGGCGACGCCCCCACACCTGCCGCGGCCGCCGCCGCCGCCGCTCACGCTAATAATAATAATAATAATCGTCGAGGCAGGGACGATGATGGTGAGGGCGTGCCGGCGCCACTGCCACTGCGCGGGGTGCATGGCTCCCGTGGAAACAGCAATAGCAACAGCAGCAGCCGCGACGCCTACGAGCATGACACGAGCAATATGAGGGAGGATGAGGAACTGATTGTGGAGACCCCCACGTCGATGGAAACGTGATGAATAGTACAACTACGTAACACACGTGTAAGAATTTCCATAGTGATTGCTATTTATAACGAAGAGGGAAACGAAAGGCTCTCTACGCGAACTCTGATCTCTCCTTTCTCCCTCTATCTCTCTCTCCAAAGAAATAAGACTATCGTCGGTGGAAAAAGAAACCTTAAAAACTATATAAGCAATTGTTACATTTTTTTTTTTTTTTAAAACCTCTATCGATACTTTTTTTTTCATTTAAATCTATGTCTCCTCTCTCTCACTCTCTCTCCCCGTACCGACTAATCATTCTTTCGCCCTTCCATTTTTTTCGTTTCCCCCACTACACTTTTCGATGTCATACGTCATGATATCAATCCTTGAAAAAAGACACATGAGAACATCACCACCACAACCAACAATGACTATTTACGTATACTTATATAAACATTTATGCGCCTTGCTGCGTGCGTACTGCACTTAGAATAAAAGAAGTTTTCTTACTGTATGACATTGGAAACACTTTTGACTCGACGCACCGTTCGACCCCGCATCCGTGCTCAGAATGAGCTTTTTTCCTTTCCTCATTTCCTTTCGCGTGCATGTAGTTGTGTGTCCGTTGGGTGAAAAAACCATCACATCTTTGGCTCCTTCCCCTTCCGTTTTACTCACACTCGAATATATGTAGTAACCAAAAAGGCGATCAACGTATTTGAAAGAAAGAAGCGAGATCCCCTATCACCCGCTCTTTTTTCTCGCGTTGTAAATTCAACTGTAGTACAGAAATACTGGAGGAAGACGAAAAAACAAACTGATAAGGAGGACAGACAACACACACACACACACACATACATACATACATATTTACATAAAATGAGCGCTGTGGATCCTGACGTGACGGCGGCGGCCGAACTGAACGCCATTTTTGGCCGCCTCGAGGTACCGTGTGAAGTGCGTCTGTCGCAACACGCCTCACCCTCCAATGGACAGCAACAACAACAACAAGGAGAAGAAGACAAATACCAAAAGCAACAGCAGCAGCAGCAGCAGTAGTCAGACGGACGCTGGCAAATACGTGGTGTCCACAGCGGCGCTCAAGACCGGCGAGGCTTTTCTGGAGGAGGCGCCCCTTGTGTGTTGGCCGACGCCGCAGCTGCTGGCGCTGGGCGTTTGCTTCTGCGCGCACTGCCTCCGTCTAGCCTCCTACCGCCCGCTGGCCGTAGCACTCTCAGAGGATGGGGAGGAGGAGAGGGAAACATCACGTCTTCCGGAGGGGTGGATCGCCGCGTGCGACAAGTGCGGACAGTGCTTCTGCAGCGCCGCCTGCCGCCAGGCCGCCGCCCGCGCGCACGCGCTGCTGTGCCCCACGGTACTTCCCGCCCTGCGCGCCCTGCACGCGCCGGCGTGTGGGTCGGTAACGACGGCCGACGGCAAGCACGAGTCGGGAGAGGCGTCCTAATACTGATAATAATGATGATAATAACAATGACGCCGGTCGCGGCCCCGCCAGCAGCGATGTGAAAAGAGGCCAGAAGTGTGTGGAGGAGGGGAAGGAGGAGGATGAAGAGGAGGAGCACGACCGCGATGTGCCCCAGACGATTACCGCGGAAGCTCTGGCGCGCGCGGCGGTGGTGCTGCTGACGCGCGTCGCCGCCGCCACGCAGCAGTGTGGGGAGCTGCTGCGGCAGACACTGCAGGCGGACGGCGCTGCGTGGCTGAGCAACGCCAGCGGCTATCAATACCAACAAGACGAATACGGATGAGGAGAGCGCAGCCGCTCGCCTGGCGTGTCTGCTACTGTCTCAAGAGAAGAAGACGGAGGCGGTGGAGGCGGCCGCGCCGCAGACCAGTGGCGTTCTCCGACAACTGTTTGTGGGCGCCGCGGGGCCGTTTAATCGGCTCATTGGTCTTCCCGACAGTGCCGTTGCTGCCCTCAAGACGAGCGCAGGAGCAGAGGCTGCGGGTGTAGAGGAGGAGGAGGGTGAGGTGGAGCCCTCGCGCGATTCCAACAACAACCACAATAAGAATAAGAATAAGACGACGGACGGCGCGCGCGAGCCAGCGCAGCGGTCAGCAGCAGCACCGCACAGACTACGCACTGTGGGTACGCACGGTGCAGCGGCTGCTGCGGCCGCGCGCACGGCAGTTCCTCACCGCCACTCTCCACGCCTCCGCCGCGAGCGACCCTGATACTCTCGGCAGTAACTCCGGCACAAACGGAGGGGCATCATCATCAACGAAGGGGAAACAGGAATCGCAGAATCAGCAGCAACAACAACAGCAACAGGAGTCGCTCTCACTCGTGCTGAAGCAGCTGCGCGAGGGGTGCGCGGCGACGCTGGCGGACGCGGCCCTCAGCGACGACACCCTGTACACGATGCTGGGCCAGATACAGCTCAACGCGCATGCCGTGAATGACTTTATTCTTCCGCCCACTAGCGCTGACGCCGGGAGTGATGGCAGACAGGACACCACCACCACCACCACTACCGGCGACAGCAACGCAGGACCACAGCAGGAAAATGGCGACGACGTCGCACGGGAGGCTAAGGGTGATGATCCCTCCGCCGCCCCGCTGCTGTTTCGGTGGTTCATTAAAGGCGCCGGCATTTACTGTCTGCTGGCCAACTTCAATCACTCCTGCAGCCCAAACGTAGCGGTGTACCCCGCCAGCGCTGCCGCCTCCGATAACGGTAATGACATCAATACAGGCGCTACAGAAACCAAGCAAGAGGAGTGCAACCCAACAACAACAACAGCAGCAACAACAGCCGCTGCTGGAAAACTCGCCGACGGCATCACACACGATATTGTGCTGAAACCGCTGCGGGATGTCGCGGCGGGCGAGGAGCTGTGCATCAGCTACATTCCCGTCCAGCCCATTCCCCCTCTGCCGACGTCGGCTGCTGCGGCGGCTACGGGGTCGTCACCAGAGGCCGAAGACGAGGAGACTGCGACAGCGGCGATGGCGGCGTATCGGCAGCTGCGCCGCCGGCAGTGCGAGCAGCGGCGTGCGACGCTTCGGGAGTCCTACTACTTTACGTGCCAGTGCCGGCGGTGTGTAGAGGATATGCAAGTGTAGGTCGTCGCACCCGCATGTAGGCGTGCGCTTTTGTTTTTGTTTTTGTTTTTGTTTGCTCCCCCTTTTTTTGTTGTCAAAATAATAAGAAATAAAGTCACATACTTTAATACTTGAATGCCTCTAACCGCTTAATTCTATTACTATTTTTTTTTCTCGAAAATCTATTCTCTTGCTGCCTCTTCTTTCATCTGAGAGGAGTAGTGCTCAACACCAATATTGACAACGATAAAAAAAAGATGACTTATAGAAAACAAAACATCGTACCCCTTCTCCAGATTGCTGCTAAGTGAAGCAAATAGAACGCTTTTGGCACTTTATTATCATTTACGTAGGCGGGTTCTTTAGTTGCATCTTTCTAATACGCTCATTTTCTGTTACTCCCTCTCTCTCTCTCTCTACCTTTCACCCCACTGCCCTTCATTCCTTCTCGACAGCAACGCACTTTTAGTATATATCCACGGCACTATCGTTCTGTTAAACAGCAGCTCCATAAGCTGAGTGAATCTGTCTTGAATTTCATTCCTACCAGGCCAAAAGGAGAAGGATAGAAAAAATATCAACACCCACCCACCCACACTCGGTATAATCGCTCTCGGTATGTCGCTCACACCCCGCGAGCGCGCCCTCCACTACGCGACGCGCAGCGCGGCCTTCACTAAGCCGACCGCGAAGCACCTCAACCACCTGAAATCCATTCTGGCGACGCCGTGTCCCGCGACGCAGCGGCCGGGCAAAATGCTCACCGACGCCGCCGCCATCGAGCCGTACAACATCGACTGGATGCGGCAGGTGCAGGGCGAGACGCCGGCGGTGCTGCTGCCGACCTGCACGGCCCACGTGAGCGAGATACTCAAGTACTGCCAGGCGGAGCGGCTCGCAGTGGTGCCGCAGGGGGGCAACACGGGCCTCGTCTACGGCCAGGAGCCGGTGCACGACGAGCTGGTGCTCAGCCTGCGTCTCATGAACGCGGCGCCAAAAGTGCACCGCGACACGATGAGTGTGGAGGCGGAGAGCGGCGTCGTGCTGCAGCACTGCCAGGAGGCGTGCCGCGACGCGGGGATGCTGTTCCCGCTGTCCATGGGCTCGCGCGGCTCGGCGCTCATCGGCGGCTGCGTCAGCACCAACGCGGGCGGCATCCACTACGCGCGCTACGGCTCGATGCACGCCAACGTGCTGGGGCTCGAGGCGGTCACCGCGACGGGAGAGGTGCTGAATCTCATGTCGACGCTGCGCAAGGACAACGCCGGGTACGACCTGAAGCACCTCTTCATCGGCAGCGAGGGCACCCTCGGCGTCGTCACGCGCGCGGCGGTGAAGGTGTACCCCGAGCCGCGCTCGCAGCAGCTCGCCCTCTTCCGCGTGCGCACGTTTCCAGAGGTGGTGCGTCTCTACCACCTCGCGCAGGAGCACCTTGCCGAGTGCCTCTCCGCCTTTGAGGTGATGGACGCGGAGTCGCTGCTGCCGTCGCCGGAGGCCACCATCCCCTTCGCCAAGGCCGACAAGGCCGACGTGTTTTCAGGCAGCAGCGGCGACCTCACCTCGGCCTACTTTGCCGTGCTGGTCGAGACGAACGGCAGCAACGAGGCGCACGACTTTGAGAAGCTGGGCGGCTTCGTGGAGGCGGCGGGGGCGGCGGGCATCGCGGCCTCCGACGACGGCGACTCCATTCTGTCGCAGTCGTCGGCGCAGACGGCGGCGCTGTGGAAGCTGCGGGAGGACGTCCCCGTGTGCCTCTCCAGCGCGGGGCTCATTTACAAGTACGATGTCTCCTTCCCGCTCGACAACTTTTACGGCATCGTCGAGCACACGCGCGAGATTATCTACAAAAAGGGCGGCCTCAGCCCCAAGGAGGTGATCGTCGTCGGCTACGGCCACTTTGGCGACGGCAACGTCCATCTTAATATTGTTGACTACACGCGCAAACACGGCAACGCCATCGACGCGCTGCTGTACCCGGCCGTCTATGAGTACTGCGCCGCGCACGGCGGGAGCATCTCTGCGGAGCACGGCGTCGGCATGCAGAAGCGCGAGTACCTGCACCTCTCGCGCCCGCAGTCGGCCATCGACCTGATGCGCGGCCTCAAGGCTGCCATGGACCCCGCCGGCATCCTGAACCCCTACAAGGTGCTGCCCACCGGACAGAACGCGCACTAGACTCACATAGCTCACACACATACACACACACACACACACACACACACACACACACACACACACACACACACACACACACACACACACACACACACACACACACACTCACACATACATACAGCAACATCACCGATGTCTTCCAGTGTATTCAGTCCCCTTAATTAAAAAAAAAAAAAAACAATTACATTATATATCGTTTTTGTTTTGTTTCCACGCGGGTTAGCGCGTGTACTTCGCGCGTACGCGCCCGCGATTTGCTGTTCTTTTTTTTTCCGCTTTAATTTTTCACGCTGTGTTTTGCGTTGTATGCCCACCGCCACTTTGTAACTACTGGACTCGCTTGCTTGCTTGCTGGATTTCTTAGCCCTTTTTCGTTGTCTGTTTTTCTTCGTGGACATACCCATGCGAGCATCATTTTCTCGACGTTGATTTTTCTTTTTTTTTTCCTTTATTTTTAACAACAACAACAACAACAACTCATTCAAAAGATTGATATATGGAGGATGGATATGACATGCTAATGGAGGGGATGTCACCGCATTTTTTTTTTTGGGACAGTCGTCACGCAGGAACAACAACAGCGAGAGGGGAGAGATACAGGATTCGGGGGGAATAAAAACAACAACAACAACAAGCTTTTTACGCCTGTGAGTAGGTGTGAGGATGCGGATATGAAAGCGCTATAAAGTCACACTCGTATTTTTTATTCTTCTGTTTCTGTTCCTCTCTCTCTTCCCCTCCCTCCTATTATTTAACCTTTCATTCATACGCCAAACGAGAGCACCACTGAAAGGCTGCTTTTCCTCCCGACTGTTGTTTCTTTTACCCCCAGGGAATACACCTCTTAATCATCACCACCACCACTACCGCAGTGCTTGCCACCATTTTGCTCTTTTTTTTCTTCATTCTTCTTCTGTCTTTCGTATTTCCCACTGTGTACTATAGGGCGCGGAAGCCGAAGGAAGGTTTTTTGTGTGGCTCTTTCTCCTTCTCTGTTCCAGAAGCTCTCCTCCCTCCATTCCTCCGTACTCGACACGCGCTCTTCATGCGATATCGTTCAATTAATTACTGCGTAATAACACACAAGAACAAATATATGAGAATGCCATAACCGAAGTGAAGTGTTGCATTACGCTTCTATTACGAAACAGTCTCATGAATACTGAATGAGCAGCTAAATGTGCTCCCAGAAGATTAGCCTTGGAAAACACACTCAACTGTGCTAATACGAAAACAAAAACAAAACACGTATTGAACAAAATATATATATCATAAAATGGGGTGCGAGACTACAGATCTCTATCGATTTCTTCTATTGCAATTATGTATTCCATTTTTCGTCTTCACTCTTCTTTTGTTTTGCCCACTCCCCTCTCCTCCGAAGTCTCTTCTCCTGCTTCACTACTAATTAGGAAGAAATCTTATATATAGCGAACAGTACTCTCAACTCTCGATACATATTGTTTCTCTTCTAGTTTGTGGTGAACCGCACCACGGCACATTTTCTGGTCAGAGCAGGACGCGCGTCGCCGCTGCGAGTCTCTTTTTCTTCTTCTTCCTCTTGTTCTTCTCCTTTGTCGCTGCTGTTGCTGTTGCTGCCTCCGCAGCCCACGATGTCTCTCACAAGGCGGGCACTCGCGCTACGGCTGAGAAGGGTGGAGTCGGCAGTTGGCGCTTCGCTCACGCAGAGCCGTCGCTTTATAGTGTCGCGCTCTGTTATCTCTCTCGCGTCCTCAGCTTCGGCATCGGTCGGTGGCAGCGACAGCAACAACAATAAGGACGACAACAACAACACCACCGCTACCACCACTAGCACCACTACCAATAATAATAATGATGCTAGTAGTAGTAGCAGCAGCAAGTCCTCTGGCCAGAGGATCACGTCGTACAAGCGCAGACGCAACGCCCTTCAGCCCAGCGGAGATGACACCTCTCCTGCCTCGCAGCACAAAAAAGGAGCGTTTGTGTTTGCGTGGGGCCCCGCCGCCTCCTCCTCCGCCTCCGCCGCCTCGCAAGGCACGACAAGCGCGGCGGGCGTGGACGACTCCTCTTCTTCTTCCCCGGCGTGGTGGTGACGTGGCGCGCGCGTAAAGACCCGTGGGGCGTGCACCAGCTGCGCGACGCGTGGTCGGCCGACGCCATGACGAAGCTGTCGCGTGAGAACATGTCGGAGCGGCTGCACCGCGAGTACCGCTACCACCCAGAGGAGCGCCGCCGCGCGCACGTGCGGTACGCCGCGATGGCGGTCATCCCGGCGATCGTCCTCTCCGCGTGCTTCAGCTACTACTCGCTCACCGGCCGCGCCATCTGGCACGCCGACCCGCAGTACATACTCAACATGATCCGCGCCGCCGACACCTCCCCCCGCAGCGTGCTGTACATCGACAGGCCCGACGTCCCGGCGACGGACCGCGCCGTGGCGCTGCCGCCGCACATCGCGCGTTACCGCGCGAGCCACCAGCGGGACCGCGAGCTGAGCGATCTGCTCTTCAAACTGACCAACAGCGCCTTTGCGAGCCCCGCCGACCCACAGGTGAGGCGTCTGCTGGAGGCGTACAGGGAGCAGGAGGCGGAGGCGGAGCTGGCGCGCGCCGGGAGGGGTGGCGGTGGTGGTATTGATGGCGATACTTCTCTTGCGAGTGACGCCTCTTCCTCGACTTCTTCTTCCTCTTCTTCAGTAGAGTCCTGAGAGCGGAATCGGGGTGTTTCGGCGCCTTGTCTGATGTACGTGCCCACTAGGGGCGGACTCCCATCATGTGGGGAAGGGGGAGGCGCGTGAGGTGTCCGCAGAATTTAACACTATTCGCATTTAACATACATTCATATTTTCTTCTTTTTATTCCTTAAAAAAAAGGAAGGCGAACTCTAAATAAAAAGAATAATACTGAGCGTTCTATTTGCTCCGCTCTTCTGAAGAGCTGGCAGGAAAGGTTGAAACACAAAATTAATAATCTTCTTTTTCCTTTGACCTGCGAGTTTCTTCCATATTATGCAATTACATAGAATTCACTCCATAATGTACAAGTTGGTGTGTTTCTTCAAGCGCTGCCGGATCCCACTACTTTTTTTTCCCCCAATTGTGTTTAGCAAAAGGATCAGCACCAACAACAAACTGGAAAAAAAAAGCAGTGACAAAACAGAAACAACATCAACACCAACAATAAAGGAGAGTCTCAGCTGATTCTATCATGGCAGAGCCCAACCCCCAGCCAACGGCAGGCGCCACCGTGCCCGCGTACGTGTTTCCCATTGCTCTCAACACCGACAGGGATGACTCGGCGAGCCCCATCGATCATCACGCTGTCCATAAAAGTGCAACGGACCTCTCCTCTGACTCCCCACACGGCGCACTGCCGCCCAACACGGGTGTGGCGGCTCCGGCGGAGGTGTCTGCTGCCGCTGCTGCTGGCCGTTACGCCATTGCCAGCCGAGATATTGCGCCCGGGGAGGTGGTGCTGGCGGCCGCGCCGTACGTGATGGTGCCCTCGCTACGCGCCGCGCCCAGCGCTCTGCATCTGCTGCGCCGCTGCCGGCTCGAGGCGAGCCCCCCACTACCGTCTCTAGCTCCCTCCTCTTTCCTGGGTGCTGCCGCCGCCTCTACCATTACCACCACCGCCGCAGCAGCGTCAGCGACGACCACGCAGGCGCAGGCACATGCACAGGCACCGCGGTACCTGTATGAAAACCTCAATCAAACAACCCACGGCGCCGCACAGCGCAGAGAAGAAAGAGAGGAGGTGGAGGGGGAGGAGCCGTACGCATATACCGCGACGGCCACCCACTGCGCCTCGTGCCAGAGCGTCATCGCCGCGGGGAGTTTGCTGGTAAACTTCGCGGCGCTGCGCCGCCTGTCGGTCGACATGAGCGTGGAGTGGGAGGCGCGGGAGCGGCAGCTGTTCGCGCGCGCCTGCCGCCAGCAGAGACGCCAGCAGCAGCAGCAACAGCTAGAGAAGGAAGAGGAAAAGGCAGCAGCTGCCACCGCTGCGGCCACCAATGCCAGTGCTGGTGGCGCTAAAGGAAAGACCAAGGCGAAAGCGGGAAAAGACAAGAAGGGAGGCAGCGGCGGCGGTGGGGGTGCTAAGATGCGCAGTAAGCGCGGTCTGGAGCTGGAGGAGAAGATGCGGGAGAAATTCTTGCTAGACCGTGAGCTGTTTGTGGAGCGACACAAGATGGAGTGTCGGCGCGCGCGACAAGTGCAGGAAAACGAGCCAACAGCCGCGAGCGATAATCCGTTCACTAACTTTGACAGGCGCCATATCATCATTCAGGGTGACGCTGACGAGAGTCGTGTGACGTCCGCCACGCGCCTGCTGCGTGCGCACGGCTTTACGATGGCCGCCGGCTGCGAGGGGTGCGGCCTTGTCAGCTACTGCTCCCCCGAGTGCTTCGCGCGCAGCCACCCCCTCCACGCCTCGGGCGGTGAGTGCGCGGCGGTGCGGGCGGTACTCTTTAAGCTGATGGAGCTCTTCCTCTACCAGTCCCGGCCGCAGGCCGCAGGGGCCTCCAACAGCAGCAAAAGCCACAAGGAGAAGCGGGCCAACAACGCCAAGGGAAGCGAAATGTCGGGTGGTGGTGGTGGTGACGGGGGTGTTACCGCTGATCGCATTGCAGGCGTGTCTGCCGACGTCCTTGATGCTGTCTCTGCTGCTGCTGCTGCTGCTGCTGCTCGTGGTATTGGTGGCACTACTTTCAGCAAAGACGATGGCAAAGACGAAGACCTTCACGACGTTGATTATGACGATGATGTCTATGGTGAAGGGGAGGGGCTAGAGGACGCAGACGGGACGCTGACGGCCGCCTTTCTCGCCGCCCGCGGCATCAGCTACATGCCAGGGGAGGAGGTGACGCGCTACTGGGCGACGCAGGCCTCCGCGGCCGCCGAGCGCGAGCTGCAGGCCGCCCTCCTGGTCGCGCAGGTGCTCGGCAAGATGGCCGCCGAGGGCTTCGCCAGCCGTTTTGGGACGACCGCGGATGCGGCGGCGGCGGAGGCACCGCACACTCACTTCTTCTTCTTCTCCTCCTCCTCTTCCTTCTTCTTTTTCTGCCATCGTCGCCGTCTGCGTTGGCGTCGCAGCCGCCGACCGGCGATGCCGAGAGCGGCGGATGTGGCGACAGGCAAGAGGAGCAGAAGAAGGATGACACGGCGGCAACCGATACTGCGCCTGACACAGCCGCAGCCGCTGCCACCACTACCACCACCAGCAGCAGCTAGCGCTGGGGCTGCCTACCTGGCGTCTCTGCCGAGGGGTGTTCGGGAGATTATCAACATTCGCCGCCGCCTCGGCGCCAGTGAGGTCGAGCTGCTGGACGAGGACGATAAAGGGCTGCTGCCGTCTCCCATTTTTAACATGGACAACAGAAAGTAATAACAAAAACAACAACAACAGCGGGGAGAGTACCGTAAAGGGGAAGAAGAGTACAATGGATGGCGGCGGCGGTGGGAGCGAGGAGGAGGAGGGCTCGATCGAAGAGAGCGCCCAGCGGTCGTGTATGGAGCTTTTTATTCAAAGTTCTCCCAGCAATGGTACCGCCGGCAGTGGGTTGATGAGTGGGTGGACACGCCGGGAGACCGCTGCCGACAACCCAGCGTCGGCGGCGGAGGGAGGGATACCCTCCTCCTCCTCTTCCTCCCCCCACGCAACCAGTGAGGGAGCGTATCATCTCCCCCAACACGTGTGCCGCCTGCGAGTGCCCATTCCCACGTACAGCGACATGGCGCGCATGATCACCAACTACTCTGTTATTGACAAGGAGGACCTGCATGTGTATCGCCGCGCGTACCGCACCTTTGCGGCCCACATCTTTCCCGTGCTGCGGCCCACACTGCAGCGGCTGCATGACGCGTTTGTACAAAGACAATCATGTGGCGTGCGCGAAACCGGCAGGGAGACGACCTGCCTTGAAAACAGCAGCGGCGATTGTAAAATCAACAACAACAACAACAACAAGTGCCAGAATACCCGGCTCGTCATCGATTCGATTTCAGAGGAGTTTTTTCTGAGGCTCTGCGGAGTGGCACAGTGCAACAGTTTCGGCATCTACATTGATGGTTCCGGCAGGGCGGAGGAGGACAGTGGCGACGGCGGCGGCGGCGTTTTTAACGGTCGGCGCACCTCTCCCACTGGTACTTCTTCTTCTTCTTCTCCGTTTTCACCGCCGAAGAAAACAGGACGGGGGGCGACGTCTTCTGCTGCCGCCTCGTCGGCGGCTAACAACAATAATAACCATAACAATAACAACAACGTCAACACCGCAAGCCACGATGAGGACCGCTTGGTTGCCTTTGGCATCTACCCCCTCGCGTCGTACTTTCAACCACAGCTGCTACCCGAACCTGTGTAGAGTGGTGAACAACAATAACAACTACTACTACTCCGGTTATGATGTGGATAACACGGCGGAGAGCGCCGGCACGCATGACATGCGGAATGAAGAGACACGCGCGACGCAAGCACCACATTATCAGCAGCAGCGGCACCAGTCAAAGTGGGGAGAAGGAAGCGCCTACAGGAAAGAAAAGGGACAGCGAGAAGGGCTGACAGGACGACGACGGTGTTACAGACAACAGCAGCGGCAGCGGCGGCAGCGTCGCGGATGAGCGCACTCTGCGTCTCTCCCTCTCCTCCTACTACCGCGCGCCGCGCACCACCCACTCCTGCGCTCTCTTCTTCGCTCTGCGTCCCATCTCGCGCGGCGAGCCGCTGTGCATCTGCTACGCCAGCGTCGAGGAGCCCAGCACGGCGGAGCGGCGGCGCGCGCTGCTGCGCAACTTCCGGTTTCACTGCGAGTGCCCCCGCTGCGGGACCAGCACCACATCCACCACCAGCACCAGCGCGGCGTGCCAGAGCGCGGCGGCGAGTCCGAATACGGCCGAGGTTTGCAATAGCGATGCTAATCACGACGCTGCTACTGCTGCCAGTGGCGAGGCGGCTCCTCCCCTCCCGCCTGACGTTCTTGCTGCAGTGGCGCCACCGCCGCTGCGAAGGAGGAGGAGGAGAGGGAGGAGGACACCGCTCCGGCGGGCGTAAAAGCAACGTCAGCCGCGGCCGCCGCTGCTACCGCCGCCACCACTGCTCCTGCTTTCAAATATCTTGGCGGGAAGCTGATCAAGATACGCGATATTGAGCTGTGCGACCGGTGCGCCGTGCGCGGGTATCTCCGCCCCCTCCCGCCCCTGTCTCGGGTGGTGTCGGGCCATCGCAAGGAAGGGGTGGCGGAGACGAAGGAAGTGGAAGAAGAAGAAGTACTCCAAATCAAAGAGTGCACTGTCTGCGGCCATCGCGTGTATGCACGCACTGCTGCTGTCGCCGTTAAGACAAGCGAATGAAACTAACACATTTTTTTTTCTCTCTTTCTCTTTAAAACAAAACTAAGACGCAACGACGTTTAATTAACTTTTGCTTGCCTTTCCCCCCTTCCCCACTCTTCTCCTATTTTCTGCTTCTCTTGAATCATTTTTTGTTTCTTACTTAACCTTCTTGAGAAAACAACATCAGCATAAACTTGAGAGTCCAAAAATTTGTAAAAAAAATATTCACATAGATATGCATATTTTTCTTCTGGAGTCGGGGGAAAACTTGCTGTGCTTTTTTGCTTGTATTTTCGCCCCCTCCCCGTGTTAAATCGCACTCTTCAATGTAATGCCTTCTCCTCCCTCCCTCCTCTTTTCCCCCTCAAGCAGTGCCACAAACAAGAAACCTCAGTCTTTCACTTTTCATCTTGCAGGCAAAAAGAGAGTCACCTGAAATCGTCACCTGCACACAGCATATGCCACCAGACTCTATCTTTTAATTTAAAAAGAAACTTAATTTCCCTTTCTTCACAGACTTTCCTTTCATTTGTTTTAATTACTTATCTAACTATTATTATTTTTTTTTTTTATATTCCTCGATTGAAGTACAAAGACCAAACAAGATCGATCCACTTTTAATCTTTATTTAAACAGCAGCAAATGCTACGGCGGGTGCGTGTAGGTCTTGCCTCGTGGGCGGCGTCTGGCGGGAAAGGAGGCGGCAGCGGTGGCGGCAACACCAGAAGAGGGCAAGGTTTTTCTAGGCCTCCAACCAACAAAACGGCTTCTGAAGATGTGAAGAAAAGGGATGAGGAGGAGGGAGTAACGAGGCAGAGGAGAGGCGATCATCCGACAACAATAACGGCGAAGGAGGCGCCCCCTCCCCCTCGTCTGCCCCTTCCTGTTCTCCTTCTTCCTTTTCTTCTCCAGCTTCCCGTTCGGGAGCATATACTTCATCAACAGACGATATCCATACAAATGAAAGCAGTACAAATAACAACATTATGGACTCCATTCGACGGTCCGGCTCCCGCGCACTGCGAACACGGCTGGGCGACACTAGTAGTAGTACTAGTAACACTAACAGTACGACCAACCACACTATCGCAGCGAAGTTGCGTCGTGGTAGTAGTGGTAGTAGTCGTCGTAGTAGCCACCTCTCGGGGAGGGGCGACGCCCGCAGCCGTATGGGCGCCGCGGGGCTGGGGGGAGGACTCTCCACCTTGAGCGCCAGTGCGCTTTTCAGCAGAGACGGCGCCGCCGCTGGTGGCGGAGAGGAATGAAGCCTCTCGAGCGTCGTCAATCAGTGGGCGGCAAGACGGGGGAGCCACTTTCTGTAAATAACACTGTCGGAGACGGCGAGGGTGTGGATAGTAAGGCGCCGTCGTCATCGGTTGCTTCCGCCTCTTTTCTAGAGACCACATCCCCGGAGAGCGAGAATCGATCCTACACGCGCGGCGACAACTATAACAGTAATAGTGCCGTTACCACCACCCTCACGGATATTGAAGCCATGCACGAAAAGCACGAAGACAGTCCTCGCAGCAGCAGAAGTCAGCGGTACGCATCTCGAGGACGATAAAGCGTCAAAGTTTTACGCTGCGCAGAGAGAGTTACGGAACGCGATGCACCGCGACTCAGGCGCTGCGGATGAAGAGACCAGTAGCGGTTGCAACAGCGCCACTACCACAAGCTAGTAGCAGTAACAATCCTAATGGAGCAACATCTACGCCTCCCACGGAGGTTGTGCCTTCTACCGCCAACCCTGCGCACGATAAGAGCTTCGCTAACAACAATGCTGCTACGAACAACAACAGTAACAACAATATTTCACAGAGTGGCCGAGGCGAAGGCAGCGAGAAGCGGAGAAATAAGATTAAGAGTGGAAAAAGGCGAAAAGGACAAGTGACGGTGCCACTACTTCAAAAACTACTGGAGCAAACGCAACTCAAGATTGTGGATTTCGCCTCTCTCTCCGGAAATGGGAAAAGCGAATCGAACAGCTTCCGTAATGGCTCCGGTGGAGGCAGCATGGCTTCTTCTTTTCCGTCCACCTCTACTGGAAACACAACAACCGCAACGACGACGAAAGGGTTTACCGACGCGGGTGTGGATTTGAGCCATCTCGATCTACTCAAGGACGAGTTCTTCTTCAGGGAACGCTACACTCCCCTCAACGCCGCCACCCCACCCCAACAGTTTGTGTTTCACACAAATGCAATGCCAGCACAGCGCGAGGGTCCAGAGGGCGACAGCGCTGCTGCTGCTGCTGCTTCCACAAACGACAACATTCAGCAAGCTTGCAAAACGAGTAGCGATAGGCCGACGGAGCCTTCACGAGCGAAGACGCGCACGGCGGAGTTGGAGTCTGGCGCCGCGCCGTCCTCACCCCACGCGATATCGCCGCTCTTCATCAGCGCCGCGCCCACCGGCTCCGGCACGAGTGTGTTGATTCCCCTCTTTTTCCTCAACGAGCACTGGAGGACCCTCGCGCGTCTGCTGGAGGAGTGCATTCACTTCCTGCAGGAGGAGGTGGAGGAGGGAGAAGTGAAGGAGCAGCGGACGGACGCGAAGCAGGACCCCAGCACGGCACAGGGGAAAACACGCAGTGCGAAGGACTTCACCCCCGCTAGCGACAACAATCCGTTCATTCCGCTGCTGAACAGCAAAAGTGCCTTCGCCAGCGCCTTCCAGGCGCGCAGTCGCGTGTGCGTTGTGGTGACGCAGCCCACCCGCGTCGCCTGCGTCGGTCTCACCAACTTTCTTCGCTCCATTCTGAGAGCCTCCGCCGCTGCTTCTGCTGCTGCTGTGCCTGTTTCCTCTTCGTGCGAAGGCAGCGGGGAGGGCGAGGGTAAGGAGAGGAGGAGAGGGAGGAAGAAGAAGCACGCGCGGTGCGGACAGCCGCGGCGGAGAATCGCGTCGGGTACGCCGTCGGGGGCGAGAACCGCTTCGATCCCGCGGTGAGCGAAATCGTCTTCACGACGCCGCAGTATCTGCTGCACACGCTGCGCTTTACGACGGACCCCCCGCGGCGGGGGCGGGCGTGTCGGGTGCGCGGGGAGTCTCAGAGACTACCGCGTCCGCCGCGTGTGATGATTCCGGCGATGACGACGCCGCCGCCGCTGCCATTTATCGACTAAACCCGACGCTGTTGATTCTGGACGAGGCGCACGCTCGCGGCACGGAGATGGACCTGTTGTTTGCGTGGATATCTCTGTATCGCCGCGAACAGCTGTATCTATCGGCCATTTCTTCCTCCTCCTCCTCTTCCTCCTCCTGTGTGTCGACCTTGTGTGATGCCGGCGAGGACACAAATGGTGCCAACCCCGTTGTTACTCCAGACGTGGATCAGTTGATTCTTTTCCGCCCTGACACTACAGGAAACGAGGGAGCGAACGACGGCGCTGTGGTGGCCGGCGATCAAAGGAAGGTAACGTCGAGTGCCACGAATGCCGATGACGACAGAAACATGAGCAACAGAAATAATAACAGCGGCGAAAGCAACTACCATTCCCACTACACCGGTCCCCTCCTGTCCGTCTATCGTAGTGAGTTCAGCATTCGCCAGTTTATTATCATGTCCGCCACTGTGAGCGTGCTGCGATTGATGCGGTATTTCTGCATCGACCTGGGCGACCCACTCTTGGCTCCTGTCGCCTCCGCCCCCGCCCTTGCTGCCCCGACACGCGCGCTCGCGGCTGGCGCGTTTCCCATGCTACTATGCCCCGAGGCACTGTACAACGTGTACCGCCAACAGTACGGCAGCGGCCGCTTTTCCGGCGATGAAGTGGAGGGCTTCCTAGGTAGAAAGCTGAACAGGAGCAAGGAGGAAAAAGGCAGTACGGAACAAACAGGAGGAGCTTCAACTATCGCAGTGGAGCGAGACGTTGTTGCCAACAAGAGTGCCCACAACACTTCATTACCCCGTTTCCCCGACGGCGTCGACGCACGAGGCATGGAAAACATAAGAGAAAGCTTGGCTCTTGCCGAGCTGTGGGAGATACAGGAGGCGTCCGACTTCTTTCCCATCTCCGTTTCTTCGCGAGAGAGCACGGGCGGCAGCACCACACACGCCAGAGGAATCAACAACAACAACAACAACAACAACAACAAGAATAACAACGCCGTCGCATCACCCGCGCTGACAACCGCGTTTTCTTCTTCTTCTTCTTCTTCATCTTCTCAGTTGTTGCTATCGTCACCATCCGCAGCTGCGAACATCAAGACCAGCAACGGCTTTACGGTCGAGCGGTACTTTCTCGACGATCTGGTGGCCGACCCATACGCCCCGTGCAGCTTCCTGCGCTCCCCTCTTCTCTTCTCCCCGTGGCTGCGTCCCCGCAGCGGCGGCAACAGTGATGGTGGTGGTGGTGCTTGTGCTATTGATACCGGTAGTGCCGGCGGCGACACGGCGGACGGAGGTACTTCTTCCTCTTCTTCTTCTCCTACTGGAGACGGTGACGGTGGTGTTGTCGGTCGTGGGAACAACAGGGGCGGTGCTACGACTTCTAGTAGTGGTAGTAGGATGACGGCGAAGCCTGCGCTTCCCTTTCGCGGCCCGCGCGCGGGACCAAACGGATTCAACGGCATTCCCACTCTGGTTGATAGCAGCGAGAGTCAACGCCTTTTGCATGACATGCGGCTGCTCTTCTCTCCACAGATGCCGTCGTCAGGCCGAAATGTGTCTTCTGGGAATGGTTCCTCTTCGCCACCGCCGCCGTCGCCGCCCCCTCAGCTGCACCTGAACAATACCAACACGCAGATCCTCACCTTCTTTACGGTGCAGTTGCTAGAGGCGATGTTCTACCGTTTCTTTTCCTCCTCCTCTTCAGCCACCACCGTATCCTGCTCCTCCTCATCGTCTTGTGCCGCTGCCGCTGGCACATGCAGCGACAGGGGCGACGGGGACGACCCTATTTCGGTGATGGTTTTCCTCCCCGGCTATGCGGAGATTCAGACGTTTTTACAGTGCCTTGAACGCAGCTGCTTCCTCCTGCCCCCTTTTGCCGACTTTTACGACGCCGATGAGGAGGAAGGTGGCGACTTGAGTAGCAAGCGTCCTTCCTCCTCTTCCTCCTCTCCTTCTTCTTCTGGTGCGGCGTCGTCTGCGGCAGCGGCGGCGGCGGCGGCGGTGGGCGGCAACCTGCTTCTCTTCCAGCACGGCTCGCTGCCTCTGACTATTTCCGTTCCGGTGCTGCACAGTACAGTGATGGGACAGCCAGCGGAGCAGATTGCTCTCTCCGAACTCTACCACCGCCGCCACCACCACCACCACCACCATCCGCGCGCGGGCGCGCCGCCGTCTTCCTCTTCTTCGTCATCGTCGTCGTTCTCAAGCTCTGTTGGCGCTGGCGTCGGCGCCGCTGGCGCGGGGGGCAGGACGGCGAACATTCGGCTTATTCTCACGACGTCCGTCGCGGAGAGCTCCGTGACGATTCCGAACGTCAAAGTGGTGCTCGATTTGTGTCTGGAGCGCTCGTTTTTCGCCTCCCGCGGCGGCGCCGGCAGCGGCGCTGCAGCCGGGCGAGGCAGTGGAGGGGGCTCCTTGCGAAATAGTAGTCCCGATTCGAATGAGCCCACCACCCACCATCATGATAGCAATAATAAGGTGGTGCTGTTTGTTCAAAATAAGGTCACCAACTACGCCCCGCTCAGCAGCCTGCGGCAGCGCGCGGGACGCACTGGCCGGACCTGCGACGGTGTCGTGATACACCTGGCCCCGCGCTGGCTGTACTTTGGCAATTATGGACTCCAGCAGCAGCTGCAAGGTGCGAGCGGCCAACATGACGAACAAGAACAAGAACAGCGGCAGAGAGATGACATGCTGCTGCTGCCGCTGCCGCTGACACCGACGGCTTCGCTTGCGCGATTGCTTCAGGGGTACCACTACACCCACTACTTTGGTGTTGGCGCCGCCGACACTGCGGCAGGCGACGGCGCTGGCGGTAAGAGTGTCGTCCATCGCTACGCCCCCGCCGCCGCCGCCGCCGCCGCTCGGGAATACTGGGAGCCGCCGCCGGCGGAGAACACCATCGATCTCCTCATTCTTCTCAAAACGCTCATGCACGGCTCGTGGGCGGGCAGCGCACACACGATGCAAGGTGGAGAGAGCGAAACTACCACGCCGTCCGGTCGATTCTGCGCTATCTTCCGAGCCCTCCGTCAGCACAGGAGCTCGCGCTGTCGTTTGGCCTCTTGGTGGACATGGATATCTTGTCGTTGAACCCCCAGCACTGTCTTTCTAGCGGCGGCAGCACTGCAACGATACAGTCCTCCAGCTCTGCCCCGCACGACCACCACCATAACCGCAGCGATCGTGCCTTGTCTCCTGTATTGCCGCCGCCCACCACTGGCGATGAGCGCCAGAAGCAGTTTCAAACGCAGAAGCTTCTGCAGGTGCTACGCAGCGGGTCTCCCCGTCGTCTGTCTGCTGCGACACTGCCGTCTGTACTCACAAAAGAGCGCCGCCACTCTTCAGCCCCTGAAGCGGCAGCGAGCGGAGGCGGCGGTGGCGACAGCGCTATCACTTCTTCTTCTTCTTCTTCTTCCTTCTCTCCGACATACGCACAGCTGGATGCTTCTCGTGCTACCAACTCCTCTCCGTTGATGGACTACTACTGCCGCTGTATTGGTGAGGCAGAGCTGACGCGACGGGGCCGCAGCGTGCACCTGTTTCCGCTCCCGTTTGGCTCGTCTCTCTTCCTGTACTTTTGCATTCAATTCGAGGTCGTGTGTGAGGGGATTCTGCTGGCGTCGCTGATCAACTTTTCGTCTTCGCTTTTCTTGCCCCCTCGCTTGCAGCTCTCCTCCTCGTCCGGGGCGAGGGACGGCGCAGGTGGCGATCCTAACAACGCCGACGCTGCTATGCTTATTCGCGTGACCGATCGTGAGGCGCTGGAGGGATCTTCTTCTTCTTCATCATCATCTTCGGCGGGCGATCACACGCTGCAGAATTTCATTCGTCTCGCACGCACCCAGAGACACTTTGCGCAGACGTCTGGCAGAGCCGCTGCCGCTGCTGCTGCCGCTGCTGATGCTGCTTCTGGCGCTAGTACCAGTGCCACGCACCCGACGAACATTTCTTCTTCTTCTTCATCTTCATCGTCGTCGTCTGCGTCGGTAAACGAGCACACGGAACTCTCCGAGCCTCTGATGCTGCTCCACCTGTACAGCTCGTACATGAAACTGACGAGTGTGCGGGAGCTGTCGGCGTTCTTGGCGACGCACCAGCTCAACCGCAGCACGATGCGAAACGTTGACGCGAAAGTGGCGCAGCTGTGCGCGCGCGTGCTCCGTCTGCTGAACGATCGTCTGGAGGTGCTCGACCGGCAACGGCGGCGGCGGCGTCAAGCGCCGGGGGCCCACTCCCTTCGTCGTCGTTTTCGTCGTCACTGTCCTTTTCATCCGCTGGATCCACCGAGATGGACTTTAGCGATTACTACTTTGCCCTCGAGCAGCAACAGCAGCAACAGCAACAGCACGCTCGCGTCAGTGGGGGGCAAACGAACACCAGCCGGAGGGCGGCAGGCACATATGAAAATGGCAGTAATCCCTCTTCGTTCTCCTCCCCCTCCTCTTTATTTGCGCACTACCCGCGGGAGTACGTCGTTGCGCTGATAAAGCAAGTGCAAAAGCTGCGCCAGGCGGCGCTGCAGCGCTACCAGCTCGGCACTGTCAGCAGTCGTTCTCTCGCTTTCTCTGTTGAAGGGAGTGGCAAGGGCGGCCAGAGTGGTGGTGTTGGTGGAGATGTGTCACATTCCATGTCGTCTGCCGCGTCGTCACACAAGAAGCGGGATGAAACGAATGACACCAGCCGCGGCGATTCGACGACGGCGTGTAGCGACGGGAGTCGCCCGACGAGTGGTCATTCCAGGCCCTCTTCCTCTTCTTCTTCTTCTTCCGCAACGGCGACGACGGTGACGTCGACGACACGCTTCTCCGTGACTCGACAAAACACTCTGCTGATGCCGTGGTTCAACAATGACGCGATGCTGCTCTCGACCCTGCAGCGGCGAAACCAACCAGCCAGTCGCGGAGATAGGGGTGGCGGCGGCAGCAATAGTCAGAACCACAATGGACATCAAAGGCACTCTGATGATGACGACTCGCTCCCTTTTTCTTCCTCCTCCTCCTCTACCCCTGTCTACTACGGTCGCGTCTCCCAGCGGCTTCTGGCCGCCTACGTGGCTGCGTTTGGCCGGCAACTCCTCTTTTCACAGAGTCCACACCTGAGCCACGGGTACCGCCGCAGCTTTCACAACAAACTCCACCGCCTCGCCTTTTCGGAGGTGGTTGGGGGCGACGTGAGGAACTGCTGTGTGTTCGCAGCCACGGTGACAGTGCCTGCTGCCGGCGCGCGAGTGGTGGTGGCGGCAGCGGCGGCGGCGGCGGCGGCGGTGCCTGACACACCGACTGCCGCTGCAACGAATGGCTGTGGCGCCGACGCGTCTGAAAGTATCGAAAAGAAAAGGGCGAACAAGAAGAGGGTTAAGAAGAAGGGAAAGGGAAAGGGAAAGGAAAGCAAAAAGGCAAAAACAGCAAGGAAATCTGCCGCCGCGAATGGAGAGGCAGCGACGGAAGAAAAGGCGGCTGGTGATGACTTTAAGAACGACGCCGCTCATGCGGAGAAGATGTCTCTCAGCGCGTCCGAGGCGCTGCACCGCGTGGGTGGCCAACTGCCTCATTATCTATTCAACAACACTACCGTCGTGCGCCGGCTGGAGTCTCGGCTGGAGGCTCTTTTAGCCGACGCCATCGACGACCAATCGCAACAACAACAACAATGTATGCCTCGCCTAAGGGTGGAGATGTTCCGCCAGGGAGTGGTGCTGGGCTCTTCCTCTTCTGCGGTGCGCGTGCGAGTCTTCTGCGTCGCTCGCTACATGCCGCAGGACTATCGTGTTGACGAGAATACAGAGAGTAATCAGGAGGAGGCGGCGGCAGTGGCGGTGGCGGCGAATGGAAGCGGCGCGAATGAAGCAAACGGTGCCCATCACTGCCACGCATTTCACGCCAGCGCTGCAGGCGTCACATGCGCACCGCTGCCGTTTAGCGCGCTCGCCTCCGCCGTCTCCGCCGGTGCCTCTCTCCCCCCGCTGCACATCTCCCGCATCCCGGACCTCTCGATTCCAATCGAGGCTAGCGCGCCCGAGGGGAGCCTCCGATCGACCAACGAAGCGGCAAGCGCTGGCGCGGCCGTCGACGGATTTAGCGATGCGCATGTGCGTTTTACTTCTCCTCGGTCTTTCTTGTCTTCGCCGTCGCCGACAACGGCGACAGCTAAAACTACAACAACAACAACAGCAACAACGCCATCATCATCATCATCTTTTGTATTGTCGTCGTCGTCGGACACGCTGGTGACGTTTGTGGCGCCGCGTAATTTCGAAACCGCCTCCCAGTCCTTTTCGTTACGCACGGCTGAGCGGTTGGGTCTCGCGAGATTCTTGCCGAGCGGTGCCACAGCGCCGCCCGCGACAGCAGCGGAGGAGGAGGAGGAGGGAGAGGGAAGTGGGAGGGGAACAGAGTATTGTGTTGCTGCTGCTGATGCCGGGAAGAAGAAGGAGAAGAAGAAGACGAACGCGAAAAGAGACGTGAGCGGTGGTGGCATGGCGCGTGCTGGCAGAGAAAGCGTCGGTGCGCAGCAACTCGCGCGGGTGGAGATCTCCTCCCTGAGCGTGAGCCTCGCCGGACCCGTGTACGTCGGCTCCCACGTGCTGTGGCAGACGTGTCTGCCGTCCTCGCAAGGGATGGAGTCGGAGGAGAACAGCCTCAACTTTGATATGAACAGTGGTGATAGTAATGGGACTGGCGGTGATGGCACCGCGGCGAACACGGCTGTGATGCAGCTACGTAACGTTCACGCGGGTGCCAGCGACCTCGCAGAAGGCGTGACGGCGATAACGACGACGACTCTCCCTACTACTAGCGATAATGGCGCCGCCACCACCACCACCACCACCATGACGGCCGTCGTCAGCGAAGCCGCAGCGCGCGCAGTCGGCGGCCCTTTACTCTGTCCGCTGTGCCAGACCCTCTCCGCCACCCCCGCCGCCTACGCAACGCACCTCGCCAGTAAGTACCACATGATGAACGTCGCCTTTGCCGTCCAGCACGGCGTCAGCGGCCCTCAGTGGGAGCGCCTCGCGTGCGGCTCGGCTGCACCCACAATACGAGAAACTGCAACAAAAGCAACAACGACAACAACCATGACAACACAGTCAAACACTACAAGCTCTTTGAGTGGCTGCGCGCCTGAAGCAGGGCTAGGGGAGAGGGATAGTCTTGCCGCCGCTGTCTCACAGGGCCGCCAGGTGTTCTCTGCTCTCTTCTCCTCTTCCGCCACCAGCGCCAGCAGCGCTGCACATCTGCCCCAACCAGACCCAGCCGTTGACCACACGAGCATGACGAATGCGAGCGGCACTGGCACCGGTGACGGCGGCGGCGTGTTTGTTGGTACGGAGGTCTTTCCGTGCTCCCCTACCCCTCACTCGCTCCTGAGTCTTCTGCAGTATCCCCCAGCCGACTCCGCTACATCAACCACAGCGACAACAGCACGCAGTGGTGCGCCACCGATGAAGACAAACGGCGCTGCCGCAGCGCCTAGCGTTGCGGCGGCCTCTTCTGACAGTAACACCGTTTCACTCAAATGGACGACAGCGCATGCCAACGATAATACTACCAGAAATAATACGATCGCTAATGGCACTTATACAGGACGCGCTCCCACCCACCCGCCGACGGAATCGCTCATTGCTGTTGCGAGTGGATTTTTAAACATGAATACTAACTACTACGGCGGCGGCGGTGGTGGTGGTGGCGCGGTGCGGCTGGCGGCTCTGAACATGTGGGTGTGCAGCCCAACCGGCGCTACAGAGGAAAGTACTGGTAGGGTTGGCGGCGTCCAACACCCGGCGGCCTCATCGTCGTCGCCTTCGTCCTCAGCCGTGACGCCCCACTCCCCCCGTGCGAATGAGATGACTGCTAGTAGTGATGCTAACAGCGACATTTTATTTCTACTCGCCGGTCTGCTGTCGGGCTCGACGCAGAACAACTTTCCTGTGTTTCTCTTCAACCGAAGTCACACCGTGCTTCACGGCTTCCGTCTGTCGTTCGACTCGCAGTTTATGTACATGCTGCCGCGGCCGCTGCGTGTCCGCCGTCAGGCCACTCCTGCGTCGCCTTCTTCTTCTTCGCCGTCGTCACACAGGGGCGGCGGCGGTAGTGTCAATACCAAGATGCACTCGGGGCGCAGCGGGAGGAGCGACACCGCCGACGATAACATTCTGACGTTTCTGGAGGGCCTGTTTGCGGGGAAACCCTTCACGGGCTTTCCTGCGTGGTGGCGCCAGCAACAGCAGCAGCAACAGTCACAGCAAGGAGAGAGTAACGAAAAGATGGAGTCGGTGACGGTAGGAGTGCACAACACCAGTCGGAGGTTGTCTGAAAAAGCAGCAGCAAGAACAATAAAAGAAGAGGAGAAGGACGACGACGACGACTCGGAGACGCATTGGTGCGTGCCCAGCGCCCGCTGCCCCCTCGCCGACTATCACGAGTTTCTCCACAGCCCTTTCTACGCGGCACAGAACATTCTCCGCGTGAGAATTAACTCGACGACTGCTGCTGCTGTTGATTGCGAGTGCTGCAGAGGCGGCAGTGGGTGTAGCGACGACGAGGATGACTCCCGCGCTCGTGGACAATCACACCCAGCTGCTACCGCCCCCCTCCATAATGCTGGCACTATGTCTACTAGCACTACTGATAGTTGCAGTGGTACTAGTACTAATTGTGGTATTAATAATAATAATAATAATAAGAGCAATAATAAAAACGAGGAGCAGACAAACGAGGCGGCGGGAGTAAAGAAGCCCACATCACGTTTCTTCGGTGAGCCACGTAATATTACTACTAATAATAGTAATGATAGTACTAGTAACAACATACCAAGCGGCGCTCCTGCCTCTACCACACAGGGGGCGCCGCCCGCGCGGCCACAGATACTGTACCAGTATCCTAAACCCGCGTACCTGCCGCCGTCGCCGACTCCCGGGGCGGTGAAGCTGCACGGACATGCTGTCTCCTCTTCCTCTTCTTCTTTTTCTTCTCATTCTTCTTCTTCTTCTTCTTCTTCCTCCGGCAAGTACCGCGACACACAGACGACGTACGAGATGATATTTGGCAAGAAGCCTGTGAGCACTGCAAGTGTCACCCCCGGGGGTGATTCTTCTTCTTCGTCTTCTTTCTTTTCTTCTTCTGTTATTCATACTGCAGCTGCTACTGTCTGTGAGGCGCCCCCCACCGACTCTCTCCGCCGCCGACGCCAGCCCTCCTCCCCTTCGCCGCCCCCTCACTCGCCCTCGGCGCCTGCGCCTCCGCCGCCGCTGCAGCTGTTGCTTCTCCCCGCCCAGGCCGTCGCGGCCGCTGTCTTGCTGACGCTGCAGGAGTATACGTACGCGGGCCGCACGGCGGTGATTCTGGCGGAGTTTGTGCAGCGCCTGCTGTGCCGCCTGGAGCGCGCCATACTGCCGCTGCTACCCGCCGGGAGTGGTGGGCATAACTATAGTAGTAGTAATAATAATAATAGTTATCACAACAGTGGTAGTGGTGGCGGCAGCGGTATTGACCGTCAACACAGCATCAATAGTGGTGTTGCTGTTAGTAACGTAAATGCAGTGGAACACCCAACAGCAACAGCAACCGCAACAGCAACAACGAACATATCAGCGGCAACAACAAGCAGCGCGGCCGCAGAGACACTTATGGCGTTTCTAGAGGACTACCGAAATGGGAAAGTAACGGACTTTCTAACAGAGCGGAACTACTACTATAACAACACCCACATCTCCCGCCACAGACGCTCGCCCTCCACCTCTTCGCATTCGCCGCCGCCGCCGCCGCTGGTGGAGCTGCTAGAGCATCTCGGCTGTCTCTTTGACCGACCCACCGCCGCCGTGCTGGCCGCCCACTCATACACCGCACAAAAACAGCCGCACTCCGCTTCTTCCTCGTCCTCTTCTATTTCTATTTCTTCCTCTTCCGTGTCGTCAAGGACGCAAACGCCCGTTTCGGAAACAGCAGCGTCGCATACAATAACGTCAGCGGTCACACTTCCCCACCAGAAGAACAACCATAACAACAGCAGCAATAGTAATCAGATTAATGCTAGTAAGAACGCGAGGGGAGACGTGACGGTGTCGCTGCAGTTCTGTCCCCCGTCGCGACTGCCGTCGGCGCTGCCGCCCCCACACTTCCGGCAATTTCTCACAGAGTACTATATAGCACACGGCAAGAAGAGGTGATTATTTCTCTATCTCTTTCTGTTTTTTTTTACTCTTTCTCTTTTTGTTCGCTCCCCAGTCTCCTTATTTTCACCCTTTTCTATGCTATTCTGACCACGATGGGGTGTGTTTTTTTTTTCTGCTTCTTCTACTTCTTAAAAACAGCCTTCTCGCCTTATTTTTTTTTCAGCGTTGCTTTGATTGAATCTGTGCCTCTTCTTTCTTTTCCTTTTCCTTCCCACGAAAAGACGTGAGGTGTGTGCGTCAAGTCAGTTGGCAGATATGTCAGACTGTGCAGCTCTCTGCTGCTGCTGTTCCTCCAGCCCTTTTCTCACCATGTATTCATTCCCCTTCGATTCGCTGGTTCTCCTTTTTTCACTCACCGACATGTATTATATTAAAAAAAAAGATAAAGGAATAGTACTAATCTTAATAATAGAAATAAAGCACACGCACCCACATACACAAAGACAAGTATACATAAACCATTATTAGAAATTCCCTTCTCTAACTGTTTCTTAAAACTTCAAAAAAAACAAAAAACAAATCAAAAAGTCTCCAGTGTTGCTTTTCATCACTCGTATTAACACGGATAGTAGTGAAGACTTCTCATTATTCCTTGACGTCTCTTTGTGCTTTTTTTTTTTCCTTTTCCATATATAAACGAAAAAGAACTAGTATATATATCTTTTTTTGACGCCTCTACTATTTTTTTTCTTCTTCTTCTACTGCTCTTTCATTGATATTATTTATTATCCACGTGTTTGGATTTCTTCTTTTCTTTTTTCTCCTCTCTGTTTTATTCCTCCTATTCATCGGCAAACAATACAGCAACACCACCGTTAGACTTGTTGTACGTCAAATTGTAGCTTATTGTTTCGTATTGTTATTGTTTCATTTTCATTTTGATTTCCATTCTCAATTTCTTTTTTGCTCCTTTTGATTTTATTCTTTCCCTTTCCCAGCACTCGGGATTTGAAATATCTCTCTCTCTCTCTATTTCACCTTTTATTGTTCCTCTCCTTCTCCCCCCTTTTCATCTTCTTTTTATTCTATATAAATATTTTCCCCCTTTTCTTCTTTCTTTTCTATCTCCCTCGCGTCTTTTTTCTTTCTCCCCTCTTCTTCTCTTTTCTCTTCATCATTATTGTCGTTTCATTTCTTTTCGCTCAAATTAGTTTTCTTAGTTCATTTTCATTTTCTTTTTTTCCGCTTTTTTTCCGCTTTTTTTTTTTTTTTTTTTTTTTTTAAATCATTTCTTTCCGCTGCAAACTACTTCTTGCCATTTCCATTTTCCATTTTCGCTCTTTTTCATTTTCATTTTCATTTTAGTTTTTTTTTCCCGTGACGATTCTTATTTTTCTTTTTTCTCTTTCTTTTCGCTCTTACCTTCTCTCTCTCTCTCTCTCTCTCTCTCCCTCTTTCTTTGTTGTCCAAGTACATTTTTTTTTTTTTGTTGCTCTTCCAAGTAAAGAACAACTACTCTCGTTTCTCCTTGGTCTCGTTTTCCCACCCAAGGTAAACGTAAAATAGTCAAAAGTGGATCGAATAAGAAACTGTACTTCAATACTAATATTACTAATAACTTTTTTTTTTGTATTAAATTGCATTTCAACAATACCTTTTTTTTTGTTTTTTTTTTTTTTTGTGATAATCGTCACACTCGTAATATTCATCGTTTCTATTTTTCTTTTTCATTTTCCCTCTTTGTTCTTCTTTTCTTCTTTACTGAAAGGTTCTAAGTCTTTCTTCTTTTTTTTTTTCCTATTAGGACGTTCTTTCTTTCCTTCTTCTTCTCAGCCTCGTCTATTTTTTTTTTTTGTTCTCCTTTTCTTTCTCTCTTTTTCTTTCCTGTTTTTTTTTTAAATTTTCCAACACGTATTGATTAGTCAATCAAAACGAGGCGCTAGTAGCCCCCACTATATCATTATTGTTTTTATTCCCGTTATTATTACTCTTATTATTTCTTCATATTATTATTACTGTATATTTATATATACATATACAAAAAAAAAGTACGAGAAGCGGTGAAGCGACTTAGCGCCAGTGATCAATACGTCAGAAACGTTTTTAAATTTTACTTTATTTTTAACATATTTAACAAGTCATCAACACAACACGGTATAGCTATACTCAAGTTGAAAACAAAACAACAACCCAACAACAACAACAACAACAGAGTAAAACCAACAACCATAACCATAACGATAACAAAAACTAACACTTAAGTTTCCAAGAAAATATAAGAGTTATTTTTTTTTTTTGTTTCTTCGCTCTCTCCCTCCTTCACTGAAACCTATCCGGTTTGACTGCTTAATATATACACATACGGTTCAAGCATTATCACCTTGTTGTCTGCACGCGCAGAAACAAGCGATAACGAAGCAAAACAACAGGAAAAAAGACAATCACACACGATCAGTACATTAGTAATAGTACTAACATAAAGAAGAGCGACACGTCGCTACTCACACACATACCAACAACAAAAAAAGTAATAAAGAAATAAAATGAATATCAGTCATCTCCGCGACGACTCCTTCAGCGACGTTTTTCACACGCGAACGAACACGAACGTGACCGTAACCACTATCACCAGCGTAACCTCTGAGAGCAGCGCGCACGGCGGCAATGACATCAACAACAACAACAACAACAACAGCGCCAGCCTTAACGGTAGTAGCAACCATCCCTGTTGTCAACCCAACACTTGCAGTAGCGGCAGTCTAAACAACAACAACAACAACAGTAGTAATAGTACGCGGCCTGACGGAAAGAACGCCTCCTGCACCTCTGGCACCGCACACACGACCAGTCCCCACACAAACGGCGGCGGCGGTAACAGCAACAACAACAGCAACAACAACAGCAGCCTGCAGGAGAGCAGCGCGGAGAAGCAGAGGCAGTGCTATGAGGACCCGCGTGTTAGCACCGGCGGCGGCGCCGCGCCGCGCGCTGTGCACGTGCGGGAGGAGAGCGGGGACTCGGGGGTGAACCGCGCGCTGGACCGCCTCGCCCGCCGCCTCCTGCCGCGCCCGCGCCGCCACCACACCAACACAATCGACACGAGAGTGACGGCAGCGGCGGCGGCGGCGGCGGTGACGACGACGCTCACAGCGCTAGAGATAGAGAAGGGAGCAACGGCGAGACAGAAGACAGGCGGGAGGGTCCATACGTAGAGATGGGGGAGGGGGAGGGGGAGGGCGGCGCGGAGGGAAAACGATCAAAACGATTGTCTCCGGCGCCGCCTCTTCCCTCTTCATCATCATACCAGCGCGGGAGGGCTGTAGGGGCCAAGTGTGCCGCGACACTACCGCGTCTGGTGACACCACCACCTCCACCATCGCTGATGCCGCCGCTGGGGAGGCGGAGCCAAAGTCGGGGCGGGCGAACGGCAAATCAACGGCGCAGGAGCCTCCGAAAGACGGGGAACAACAACAAGCGAAGAATACAAATAAGGAGAGGAAGAAAAAGGACGCCGGGGCGCGGGGAAAAAAGCACCAAACGACGCGACAACACAACAATGACGACAAAGACGAGGAGGCGGAGGAAAGCGACTTGGCACTGGTTGAGCTGCTCAGCGGAAGGAGCGGCGCGGGGGAGGCGGGAGCTGTGGAGGGTCTCCTCCGTACCGCTCTGCTACGGGAGGTGCTGATGCATAGAAATTGTACAGAGCGCTTGCGCCGCCGCGTGGCGGCCGCCGACCGGCGTTCCCGCAGCCGTAACCACCGCCACCGCCGCAGTCGTAGCCACCGCCATTATCACCATCACCATCACCACCGCCACTCCGACTCTGATTCTGATTCTGATTCAGTCTCCAGCTTTTCCGACAGTTTTGCTGATGACAATAATAATAACGACGACTCGCGCTACAAATACGACCACGACGGCCCCACTCTTCGTCATGGGCACCGCGGCCACCGCCGCCGCGACCGGAAGCGTACGGGCAGAGGAAAGTGCAGCGAAGCCGCGCGAATCTCCGCCTCTTCAGAGGCGCAATGGGAGAAGGCGCGAACCATCTACACCAACACGTTTCTGAACCGCACGACCGCGACGGACGACAAGCAGTCGATACGCGCGACGGCGGAGGGTCTGCTGGGGCTGTGGATGGCGCTGGGCGGCTCGGCGGGCTACCGCGGCGCCGCCGGACGCTACGGAAACGGCACCGACGGCGTGTGCTTTCGCGAGGAGGTAACGACGCGCCAAGACACACTGCATAGACAACAACAACAACATCAACAACAGCAGCAGCAACAGCAAATACAACTTCAGCAACAGCAGATGCAGCAGCAGTGGGGGTCGGTCGCCACAGGTGCCACTGCCACTGCCGCTGCCTCCGCCGCGGCGCCAAGAGTGGTGGTGGGAACGGCCAATACAGCCGCTACGGTCCCGGCTAACATCACCCCTGCCACCAGCAACACCACCTTTATGGCAACAACAGCGACACCTGCTGCTGCCGCAGCTGGCTCCGTAGAGTCTCGCTGCCGTCACTGCGGCTATGTGTGTAAAGGTGATGACGACGACACCAGCAGTGACAGCAGTGACAGTTCTCTCTCCTTTTCTTCCTCGTCTCGCTCTGTTTCCTCTGGCACTTCCTCTTCCGTCTCAGACTCCTCTTCCTCCTCCTCCAGAGCCTCTTCCCGTCGCTCTTCTCCTTCTTCTTCTTCCTCTCGCGGGCGTCGTCGTCGCTTTCATGGACGGCACGGCAAGAAACACCACCGGAAAGGCAAACACCGCCACCACCGCTACCATTCTTCTTCTCCTCCTCCTTCTTCTCACCATCGCGCCGGCGGAGACGTGGAGAGCCCATCACACCGCGCCGCTTCGCACGTTGCCGCCCAACCATCACCGCGCTGCAGCTACGGGAGCTGCTCTCCACGCAGGTGCACGTGACGCGCGTGTGGCTGGACGTCGCCGGCGGCGCGCACCACAACCGCAACGCCGTCGTTCCCGCGGGCGAGCTGAAGCTGTTTGTGCGGGAGGTCCTCGGACGGCTGCCGCGCCTGCAGGAGATCAGCGTCCGCGACGCCCCGCACTTCCCGGTGTCGCTGCCGCCGTGGGCGGTGGTGACGCCGCCCCCCGCCCTGCAGCACCAGCAGCAGCAGCGTATCGCCCAGATCGAGGCCATGATCGCGCTGCGGCGCGGCACCCACCCGCTGGCCGGCGCTACCGCTGGCACCAGTGCTGTTGTCGGTGGTGGTGGTGGTGTCCCCTCCGCTGCCGCTGGTAACTCGGGCTCTTCTTCGTCTTCTCCCCTCTCTCCCGCGCAGGCCAACGCTACCGCCGCCGCTACCGCTGCAGCAGCAGTGGGCCCTCCGTTTTTCATGTACGGTGCCGCGGGCGCCGGCGGTGGCTCCCCGATGGTCGTGGTGGGCGCTCCGCCGCCGCACCCGCATCCGCCGTACCCACTGCTGCAGGCGTACCCCGGTCCCATGGTGGTGGTGGGCTCTCCGAACGCACACGCCAACGATATGCATAACAACAACAACAATAATAATAATAATAACAATAATAATAGCAGCAACAACACCACCGCCACCCCGTCGACGGCGCCGAACAGTGGAACGATGAGTCCCCGCGTGTCGTTTGGAGGGCCCGGCGCGGCCTTTCCCCCTTCACTACAGCAACACCTGCAGCATCCGTACCCCTTTCAAGCGGCCCCGTACCCGCCCGGCGGCGTGATGCACCAGGGCGGCTTTCCCGGGCCTTTGCCCAACAACGGCGTGGGCATGGGCGTAGGCGTGAGTGTGATGGGCGCCGGAGGGCAAGTGATGTACTTCCAGGACGCCAAAGCAGCAGCAGCAGCAGCGACAGCAGCGAGCAACAACAACAACAACGCCACCGCCGCTGCTGCTGCTGCTGCTGCTGCTTCCTCTACCACCACTACCAAGGCGCTGCCGGCCGTCCTCAAGACGGGTGGCGCTGCAGCCGGCGTGCCCTCTGGCTCTGCCGCTTCTGTTGCCGCTGTTGCCGCCGCCGCCTCGTCCTCCGGGAGTAGCGCGGAGCTGCTGCAATTGATGGCCTACGACGCCGCCATCGCGAGTGCCTGGGCAGAGGACGACAGCGGCCTCGCGTTTCCGCATGTCTTCCCGCGTCATAACATTGACAACAGCGGCAGCAACAGTAGTATCAATCATACCGTCGCCGCCCCTGCCGCCGACGGCAAGACACATAGTGGTGCAGACCGCGGTAATGACAATCATAATCGCAGCAGCGCCACCAACAACAATAACAGTACTAGCAGGAGCGGCAGCCCCGCAGGCTCACCCCGTTGCGACCCAACCGTTAAGAACAGCAACAACAACAGCAACAACAACAACAACAACAGCAACAACAGCACCGCCGCGGAGGGTGTCAAGCACGGGCAAGCCAATAGGAATAGCGACAATACCCCAACAACAACAACGACGGTGACAATGAGGAAAGACAACAAGGAAGAGGCAGCATCCGTCTCTGACACGATGCAGGAGACAACCAAGCGCCACTCCCACCGCTGCCGCCGCCACCGCCGACGCTGCCGCCGCTGCGGACACCGCCTACACTATGCGGACAATGCGCAACAATAAGAACAACAATCACACGACTAGTCATGTCTCGCCCGACACCCCACTGCTGCTGCCGCTGCCGCCATTCCGAGAGCCGATCGCGGCGCCGCTGTTCCCCAGCCTCCGCAGCATCAACAGCATCCACGGGCGCTGGCGCGCGGCGGAGGCGGCGGCCGCGCTGCGCTTCCTGCCGCTGCTGGCGGACCCCGCGGCCGACGGCGGCGTCGCGGGCGCGCGGATGGTCGGCGTCGGACGCACGCGGCGCTGTGCAGCGACTGGGGGCCGTGGACGCCGCAGTCGCTGTCGGAGTGGTCGGCGGGGCGCCTCGAGTACTTGAAGGACGAGTGAGATGCGAGATAGGGGGGAGGGGGGGAGAGAGAGTATACACACCCAAACACACACACACACACACACACACACACACACACACACACACACACACACACACACACACACACAGACGCACCGGATCTCAAGGGAGAGTGAGAGGCAGAGGGGAAGCGAGAGGCTCGTTTTTCCTTCCCTGTTTGTTTGTTTGTTTGCTTGTTTGTTAGCTAGTTGGTTCGTTTCTCTCTCTCTCTCTCTCTTTTTTTTTCCTGCTTGTTTGGGTTTGCTTGTGCTTGGGAGGTGTTTTCTTTTTATACTCTATATGGATGCTGACCGTGCAAGTTTAGGGAAATAGTCTTTTTTTTTTTTCCCTCCTCACTTGTCACTTCACCTCGTTTATTGCTGCGCCGCGTGCCGCTGCTGATAATTGTGGTGTGCTATTACTTTAATTATTTCCTTGCTAAGCGATACGCCTGCGGGAGTGAGTGAGAGAGAGAGAGAGAAAGGGAGAAAGGGAGAAAGAGATGACAGTGATGGAGTGAGTTGGCAGAACAGTCATCACAGGAAATTGGGAGGACAACGCTTTTATCAAATGTTTTTTTTTTCATATTGTTATTATTACTTAAATTGTTTCATTGACGTTCACCTTGTATGCCAATTGTTTGCCTCTTTTGTCTTTCTTTTTCTCTCACACACGTTTGCTGTTCGCTCGTTCCTTTAGGAGAATCTCTTTGTGTAACGATGCACCTCTGCCTTTCGTTTCTTCTCTTCTTCTTCTTCTTCTTCTTCTCTCACTGGTGTTGGCGAGTCGGAGGCGATATGCTCACATTTATCTTTCTCTGGCTGTTCTCTCTCTTTAAAGCAAGCTAACAACAAAAACAACTCTCCCCAGCTCTACCCTTTTTCTCAAATTTTACTCTGATTGTTTCTGCCACCGATTAAGCAATTCATTTTTTTTTATTTTGACCTTGTTTTTTATCTCCATTTTCTGCCTTCTCCTCCCCCCTTCCATATTCATAGATGTTTAGCTTTGTGATTTTCCTGACTCACTGTTTTATTCTTCTTATCCCTCTTCTTTTTTTCCCCCTTCTTCTTGTTTCTCTTCTTGCATGCAATGACGTATTATACAACTAAACATCTTGAAACAATATGGGAATGAAGTGTAAGGAGCGGTTCAGTCAAAAATGCTGAAATCAACCAAGATTATTTCTCATACTGCTGTGCCGCCTCTTTCTCTTCTTCCCGTGTTCTTTTCCGTGCGCAAAAACAAACAATGTGAGTTTTTTTTTTCTGAAATGCTGTCGTTTTCTTCATTGTATCCACTACCGATTTTATTTTTATATTACTTTCAGTATTCAGCATTCCTCCCTCTCATTTTTTCATCCACTTCATTTATCGCTTCTTCTTTATAAATATATATATGTTCGATTCTTCCTCCTCTATTCTTCTCTTGTAAATTAACAACTCAAGTGTACAATTCACCGAGACGTACGTGTGATATTTCCCCCCCTCCTCTTCCTCCTCCTCTTACCCCTTCCTTTCGCGCAAAACGCAAAGATCTCTTTTATTTGCAGGGGACACTCAACATGTATATTCTTCCCCTATCCCCTTCATCTTTTCTTTTCTTCACACTTTTCGATGGATTATTCTTTTTCTATTGTTATCTTAGGTTTTGTTCACATCTCTCTTTTTTATTCCCTATTTTCTTTATTCCTTCTCTCTCTCTCTCTTTTTTTTTTTTCTTTTTCGCGTTGCTCTTCACTAATTTAGTCCTCTTCACATTGGGGAAACATTTTTCTCTCCTGACGAGCTTTGCCCTTTTTGCATTAAGTTGTTATTTTCTTTTCCGTTTCTGGCAGTAATGATAGGACGGTGGAGAGTATTCATGTTTCTTTTTTTTGTGTTTCCTTTTTGTTTTCTTATTGAGTCATCCGTGCGCTGATTGCTGCTACAGATCAATATGGCATGAAAAAAAAGATATGAAAGGGGTAATATTCAACAACATAAATCAAATCGATAGCAACAACAGCAACAGCTATACTGTCTTTTTGTTTTCCCCCCTTTCATGTCTAGTTGAAGGCCGAAGAGCATGCGTGCGTACCCGCATTTTGACTTGATTTGATTGTCTGTTTTTTAGACTGTGCATGCTGCTGCGTACTGTAATGATCTTTAAATGTTCCCTCTCCGTACAAACACACGCACTCCCTCCCTCTCTTTCTCTTTTTTTTTTCCTTTCCTGTTTCTTTCTTACACATCACACTCACACATACACATTCATATATTTCACCATACATAAAGATCGTAGCACAAGGCACACACAACGGAAAAAAAAAGTGTTCAAAAACATATACATTAGGAAATAACTCTTTCAACAAGTGTCCTTTGTCGTGTTCGTTAAGTGTGTCGTGTGGAAGCTATCTATATATAGAAAAGTTGCACGCACACATACACACACGCGCAAAAAAGATAAGCTTTTCTTTTTCGTTTCTTAGTCATATTGACACTCATTTCCATTCTTCATTATTATTATTTTTGTTTACCATAATACAACAATCCAGTGTTCTCTCTCGTGACTGGATTCCGAGAGGAAAATATCTAAACTCTTTTTTTTTTTGCTGATTCCCCCACTTTCCACCACCCTCCATTGCGTCTTGTTTGAATCTCATTGTATATTTATTATTATATTCAATCTGTTTTTATCCTTTTCTTTTACTTTGTGAAGGAGGGAAATCTGTATATATATATACATATACGACACGCACACAGTCAACCCACACTTTTAGTGAGTGTCAGTTTTTTCACTCACCCATTCTTTTATTTATTTTATTATTTGTATTTCTTCTTCTGTTTTCTGCTTTCTGTTTTCCGTGTTGCCATTTCCAGTTTTCGGAGCGAAGCTTCTGCCTCTCTCTTTTCCTCTGTCTCTCTTTTCTTTCCTTTTTATTTTACTTCTTTTTTACTTCGCTCTTTATTTCTTTTTGCTTTTCTGAGTTGGTGACAGACTCCATATCTCACCCAGTATCATCTTTTTTTTTTGTATCTTTTATTTTCTCCTTTTTATTATTGTTTCTTTCCAGTATATAACAGCATTTCCTCCTACCTTTTCTTCTGTCTTCACATTACTCTTTCTCTTCCTCTCTTTCCCTTCCTTTGTATTTTTCTTGTTCCCCTCACTGCAAATATATTTTTTCCTATTGTCATCACCATCATTATCATTGTCAATTGTTCTTTTGGTTACTGATTCTACTTTTTCTTCCTTCCCCTTCCGGTATCTTTCATCTTCACCATCTTCTTGTATTCGGCTGCGTTATACGTCGCGGACTGAGATCCAGAGAGGAAAGAAACTTTGGGATTCAAAGAAAGGAAACGAGAAAAAGAGGAAAAGAAAGAAAGAAAAAGAATAATAAAGCACAAGTAGCCCCCCCTCCGAGTCCTCTTCCCTCTTCCTCTCTTCTCCTCAAGTTTTTTATACGTGCAAAAGTCGAATTCAGTTATTAATATCTCTGTAGAACTTTACCTTTTTGTTTTCTTCGTGTTGCTCACTCCCCTCACTTGATTCGAGACTACGCTCCGGACTTGCCTGATTTGATAGTAAAAATCAACGAAAGTCTTTTTCCTCTTTCGCTCGTCACTTGTGTCTTGTTCTGTCTCTCTCTCTCTCTGCTCTCTCTCTCTCTCTTTCTTTTCTGATTATCTGCTTCCTTTTTTTTATATTTATATTCTCCCCTTTTCTTTCTCCCATTTATAAGCGCCCACCTTTTTTTTCCTCTTTTCTTTTTTCTCTTATATTTTATTCTTCTCTCCCCTCCCTTTTTTTGTTTTTGGCAGGTAGCCCCACACAATGGAAAGTACGACAGCCGCCGCCGCCGCCTCTGCCGCACCGACAGGCGAAGGTGAGAGCAACACAAGTAACCTCCACCACCAACGCCACCCACATCATCGTCATGCGCAACAGAAACACGAAAAGAGCGCCAAATATAACAATCACTCCCACCCGCACCACCACAAAAGTGTTTCCGCCGGTGATGTCAACTATACTAATGCTAATGGAAATCACAATAATAGTAATAATAACAGCAGCAGCAACAAGGTCAATGAAGTCGACGGCAAGGCCAAGAAGGGGGGTGAGAGGCCAAGTCACGGCCATCGACCCTTTCATAAAAATGGGGATACAGACTCGCACACAAGGCATGACGACACAGACGGCCATCACACCCACCACTCTGCCTCTGCGGGGGTACGAGATAAGCGCGTGCCGGCTAACACAGGCAAACACACAAGTCACAACCACCGCCAGACATCACACACAACAGCCACAGGAGGGCACCGCCACGCAGCCGACGATAATGAAAACCAGAGACTAGCGAATACTGCTGCCACTGTTGTTGCCGCCGCCTCAGGCTCTTCCCCGCCGGCTCCGACGTCACCACCGCCACAGCCCGCCGTCACTCTGACTATCCGTCGTCTTGACTACATGATGGGTGCCGCCGCCGCCGCCGTCGCCGCCGCCACCGCCGCGGGCAGCAGCGCGAGCGGAAACCCCTCTTTTGCCACCACCCGCCTTACCAGCGGGGACCCAAGCGTGTTCGCGGGGGCTGCTACTGGTGGTGGCAGTGGGGGCGCGAAGACCAGCAGCGATTGCGATAACCACCATACAGAGACGGACGACACCAGTTTTCGCCTTAGGAATAGCACCCAACAACTGCGCAGTGATCATAGCAGCAGCAGCTTCAGCGCGCCCAGTGACTTCCCGCGCAGTGACAGGCACCGTCAGCGGCGGCAGCAGCGGCAGAGAGGCGTGTGTCTCCCCGCGCCGTCCGTCCTCTCCGCCTCTGCCGCGGACACGCATGCCCCCAGCTGCAGCACCCACACCCAACCGCCGCCGCCACTGCCACCGCCCTTGTCGGCTCAGTCATTGGCGCCCCACACGGTTTCGGCACAACGGCAACCTCGGAAGCGCCACGCCACTTCTCCTTCTTCCTCCTCTTCTCCCCCGCCGCCGCCGCATTCGCTCGGCGGTGGTGGCGCCCACCAGCACCCAACCGCCGCCTTCTCCTCCGCTTCGTCCTCGTCTTCAGAGGCGCAGCGGCCCCTGAGTCAGACGGCAGAGAGCGCGGCGCCGGCAAGTGTCAGCGCCACCGCTACCGGCCTCGGCGTCGCCTCCTCCTCCGGCGCCGCCACGGCCGCCGCTCCCCTCAACTTCTCCTTTGCGATGCCGCGCTTCAACAAGAACGGGACGATTAGCTTTGTGAAGGCGGTGCCGGTGATGGTGTCCGTCGCCGCCCCTGCGTCCTCCACCGCTGCTTCCTCCAGCACCGCCTCGCAGCAGGGGCAGCAGAAGCAGCAACAGCACAGCAACAGCAACAACAACAAGAACACAACGAGGGAAGGTCGCGACTGGAGGGGAGGCGTCGACGTCGGCACTGGCGACGAACGGTAGCCTCCACGGCGATCCCTGTGGGGAGAGCCGCAGGAGTGAGGGGAGCGGCAGCCGTCCCTACAGCTGCCCTCAGCAGGAAGAGGGTAACACGGCGCCGCCGCCGCCGCCGCCGCCGCCTCTGCGCCGGCGCCGCTATCCCCCCGCGCAGCCCTCCTGGCGACGCGCTGCACGGCGGCGGCGTTTCCCCTGATAGCATGGAGTCTCGCCGGCGCCGCGGCAGCCGCGACAGCACCGAACGACATTACTGCGATGACCATAACTGCATCAACAGTAATAACAATAGCGATTGCGACGACCGCCGCTCGGGAGGTTACCGCAACAACTGCGACTCCCCGTCATCCGCCGCCTCCTCCTCCTCCTCCCCGCAGCGCCGCCGTCGCCGCGACAACAGAAGCCTAACCACCACCAGCGACAGCGGCAGCGACCACCAACAAGGCGAGTATCAGCCCCGGCGGCCGCTTGACAGTAGCGCGGACAATATCGCCATGAGTGGTGCCCGTCACCGTCACCACCGCCATCAGCGGCGGCAGCTGACGGCGAGCGGCGACGCGGGCTGCCGAGTGAGCGCCGCCCACTACCGCCTCCCGCGCTTTCCGGATCAATCGGGACACAACACGACGACGCGGCCGGGCTCCGCGGCCTCCCTCACCGGTACGACACTCGACGGGGGCGTCTCGCCCTCCACCGCCTCGCCGGAGCTGACCAACACCAGCTTCTTCCTCCTCCGGCCGGACGTGGGCGGGAGCGTTGCTGCCGCAGCTGCTGTTGCTGCCGCTGCTGCCGCCGCTGGTGGTGGTGGTGGTGGTGGCATCTCGTTCGGCGCCTCGCCGTCTCACAGGCCGGGCAACTCGGCCTCCTCCCTCTCGCCCCGGCGGCGCCCGCGCTGGGCAAGCCGCCGGGGCTCCTCACCACGTCGCCTCTGACGGGCGCCACGGCCTCCGCCGGGGAGAGTCTTCTCACTTCCACAACCGACACCGCCGGTGGCGGGGGCGGCGTCAGCGGCGACTTGCTGGATCTGGTGGGAGGCGGCGCGGCACCACCGAGTGACCCCGTTGCCGCCGCCGCCGCCGCCGCGGCTGTCGCCGTCGCCACGGGAGGCACGGCCGGCTACGTGCCGCCCGCGAGTCCCCCGCCGGACCTCTCCCTCTCCTTCACACAGGGCGTGACCGCCGCCGCTGCCGCCGCTGCTACTGGTGGCGCCGGCTCGGGGGCTGCTGGGATTCTTGCGGGCAGAGCGGAGGAGATCATGTTTGTTCCCGCCAGCGTGCTGGATCGGCTGGAGGGCTCCCCGCAGGAGTTCGCGGTGCAGGTCCCGGCCAGCGCGTGCCTCAGCCCCGACGACGGCGCGCGGGCGGGGGGTACACCGCGTAACCTCGACATCGATACGGACGGCAGGGGTGTGGACGTTGGCAGCAACGGCACCGGTGCCCTCGCACAGGGTCTCGCGCCTATTACAGGGGCGGCGGGGGCGGCTATCATTGAGAGCATCGCGAACCTGCCGAGGGCGGAGGAGACAGAGACGGAGGAGAGGGGAGGAGAGGGAGATAGCCATGATAGGGAAGAGGTTGCACCGGCTGAGGCGCCTCGTAAAGGGCACGCGACCGACACGGCGCCGGAGGCGCAAACAATAAACGCCGACATGCCGCGCTGGGCACCTTTTGCACCGGCCTCCGACTCCCCCAGCGAGTGTGACAACCACAGCAACAATAGCAGCAGCAGCAACCTCGACGGCAGCGCTGACGGCCGTCATCGAGACACACACAGTAGCAACAATAAGAACAGCAGCACCTCTCTTGGTCGCTCGCACACACAAGTGCTGCATCAACAGCAGCCGCGGCATCGCACTGGTGCTTCCTTCACCCCCTCCGCTGCCCACTCCCCGGCGGCCACCATCCACGTCTACACGGGGGCCGCGGTGGAGGGCGAGACGGCGCCGCTGTGTGACCCCCACACACCCGCCACTGCCACTTCCAGGGCGGACTACGACCACTACGACAGCCATGGTAGCGGCCGCGCTGGCGCCAGCGGGGAGGCTGTCGGCAACAGCACTTTTACCTCCGCCTCCTTTGCCTCTGGGAGCCACCGCACCAACCACACCACCACCACGACCTCTTCCGGGGGCGTGGAGGAGCATTTTTGGTCGATGCTGGCGGGCCGGCGGCGGCAGCCGCACAGCAGCCGCAGCGGAGGCAGCAGCAGTGAAAGGCCGTATCTGCTGGCGGGCGACGGCACTGACGCCGAACGCGCCGTTGAGGATGGAGGGACGGGCAGCAGCAGCAACGGCGACGAGCGGGACAGCTGCAGCACCTGCAGCGGCAGCAGCAGCACGCATGGCGACGGCGGCAACGATAGCGGTGTTGATGATGCCCAGTGCGGCGGTGAACAAGAGGAGCCCAACGACGCTAATGAGAAGAGGAGGCGAAGGAAGAAGCAGCGCCGCCGCCGCCACTCAAACGCCTCTTCACGCTACAGCGGAAGTTGTCCCGCGCCGGCCTCTATCGAACGCCTGCAGCAGTACCGGCAGCAACAGCCCGAGGCCTTCACTGCCGCCGCCTCCTCCGTCGCCACTACCGCGACCACTACCACTGCTCCCGCACAGCATCACCACCACTACTCTATTGGCGCCACCAACAGTCACAGCATGAGCGGCGGCGCGGGGTCGGGCGACACCTCCGTTTCCTCCGGCGCGCCGCTGTCGCGGAACGCGAGCCCCAGCGGCCTGCCGCCGCGCTTCCCGCCCGCGTCTTCCATGAAGCGCTCACCGACGCACACGAACCCATCGCCGCTACCGCTGGCTCGCACGTCGACAAACAATAACAACATAACAACAACAACTATAGTTATAGTCACAGCGGCAACGGCGGCGGCGCCAACAGCCTCGGGGCCTCCGTCTCGGCCGCGTCCGCCTCCGCGTCTGGTCTTCACGGCGGCGGCGGCGCCGGCCTCCTCGCCGCCTCGCGCAACACCCAGGACAGCGGCTCCGTGGTGGAGTCGCTGTCGACGGCGGTGTCGGTGGCGCAGCGGGTCGCGAGCGCCCTACCCGCCACCGTCGCCAACGCCACCAACCCGGCCGCCGTGCTGCAGCGCGACAGCTTCTACGACGCCAACGCGGAGAGCATCGCCCGCAGCTTCTTCTTCCCCGATCGCGCCATTATCATCGGAGGCGGCGGCGGCGTCAACGGCGGGAGTTTCGCCACACCCCCTGCGCTGCCTGTGGCGCCGTCATATGAGTCCCTCCCGCTGACCACGCCGCCCTCCTCTTCCTTTGCCGCCGCCGCCGCCGCCCCTCCTCCCCCTCCCCCTCTGCCGGGCGACGGGCTGCTGCTGCCCGCGGACGCCGCTCTCCCGTCCCGCGACACATCCGCTGCGTTTGCGTCTGCCGAGGCTGTCGGCTGCATCAGTGGCGGCGGCGGCGGGACGGTGGAGGAAGCGGCAATATCAACAACGACAACAGCAGCAACGCCGTCACCGCACAAGACGATCATACACCTCGCGTCGCCGGAGAGTGGGCAGGCGCTGCGGATGAGGAGTGAAATCTTCTCCACCGTAGACGTACCTATGGTGGAGTCCATCGACGGCGCCCTGGAGCCCGCCACCGCCCTTGATGGCGACAGCAACAATAACAATAATAATAATAATGACACGGGTAATCCGTATCGCATGGACGAGATCTACTTCAATGAGAGCAATCACCTCAACATGAATGAGGACAGCGTGAGCAACGCGCGGCACGGCAGCGGCAGCTCGCTGGCGTTCAATATTGTGCACAGCGACTGCAGCAGCAGCAACAGCCCTCAAGCCGTCGGTCTCGCCGAGCGCGCGCGGCAGAATCAGAGACGCCACCACACGGGACATCATAATCAGCAGCAGCTGAAGCAACCGACGCGCGTAAGCGACCCTGCCAACTCCAGCGGGGGCAATGCTGCCGTTGCCAACAGCAACAGCAACACCACCGCGGCGACAGTGAACCAGTCGAGTTTCCTTCAGTCGATCAAGTCGCGTCTCCTCTCCACCCTGTTCTTCACCTCGAGCAGTGAGGAGAAGTACGCCGCTGCTGCTGCCGCCGCTGCCGCTGCCGCTAGTGCTAATGCTACTGCCAGCGGACACACCCCGCCTCCGTACCATCACAGCCGCGAACACAGCAGAGCGGAGGAGGGAAGCGGTGTGGGCGAGAGCCCAAGTGTGCGGCCGCGGCGGCGGATGTCTCTCGGGCAGGTCAGCTGCGCCACCGCGTCCACCGTGTGGCTCTCCCCCGCCACGCGCTCCGTTGCCGACTTCCACCGTCTTGCCTCGCTGGGCTGTCTCAAGCCGCACGCAGAGCTCCCCGAGGCCGCCGGCGTCGGCGGCAGCGGCCCCGCGGGGCTGATGGAGGAGAGCATGTACTCCCCCACCGCCACCTGCGCTGCTGGGAAGGCAGGGCGGGGGTTCGGCGGCGGCGGTGGCGCCTCTGCGGCGGCGGCGGCCAGCAGCATCCCGTCCCCTGCGTCCCCTGCGTCCCCTGCCGCCGCCGCCGCCGCCGCCGCCGCCGCCGCCCTGTCGTCTTCAGAGGCCGACGCGCAGCGCGAGGCGGAGCTGGAGGCGGAGCGGGAGGCGGCGGCGCTGATCGCGGAGCACTTCCCCGCGGGCCTGCTGGGGGAGGTGGAGGGCATCGTGGCCGGCCTGCGCGAGCGCTACGAGGAGTACGCGCGCTACAAGGCGGAGGCCACCAACAGCTACCTGACGCTGGTGGAGGAGGAGGTGGAGACGTTTCTCGAGACGACCGACCTGCTGGCCGACGACGAGACAGAGGCGGAGGAGGAGAGGGGGGAGAAAACGACAAGGCAGAAGATGGGGATTAATAACAGCGCCACAGAGGATGAAACAGCGACAGCGACGGCACCACCGCCGCTGCAGACGAGCACACCAGATACTGCCTGTGTGACTAAAGCGGCAGCGGCAGCGGCAGGCGCAGGAGCGGGCGGCGCCATTGCCTCTGTCCACATCAAAACCGGCAGCCGCGAAACGCACGACGCCACCACCAATACAATCGCCAGCGCCCATAACAGCCATGACGGCGGTCATAGTGGCCGCGACAGCGGCGCCTCCGATGTCGCTCCGCTGCCGAGTTTCGCGCTCAGCGGCGGCAGCCACCGCCCAATCGAGCGCGGGTCGTCCTCGGCGACGGTGTCGACATTGTCCTCCGCCTCCTCGCTCCCCGAGGCGCGCGGCAGCGCGATACGCAACATCTTCAAAGGGGTCTGGTCGCTCGCGCGCCGCGGCGTCGCTAGCGTCAACGAGAGTTTACTGTCTCCGCCCAACGACAGTCTCCTCGCGGCGCAGTCGGAAGGAGATGGAGATAATAGTAATAACAACAACAACAATAGTAGCAGTAATCGTCGTAAGGAGCGGGAGAAGGACAACAATAACGGAAGCGGCTTTCCTGGGAGGAATAGCGGCGGTAGAAAAGGTGGTAATAATGATAATACCACCAACGGCAACACGAGTGGAAAGGGCAGGGATGAAGACAACCTATCCAGCAACGCGAAGCGCCAAAAGAATGGTCATCTCGTCGCGGGAGTGAATAAGAGCACCAAGGAGACCACTGCAAGCGCGGTCACAACCGATACTAGCAGTGGTGGCCTGCACAGGCGCACCCGCTACACACGGGGGTGCATTCCGTACTTTTACCTCGACCGCAGCCCGGCACCGGAGGACCTACGACGCGTCGCGGCCAATCACCCCATTATTCTCTACGCCCTCCGACACGTACTGCCGCGCGAGTCACACGCCGCGAAGCCTCCGCAACAACAAGAACAACAACATCAGGAAGGAGGTGGCGGCTCAGATAAACAAAAACCAGACGATGTTGGTGGCGCCGACACAAGGGAAAACACGGTGACCCATTCGGGTGATAACAAGGGTCACAACGACAACAAAAAGTCGTGTTTGATTGCTGATAAGAATAGTCGTCATGATGATGATATTAGTCGCATCAACAATAAAGCACAAGGAGAGGAGGAAGAGGAAAAAGAAGAGGAAGAAGAGGTAGACGAGGACGGCGAGACCCGTCGCCAGTTTGAGCGCGGCCACCGGCGCGTGAACCGTCTGCTGCTCGCCCCCATCGTGTCTGCCGTCTATACCCGTCACCTAAACGACCTGTTAAATCACTGCCGTCAGCTGCACGAGTGCCTGTGCGGGGACACGCTGATGGCGACCGTCGATATGGTCGAGCAGCGGCTGCGGCGCGCGTCGCAGTGCGTGGAGAGGGAGGCGGCCGCCGCTAGCGCTAGCCACGCGAAAGATACCGCTAACAACAACAACAACAATAACAATAACAACAAGAACACAAATAGCACGGCGGACGCGAGCGGAAGCAGCGGTGATGGGATAGCGGCGGCGGCGGCGGTGGCGGCACACAGCAAGCACGCGAGTGAAAGTAACACGCACAGCCTCCAGGGTGCCATGTCAACTAGCGAGGGAGACGACGACCCTGACGCCCCCTACTCCTCCTCCGCCTACATTGTCAACCGGAACAAGAATACTATTGAAAACAACAACAACAACAGTAATGATAATAACAAGAGTGATCAGCAAGGCGTGAAAGCCCAGTCGGAGGGCGGTGCTAAGAGTAACGCTAGCAGCAACACGAACAGTGTGGCGCCCTCCTCCTCCTCTTCTTCCCCCGCCGGCTCGCCGTCCGCGCGGCGGCGGCTGCAGGGCGAGTACCGGCAGATGATTCTGGCGGCGGCGGTGGGGGCCGTGCGGCGGCGCTGCCTCGCGCTGTCGGCCGAGCTGTCCGGCCTGCGCCGCAAAGTCGGTATGGACCTCGAGTATCTCGAGCGCGTTGCGCAGCTGGATGAAGAGTTCCGACAGTACAACATTGATATGCTGGAGGACGCGAGGGAGGAGGCGGAGGAGGCGGAGGAAGAGAAGGAAGCGAAAGTCGAGGAGGAGGAAGGAGAAGAGGGGTGCGGGCGGCCGCGCACGGCCGAGGGCGCGCACGCAGACCCACAGACAGCAGATGATGCGGCGGCGACGACGACAACAACAACAAGCAAGGACCCTCAGAATGGCAATGACGGAGGCAGTGTGAAGAGACCCAGCGCGGCCGAGCGGCGGGCGCTGCGGGAGGAGCGCCACGCCCGCCGCCTCGCGTACTTTGCCACGATGCGGCAGGGCCTCTCGCAGTACGTGCCGGTGTACGGTCTGGTGCTCTCGCGCCTCAGCCGTCTCGAGATCGAGCACCGCACGGTGCTGGAGCTGTGGGGGACCGGGAGCGCGTGAGTGGGCGTGCCGGGCAGGGGTGGGAAGTAGTTACTAGTTAGTTATTCACTCCCTTCCGCTCTCTCTTTCTCCCTCTCTCAGATTTTGTCTCCCTCATTGTCGTTCCACTTGCTGTATTTTCTCTATGCGCATTTGGTTTATCTCTTTTTTTTTTCACCCACAAATTCGAACATGCTGTTTTCTTAGTGATTCATAATAGAAAGTAAATACTTCCCTGCTTTTCCTCTTTTTCTGCTTCTTTTTTCTTTCTACTATCCGCGCTTGTTACTGCGTTTTTGTTTTCTCTCTTTTTGAATTTTTCAAGTCTTACCCACTCGTTGCCTCTACCAGTTGTTGTTTAAGGCGCGACGCTACACCCAGTTGAATGCGATGCGGAGAAAGAGAAAGAAGAATGATATATATAATAAAAATAGTGGAACTGTATATCTATCTACCCCCTTTTCACAATACACAATGCATCTCTGACTTTCTCTCTCTTTCTCCCTTATACAGTGATATTCGATATATATATTGTTTACTTGTTTGCCGTTCAAACATTTTTTCTTCTTTTTGCGAAGTGAAACCCTTTGAGATCCTTCCACAGCACTTTTGACATTGTTTCTTATTGTTTCTTATTGTTTCTCGATCTTTTTTTTTTTTGTTGCTCTTCAGAATATTCCTTTATACACATATATACATGCTCATGCCTGTATACTATATGTGCAAACTCCCTCCCCCTCTCTCTCTCTCCCTCTTCCTCTATTTCTGCTTACTGTTCTCACTTCAGAGGAGTATTGCTTTAAAAAGAATTCGAATTTTTCCTTTTCTCATTGCCGTCTGCCGCAATTTAGTTTTCCCACTACTTGTTTCGTGTTTGATATCGATATTCCATCTCTCAATACAACCGAAGAGAGGGAAAAACAAAAACTGGAAAAGAGGAGAACGTCACGCTGCCTCATCTCCGATGTGCAACTCGCTATGAAATTGCTGCTTTTATCTATTGCCGCTTTCTGCATACATATATAATGCTACTCGACATTATTTGCTGAACTGCTTTGCCATTGAGTTTGATACACTGACGAATTGACTGAGTCTCTTTTATTGCTTAACTCTCACTCTCTTCTTCCTCATTCCTCTTCTTCTTTTTCTTTTTCTCTTTGTCACAAAGGTACTATCCGCTGCAGAACGGTGAAAGTGAGAGAAAGAGACCGAAAGAAAAGAATAATAAAAACAAAAACAAAGCAACACCCACACTTAATATTCTGCTGCATTTTTTTTTTTTTAAATTTAAAATTCATTTCCCTTCGTTACCCACCCAAAAATGCTCTTACGACCCTCTACACCTCTGAGGGCCTTCACCTCTCGGGCTGTGGGGAAACACATTCGCGGCCGCCGCCAGTGGAATTTGATGGATATCCGCCCCGAGAGCATGAAGCGCGGCTTTCCCTCTCCCACTGCTGCTGCTTCTTCCTCTTCTTCCTCCTTCTCTTTTTCTGCCAATCGAGGAGGCGGTGGCGGCGGCCGTAGTAGTATTAGTAGTAATAACAGCGGCGGCGGCGGAAGTAGTGGGAGCCGCCTCACGCAGATTAAGCAAATCGCGCAGCAGCACTCGCGTGTGAGTGTGTTTGTCACCGACGCCAACGATCACGACGGCATCCGCCGTCCAAAACGGCCCTATTTGCGTGACGCGCGCGCCGCGATACGCGCGACCTCTTTTGCCGTCAACCGGCCTCCGTCCCTTGCCGCGGCGGCCACTGGCGGCAGCGGCTCCACTCAGCACTCTCGCACACGCGTCGCGGGAGGAAGAGGAGGCGGAAAGGATGGACGTCGCAATTCGAGAGGAAAACTCAATGTGGGTCGTTTTGCACGCAAGTATAATAGTTCGTAACGGAATTACGGACTGGGCGAATGGATGAATGAATGGGTGTAGCCTTATATATGTTTTTCCCGCCTTTCTCCCTCTTCTCTCACTATATGGTCCCTCTGCCTTGCGCTGCTCACATTTCACATTTTTTTTTTTTTTGCTATTCGCACTACTGAATCTCTTCGCGCAATGACGAAGAAAAATAAGGAAGGTGCAAAGTATTGTTTGATCTGAGCTTACAAAGTTGTACTGCTCGACAGCGCGTTTTATTCAATTATGATTTTCTTTTCACTTGCGAAAACTGTGTGTATAGTGCGAATAACACGGAACGAATGAATGACCGGCGAAGTGCTCCCAGGAAAATCTTCTATATTTTCAACATTCCTACTCCCCGTATTTGTCCCCCCCTCTTCAGTTGATTTTTTTATTCTTTTTTAAATTAAATTAATTTTTAGTTAATTATCTCGTCTTCATTTCTTCTTTGTTTTCGTTATTATTCGTCAATAAATTTCCAAAGAAAGAAAAGTAATATTATCGAAGAGAGAAACCAATCCCACATAGATCAACACCCTTTTCGTCATCTTCATCTTTGTTTTTGTTTTCTGCAAACTCACAAAGAGAAGAAAGAAAGAAAAAAGAGTAGAAATAAACCCAATCCGCAACTTTTTACTCCATTATACATAAATAAAAGAAAAAACAAAACACAAAACACCTCTCGTTTTTCCACATACACTACACTATGCTCCGCCGCGCCGCCTCCGCCGCCGTTATGGCCTCTGCCGCCGCCTCCGCCGCCGCCTCTGTCGCTCGCCGCGAGATTGTGGTATACAGCCAGCAGCACCCGGTGCTGACGGCGAACCAGAAAGCGCTGGGCTCCCCCAGCAACGTGTGGATCGAGGAGTGGGAGCTGCCGCGGCTCGAGCTCAAGGCGGACCCCAAGGCGATGCACACCACGCTGCGGGTGGAGAAGCAGCTGGAGCTGTTCAACTTTGACCAGCTGGTGAGCGCGCCCGAGGTGATGGAGGCGCCCAAGCACAGCAGCTACAGCACCCGCACCGTCTACCGCGAGCGCATGCAGTTTGAGCTCAACGACCGCGCGCAGAAGCACGGCTTCCAGAGCCACTGGTGGATCACGCGCCGCGCCGCCTTCAAGGACGGCCTGCAGCTGCGCCCCAACGCCCGCGCGTCGCTGCTGCGCGTCGAGTCGATGCTGACGCTGCTGCACAGCAGCCAGATCATCGGCGGCGAGATGCTCGACACCTACCCCGTCAGCGGCGGCAGCCGCCGCCTCTACAGCAGCAAGGGGGACGTCTTTGAGCTCCTCAAGGAACACATCAAGAGCAACGGCTTCAACAGCGGTCTCTACTTCTCGCGGCGGCAGCTGGAGAGCTTCAAGCTGAGCCCCAAGCCAAAGGCGCAGCCGCTGCTCACCGCCGGCGACCGGCAGATGCTCTACAACGTCGAGCAGCTCGAGGACCCCAACTTTGCCCTGACGTTTCTCTCCCGCGCGCCCGTGTCGTCGCCCACGTCTCTCGTGTCCGGCGACCCCATCAACCCCGAGGACGCCAAGCGCTTTCCCAAGAAGTTCAAGAGCAACTACTGGCTGACCGGGCGCGAGGCGGAGCTGTACCAGTGGACGGTGCGCGAGGACCAGCGCCGCGAGGGTGTGGTGCTCGCCAGCAGCGCCGCCGCCCCGACCCAGATTGAGCTCTACAACGTCGAGCAGCTGCAGAACCCGGAGGAGGCGTTTGCCAAGGCGGGGCTCTACACGCAGTAACGTGATAAGTAATAACATAACAATAAAATGAAAAGAAATTTAATAAGGAAAGAAAATTAAGAGTAAATCAGTAAAAGATATGAAGAATAATAAGCGAAAGTTGGTTCTGTCTTTCTTTCTTTCTTTCTCTTTTTCCTTTCTTTCTGTTCTCTGTTCTTCTTTCTCTGCGGCACGGTGATGTTATCTATTATCGGATCCCTTTTTCCATATTTTTTTTTTATTCCCATAGAATGCTCTTTATGATTATTTTTTATTACTAATATATATTTTTGTTTTGTTTCTTTTCACCCTTTTTGTATTTCTTTTTTCCGCTGCCAAAGAAGAAAAAAACCTGTGAAAATTAAGGAAAACAACAAGACGGCTTTTTTTTTCATCGTACCAATCCGCCCTTTCAACGATAAAAGGAAAAAAAATAAATTAGAGAACATTCACAGGAGTTGTTGAAAAAAAAATCTGGTGTAAATTAAAAGGAAAACTAAAAACTTATTGTCGTTTGCTAAAGTGTTGCTAAAGAAAAAAATACAAGTCGAAAACAAAAACACACTCACGTACACGACTTTTATTTATTGCTACTTTATTTTTCCTTTCAATATTTGTTGTTCTTCTTCTTTTTGCCCTCATTACAATATCATAGATAGTCAACTAATTCATTTTTCATTTTCTTCTTTTTCTATTATTATTATAAGCTTCCCCCCTTACCCCTCGCGTTTTATTTACAAGTCATCTTAAAATCGAAAAACCCTTTCCCTACTATCATCACCTCCTTTTTGTTTTGTTGTTACTTTCTCACTTCCCATTTTCTCTCCTGCCTTGTTTTCTTTCTTCTTCTTCCCTCCTTTTTTTTCTTACTAACGCGCGCGCCTGTGTGTAGTCTCGTTTTGATTGTTTAGAAAAAAGGGAGGGGGGAAATACAACAGTCACGAAGTGAAGACTGGAGGAGAGGAAATGGAGGAGAAAAAGCCCTAAACACGATTAGCCACAACAACAACAACAAAATCCAAATAGAGTAGTACTGGTAGGAGCTCCATAGAAAAAAAATTGAAAAGAAAAGAGAGATAAGTTTCCTCATTTATTCTTCTTCTTTTGCTTCTTCATGCTCCCCTGTTCACGCGTATCATTAAAAAAAATATTCACGATACAACACGATAAAGTAATGGGTAAATGATACTGTTGCAGTTTACACACTGCGCATGGAATTGTATTTCTTGTTTGTTTGTTTGCGTGCTGGATTTGATCTCTGACACACATTAATATTAAGGCGGAGGAAAACTGAGATGTTTCTCAATGTATTCCGGCCCCTTGTCTGCGCACGCTTATACAGAATGACGCCACCTACGTGAGTCCAAAATACGAAGCTGCGCGTGAGTGCGTGTGAGTGCGTGCGACCCACTTCTTTTATTACTAGTCTTTAGTTTTGTCTTCTTCTTTCTATTTAATGAAAGCACCGAAACTATATATCAACAACTCAAAAATTTCTTTCCGTCCTTTGTCTTTCGCCCTCTCTACTTTCCCCCTTTCTTCTTCGCTTTGCGATTACATTGGAGTACGCACGTAGCTCACAAGTCTTTTTCTTAGTAGCAATAGATTAAAGAGATAATTTTCTGATTTCTGATCTATGCGTAAACTGACGTTGATTTAACAGGTAAAGCATTATTTTCTTTTTTATTTTTTTCTCAACTTCACCTCCTTTTACTTCTTCACATTAGCCATTTATTCATTTTGATTACTTTTAAGCTATAGATTCTTCACAGTATTTTTCTCATTTGTTATCACTCCAGATAAACCTCTTATTTCTCTAAATCATCTTCACAAGCGTTACTCTTATCTCATAAAGGAGAGAAAAAAGCGACTGATTTTCTTTATACATTTGATTTCCCTCTCTTGCGGTTGAAGAAGTACCACTACCAGCACCAACAAAGAGCAAAGAGAAGAGAATACATCGTACCCACACAAGCACTGCAAGTAAAACCAGGAAACACATATCTTCAAACATACTCACCGTTACGGATAACACCATTGTAGGACATTAAAAAAAATGGTGGAAAAGAAGAAGATAAAGAAAGCAAGAAAAACTACTACTATTACTACTACTACTACTACTACTACTATTACCATTACTAATTCAGCTTGCGATGCAGGGTAGGCGCCACCCGCGCGTGCTGCTGGCCGTCTTCACTCCCGCGTACCCTCACCTGGAGGTGTTCGCCCAGCGGCACTTCCTGGACTCGCACCCCCTGCGCCATCACCCGCTGTGGCTGGACGAGTCCGACTTCCGCCTAAATCACTACTCCTTTGAGGCTCGCAACCTCGAGCAGCAGCAGCAACAACAACAACAGCACAGCAACAAGGGCAAAGTCTGCGACACGTTACCGATGACGGCGATGATGACAGTCATATGAGTGGTACTTTTAGCGGCGGCGGTGGAGTACACTCGTCTCTCTTGTCTTCTCCGTTCGGCCAGCACGACCCATGGCACAAGCGGAGTGGCGGCGCCGCCGCCCCTGTACTTCCGCAGCGCCTCATTGAGAAGTACTTGGACTTGTCAGCCAAACAGCGGAGCGCCGTGATGCAGCAGCAACAGCAACAGCAGCAACATTGGCAGCAGCGTGGGCACCCGAGTAGCACTCTGCATGACGATAACAACGCCAGCGGCGACGGCGGCGACGACCGTATTGTGGAGCTGTTGCGTATAAACCCACTCGCCCATCACCCCCAGCGCTCCCCTTTTGCAAAAAAGGTCTCCTCTCCCTCTTTTTCACCATCGTCTTCTTCTTCTTCTTCTTTGCGATCCGCTGACGCCAGTGCCGCCGCGCAGCAGAGGCAAGGCGGCGCCCCGCGCGGTACTTTGAATACGGCAAATAGTGGTAAGGAGGCGTCGTCGCACCGGCGCGGCGGCACGCAAGGCACGCGCGCGGCGGCGGCGGGCGGAGTGCGGGCCGACAATCCCGGCGCCAGGCGGCGCGCCACCCAGAAAGGGGTAAATCCGTTTGGTCCTCCGCCAAACCGCGACTCTGGGTCTCCTTCACGCGACACCTCCAGTTTCTCTCTCTTATTGGATGGCCACAGCAACAAGGGGAGAACGTCCCCCGCGCCGCTCCTCCTCTTCCTCCTGCTGCTGCCCCTGCCGTCTTTGCCGCCTCCCCCCTCTCCACGCGCTACGAGGTGCCCATATGCCGCATGACAACGGTCCGCCACTACAGCTTCTACAACCTCGATCAGATGTACCTCCAGAGTGCCGCGACAGCCTACATGCCAGACCCCGCCGACATCTACTCGGCGCTGGCTGCCGGCGGCGGCGGCGGCGGCGGCAGTGCGATGCCGTATATGACGGCTCAGGCGGCGCCGGGCTCCGCGGCGGCCGGCGGCCTCTCCCTGATGCCACCCCCGCCGTCTGCGTCCCTCTCCTCCGCCGCTGGCGGGGGCGCGCTGGGTGGTGTCATGAGCAGTGACACCGTGAGTGTAGCCAACCACACTCTAGAGCTGTACGCCCCGGCGCAGAGGGAGCTGCGCATGCTGCTGCCCAACACCAACTACATCGGCGGAGGAGGGGGCGGCGGTGGCCCCGTCTTCTTCTCTGGGCCGGCCGGCCACAGCGTTCGCGGCGGCGGCGGCGGCGAGCGGCAACGGCTACAGCGGCAACGGCGGCGGCGGCGCCCCCGCGCTTTCCATCCGCTCGCGGCGCCCGCTGCCCAGCTTCACGCAGCCGTACTTTGCACGCGCGGTGCGGCTGCGGCAGTTCCGCTCGCAGTGGTGGGGCACGCCCGCCCAGTGGGAGGCCCTCGGCGCCGTCCCGGTGCCACTGCAGGCCCCCATACTTATTCCCGTGCTGACCACCTCGCGTCTCGTGCATGTGTCGCTGCTGCGGGACCCGCAGGCGCTACTCACCAACTCCTACATTTCGGCACGCACGGGGCTGCTGCGCGTGCTGCCGCCGCCGCCGCCGCCGCTCTCTGACGGCAGTGGGGTGACAGCGGCGGCAGCGGTGGTGATGGCAGCACCAGCATCTTTTTTGGCGGGACGGGTGGGGGTCAGAATAAGTACGCTGATCATCATCTCTCATACGAATCCAGCACAGCAGCAGCAGCGACAGCAGGGCCTCTATTCAATCTCCCCTTCAAATACCGGGCTCTTTAGTAGAAACGATACGTTTGACATTTTTTCACAGATTCTGAGGGACGACATGAAGGAGCACCGCCGGTCGATCCCGCTGTATTTCAGCTCCCGGCTGATACGCATGCTGCGGCTGACGCTTCGACGCGACAGTGTTGGGGTGATAATCCCCAACATGCGCTCAGCGAATAACAGTAGTAATAATAACAACAGTATGAGTAGTAATCCGGGCGTGGCCAATAGTGACTCCTCTCTTCTGCCGGGGGACCCCTCGCAGCCGTCGTTCCCACACAGCCACTACGGCAATAATAGCGATAACCTTTACGACCCTTCCTCTTCCTCCTCCTCAGCAACAGCAGCAGCGCCGCCGCAGATTCGCTTCTACTATCACATCTCCCAGGTGTACTTTCCCGATAACTTTGTGCTGCCGGCGGCGGCGCTGGCAGCCGAGTTCGCCGCCCCGCACGGCCAGGCCCTGCACGGACTCACCGGCGCCCGGCTGCCGTTTCCCGAGCTCTCGCTCCCACACCTCCGCGCGAGCCACCACGCCGACGTTGTCGCCGTCATTAGCTACACGCCAGAGAGCGGCGGATGCGGGCGGCGCTGCTGCTGCTGCCACAGGTGATGGGAAAAGTGCAAAAACCGGAGCGGGCGGTGCGGCTGCGGGAGATCCAACGCCTCCTCAACACGGGAAAAGAGGGGCAAACAAACAGGAAACAGACAACTCCGCGGAGGCGGCGACGGAGGCCACACACAGCGAGGGAACAGAGGATGAGAATGCAGGCGACGCCGCTGCCGCAACGATGAAACTTCTTCACATCTCATCGGGAAAGAAGAGAGGTGGGAAGAAGAAGAAGAAGGGGAAGGGGAAGACGGCGAGTGCGAAAAAGGGCAAAGTAGACAAGAAACCGCCCGGCATCTCCCCTAATGCCTTCAAAGGCCTGGATACTGACAGCAGCACCACGCGTAACAAATCGGACAACTCGAGCAAAACAAGCGATACCAGTAACGACGACGGCGGCGCCGAAGATAACACCACTCCTACCAAAGCGACCACCGCCGCCGATGACCTCGCCGCCTTTGTTGCCCGCAAACGCTTCCCAACAGAGACGCTGGGCCGCAGCCTGTGGTTTCTGGCGGAGGAGGTGCTAAACCTGGACGGTATTGTGGACGTCAACGCGGCCCCGGTGCGCTGCGAGGTGCACGCGGACCGCTACTTTTACCTCGAGAGCTTTCTGGAGGAGCACTCACAGAACGCGGGATGCGACAGTGATATTCATACTAGTAGTATTATCGGTAATGTTGGCCATCCTCTACAGCAGCGTGTAGGGGGCGGCCGCACTGGTGGTAGCGGATACGGTAGTGACACCAACGGTAACGCCATCGCAGATAATACCGCGTATGCCGACGAGATCAATTATGCCGGCGAACATTCTTCCCTGACGCCTGTCTGCCAGGACCCCTCCCGCGCGGCGTGGAGTGTGGACGGCGGCGCAGCCAACCTTGAGAGCGCGGCGTACCGCAAGCTAAGCACGGGTGGCTTTCGCGACGGCACTAGCACGGCGGAGGGTGAGGGTGAGGGCTGGGGAGGAGGGAGCAGCGGCGGCGGCGGCGGCGGCGCTGACTATCACCACACGCGAAGCCCCCTCCGCCGCAGGAGTGCGGCGATGACGCCGGACATGGTCAACGCGATGCTGCCGCCCTTTGTGCTCTTCAACGTCGAGTGCCTGGAGGACGTGGCGGAGGGCCTCAAGGCCGTCAACGCCCCGTGGGAGGCTCTCAAGCTGCCGCCCATCAACACGGGGTACTCTGCCGACACGGGCGCCTCCTACTACGGCGCCGGCGCGGGGCAGATACTCCCCAGCGTCGGCGGCACGCCCATCGTGCTGGACTGACTGACTGGCTGAGGGATGGATGGATAGCTGGGGCCGCCCAGCCGTCTTTATTATTTTCCTCTTCTCCTCTCTTCTTTTTCTCTCTTCCTAGGTTGTGCTTTCTTTTCTTTTCTTTTCTTTTCTTTTCTCTTTCTTTTCCTTCCTTTCTCTCTCTCTCTCTCTCTCTTCACCCCCTCCCTATTTTCTCTTTCCCCCTTTCTTGTTCATCGTCTCTTGGATTTGGAAAAAAAGAAGACGTGATACATATATAGACTCGTGCATTCTAATCACACAAGTTGATATTCGCCTTCACTTAATTCGTTTCAGATCTAATACTACTAAAAAAACAAAAAACAAACAAACACTACTTCGATTTTTCTCATTGTATTTCAACAATCTCGCTGCACCATGGAATATCTATCGTGGATCTCTCAGTTTGTTGACTCTTTCTTTTGGTGAAGCCGCTGATTGCCCCCAAATGAAGAAGAATATGTGAGTTGAATGTTAACTACTCGATGATAGGATTACACAACAAATTCGAGTATCTTCTGTTTTTTTTTTCTCCTTCTGTTGCAATGCGTCGTGTCTTCTCTCTGGACTTTCTCCTACCGTATATCCCTCCCAAAAATAAATGTACGTAAACACCTCTGCAATCAGGAAGAAAACCCATTCAAATAACTCCGTTTAAAACATAAAAAGAGACAACAACAACTACTTGACTCAGTGCTGCTGCCGCCGCATAAATGAATCCGTCACTGGCGGGGGCCTCGCGCTCTGCCCTTGGCACACACGCAAGACACTACACTGACTCTATCATCGCCGTCCAGAGCGCTGCTTTCCCTGTGCCGCCCCTCTTCGCTCGCACTCCCGCGCTGCGCAGCCCCCATCGCATCGTTATCCCTCCGCCGCCTTCTTCGTCGCTTTCTTCCGCCGCCGCCTCCGCCGCGTTCCCAGGCGAGACGGGGGACGATGGCGCTGCACGCGGCCGCACGCACCACCCGCGCTCCTTTCGTCAGGGTAACACGTACCGCGGCGGCAGCGGCATTGAATACGATGACGATGATGCCGTGGCCGCCTCCGAGATCCCGGCGGCGGTGCCGCCGCTGCTGACGCCCGCCGGCCGCCAGACCCTCGCGCGGCAGCAGCAGGTGCGCGCGCTGGCGGCGGCCGGCGACGCGCAGGCGGAGGAGCTGTGGCGGGCGCGGCAGAGCCACCTGCGGCGGCAGCAGCGGCAGGTGGCCGAGCTGGGGGTGGAGGGCGCGGTGCGGGAGCGGCTGCGGCCGTCCACCGTTTCCTTCCGCGCCGCCCTCCGCGAACGGCCGCTGGACCGGCACATCCTGGAGGAGATCTACTACGGCCTGCACGGGCGCCGCACGGAGCGTGCGCTCAAGAAGGGCGTCGCGTGGGAGCACTGGATCGCCAAGGGCGACGGCACGGCCCCCGTCTTCACCACCTCCAAGAAGGCGCAGCAGACCTTTGCTTTTGGCGGGAAGCTGACGCTGCTGGCGTCCACCACCGACCCCCGCGCGTTTCCTACCCTTCTCTCGGCTGCCGGGCGCCGCCGCCTGGCCACTGAGGGTGCCGATGCGCAGCGGGCGGCGGAGACACTCCCGGGGCGGCGCCTCGGATAGTCATCCCAGCAACAGCAACAGCAGTAGTAACAACAGCAACAGCAACGGTAACGGTAACAGTAGCAACGCGAAGCACCACAAGGGTAGGCACAGGGCGAGTAAAAAGCCCCGCACGCCGGGCGACGCGCGGGGGGCGGCGGCGGTGGCGCCGGGGCTGCTGGTGCCCGAGATTGCTTTCATCGGGCGCACCGGCAGCGGCAAGTCGTCGCTGGTCAACGCGCTGCTCAACACGGCCGTCAGCCCCTACGGGCACGTGCAGGGCACCACTGCCGCGCTGCGCTTCTACAGCGTCGCCGAGCGGCTTGTGATGGTCGACTGCCCCGGCTACGGGTACTACAGCCCCGCCGCTACGGGGCCGGCCGACGCGGAGGCGGCGGTGGCGGCGCTGCGGTCGTATCTGTTTCTCTGCCGCGACCCTTCCAAGTTTCCGTCGGGGAGGCGCGCCGCTGCTGCTTCTGGTGATGGTGGTGGTGGTGGTGTTTCCCGGAGGCGTCGCAACCCCGGCCGCGACGGCGGGGGAGTGATAGCGATAGTCGCCCTGCAGGCGGCGGCAGAGGAGGCCAGTCAGGCGGCGACGAAACAGAGGAGGCGGAGGCGTTCCGGCTCTACTATGAGCAGCGCCTGCGGGACGCGGAGCGGGACGGCAGCGCCCAGCTCCCCGGCGGGAGCCTCGCGCGCCACCTCGCCCGCAGCCCCGAGCTGGGTGGCCTGTCTTTCCGGGGGAGGGGGAGTCGGGTGAGGGAGAGAGCGAGAAGGTCAGCAACAGCAATAGCGACAGCCTCCGCACAGCAACACCGGGGGATACTCGTGCAGATACTCACCACCGCCGCCGCCTACCACATCAGCAGCCGCGGCCTATCAAGCGTGTGTTTGTGTGCGTGCCGGCGCGCGGCGTGCAGCACAGCGACTGGGACCACATCCGCCTGCTAGAGCGTCTCGGCGTTCCCTTTTCGGTCGTCCTCACCAAAACCGACGCGGCCCCGGTGCGCTTCCTCGCCCGCCTCGTGGACCACACGCGCGCGGAGCTTTCGACGTATCGGCACTGCCAGGAGCTGCTGCTGACGAGCGCGCTGCGCCTCGCGGGGATTGATCGCATGCAGACTCTCATCGCCAACGTTGCCCTCGACGACAGCGACGCGCGCGGCGCCGCCCCCAGCATCGACTTTACGGATATTGTTTGAACTTTACTCTGGTTACATTTTCTTCTTCTTCTCAAGTTTGTCAAAGTTCTCTTCTGTGTTGTTGTTTTTGATGTGTGTGCGTGTGTGTCACTTCAAGTATCAATAGAACTGGCCGCTTACATCGGTATGCATCTTTTTTTTCTTCATCTTCTCTCTGTTCTTTCTCTCTTCACAGTACTAATGCGTGTTATTAATATCATAACTCATTTGGAGCTATCAAAACTTCTGAAAATACACATGAATAGGTGTGTTGTTCGTCTTCTCAACTACTGGAACCTTTTGTATTTTTTTTTTTTTTTGCTTCTTCGGCCTCTAAACCGACTCTTTCAGCTTCGTTGATGATCGACTTTTTGATGATCCCTCCCCTCCCCGTTCTGTTTGCCTCCCCTATCTGTGTCATTCATCTCTCTTTTTCTTCGCTCCCTGTCCCATTATCCATCTTTTTCACATAGAAATCACATTTGGTCTACAAAGGTGACCAAATTTGAGTTTATATACATATACACACACGAAAGCACGCAGTGAGAGAAATATCTGAGAGAGGGGTAAGGACGAAAAGAAATCGTCATTGATTTTTTAAAGAATCGTTTCACCTTTTCTTTGGACTCCACGATACCTCACTGTTTCATCTTTCTTTCTTTTTGTTTTCCTCTCATTTCATTGTTTCGCACGACTCTTTTTTTTTTTTTCAAACCCCACAGCTTTATTTATTTATTTTATTGCTTGCACCACTACTTCCCTGTGCGATTTCGCTATCGGGAAGACATCGTTTCAACATACAAATATCGTCGCTGACCAACGCTATCGAATAAACACAAAAACAACAGTAACAGTAACAACAACTACAAAAAACTACAAACATCTATATACGCAGCTGTATATAAAAGACGCAATAGCACTAAACCTTTAAAACACAAACCCACTCGCTACCACGCAGAAGACAATATCTTCCCTCACACTCGAGAGCAACAACAACAACAACAATCTAAGTATCAAATCACAGCACCGTAACAGTTCAACGCACTCGCACTTACAAACACCAAAACAGGAAGAATATTAACAACTATAACAATACATCGTCAATCAAACATCAAATATCCCCCCACTTCAATTGCTTTTTTTTTAAAATCCATTATTTCATTGTTTCTTTATTTTACCACAACAACAATAAAAAAAAAAAACAAGAGAAAAAAATGGAGCGCGGGCGGCCCACGGTGAAGTTCGGCGGTCTCATTAGTCTGCGCTGCGAGGACGGCTTTCTCACCGGCAACGGGCTGCCGGGGGAGCGGCTGTATCTGCAGTCACCCTCCCTCGACGCGGCGGCCGACGAGGCGCTGCCCTTCACGCAATTCTCACAGAGCGTTTTCCGAATTGTGCCGACACGCTCGTCGCAGCTGGCGGCGGCGTTGCTGGGGCGCGACGGCAACAGCGGCGGTGGCGGCCACCAACACCACAGCGTTGGTCATAATAATAACAATAATAAGGATGCCAGTGGAAGGGGAGACGACGCTGGGGAGAAAATCACCGGACACGACTGCAGCGACGACGACGACGACGGTGACGACGACGATGACGACTTTCACAACCCGATTCTCTCGCTCAACACGGCCGCCAATGAGGAGATCACGTACGGGCAGGCCTTCTCACTGCGGCACGCGACCAGCGGCCTCTACATCTCGATCAACTACACGCAGCCGTCGGCCAACGACCCCGATTGCATGAGCGTCGTGCTGGTCGACCGCGGCGCTGCCGTCTCGCGCACCTGCGAGTTTGTCCTCGTGTCGCGCTACCGCATCCACGCCGACGGCGACAAGGTGAACCGCCAGGACGAGGTGCTTATCCGACAGGCATCGAACCCGGTGTTCCTGCACGTGTCGGCCCCGCGCGTGCTGCAGACGTGCACAGACGCGCAGGAGGCGCAGCTGTGCCGCCGCTTCCGCCTCGCCACGCAGCTCCATCGCAGCAAGCTCCACGACGGTGGTGGCGGCGGCGCCTCCCAGCTGCAGCTGCTGCAGCGCGCCCACCCGCCGCTCCTCCCCGGTGAGGAGGTGGACCCGGCGGAGGCGTCGGCGGGGGCCGGCGACCCGCTTTCCCTCAGCCGTCGCCACTCCAGCGTAGCGTACGCCGCGTACGGCGGGGCGGGCGCCGCCGAGACGGCAGAGGACATCGCGCGTGAGGTGGAGACGGCGATGCTGGGCGAGTACCTGGACGAGGTGAACGCGAGCGAGGAGGGCGGCGTCACCTTTACGCTGCTGCGCTGCGACTACGGCACCGACCGCGCCAACAACGAACGCGCGCACCTCCGCATCGCGCACCCCTACGTCAGCTGCGGCGTCCCGGTGCAGATCTTTCACAAGGAGCGCGGTGCGCAGCTCTCCACCAGCACCGCCAACGCGCGCTACGCGCCGCTCCCCGACGGCAGCCCCGCGGAGCCGCAGAAGGTGCAGAACCGCGCCTATTTGCTAGAGGGCGACGACGCCACCGCGCGCAGCATGGCCGCCGCCGCCGCCCTCCCCTCCGCCGCCGGCCCGGCGAGCGCGGTGACGGAGGCTGTCGCCCTCAGCGCGGGGCACACGGACGTGTGGGCGACCGACGTGGCGGCGCTGGGCGGCGCGGAGCTCCCGGGCACCGCGGCGGCCGCCATCAGCCTCGGCCTCCAGCAGCAGCAGCAGCAGCGCAAACAGGGTGGCGCCGCGGAGGTGCCGGCTGGCGGGGACGCTGGTTTTGGCGGCGGCGGCGGTGCCAGCAGTGAGCGCAGCAGCCAGCGCGCCGCCGCCGCCGCCGCCGCCGCCGCCCGACGCGTCAACGGACTGGTGGAGTGCGGCGACGGCACCCGCCTGCCGTACCCTGTGCTGGCGTGCCCCAGCGCCGCCGCCTCCGCCTCCGCTGCTGCCGACGCTAGCGGCGATGGAGAAGAGCACAACTGCACGACGCTGTGGGTGTTCGAGGAGGAGGACCCGACCAACATGGGGCCCGTGCGCGCCGGCGCCGCGTACCGCCTGCGCCACGTGCTGACGGGGCACTACCTCGGCGTCTGCGGGACGGCCGTCGACGAGTGCTTCACCCCTGACGGCGACGCCGCCGAGGAGCTCGAGTCGGACGGCGAGTACGTCAGTGAGCACGAGGCCCGCGACGGCTCCGACACCGGCGAGCGCAACAACAACAACAACAACAACAACAACCAGCAGCAGAACAACACCAACGACAACGACGGCGACGCGAGTGTCGACAGGATGGACGACTCACTGAACCCCCCGCAGCAGAAGCAGCGCATCGCGCTCGGCATCACCGCCGCCGCCACCGCCGCGTACCGCGAGACGTCGTTGTGCCTCGTGCCCTCCATCGCGACGTACAAGGACGCGCAGCGAACGCTCTTCATTGTCGACTACATGTTCGGCAGCGAGTGCCACTACCTGGTGGAGCAGGAGTGCCTCACGCTGCGCAACGCTCTCACCGGCATGTACGCGCGCACCCCGAGTGCCGTCGGCGGCACCAACGTCCGCCTGACGCTGGAGTGGCAGCCGTCGATCGCCGACACGCTCGCGGCCGCGTACCCCGCCGACGCCCCCAGCGCCGGCCGCCACGGCCTTTTCCTGCACCAGCAGGCGCGCAGTCTGCTGCGCTACCGCGACGCGATGCAGGAGCTCGTGCGGCGGCGGCGGCGGCGGCGGGAGCGGCTGGAGGCGGCCGTGGCGGCGGCCGACCGCCCGGGCGCGGAGGACAACCCCGCCGCGCGCGCGGAGCTGGCGGCGCTGCGGCTGGCGGAGGGCGCGCTGGCGACGAGCGAAGAAAGCGGCAGCGCCGACGCGGACGAGCTGCTGCTGCAGCGCCACGCGGAGGGCCGCCAGCCGCTGCGGCTGCACCGCGACTACGCACACCTGCGGCCGCTGATCGCGCAGTGCCAGCGCGCCCTCGCGGCCCTCATCGCTTTCTGCACGCGCAGCTCCGACCCCAGCGAGAGCATTCTGCGGCGCGACGGGCTGCCCATCACCGCCCACCAGCGCACGCTCTACGACGCGCAGCTGTACCGCCTCATCTTTGACGTGCTGTTGGCGCCGCTGACGGTCCTCGCCGCCTCCGCCGAGATGGAGGAGCCCGACGACGACAGCGGCAGCGACACCAGCAGCGAGGAGGAGGACGAGGATGAGGGGAGGCGCAGGGAGGGAAGGGGTCCAATACCAACCGTAGTGCCGGCGCCAGCAAGGGAAAGGAGAAGGAGAAGGAGCCGGCGAAGGATCGGTCGGGCGCCACCAGCCCGGCACAGCCACAGCCACTGCCGTGCTGCTGCGGCGAGCGGCCGCGTCCGCTGCGGTACGGCATGTGGGACCTGGACGACATGGGCACGCGGCTGCCGGCGCTGCCGCTGCGCGACGGGCTGTTCCCCGTGTCGCAGCTGTGCCGCGCGGTGCACGAGGAGATTCACCTCGTGTGCCGCCTCGCGGTGCGGCTGCTGCGGCAGATGGTCGTCGGCAACCCCCGGCTCGCCTACGGCTTCAGCCCGTACCTCCCGCACTTTCTGAGCATCGACGGCAACCGGCTGCGCGTCGCGGACACCATCCGGGAGGTGCTCGCGGGCAACCTGAACGTGCCGCTCCCCGCCGTGCGGCGGCTGACGCACCACTACATCGAGTGCGCCGAGCGCGCGCGGCGGCCCATGTACCTCGACATTCTCGGCGCGCTCTGCACGGTGCATTACAGCGGCATCCCGGAGCGGCAGCGGCTCGTGTGCCGCTCCCTCTTTGTGCGGCGCCCGAATTGCCTCGTGCGCTTCACCGTGCGCCCCCGGCCGCGCGGGGCGGCTGCGGGGCTGACGGAGGATGGCAGCGCCGGCGGCGGCGGCGCGGCGGAGGTGTGCGTGGTGCTGGGGCCCGGCGCGGCGGACACCGTCTCGCTGGAGGAGTTCTTCAAGAGCCACCCTGACCGGCGCCTCGTGCGGTACGTGGAGAGCCAGATCGCGCTCATGGCGCGCCTCTGCTTCGACGGCTGCCCGCGCTACTGCCGGCGCCACATCTCGCGCTGGCTCGACCGCGCCGCCATGACGCTGCTGCTCGCCTACACCGCCGGCGGCGCGGGCGTCGCGCGGGTCGGCGTCCCCAGCGCGCTCGACCCGATGCGCTCCAACGTGCTGCGCCTCGCGATGCAGCTCTTCGTCGTCGACCGCATCGCCGACCCCGCGACGCAGCTGCGCGTCAACACAACGCTCTTTGGCTCGAGCGCCCTCCGCGAGAACCGCGACCCGCGCTTTCTCTCCGGCGTCGCAGACGACGACATGACGGCGCTGCTGAAGCGCACGTGCACCGACCTGCTGCAGTCGAACCCGCACATGATCGTCGAGGACACGCAGCGCAACACGCTGCTGCGCGCCGCCGTCAGTATCCTGCGCCACCTCGCGCGCTTCCGGCAGTACACCGCCGCCGAGCGCGACGTGCTGGCGCCGCTGCTGATCGAGCTCCTCGACGGCTCCCGCGACGCGACCGTCGGCAACGCCTTCCGCAAGTACCAGGGGGTCAACTACAGCATGCCGGCGGCGGCCGACCGGCACGGCCGCGGCGCGCGCCAGAGCCGCCTGCAGTCCCGCAAGCGCGTCCGCACGACTCCGGAGACGCTGACGATTGTGCGCGTGCGCGGAGATGATCTGCCAGACCCTCTACGCCTTTGCGTGCAACGGCATCTCGGCCGCGGCGGACGAGGTGATCTGCTTCCTGCACAAGGTGTACACCGGCGGCCGCCCCCCGCGCCCGTGGAACCCGCGCGAGACGGCCGACTCGCTGCTGCAGATCGGCGCCGACGCGATCATGTTCGTCGGCGACGTCACGCGCGCCGCGGCCGGCAAGGCACTCGAGGCGCGGCGCTGCTGCGGGCTGCTGCGCGCGGGTGCCGCAGGCACCGGCGCGGAGGAGGAGGACGAGGCGGAGGAGGACGACGACAACCCCCGCGGCAGTCTGCTGCGGTCGCGGCGCCGCGCGGAGGGGTACGCCCCGCTGCGAGACGCCAGCAGCAGCGGCAGCGGCTACGACCTGACGGCGGACGACATCAACCGGTACCTCAGCTTCCTGGAGGCGCGTGTGTGCGCGGTGTTTCAGCCCGCGCGGCTGATCCCGCTGCTGATGGACGTCGCGCGGTACAACAACGCCGCGCTGACGGAGCACTCGATGCGGCTCCTGGTGCAGCTGTGCGTCGTCAAGCGGAGCATGGCGCAAATCGTGCTGCGCGTCAACGCCCTGCCCTCCCTCGAGGTGATCCGGAGCTTCGACCGGGTGTACGAGGTGGCGGTGGCGGCGCGCCGCAGCTACCTGCGCCGGCCCATGAAGTTCAACAAGGGATGGTCGGACGCGGTGCGGCTCGTGCTGTCGACGCTGCTGGACAGCTTTGACAGCAAACCCATTGACCGCGCCGACTCCTTCCGCGAGATTTACTCCTCCTTTGCGCTGCAGCAGCAGGAGGCGCAGGCGCTGCAGCGACGCCGCGGGAGCCACCACCACCGCCACCACCACTCTCTGCAGACACCACAGCAGCAGCAGCCGTTGTTGGGCGCCGCAAGCGGCAGCGCGGCGGCGCTTCCCTCCGGCAGCAGTTTTGGCGGCAGCAGCAGCAGCGCCAGCAGCGGCGACGGCGACAGCGAGGACGACTACCTGGGCGGCAGTCTCACCGGCTCCGACGGTGGCGGCGGCCGCGGTGGGGGCGCCGGGGGCCTCACCCTGCAGCAGCGCGCGTCGTCGCTGTGGTCCAAGACGATTGTGGCGGCGCGCATGATGATGTACAGCAACACCGTGAAGCGCCGCCGCCGCGCGCTGGGCCTCAGCGCGACCTCGACGGTGCCGATGCACCTTGTCATCCGGGCGGAGCTGATGGCGCACTGGGGCGTGCACGAGACGCTGCTGCACATGCTGCCCGCCATCCCGCCCAGCGACGGCACCTACCGCCGCACCATCAAGTTCTTCTACTTTTTTACGCAGTCGCCGTCCAACGCGAAGCTGCTGCGGCGGCACGTGCGGGTGTTCCTTGAGGCGCTCGACCGCAGCGAGGAGTCCAGCGCGATGACCCTCCTCATCGTCATCGCCATTCTGAGCACAATGCCAGACATTGACGAGTTTCTCACGCCCGCCTTCCTGCGCGGCGTCACCGCGCGCATCAACCGCGAGACCAACACCCGCATGCCGGACTGCGAGCTGGTGGAGCTGCTCAGCACCCGCATCTTCTCCAAGACGTCGCTGTCGGTGGTGAGCCGCCGCCGCATGCTGCTGACGCTGCGGGAGAGCCGCACGCTGCACTGCCTCTCGCGCCCGCGGCCGCAGCCCTCGCCGGAGGAGACGCGCTTCACCTCGGGGCTCATCAACCTCGTCTGCAACGTCTGCGCGTCGCACGTGACGGTGCTGAGCCTCGCGCAGACGCTGCTGCCCGCGTCGCTGCTGTGCCGCGTGATTCTGCTGCAGCGCCAGCACGACCCGGTGCCCCCCTCCCTCGTCCCCGCCGCGAGCTCCAGCGGCCTCCACACCTCCTCCTCCGCGTACAGCGGCACGATGACGCCGGACACCCCGCACGAGCCCACGACGCCGCTGGCCGCCACCGCGGCGGCGGCGGGCGTCGCGCGGGCGGCGATGCCTGGGGTGGCCGCGAGCCCGGAGCTGCAGCTGCGTCGCGCGCGGGACGGCTTCAAGCTGACGAACCCCTACCTGCGCGCGCTGGTGGTGCTGCACTTCATCGCGGTGGACGAGAGCGCCGCGGACCAGCACCGCAAGCGCGCGGACTGGATGGGCAGCCGCAGCTGGTGGAGCATCGTGCAGCTCATCACCGGCGTCTACCAGCGCGCCGCCGACATGGCCTCCGGCGCGGCCGTCGCCCAGGGCGACGCCCCGGGCGGCAGCCCCGCCGCCGCCTCCGCCTCCGGGCTCGTTCCCTCGCAGCCGCCAAGGCACCCCGCGCGCGAGGCGCCGTCCCCCGCAGGCTCCGTTGCCTCCGGGCGCCACGGAGGTAACAGCAGCACCGCCACCACCGCTTCCGCCGCCGCCGCCTCCGCTTCGCGCGCGCGCCGGCAGCTCTCGGTCGAGCGCGGCCTGCAGGTGATGCGGGAGCTGCGCGCCTTCTTCTTCACGACGAGCCCGACGTGCCTCTCGGCCTTCTTCACGAACCTCTTCGACGCGGCCCTCTACTTCAAGATGGAGCAGGGGGTCATCAAGGGGCGGCTGGAGGCGCTGCTGGCGGCCGTCGCCGCCTTCGCGGCCGTCGTCGCGGAGCACACCGACGCCCTCGGCATCACCATTGAGGAGGTGGTCAACGTGCGGCGGCTGCTGGGGACGCTGCAGCTGCGCGCGCGGGCGCTGGGGCTGCCGCCGCTGGAGCCCCACATCGCCGCGTGCGAGGCGGCCAAGACGCGGCTGCGGGAGTGGCTCGTGGGGCAGCAGACGCTCATCCACGAGCGGCTCGCGCGCCTGCACGCCGAGCGTGTGCGCACCGGGGCGGAGGACATGAACGAGGACGACAAGAGCGCCTTTGACATTCTGCTGAAGGAGGAGACGGTGCTCGCGGCGCTGAGCCACGTCGATGACTCCGCCGCCGGCATGTATCTCACGAGCCCCGCCGTCGACGCGGGCGCGCTGCGGGGCATTCAAGAGGGGCTGTGCGCGGTGCTGCGGGGCAACTCGATTGTGCCCTCGCTGCAGCGCGGCCCCTCCGCCGTCTCGCTGCTGGCCAGCCGCCACCTCATGACGAGCGTCGTCGACGGCAACCTGCGCGACGCGCTGGCGAGTGTGCTGCGCGGCATGACAGCCCGCCTCTTCACGCCCCGCACCTTCGTCGGGCTCCTCAACCTGCTCACCAACGCGCTGTGCCTGGCGCTCGCCAGGGAGGAGTGGGAGGCCAAGGGCTTCGTCTTCCCGCCGGAGGTGCTGGCAGAGAACAACGCCGCGCGCGCGCGCGCCGCCCCGGGCGTCTTCGACCTGGCCGACGCGGACGAGAACCCCGACGCGTCGGTGCCGACCGACAGCCTCGGGTACCGCCTGCAGGTGACGCTGGACAGCATCGGGACGACGGTGGTGGTGGTGGGCCGCTGCGCCGCCGACGACGATGTGGTGGCGCAGAACGCGCTGCGGCTGTGCATCGCGCTGCTGGAGGGCGGCAACCGGCGGGTGCAGCGCCGCCTGCTGCGCGCGTTTGCCGCTCACGAGGAGCCCTTCTTCAACAACATCAAGGAGATCCTCCGGCGCAACCTCGCGTGGGTGCAGGCCCTCAACGCCGAGCACGAGTTCTCGCTGCTCAAGCGCGGCCTCCGCGGCAACGCCTCCGCCTCGGCGCAGCGCACGGCGAACCTGCAGTTCATGCGCGCGCTGGTGCCGCAGAGCCGCCGCGCGCGCCGCGAGGGAGGTAGCGGCGGCGGCGGCGGCCGGCGACGGCTGCGGCTGGACGGGTGGGGCCGCGTGATGGGCGCGCGGCGCATCCGCGTGGTGACGCACATCTTCCGGCTGCTGCAGCTCTTCTGCGAGGGGCACGTGCTGGGGATGCAGGACTACACGCGCGAGCAGTTCGACAACTTCCACAGCGCCAATCTCGTGCACGAGGCGCTCGTCTTCATCGATGAGGCGAGCGTCTTTGTGACGCCGAGCAACGTCGAGATGCTCACGCAGGGCTTCGACCTGCTGACGGAGCTGTGCCAGGGGCCCTGCACGGGCAACCAGGCCTGCCTCGTCGCCGCCAACGCCTGCCACACCATCCGCCGCGTTCTCGAGCATCTGCAGGCGCCGCCCGGGCTGACCGGCGTGCCCTCCAGCCCCGCGTCGGCGCCGTCCTCCCCGCTCTCGCTCACCGCCGCCGCCGCCACCGTCGCCGCCGGTCTCACGGGGCGCGGAGGGGCAAATGCTTCTGCTGCTGGTGCTGCTGGTAACGTTGCCAGCGCGGTGGCGGCGCTGAACCACGTGTCGTCGGCGCAGGTGTCGGCGCTGCGTCGCTCCATGGCGACGACGCTGCTGTCGCTGACGGAGGGCTGCGAGGACGCGGCCGTCTTTGCGAAGCTGCTGGCGCAGATGCCGGTCGCGACGCTGGAGGCGGAGGTGTGCCTGGTGCGGCCCAGCGAGTACCACAGGATCGTCCGCGGCCCCGAGGACGGCACCGACGCCGCCGCCGAGGCGCTCTTCAACTGGCTGATTGTGCTCACGTCGTGGCAGCCGTTTGCGACGCCGCCGGTGCAGCGCCACATCGCGTCGGTGCTCGCGCGCTGCGCCCCCGTCACGCGTTACTTGGGCAGCATCGAGATTCGCCGCGACTATGGGCTCGAGCGCGTCTACTTCCGCATCCCGCAGATGTGCGACAGCCTCACCTCCGACAGGCGGGACGAGCTACTGTGGGCTATCGACCGCACGAGCCGCGCGACGAAGCTGGCCGACTTCCTGCACACCTCCGATGAGCTCATCTTCGACATTGAGCAGAGCCACCGCTTCAAGACACGCGTCGACCGCTGGACACGCTTCGACGTGGACGACGAAGAGGAGGAGGACGAAGAGGAGAGGAAGGAGGGGAGGAAGGGGAAGGGGAGAAAGGGGAGGCGCGCAACAGCAGCGGTAGCGGCGGCACCGCTGGTGGTGGTGGCGGAGGCGGCGGCGCTTCCAACCGCTACTACGGCATCGAGGGCGGCCGCGACGGGGGAAGTGCCGTCCCCCCGCAGGACAGCGGCCGCCGTCACCACCGTCACCGCCGTTCGTGCTGCCGGCGCGCGACGCGAGGGCTGAAGCTCCTGTACAACCACTACATCGCCCCTTTATCGTGCCCTACGACGTCGCCTACTACGAGACGGTGTCGATGCTGGTGGCGGTCATCACCAACGTGATTCTGTTGGCCGTCGAGGGGCGCCTGACGTCGGCGCGTGAGCGGAATGTCGAGTTGGTCGTGCTGCGGGCGCTATGCACGCTGCAGGTGCTGGTGTGCGCCGCGATGCTCTTCATGGACGTGACGGTGTCGTTTCCCGTGCGTCTGTACCGCATCGTGAAGGAGCGTCAGCGCGTCGCGGGGGAAAAGGCGAGACTTAACATCGGTATGGACGCCGTGTACGCGGCGCTGCGCCCGACAGAGCGGCTGCGCGCCTTTCTCACTTTCTTTATCGCGCAGTTCCGCATCTTCCTGCTGACCTTCGCGCTGCTGAGCCTGTTTGCGACGCCCTACTTTGCCGCCTTCAACGTGATGCTGCTGATCTACAAGATCTCGACCCTGCGGACCTTCATTACAGCCATCACCCACAACGGCAAGCAGCTCCTGCTGACGGCTCTGCTGGGGATCATTCTGCTGTATCTCTTCAGCATCATCGGCTTCTTGTTTTTCCCCAACGCCTACGACGCGGACGCCGACGAGACCGCGGACCCCAACGCGCGCACCAACTGCCGCTCCCTTCTCGAGTGCTTCACCTTCATCTCCAACTACGGGCTCCGCGCCGGCGGCGGCATTGGCGACGAGATGCAGCCGTGGCAGTGGGGCCAGCCGGACCTGCTGGGGCGCTTCGCCTACGACATGCTCTTCTACTCGTTTGTGACGGTGGTGTTCCTCAACATTATGTTCGGCATCATCATCGACACCTTTGGCGAGATGCGCGACGACAAGCGGGAGCGGGAGCAGGACATGCACGGGTGCTGTCTCATCTGCGGACTCGACGCCGACGTGTTAGAACGCATTGGGCCCGCCGGCTTCCAGCAGCACGTGCGGCGCGAGCACAACATGTGGATGTACCTCTACTTTGTCCACCACCTCCGCTGCAAGGACCCGTCCGACTACACGGGGCAGGAGTCGTACGTCAACGGGAAGATTCACCAGGGCCGCCTCGACTTTTTTCCGAACGAGGAGTGTCTGTCGCTGCGCGGCGCGCAGGCGGCGGAGGCGGCGGCGGCTGCTGCGGCGTCGGCCAGCGGTGCTGCGGGGAATAGCGGAGGCGACGACAGCGGTGCCGACAGCGACGACGACGCTAACAATAATAACAGTAGTAACAGTACCAACAATCGAAGCAAGGGAGGCAAGTATGAGGACGCGGCTAACAACACAACAACAACAACACCGGCAAAGGTGCCGCGGAGGCGGGCGAGCTGGCGGCACAGCTTAAACTGCTTCTTGCTGAGATGCAAGAGGGAACGTCACAGCTGAAGGCGCTGCTACAGACGGGGGAGTTGGCCGCCCGGGCCGCCCGGGCCGCCGCCGCCACCGCGGGCGGCAGCGGAAGCCTCCACAGCATCAACAATACCAACGGCAGCAGTAATCACGGCGGCGGCGGCAGCCAGCACTCCCGCACGCGCGGCGGCGGCGGTGCGGCGAGTGGCACTCAGCGGCAGCAGCGCAGGCGAGGCAACAGTCACTTTAATGGTAATGATAGTAATAATAATGCCGATAGTCAGCAAGGGGGCCGTGTCAGCCCTGCAGACACGCAGCCGCCGGCACGTCTCCCGCGCTCTCCCACTGAGTAGAAAATGATAATAATAATAATAAAAACAACAACGTCGTGTAATCGATTTGTGTCTGTGTATGTGTGTGTATTTGGTGGGAGTAAAAATAAGAGGAATTGCTAAACATCGGTACACAGCTAGATACACACACACACACATACACACACTCACATAATCACTCACTCGTATCCTCGCGAAATGCTTTAAATCAGACTTTGTATAGTAACAACAAAAGAGAGACACATCATGACATGATTTTTCTTTTAGTTATTAATGTTTGCCTTTTCACCAAACTGGTCATAATTCTTCCTATCGTACTTTTTATTGATTTCATTGCTCTATTTTCCCCTCACTATCTTTCCTTTATTGCATCAATATGCCGTTCGACCATTAAAACTTAACTATTTGATTACCGTGCGGAAACTACTGATATAGATGTGCCTCGTACAGTATTGTACATGCATGTTCCTGCTGTTACTACTACCACCCACATGCCGCTCTGCTTTTTGGTGCTTTTCTTTTCTTTTCTTTTTTTGTTTTGGTGGCGTCTTTGCCTCTCTCACATGAATATGACGAGCGCGCCCCTCACCCCCACCCTACCTACCTACACATACATACCATTTCCCAACACGCCGCCGCAAACACACCATAACCATAACCATAACCATAACCATAACATAAACAAATACAATAATTAAAAAACAACAACAACTAAACAGCCGCGAATAGATCCAAGCAAGTTCGCTCTTTTCTTTTTATCATTATTATTACCATATTTTTTTTTTTTACAATTCCCTTTTTTATTATTTCGTTTTGTTTCTTCACACAACAAACAAACGAAAACAATAACTACAACAAAAATTCCCCACAAAATCGAAAAAAGGAAAAAGAGGAACAGCTTAATAGAAGAGAAACACACTACAATTCCCGCACCAAGTGTTTCCATTGCAAACTTGCACCTTTTTTTTTCTCCCTTCTTCTCTTCTCTTCGAAAGCAAGCGAAGGAAGAGGCGAACAAAAAGACCAGCAAACAAACAAAAAAAAAGCAAGCAAACAGCCAATAGTCAACTTTGAAAGCAGCTGCTGACATAGATATCAAGCGCATACAAAGCTTCCAACACACAGAGTGGGGAAAAAAAAAGAAAGAACAACAAAACCAACAACAACAGTTGCAGAAACAATATTGCTTTGTACTACTTTTTGTTCACCTGCCACTTTTACACCTTTTGCTGCGGGTCAATTTTTTTTTGTTGTGTGTTGTTCTCTTTTTTCTTTTCCCCCACCTTCTCTTTCCTTTCTTTTCCCTCTGATTCCCTCTCAAGCAGAAACAGCTCATTTCATTCTTATTCTTTTCCCGTGCCTTTTTATATAAGAAAGAATATAATTGGGCACTGTTTTTGTGTAACAACACTTTTTATTTTTATTCTCCTTTGACATATTCATTTCTTTCCCTTCAGGAAGGACAACAAATACAAAAAAAGAAGGTTCTCCTTTTTTTTTCTCCCTCTTCTTCCACATATATTGCGCTTTCCTTCCCAACTGTCTTGTTTACGCTAGTGTTCTAGCGTTAGCATTGCTTTACGGCTTTTACGATTTCTTTTGACTTATTTGTGTATTTGCATGTTTTTCTTTTTTTCTTTGCGGGATTAGTAAAACGTAAATAGCAGAGTATATCTATCTATATATATTACAAGGACTCCGTCCTGTGTTTTCTCTTCTCCTCTTTTCCCCTTCTTTTTCTTTTCTTTCTTTTTCTTTGCTTTCCTCTGCTTTCTTCTGCTTTCTTTCTCTTTTTTTTTTTTCATTTTGCTTCATAGCCGTTGTCACATCAAGTAGGCTTCTGTTTTTTTTCTCCCTCTCACCATATATATTCTATCTTTTGTTTTATTTCGTTTCATTTTTTTTTTTTGTTAACCTCGAGTTTGCCTGTTTTTTTTTTCCCCTCTTTCTACTTTTCATTTTATCTAACCCAGATTTGAGTTCTCTAGGGGAGGAAAAACAAAACAAACTTATCACATCCCACCTTGTTTTTTCTTTCTTTTCCTTTCCTCCTCTTTTCCTTTCCCCCCACCGTGTTCAATCTGCATTTTTCTTATTGTTTTTTTCAGTTTGGTTTTTCATTTTCATTTTTTCTTTTACTGGAAAGAAAAAAACGAAGTCTGTTCATTATTTTCCCCCTCTTTTTTGCTTCTCTTTTTGTTTTAATCTCTCAATTTTTTCCCCATCTCCCATCCCCCCTTTTTGTTTTTTATTTTCACACAGCAAAACAGTTTTATTATTCATTCTTTTCATTTCCTATTATTAAATACTATCATTGGGCTGCTCGTGTCCTCTTCCTCTCTTTTACTTACAAAGCACTGTTACCACTACTATTCCAATCCCTTTCTCTCTTTCTCTTTCTCTTTCTTCTTCTTCTTTTTTTTTTGTTTGTTTCGACTCTTTGTTATTAACTTCCAAAGGACAGATACAGTTTTGACAGACCAGAACTGAAGAAAAAAAAAGAAAACGTATTTTTTGAAGCAAAACATTATTGAAACGAAAACAAATTTTTTTTTTAATTGAAGAGAAAAATTGAATTGAAGCTGGTCATACGAATAGTAAACAACAGCAGCAACAACAAAAAACAAAAAAAATAACAAAAAGGGATTACTGTAACATCCCTGTAATTCAAATCACAACGGATTTCATCTACTTTCATAATCTTTTCTTACCCTTGGAGAATTACATCCTCCGAAAAAAAAAACTTTTTCTTCTTTTGAAAGAAAAAAATTCGATTCTTCATATATATTCACAGCTATAGTTTCGTGGCTGTGTCTCCTGCCTTTCTTGTTTAAACCTCTTTACTTCGTCCTCCTTGACCTTATTTTTTTCCTTATTCATTCTTATTCTTATTGTTATTTTCTCTTTTTTTTTCTTTCTTTTGCTTGACTTCGGAATTAAACCACTTTTTAAAGTATATATCTGCAGTTTTTTTTTTTTAAAAAAAAAACTTGTTTCTCATCTCACCTTATTTATCTCATCTCCCTTTTCTGTATTATTTTATCTTTCATCTTTCATTTTTTCCTTCTTCTCTTCTCTTTTTAGCGTAAAAGACAGCAAATACAAATCATTTCCCTCTGACTTTTTCTTTTTGTGTGTTGCCATCGTCTTTCTTCGCATTACTCCCTGCGTTCTCTCTCTCTCTCTCTCTACTTCTCTTTCCGTCTCTCCTATTTTCTTCTCGCTCCCTTTTTCTCTCACCCGTCGTGTCTTCCTGGTCTTAGTTGACCTCTTCTTATTTCGGTATTTTAACTTTCTTGTTTGTTTTTAAAAACTTAACCCTTTCTGCCTTCCCTTTTCGTTCTATTTTCTACTATTTTCTCTGTTTTTCTTCCCTCAAAATACTGATCCAGAGAGATCGTAGTGGGAAACCCAAGGAAAAAGAAGTAGAAATAATAAAAAGTTTTTTTTTTCCTAATCTAACACCGAGGTTAAAAAAAACAAAACGAAACAAGATCAACCTTCATCAAGACGAAAAACGCAAACGACAATCGCACACCTAGCCAATTCAAAATTTCCCTCTGTTCCTGTTGCTAATACAACACAACGCAACAACATAAGCATACGTCTTTGTCTGTTCTTTACAGGTCTTTCTTCTTTTCCGCATTGGTTTACCTTTTTTCTTTTATACATATATCTCCCTCCATTAAATAACAAAAACGCCACTTTCCTTTCTCATTTAGCCCCCTTCTTCTTTTTCTTCTTTGTTACCTGCCATTTTTATTTCCTATTTTTCTCTCTCTCTCTCCTTTTGTTGCTCACATTTGAAGATTCTTTTTCTATTCAGCTTAACCTCTTCCTCTCTTCTCTCTTCTCTCTATTTGTTTTCCTTTCCTCCTCTTTTTTTTCCCCTTTCTGTGGCTGCACTGCCATTCACTGCAAGCGTTACTCCAAGTCTCATTTTCTCTCCATCTAAATAAAGCAAGAATCTGTTATCTTAAACGCAGACGGACAAGTACAACTTGTTGTCATTTCTCTTTCATTTTTCCTTTTTTTTGTTTCCTTCTCAGCCCCTCTTTCTGTCTTTTTTTCCCCATTCTCCTCTTTTGTTCTTTCCTCTTGCACTCAAAAAGTTAAATAAAAAAGAACAGCAACTACAAAAAGACAGCATCGGTAATTTAAAGAAATCAATAAGCATAATAAACATAAGAGAAAACAAAAAAAAAGAGAAGAAATAAGGAAGGCCTGACAAAGTCCGAAAATGGACCCTGTGACGACGACAACCATCACGACTATCACTCCACCCACAGCGGTGACGGAAGCGGCGGAAGGTCGGACAGATGGGACAAATTTAGAAAAGGAGACTACTACTACTACTAATAATAATATAATAGCAGTAATAATAACGATACTGCCAGTATAAACGGCGCTGCTGCACCTATTACTGCGAATAATCTCAATGAGAATGACAACGATAAAAATAACAATAGCGATAACGATAACAGTAAGAATAACAATAACAGTGATAATAACAACACAATAACAATAATAATAATAATGATAATAATAATGTTAGTGTCGACGGCAGTAACGCCCACTGCCGCCGCGGACGCCGCCGCCGCCGACGCAGACGCCGCTGTGGACGCTGTTGGCAGCCGCAACGTGTATGTCAGCGGTCTGACGTCCCTTGTCAGCGCCTCGGAGTTCCGCAAGCTGTGCCGCTGCTTCGGCCCTGTGGAGGCGACGAAGCTGAGCACGCGCGGGCGGCGGGGGTACGGTTTTGCGCTCTTCACCACCGCCGCCGCCGCCGCCGCCGCCATCGAGGGCCTCAGCGGCCGCCGCCTCCACGCCGTCGCCGTGCCGCTCGCCGCCGTCCCGCTGCCGCTGCGGGCGCTGTATAGCAGCCGCGGGGGCCACAGCGACACTAGTGGCGTGTCGCCTCTCTGCTGCCTCAGACGCCGGCTGCTGCTGCTGCTGCGCCTGCGAGCGGCCAGCTGCTAAATGGCAGCGGCGACACCCACTCCTCCCGCTCTTCCTCCTCCTCCAGCTCCGCGGGTTCGCGCGCCGCCCGCGAGCCTGCGAGTCACTCCGCTGCCAGCGGCGGCGACGGCGCTACCAACGCCTCCGCCTCCGCCACAGACGCAAACGGCACCGTGCATAGCGACGGCAACAACAGGAAGAACGATAGCAAGGGCATCAAAGAGAAGGATAAGGAAAACCACCACCACTGCACGGACGCGAACACTCGAAACGGTAAAGAAAGCGGCTCCGCCGTCTCTGCAGCAGAGCCGGTGGTGTTTCTGCCGTCCCCGCACTATTTTGTCGCCAACGTGCTCACCGACGGTGACGCGCGGACCGCTGGCGCTCGTGAGCTGCGCCGCCAGCGACGCCGCCCTGCAGACGCACCTGCACGCCATCGTCGGTCGCAACGAATCGCTGATTAACAACGACTCGCTGCTGCTGCTGCGCAACGACCACTTCCACGCCAACCGGAGCGAGATGATCGGTAACAGTAATAGTAATAGCAATGAGAATGAGGGGGGCGGCACGTGCGATGGCGACGCACCCGGGGAGCAGAGTAGTAGTCACAAGACGCACGCCCCGGGCTCCGGGGGCCTCGATTCGGTCGGGGAATTGGACCACGACATGAATAAACAGGGCAACGCTGACGATTTGCTTGACGGCGGCGGCGGCGGCGGCGGCGGCAGCGAAAAGCGGCGCGGCGGTCATCCGCACGGGCGGCGGCGCGGGGCGGCGGGGGCGGAGGCGCTGCAGCTGGAGTGCGCCCTGCAGGGCCTGATGCTGGACCTGAGGCAACTCAAGACGGACCCGCCGGCGGGCAAGTTGGAGGAGGAGGGCAGCGAAAAGGGTGCGGAGGCCGCCATCGCCGCTGCTGCCGCTGCTGCCGCTGTTGCTGAAGCAGAGAAGGAAAAGAACGAGGGTGAGGGTGAGGAAACAACAGCAACAACCACCACCACCACCACCACCACAGCGACAACACCCCCGCCCACAGCAAGTCGCGGGAGCCACACAAGGAAAGGTGAGCGCTCAGAGAAGCCTGGGAGTCTGTATCTGCTCAAGGCGGCCCGGCGCGTCGCCCCTGGGTACGACCCGCACGCCGCCTGCGTCCTCGCGAACCCGGAGGGTGTGGAGGCTCAGCAACAACAACAACAACAGTACCAACAGCACCTGCACGGCGCTGCGGCCAGCAACGAGTGGTGGTGGTGTCGTTAGCGGTGGCGAGACACCCTCGGAGGACGTGGTAGCGGCCGTCGCCGCCGCCGGGTTTTTCCTCAAAACCCCTCAACAGCAGCAGCAGCAGTCGCAGCGCCAACACTCTTCCACCTCCTCCCCTTCCTCCCGCCGCGGCAGAGGCTCTACCTGCCGCTGCTGCCGCTGCCGCTGCTGCCGACGCGCCGAATAGCCAGGACAAGACGGGCGGCGCTAACGCCGGCGAGGGCGACGCGGCTCACCTGCTTTCCTACTATCTTGTGCAGGCGAAGAGCAAGACGATGTTCGCGCGCTTGGCGGACGCGGCCGCCACCCCCGCCAGCAGGGCCCCCGCCAATACCGACATTACACCGCTGGCAACAGCGGCGGCAACAGCGGCAGCGGCGCAGTTGCAGAGCCGCGGGACGCCGTGGGTGGTTCTATCAACACCAACACAGTGCCGGTCTCCACCACCACCACCGGCGGCGGCATATCGTAGTATCGGGGGAGTGGGTGTTGGCGGTTTTCCAGGCGCCGAGTGGAGCGGCAACAGCGGGAGTTATCTCACCATTAGCCCCTCGCACTTTGTCTCCCCACTCGAGGGTCAGCAGATGCAGCCGCCGCCGCAGCCGCCGCCGCAGCCACCGCAGGCCGTGCCATTTTACCAGGACCCAAATCTGCAGCAACAGCAGCGCAGCCACAAAGGATGGCCTCTGCGTTTCTTTACCCGTTTTACAGCCCAGGCACTACTAGTATAATAATAATAATAATAATAATAATAATAATAATGCTAACAGTATGAATCGCACGATGAGTGTCAGTAGCGCGGAGGCAACAGCCACAACGTCGCCACTCTCCTCGTCCACTTTTGCTGCTTTTCAGAATGTCGGGATTCCTGGGGTGAACGGAGGCGGGGCGGAGTACTACTACGCTCCTCATCTTTCCGTCAATCACAGTAATAACAACAACAACAGTAGCATCAATCATCACATGAACACTCCTCCCGCCACTTTTGCCGCCTCTGCTTCCTTCTCCTCTTCGCTGAACGCTGCTACTGCTACTGCGACCGCTTCCTTCTCACCCTTTCGCTGCCCCCGCCACCCCCGCCGCCCCCGCAGCCGTTGTTTTTCCCAGCGCAAGTCCTATTCCCACTGCGGGCGGCGGCGGAGGCGGAGGCGGCGCCACCAGCATGGCTGTGGCGCGCGGCCCTGACGGCGGAAACTATTTGTATTATACTACTACCCCCTCCCGGCTGGCACTCATGCCCCTCCCACTGCTACTATTACTACTACTAATAATGGTAGTAGTAGTAATAATACGTCCACTGTTAATGCCGCCAGCACGAGTAACAGTCACAGAGGCGGCGGGAGAAGTGTAATGGACGGAAACGCCTCTCGAAATCTGCAGACACAGCTGGAGGCGGCCACCGCCGCCGCCGCCGCCGCCGCCGCCGCCGCTGCTACTTCTGGTAATAATAATAATAATAATAATAATAATAATAGTAGCAATGCGACTAACACAGTTGCGTATGGAATGCCGTCTTCCGCCGTTGGCAACACCGCTGCTATCACTGCCAGTAGTAATAATAATTATACGACGACCAGTAACAGCAAACGCTACATCTCTCAAATGTACCCGCCGGGAGCTCTTGTGGTGGACGGCAATGGAAATTTGATCGCTCCCGCAGCCCTCAGCGCCGCACAGCCGTTTCCCGCTTTTCCGGCGGTGGCAAATGTTGGGAACAATACATTTCATCCGCAACCGTATCAGCAACAACAACAACAGCAGACGTATATGTATATGCCGTCTCAGAATAACGGGGGCAACAGCGTAGGAGGCAGTGGAGGAACAACAACGGCGACGACGGCAACAACAGAAGTACCCGTTATTTATCTCACCGGTTCCTGCCGCGAATGCAGGTGGTAGTAACCAACAACAACAATTAATAATAGTATTAATAGTTCTGAAGGTAGCAATAACGGCGGTTATGGTACGCAGAGGGTTGGCGCGGGCGGAGGCGGCGGCACCTCTTTATCCAATTCCTCTCTGTACTCCTCTTCCCTCTACTCCCCTTCTTATTCCCCGTACGCTCAACAACAACAACAACCACCACCACCACCACAACAACAGCAGCAAATGTTCGGCTTTCTTAACACGAGCGGCGTTAACAATAATAATAACAACATCAGCGATAGTAACAGTAACAGTATCAACAATGGTACGCAAGGAATGCCCGTCAGCTACGCCGGGAGAGGCTCTGTGGCCTTCACACCAACACCACCGGCGGTAACACCAACAACAGCGGCAGCAGCAACAATTGTAACAAATGGCGGCGGCGGCGGCGGCGGCTTTTTCCGCTCTCCCTCTTTCTTCTCGCAGCCCACCAACACCTCGAGTGCTCATACTAATACTACTACTAATACTAATACGACTAGTACAACTAATAATAATAACAATAGTACGAATCAAATGGTTTTACAGTGGCAGTATGAACAACATCAGCAATACTATCAATAATATCAATAATAAACTACTCATAATAATAGTGGGAGTTCTCTCTTCTCCGCAGGCGCTACTCCCTCTCCGCATCTCTTGTTCTCACCTTCGTCCGGGACCCCTGGAAATGTGGCCGCTGGCGGAGGCGGAAGCGGTGGGGGGAACGGAGGGTTTGCCGAAATTAATAGCAGCGGTAATAGCATAAACAACAACAGCAACAACAACATTAATGATAATAATAAGAATAAGAAATCGCAGTAGCATCAGTCTCAGTATCAACAGCAACAATAATAATACCACCGCTGCTAATAATAATAATAATTAACAGTAGTAACAGTCTCAGCAACAATAATAGTAATAATAATAACAGCTCTCCCGTTCACGCTCTGCCTTCCTTTTATCCACCGTACGGTGCTGTCGGTATAAACAGTGCGGGCGGCGCCGGTGTTAGTGGTGCTAGCGCCGCCACCGCTGCAGTGCCTCTCGCTGCTTTTTCTCCCTTTTCTCAAACAACAACAACAAACCCAGGAACAGTTTGGCCCAACACCGGTAATCATATTTCGGATTACATGAGTGCCAATAACTCCACCAATAATATTAGTAGCGGGGGTAATCATATTAATCATAATCACAGCGGCGGAAATGCGGCTCCGCAATACTTTTACTTTGTTTCGTACCCACAGCAACAGCAACAGCAACAACAGTAACAATAACAACACGGATGATACTACACACATCAGGAACACTAACAATTCTCATTTTCATTCATTTTTTTTTCGCTTGTATGTTTCCGAACCATTACATCTGCATAAGAAGAGCGGAGTACTGTCTCTCTCACTGTTCTAATTTTTCTTCTTTTGGTATCACCTTCCTTTCATTATCTAATTGCAATTATCATTACACCTGTCACAGTACTCATATAAATATTGCGCTCTTCATTCTTTTTTTTTTTTTTAAATGCTTACTCATATTCTTTTTCTTTGTTGTCACTGCCTTTTACGCCCTATGCGCTATTCTTTATGGATCGTTATCAGGGGCGTGTCTGTATCCTCCTTTGTTTTCTTTTTTTTTTCAGCTTCTCTGAATAATTCTAAAAAAAAAGGAATAAGCGAAAGTTGAGGATTCTTTTTTGAGGAAGAAAAGAAAACAGAGGAAAGATGACTGAGGAAAACTCCCTCGCTCCTTCACTCCTTTACATATTCTTCCCCCTCTTTTTTTCTCCCTTTCTTCCTCACACATGACTCTTTTCATGTTTTCAATTCTTTCTTCCTCTTACAATCTACCTACTTGTATCATACTTACCTTAATTGTACTCTTCAGTGTTTCTGTTTTACTTATTTCTTTTTTTTTTTTCATTTGTATTTGTATCATCCCCTCTCTCCACCTTTTCTCTCCATTCCTGAAGGCTTTATCGCTGTCCTTCACTGCTGTTATACGTTTTTACATATCCGCATGTTGATAACCTTACCTTTTTTATAAATAAAACTTGCCTTGTTACTTTTTGTATTTTTCTTTTCTTTTTTTTTATTAAATTTACTGTTACTTATCTTCTCTCATTTTGTACTGTTTACTTCTTGTTTATTTTCTTTCTCTTTCTTTTTTGCCTCCTCTATTGCTACATTATTATTACTCTTGTTGTTCTTATTCTTATTATCATTATTTCACCTTCTTTTTTTTCCTGTTTCTGCGTGTCAGGCATTGTTTCTCATACAACTCTTATGCCCCCCTCTCTCTCTCTCTCTAACCTTCACACTCACACAGCCCTTGTGTGTTTTAGAACTGAAATTACGAATGTTTTTTTTTCTCTCTCTCTCTCTCTCTCTCTCTTCCCTCTCTCTCTCTCTCTTTCAGCGATGAAGGTACATCCGCTCATTTGCCTTGAAATTGTTCTGTAATTATATATCCCGAGAGTCTACCTCTTTTTTCCCCCCTTTTTCTTTTCTTTTCTTTTCTTTTCTTTTCTTTTCTTTTCTTTTCTTTTCTTTTCTTTCCTTTCCTTTCCTTTCTTTTCCTTTTTTACTTTTCTTTCGTAAGTTTTCAAGCATGAAACATAGAAGTAGAGAGGTAGAGAGAGAGAAAAAAAACCCACAGGAAATGAGAGGAAAAGAGGATTGGCCAACGAAAGAGGCCATCTATCTCTTTCTTTTTATTTTCTTGTTTGCTTCTTCTTTTCTCTTTCCGTTTCTGTGAGGGTCCACACACACCCCTCACAACCTCTTCTCTTTTCTTCTATTTTTCTTTCTTTCTTCACTCAATCGCTCTGCGTTGTTAGCAACACTTTGTTTTCCTTTTCCTTTTTTTCTTTTTTTTTTTTGCAGGCACGCCTCTAATTGTAAAATTTAGTCTAATTCTTACGGCTTTTGGTCACACTCCGCTGCCCATTATTACTATTACTATTATTATTATTATTATTATTATTGTTGTATTTTCTTTGTTTCGGATCTTCCGCACAAACGCCATTTTTTGTGTCTCTTACACATTTAATTCTCCAACACCACTTTTTTTTATTATATAAAAAGCTTCTTGTGATTCTTACTTCGCTGTGTCCTTATTATTATTTTGTTTTTCCCCGAGTGTCCTGCTCTTCGTTCTTTTTTTTTTTTTCATAATACAAACCAGCAACACAACCCACCTCAGACTCATTTCTCTCTCTCTCTCTCTCGCTCTGATACTTACCACTACTTATATCACCTCTTTTTCCTTTTCTTTCTTTTCCTTTTGCCTTTTTGCCTTTTTGCCTTGTCCCCAGCTCCCTTTCTATTTCCCTGTATCAACTACTTCCATGCAGTTATCAATCCCCTCTTCAATTAAAAAAAAAATGAAATAGTGCAACTGGTGAAGTCACGAAGAGGAGAGGGGAGAATGGATTGAAAGGAGGAGAAAACCCGTCAAGAAGGGAGGAAAAAAGAGAAAAAAAAAGAAGGAAAAGGGGATATGTTGCTACGAAAGTATTTACTTTACGCGCGCGTTGTAAAACATCACACAAGTGAATGAAATTAAAAAAAAGTAATAATAATAAGAAGAATAACAAAATGAAAAGTGAAGGAAAGTGCTGTTAGTAATGCCTTGCCTCCCAGCACCCGCCGAAAAAATATATATTTCTCTCTCTCTCTCTCTCTCTCTCTCTCTCTCTCTCCTCGTCCTCTTTTTTTTTAAGCGTGTAAATTCTCGCAATTCCTTTACTCGGTTTCTGTTTTTCTGTCCATTCTTATTCTTATTCTTACTCTTCAATCCTTATCTTTATGATGTTTTTTTTTTTCAATTTTAAAAACTAAATTACTCTTCTCAGTTTCATCATATCTCTCCCCCTCTCTCAGTCTCTTCCTTACAATATTATTGTTGTATTTGTATAATTCTGCAATAATAAGAAAAAAAAAAACGTATCCGTAACTCCTCAAAGCCCTGTAATTTGGCGACAAAAAACAAAACTGATTTTAAAAAATAATAATGAAAACAACAAAACAGCGAATAATGTACCAACTGCTGGTTCAAATGTGTATATATGTGTGTGAAAGGATTCTCAACGCACACGAAAACAAATGCTGATGCGTTGTGTGACTATTTATTTCTTTCCTTTACTTCTTTTATCTTTTTAATGTGCCCTGATATCGGCAGTACGGAAACGTTTTGCTCCGTTTTCTTTTCATTTTTTGATTTGCTGTGCGACAGAATAATGTTTCGAGAAGCAAAAATGAGTGGTGATGTATATATCTATTTGTCGTTTTTCACTTGCTGTCAACTTCTTTCTCTCTCACTCCCTATCTCTCTCCATTCACCCACTTTTTTTTTTCCTTTTTCGTTCCATTTTACATTTCTATACTTTATTTTCCCTGTTCTCTCGCCAGTTAAAAAGAACGTTTATTGCTATCAAGTGCTTCTCATTCGATTACCCTCATCCATCATCATTATCATTACTTTTTTTTTTTACTATTCAACCAATTTTCTTTTTTTTCCTTCCGTTTAATCCTCTACTTTCTCAAGTTTGAAAGGGATTACGTTTAAAAAAGAAAAGAGAGCGAAAGAGTGAAACGAACAAACAAAACAAACAAACAAAAGCTTCGTAAAGTATCTGTAAAAGAGCTTTCACAAAATAAAGGACCAGAGTAGTTTTTTTTTCCAAAAGGTGTTAAGAAGAAAAAAAAAAGATATATAAAGTTTTTGCTATCGCATCCGCTGATCAAAAAAAAAAAAAAAAAAACAAAAAAAAAAACAGAAAACAACGAAATAAACGATTGCCTAAAGAAGAAAAAGTACTTCTTTGAAGGTTAAAAAAACGTAGAAAAAAAAACAAAAAAGGTTTCACACCGTGAATAAAGTAACAAGAAACGACCAGCATTCGGAAAGGAAAAAGAAAAAAAAACATTTTTAGAAAAGAAACCAAGATTTCTTTTTTGAAGCTTTTATCTCTCCTTTCTCCTTTCTCCTTTCTCCGCTTCTTCTTCTTCTTCTTCTTCTTCTTCTTTTTCTTCTTTTTCTTCTTATTTTTTTCTCCGCATTTCGAGTGACTGCTTGCTCACGAAGAAATCTCCCAACTACTCAGGAATCTCGTTCTTTTCCTTTTTTTTCTGCCTTCCCTTCCCTTTCGTTTCTTTTTCTTTTTTCCTTTTTCCTTTCTCTCTCTCTCTCTCTCTCTCTCGATTTCTTTTTTTTCTGTTTTTTATATCTTTTTTGTTTTTGTTTTTGTTTTGGTTTGTTTTACGTGTCAACGCTTTCACGTTATCATTATTATTATTATTATCAACATCCTCTCTTTTTTTATCTTTCTGTTTTCCTCTTTCTTTTTATTTTTATTATTTGTTCTTTTGTTTCATATTATCTTCCCGTTTCAAACGTCCTTTTTTCCCCACCTTATTAGTTCATATTCTCCTCCCTCCCCTTTTTTTTTTATTTTCTGCTCATCTCTCCGTTAGAAAATAACCCCTCGCCTGTTCGCTGCTCTTTTGCTGCTTGAAAGTTAACACAGTTACCTTTCACTTTATTTTCCATTTCATTAATTCAATTTTTTTCCTGCGCGTTTTGTTTTTTCACCCTAGCTCTTTTTTTTGTTGTTGTTATTGTTACTTTATTATTATTATCATTATTATTATTATTATTATTACCATTTTTCATCCTATCTTCTATCCTTCACGTTCAATTGTTAAAAGTATATATATCTTTTATTGTTAAAAAAGACTGTGACTTCTTTTCTCAAAGTGAATAACACAAGGAAGAGAAAAAAACAAAACATACAGTTGCCGTAAAAAACAGAAAACCTGAGAAAGACAACACACCTGCCATAACCAGCAGCGAAGGTAAATTCACTTTTAACTGTTGACACTTTCTTATTTCTTATTTATTAATTTACTTCACTTCTTCTTCTTCTCGTTTTTTTTTTTGTTGTTGCGAATATATTTATAGACAGGAAAAAGAAACGTATATAAATAATTAAACGGTGTCTTCGTTCTCCTCCCATCTACTGTATTATTTATATATTTATTTATTTCTGTGATTGATTTTAAACTCTTTGTAACGGATTTGGAATTAAAAAGAAAATTAGGAAGATCTATTACAGAGGGACGCAGCGTTTGTACACGCACACAAAAAAAAACAACGAAAAACAGGCAAACAAACACAAACAAAAAACAAGAACATACACAATTCGCTTTTATTCGGAAGGAAAACTCTGCACGCAGTATCTTTGTTATTATCATTGGTTTCTTTTTGAGTGTCTCTCTTTCTTTTTTCCCCCCATTTCTCTGTTTCTTCTTTTTTTTTCCCCTCTTCATCTTTATTTTTATCATTGTAACTAATTACTTCCACCTCCTTTGTGTTACCAAGTATAGTTTGTTCTTCATTTTTATTTTCTTATTTTTGTATTTTCATTTCTTCAATTTATAATTCCGAGTTTTCTAATTATTCTTTGTTCGATTCTTGCGTCTTTTTTTCCCTCTCACTTCACGCGTCATTCTCTTTTTTTTCCCTTTATTTTACTTGTTATCTCTTTTTCCTATTTGCTGTGCTGTTTACTATTGTTATTGTTATTATCATTGATCAAATTGTGATAAAACACAATTTTCTTTACTTTTTTTTTCTCTATTCCCTCCGTAATTTGGCATAGCCACTAGCACCCGACATAGTCGCCGCTAGGAAACTCACACACACCGCTTTCGTTTTTTTTTTTGTCGTTGCTGTCTTTTTTTTTTTTCATCTTTTCCCCGTTGTGCATTTTTGACATATCCAAACCATCCCAAATTTTAATTTTCAACTGTTGATTATTGTTTTTATTTTTATTTTTGAACTCACTTCTATTTCTATAGAGATCGCACCTTCCCCTCGAAAAAACGTTTTTTTTTCGTTCTTTAAATCCAGTAGTGTTTTCTTTTCTTTTTCTTTTTTTTTTCGCTTTTCGTTTTTTCTTTTCTTGTTATCATTCTTTGTATTGTTCTCGCTTTATTGTTTTTTGTTTTTAAATAACACTGAAATATATACATCACCTTTTGCGTCTTCATTCGTACATTTCGCACTGAGTTTTTTACTTTTTGGTTACCCCTTCATTCTCTTCATTTTCTTAATTCTTTTTTTTAAATTTTCGTTGTATAGTTTTTTTTTTAAAATATATATTGACACACATATATTTATTCGAAATTTACACTCCCCTTTCTTCTTCTTTTTTCAGTTTCCTCTGCTTGAGCCCTCCTTCCTTCCTTCTCCCTCCCTCCCTCTTTTGTATTGTTTTTTTTTTCTTCTCTTGACTCGTGTCTTCTTTTCGTTTTAAAGTTATTTAAGCACGGACTACGAAAATCAGAATAGAAGGAGAGGAAAAAGGAAAGCAGAGTACCATTTTATCTCTCTTTCACCTGCTTTATTCCTCTTTTATTCCCCACATTTAAACGCTAGAAAAGTAAGATTTTTTATTTGTTAAAAATAGAATAATAGTACTAATAAGAGTGATTATAGTACTTTTTTTTTGAAGAAGCAAAAATAAATTCTACCATTATTTGGTCTTCTAAAACACTGGTTCGGACTCATCATTGTTAACGTGATTTATTTTTGATTTCTGTTTATTTCTCTCTCTCTCTTTTTTTTTTTTTCGCCTCTGCTATCACCTCTTTTTCTGATTTGTTACTGATTAGAGGTGTTATTGCTGTCTTCCTTTTCTTTTTTTCTCTCTTTACTTTCCAAAAAAAACCTCTTAAGAAATTCTGCGACATTGTCGGTTTCAAAGTTTTGCCATTTTTCTTCTCTCTTTTTCTCTTTTTCTCTTTCTCTCTCTTCCTTTGTTATCTTCCGATTCTCTTTGATATTCTCACCTCTTTCAGCTTTTGTATTTATATACGTAAGTTTCACCTTTCTTTTCCTTTTCTACCACTTCTCTTCTTTTTTCTGTTGATTTTTTTTTTTTACACATATATATATCTACTTGATTTCTCTCTCTCTCTCTCTCTCTCCTCTCTCTCTCTCTCTCTCTCTCTTTCTCTTTGATTGTTTATTACCCTATATCTTTGCTTTGTTCTTCTTTTCACTTTTTCTTTCCCTCCTGTCTTTTATTGTTATTATTCAAATTTCTCTCTCCAATTTTCTTCCTTTTTGCTTTTCCTCTTCGGCGCTCTGGCGGTCTATCAGACTTTTGTCGTTTTATCTTATCTTTTTTTTTGTGTTTTTTCGACTTGAATTCTTACTAAGAATTGTGTTGTCATTTTTTTTTTTATTGTTGGTTTCTGTTTTTTTTTTTCCTCTTTCTCGCGTCCCGTGCCATTTTTTTTTCTCTTTACGTTTCTCCTTGACGCAGCATCGATTGCGTCTATAGAGCAATTCAAAGGGAGGCAGTCAGCGGCCGAGTTGAAACGAAAAAAAAAAAAGAAGAAATAAAAGACTCCACATTTTTTTCTCTCTAACAACGCAGAAACACCGAAACACACAGAGAGTAAAATCCCTCTGCTGCGAGAAGAGAGAGAGAGAAAAAAGGAATTATCATTTTCTTCTTTTTTACTGTTGTTATTAACACCAGTAACGTACCCCCCCCCCCCCCACACACACACACACACCCTACGCGTACACGCGCTCACAAAAATGATGCCAGCCAACTTGAGCCGCCCCAACGGAATTTTCCTCGACTCTAGCCGCGGCGGCACCGCTGTCATGTCTCTTCCTTCGCTCTCAAATGGAAATTCCGCAGCGCCGCCCTCCGCCGCTCCGCCGCTACCGCTGGGCATTTCTGCTATTGACCGTCCGACTCAGCAACAGCAACAGCAATTGTTGTTGCAGCAGCAGTACTTGATGTATGAGTACCAACAGCAACAACAACAACAACAACAACAACAACAGATGATTCGTTTCCTTCAGCAGCAGCAGCAGCAGCAGCAGAGTTACCAGAACAGTAATCAAAACGGCATGCTGGGTGTGCCTCCCCCCTTTTCCGTTTCCTTCCCTCTCCCCTGTCTGTGGCGCAGCCGCCGTTTCCGCAGCAGCCGTCATGCTTTCCCTTCTTTTCGTCTTCTTCTTTCCCTTCTCAAACGACTCCGCCTGCGGGGCCAGTTATGGTGACCTCTGTCGCGGGGGGAAGCGCAAACGGCGTGCCGACCCTTTTTACGAATCAGAATAACAATAACAGCAATAACAGCAATCATCGCTAATGTAATGCTGCCCTTTCCAGGCCCTTTTGTACTTCAAAACAGCACCTCTAACGGCGGGACCCATCCAATGACTAATACAAACTACAACAACAACAACAATAATAATAATAATAACAACGATATGAACGGTATCAACACGACACAAGACGTGATGTTACACAACAACGGTAATGACAACCACACTACCAGTAATGCTACTAGTAATAATACTAGTAACAACAATAATAATAGCATCAATACGAGTGACGTGTCGCTAGAGCGTAAGGCGGTGCAGAGCCGCAACGTGTACGTCGGCGGTCTGCCGCTGGGCGCGCCCTTCACCATCCCGGAGCTTCTCGCCCTCGCCGCCCCTTTTGGTGCTGTCGAGTCGGCGCGTCTCGCCTACTTCCCGCCCTCCGCCTCCGCCGACACCATCGCTGCCGCTGCCGCCGCCGCCTACGGTGCGACCACAGAGGAGGAGGAGGGGCAGGGAGAGGGGGAGAAAGGCGGGGCCGTTGCTTCAAGCGAGGGCGCACATAATAATAATATCAACAAGACAAAGACCGGCGGCGATGAAGAAGGAGAAGAAGGAGAGGGAAAAGGCACCGCCAGTGGGGAAGTAAGCGCAACAAAACAGTCGCCGCCGACGCCGCATGCAGGAACTGTTACTGCCTCTGTGCCGTCGCGCGCGCACACGCAAGGTCAGAAGCTGTGTCGCGGCTACGGGTTCCTGTTGTTTGAGAGCGCCGCCGACGCCGCCGCCTGCGTGCGCGCGCTGCACAACACCATGTACCGCGGCCGCCCGCTGCAGGTGCGCCGCGCAGACCTCACAGCGCTGCCCGGGCGCGCCGGATACCATAAAGGCGCCACCGCTTCTCATAATAATAATAATATTATTATTACAAACGCATCAAGCAACAGCAGTGCTTCGGCGGAGGCGACAGGTCTTCAGAGGGTCGCAGGGGAGGAGGAAAGGGCGCCAGCCGACAGCGTCAGCGGTGACGGTAAGAAGGCAGAAAATACGGCAGCCGCGGGCGCGACAGCAACAGCCGCCCTCGAGACACAGCAACAGCAGCAGCAGCAACAGCAGCAGTACCTCCTGCAATCCCTCCAACAACAACAACAACAATTTCTCGGTAACTCCTCTCCTCACGCGTTCGTCCCGTTCGGACAGCTGCAGCAGTGGCGATGCCAGGACTTCACCCCTGCCGGCGGCGCCTCTGCTCTCCACACAGACAGTAAAAACGGTGTTGTTGGTGGCGTTGCGCAAGTTGCCGGCCCCGGCGGTATGCTGGGGGCCTCCCCATCCTACTGTGTCACAGAAGATCTACCGGTGAAGGTTCATCATAGTGGTAATAACAACAGCAGCGACGGCGGCGCCCGCCGCTCGCTCAGCACACGCGCCAACAGTGTCTGGAGCTCCGCCACCCCAGGCGCCGGCTGCGGCGGCTCCTCCGCCACGGCCGGCCGCCACCCGGCCGCCGACACAGTGCCCAGCAGCCCTCAGTGGGTCCCCGACACCCCTCCCGCGCCAGGGGAACGCTCCCTCTTTTCGCATAATGATAACAATAACAATAACAGCAACAGTAGCAACAACAACAGCCCTCCTTGCTGCTACTACTACTACCTTCCCCCGTACGGCGCCGTGCTAAACAGCACGAGCCTTCCCAGCGAGGCACCAACGCCGCAGAGCCTCCAGCCGAGCCATGACACACACCAGCAGCCGCAGCCGCAGCTGCTCGTCCGCTCCCCCTGAACACAAACAACAAGAGCGGCGGCGGCGGAAGCAACATCAGTGACAGTAATTACAACTCCCGCCACGGGTGCGGCAGCGGCGCCGCGAGTGTGGCCAGCGCTGCCGGTGCCGGCAGCGGCGGCGGCGGCGGAGACGCGTACGGCGGCCTCACCAGCGCGCAGGGCAGCTGGGTGCCGGGCTCCGACGCCCGCACCGCCGCCACCAGCGTCGACGACAGCACTCGCAGTACTTACAATTATAATTACAATTACCATCAACATCAACAACATTATCATTGCGGTAATCCTACCACTAGCAGCCACAGTAACGGAGTTGACAGCAGCGGCGCACGCGCAGCGACGGCGGAGGTGGAGAGGAGCAACGTCCTATAGAGAGTTTCAGTCGCACTCACTGCAACTGTCGTTTTAATAACAACGTTAACGACGCCGACGACGGCGACGACTGCGGTGTGTTTGACAACTTCTCCTTTGAGCTGCTCGCCGCCATGTCCGATAGCGACGATGAGGAGTGAAGTATATGATTAATAAAAAAGAAGCGTTATCGGTGCATCGCGCACGACGAGTGAATAATTTAAAGAAGGAAAACAGCAGCAACGGTATCAACATGACACAAAATGAATATGATCTTTTATAGGAATGGTGGACGCCAAATCGCTGCTCACCTCTTTCTCATTTATTTATTTATTTATCTCTCTCTTCGCTTTCCTCTGTTTTCTTTTCCTTTTCGGTAGTACAAATCAATTTTATTTCTTTATTCTTCTACTGTTTTAATCGTTGTTGAGTGATTTTGAACATCGTTCGTCATCAACATATGGAAAACAAAAGACAAAGAGGAAAGGAAATGGGGAGGGGGCTAAAAAGAAAAGCGAATAACTAATCCATAAAAGAGAGCTATCTTCAGAAAATTTACGGTAACGTATCAACGAAGGTAGAGAAAGTGTCCTTGTATGAACTCGAACAAAGCCCACAGCTCTTACGTTTCAAAGAGTATGTAGCCTTTTCTTTTATCCTCTTTTCTCTCCTCTTTTCTCTTCTTCCTTTGTTTTTGTGTTCATCAATGAAGACCTCCGTTAGTACGCTTCTTTTCATTGATATTTCTTTGAAGTTACGTTTCAGTTCATGAATCAAACAGCTAACTACTGGATGCAAAACGTTTAGATGCTGTGGCAAAGATAAACCCAGCCTCCATTGAATATTATGGAGATAAGCGTATAATCGCACATACACAGACATGACATGCGCGCGCCGCATCCAGGACGTTTGTGGCCGTTTAAACTAAGGACTTTCCCCTTTTCGCTTTCTCTTGCTGCCGTCGTGCTGCGCCAACAGCAGCCGTGCTGACAATCTGTGATGTTGCTATCACCAATACACAACCGCGTGCCAACTCAACTGTACTTATTCCGCACTATCTTGAATTTGATGTTTGCCGACGCTCTCCGCTTCTTTCTTCTACCTCCGTCCTCTCACCCCCTCCCCCCATCTTCCACTCCTTTTTTCGCTTCGGAAATGATTGGCCACTGCCGCAGGAGATCACGCTATTGTTTGTGTTACTCTCTCTTCTTCTTTTCTCTCACTCACTTTCTCCTTCTATCACGTGTCGAACGAGCAAGATAAGTAGAGTCTGAAAGTATTTCTCTCGAATTACCTCTTTTTCTCTTTCTTTCCTATCTGTACTTAACGTCTTTTACTCGTTTTTTGCTGTCGTTTTAACGAGCTTCCTATCGTACAAGTAATCGTTCCGTATCAGAGTCAGCCTTTCTCTCTCTGTAAGTGTAAGCTTTGACCTTTGGCCTAAACAAGGACCGATACCTTATCATTCCTTAGCCTTCTCTGCGCCACCCTATCTACAAAAGAAACAAGAAAAATAACTACCCACACGATGACGCTAGTGCCCGCCAACGCGGACAACAGCCGCAAGTCCCTCGTGGGCCCCGACCTCTCCGCGCGCGAGCGCCATGTACAAGGAGTCGATGGAAAACAACGACACCTTCTGGCACAAGATCGCGGCGGAGGGCTTCTACTGGAAGACGCCGGTGCAGCGCGACCGCGTCAAGTCGTTCAACTTCCACCGCGGCAAGGGCCCGATCTTCGTCAAGTGGTTCGAGGGCGCGGCGACGAACGTGTGCTACAACGCGCTCGACCGGCACATCGCGACCGACGCGGAGCGCGTGGCCTTCTACTTTGAGGGCAACGAGCCCGGCGTGCGGCGGACGATCACGTACGGGGAGATGCACGCGGAGGTGCAGCGGCTGGGCAACGTGCTGCGCAAGGACTACGGGCTCGTCAAGGGCGACCGCGTGTGCCTGTACATGCCGATGGTGCCGGAGGCGGTGGCGGCGATGCTGGCGTGTGCGCGCATCGGCGTCGTCGTCACCGTTGTCTTCGCGGGGTTTTCCTCGCAGGCCCTGGCGACACGCCTGCAAGACAGTCAATCCAAAGTGCTCATCACCGCCGACGGCTCGGCGCGCGGCAACAAGCCCATCAATCTCAAGAAGATCGCGGATGAGGCGATCGCGATCGCCAAGACGAACCCGCGCGTCATTGTGTACGCCAACTTGGGTGGTAAATGCGCCATGACGGCTGGCCGCGACGCGTGGTACCACGAGGCACTCAAGGGCGCGGCGGCGGAGTGCCCGATCGAGTGGATGGACGCCGAGGACCCGCTGTTCCTGCTGTACACGAGCGGCAGCACCGGCAAGCCCAAGGGCATCGTGCACACGACCGGCGGCTACATGGTGTACGCCGCCACCACCTTCAAGTACACCTTCGACTACCACCGGGAGGATGTGTACTTCTGCACGGCGGACATTGGCTGGATCACGGGCCACAGCTACGTGGTGTACGGCCCGATGCTCAACTGCGCGACGCAGGTGCTGTACGAGGGCGTCCCCACGTACCCGGACGCGTCGCGGTGGTGGCAGATGGTCGACCGCTACAAGGTCTCCATCTTTTACACCGCGCCCACCGCGATTCGTTCGCTCATGCAGGTGGGGAACGACTACGTGAAGAAAACCAGCCGCTCCACCCTCCGCATTCTCGGCTCCGTTGGCGAGCCGATCAACTCCGAGGCCTGGAAGTGGTTCCGGGATGTTGCCGGCGGCGGCCACGTCGATATTGTCGACACGTGGTGGCAGACGGAGACGGGCGGTCACATGCTGACGCCGCTGCCCGGGTGCACGCCGCAGAAGCCCGGTTGTGCCTCTCTTCCCTTTTTCGGCGTCGAGACCGCCATTCTCGACCCAATGACGCTAAAAGAGCTGCAGGGAGAGGCCAAGGGGCTGCTGGTCGTCAAGAATCCGTGGCCGGGCATGCTGCGCACCATCCTGGGCAGCCAGGAGACTTTTGAGAAGACCTACTTTTCAGTTGAGGGGGTCTACCTCACCGGCGACGGCGCGTACCGGGACAAGGACGGATTCATTTGGATCACCGGGCGTATTGACGATGTGCTCAACGTCAGCGGGCACCGCATCGGCACGAGCGAGGTGGAGGAGGCGGTGAACAGCCACCCGGCCGTCGTCGAGAGCGCCGTCGTCGGCGTCCCGCACGACGTGAAGGGCGAGTCCATCTACGTCTTCCTCACCTTCCAGCAAGGGACGACGGTGACGCCGAAGCTGCTGAGCGAGGTGAAGATGCGCGTCCGCACCGTCATCGGGCCCCTCGCGACCCCCGATGTGCTGCACCCCGCGCAGGCCGGCCTCCCCAAGACCCGCTCCGGCAAGATCGTGCGCCGCGTGCTGCGCAAGATCGCGACCCGCAAGGACGACGACCTGGGCGACACCAGCACCCTCGCCGACCCGGCCGTTGTTAAAGCCCTCATCCAGTCCCGCGCGGAGTTTGTCGACAAGAAGGCGAAGCTGTGAGGGTGAGGGGATGGGAGTGGGGGGGGGGAGGGAGGAGGCAGGGAAGGGGGAAAAAAACATCGTCTTACTTCTCTATCGCGGAAGCGGCGAAGGGTTGCGAAGCTCGGTGGCATTTTTCCACTAGCTCTTTTCATGAGGTGAGGAAAAAGAATTGAAGTAAACATCAGAGGTGTTAATGGTGACGGAGGCGTCTCTAAGTGAAGACGCGAACGGAAAGGAGAGGAGCGTGAAACGAAGAGCAACACAGACAGTAATTTCCTCAACACATTTTGTTCTTTCTCTGCTCCTGACAGTTTGCCACTGATATGTTTGCGTTTTCCTTGTTCTTTTCTCGTTTTTGAATTCGCTTTGCTCCCTGTTTCATTCTTTCATTTGCCCTTGCAGCCTTCCTCAGCTTCCTACTCTGTCTCCCTAGCTCGCTTCCTCTCAACACTGGATTTCTTCTTCTTCCTGATACTTTTCTGTCCGCTCCTTGGGCTCTCCTATCATTTTATTACAACCTCTTCTCGAGGTTATTTGTGTTGCCGCTTCGCTTTATTTGTGCCCCCCTTTTTACTCTTCTTCTTCTCTCTTTTTATCCGCTGTCTCTAGGCACGTTCCAACGGCATTATTACTTTATGTTTCCTTTGTTTCTCGTCATATTCACACCTTTTCCTCTCCTACATATATATATAAAGCTTCTTGGTGCCCCTTCAACGTTCTTATTTTTTTGTTTTTCAAAAGAATAATCTTTCTTTCTAAACACGCAAGCGTCCCTAACCTGATTTTCTTCGGTTCACTCTTTTGTTCATCCTCAAATTTCGCATCACGTTTCATTTTTCGATCTTTTCCTCCCTCTGTTGTGCTCTTTTTCTTTTATTTCTTTTCTTCTATTTCCTTTTCTGTGCCTCTATTATCTCAAACCGTCGACACAGACACTTTACATGACGAGTACGTCTGCTTTTTTCTGTTGCGAGACTAACACTACTATGCTACCGCGCATCATTTCTCGTTTATGTAGTAGCAGAGACGACGTGTCTGACGTCGAGAGATCGCTATGAAGAAGGAAAAAAAAAAAGAAATTCAACAAGCACGCAAACAAAAAGCGAAAATATGATAACAAGGGGGGGGCCGCGCTCTGCGTAATAATGCCAGTGAAGCCTCGCTGTGTGTTGAGCCGTCACTCTACCGTTGTTGGACTTCCCCCTGGTGCTTTGTAAATATGACAATTTTGGAGCCTTGATAGAAAGAAAAAGGAATACCAAATGCGTCATTGCTCTTCTTCTGACTTCCCCGTTTACATGTGTATAGAATGTCTCTTCTCTTGTCGGTTGTCTCCAAAGCTATGCCTCCTTTCAACCATTATATTTCTCCTGTTTCACCATCGATTCCCCTTCACCGTGTTCAAAACAAAACACACGCATATATACACACTCCTTTCGTAGTAAGTTTGCTACTCCCTCTCTAGAACTAGTCTCTCTAAATTCGCCGCTACAATTATCATTTCTGTCTTTTCATATCCATCTTTTCCTTTTCTTAGTTAGCTATCGACAAGTCTCTCGCTTGTTTTTGTTTCCGTAGTTCTCTCTCCCCCCTTTTCTCCTTTCTTTTTGTGCTCCTTGTTTTGCTTTGCACAATTTGCCAGCGTGATTCTTTCTCTCTTTTTCACTTCGCACTTGTTTTCTCTTTTGCTATTTTCTCTCATTCTTGATTCGAATTTCTCTCTGTTCGTTCAAGAATTACAAAAGAAAAGCAAAATCTGAAAAATAAACGAAGTGTAAAGAATAAAAGATTCAATTTGAGAAAAATCCTGTTATCTTTCTTCATTTTCTCTCTTTCCTCCTTATTTCTTTCTTACTGAACTGCTCAATTCGACTTTATATATTTCGTGTCCTTGTCAGTTCTCGCCAGCGTCTTTTTTCTCTCTCTGTTTTTTCTCCCTTTCTCTCTCTTTTCTCACGTTTTCCTTTACTTTCCCTTGTCGAAAGCCAAAAAAAAAAAAAGTAAAAACGTGCAGAACTATCGGAACACCGAGATCCTTTTAGCTCAACTAGAAAACGAAAACGTTAAAAAAGTTCAGAAACGATAAACGTATCTTCAAACTCTCAATTCGGCATACATCTGTTAGCTACACTCGAAGACCAGTAGGAAGACCACCACAGACGACGTTCATCATTGTTTCTCGCACTGCTAATTCGTCTGTAAGACCTCTTCTCTTCTCTCTTCGTCTCCTGTCGTTATCAGATTATTAACCTTTAAAAAACAAACAAACGTTATTTTCTCAAGTTACACCCACGAGGCTTTTAACGAGAGATAATACATAAAACGACGAACAAAACCCTCCCACACACACACGAACTAAACGAACTCTTTTGAATTAACATTCAAGAACACCCACCCAGAAACACCCCTTCTCGTACCCCGCAGCCATGTACAACAAGCTCCTGCAGGCGACGCAGAAGCACACGCCGATCTACCGCAACGCGCCCAAGAAGGCCTTCGACGTCGGCCGCGCGTACGTGCCGATGATCCCGACGGTGGCACTGAACCGCAAGACGTCGTGGGTCGGCCCCGACCTCTCCGCGCGCCAGGCCATGTACCACCACTCCATCAAGAACAACGACACCTTCTGGCACAAGATCGCGGCGGAGGGCTTCTACTGGAAGACGCCGGTGCAGCGCGACCGCGTCAAGTCGTTCAACTTCCACCGCGGCAAGGGCCCGATCTTCGTCAAGTGGTTCGAGGGCGCGGCGACGAACGTGTGCTACAACGCGCTCGACCGGCACATCGCGACCGACGCGGAGCGCGTGGCCTTCTACTTTGAGGGCAACGAGCCCGGCGTGCGGCGGACGATCACGTACGGGGAGATGCACGCGGAGGTGCAGCGGCTGGGCAACGTGCTGCGCAAGGACTACGGGCTCGTCAAGGGCGACCGCGTGTGCCTGTACATGCCGATGGTGCCGGAGGCGGTGGCGGCGATGCTGGCGTGCGCGCGCATCGGCGTCGTCGTCACCGTTGTCTTTGCGGGTTTTTCCGCGCAGGCGCTCTCGACCCGTCTCCAGGACAGCGACGCGAAGCTGGTCATCACCGCGGACGGCTCCGGCCGCGGCAGCAAGCCCATCGACCTCAAGAAGATCGTGGATGAGGCGCTGGACGTCAGCGGCAGCAAGGCCAAGTGCCTGGTGGTGCGCAACAACGGCGGCGAGTGCGCCATGACGGCTGGCCGCGACGCGTGGTACCACGAGGCTCTCAAGGGCGCGGCGGCAGAGTGCCCGATCGAGTGGATGGACGCCGAGGACCCGCTGTTCCTGCTGTACACGAGCGGCAGCACCGGCAAGCCCAAGGGCATCGTGCACACGACCGGCGGCTACATGGTGTACGCCGCCACCACCTTCAAGTACACCTTCGACTACCACCGGGAGGATGTGTACTTCTGCACGGCGGACATCGGCTGGATTACGGGCCACAGCTACGTGGTGTACGGCCCGATGCTCAACTGCGCGACGCAGGTGCTGTACGAGGGCGTCCCCACGTACCCGGACGCGTCGCGGTGGTGGCAGATGGTCGACCGCTACAAGGTCTCCATCTTCTACACCGCGCCGACGGCCGTGCGCTCTCTGATGCAGGTCGGCAACGAGTTCGTTACCAAGACGGACCGCTCCACCCTCCGCATCCTCGGCTCCGTTGGCGAGCCGATCAACTCCGAGGCGTGGAAGTGGCTGCACGACGTCGCCGGCAGCGGTCACGTGGACGTGGTCGACACGTGGTGGCAGACGGAGACGGGCGGTCACATGCTGACGCCGATGCCCGGGTGCACGCCGCAGAAGCCCGGCTGCGCCTCCCTCCCCTTCTTTGGCGTCGAGCCGGTGCTGCTGGACCCGATGACGCACGAGGAGCTGCAGGGCGAGGCGAGCGGCCTGCTGGCGATGAAGCGCCCGTGGCCGGGGATGCTGCGCACCGTGCTGGGCGACCAGAACCGCTTCGAGACGGGCTACTTCAACGAAAAAGGGCACTACCTCTCCGGCGACGCGGCGTACCGCGACCAGGACGGCTACATCTGGATTGAGGGGCGCGTCGACGATGTGCTCAACGTCAGCGGGCACCGCATCGGCACGAGCGAGGTGGAGGAGGCGGTGAACAGCCACCCGGCCGTCGTCGAGAGCGCCGTCGTCGGCGTCCCGCACGACGTGAAGGGCGAGTCCATCTACGTCTTCCTCACCTTCCACAACGGCACCGAGATCACCCCCGCGCTCCTCAACGACGTCAAGATGACCGTCCGGAAGCTCATCGGGCCCCTCGCGACTCCCGACGTGCTGCACCCCGCGCAGGCCGGCCTCCCCAAGACCCGCTCCGGCAAGATCGTGCGCCGCGTGCTGCGCAAGGTGGCCGTGCGCAAGGTCGATGACCTGGGCGACACCAGCACCATGGCCGACCCTACCGTCGTCAAGGCCCTTCTGGAGTATAAGCCCTAGAAGAGAATGTTTTCAGCCCCAACCTTCGTTTTTTTTTCTCTTCTTCTTGTTCTTCTGTGATGTTGTGTTTTTGGTTTTGTTTGTTTTTCAAGATTCTCTTGTTCGTGAACGTTAAAATTCCGAAAGATCCTTCTGCCAGCGAAGTTTTGTTTTCGTCATCGTTGTCCCTCATTTCTGTATTACCGCCATTATTGTTATTGTTTTTTCATCATTTTATCCGTATAGTCATTACCTATTATTATTTTTATCAATATTACCTAAAACGTTTTATTAGTTCTAGCTGATCGTAGTAGCAAACCTAAATCTTCTTTCTTTTTTTTCTTCTTCCTTGCACCCTTTTCTTTTTGCTTTTTGTTTTTTCCCTACTCTTTTTTTTTTCTTAGCTTTCCTCACCCCCACCTTATTTTCTTCTCTAAAACTTCCCTTATTCTCTGTCTTTTTTCTTTCCACTCCCAATGCTTACACAAAACCTCACTTTTGTTATGAACCCTTCCCTTTTTCATGCTGATCGATTCTTTTTTTGTTATATATCCTCAGTTTTGTTGTTTATTTTTTCTCTTGTTCTTTCACCTATTTTGTCTCTGCCGTTTGGCGCAGCAATATTTCTCCCCCTTTCCCCCTTCTTTTCCTTTTCCCACTGGTTACTCTTCTTCTTCTTCTTCTCTTTGTGGTCTTTTCCTCTTGTTCTTTCCTTTTCCCCCACTTACTCTTCTAACACTTCTTTCTTCCTCCTCCTCGGCTCATCACTTCACCCCTTTCTTTTCTTCTGTTCGATCAGCTTATAAAAGCGTTCTTCCTTCTTCTCAGAACTTTTTCTTTTGTTATTTTTTTGCTGTTTCTCTCTTTCTTTGATGGGAGAAATTAAGGTATGTAGAAGGGAACTTTTGATCCTCAGAAGAGAGAAAGGGAGAGAGGTGAAGTGATGACAAAGGAAAGAGTAAGAGTTGGAAAATAGAAAGAAGAAGAGGAAAAAGAAAAAAAAAACACAGAAACAAGAAAATGATTTCTTTCCTCACTTCGTACTTCGCTAGTGAGATACAAAGAAAGAATCACCGCTCTCTTTTTTCCACTTTCCATTCTCTCCGTTTTCTCTTCATTTTTGTCTTATTTGTCTCCCCTCCCCCTCTCGCACTCTCCTTCTCTTCCGTCCTTTCAAGTGATGCTCGGCCAAACACTTTTTCCACATCACACTGTCAAATGAAATGACGCGAGCGACAGAAGAAAGTTGCAAAAAAAGAAAAAGAAGAAAAAAGAATGAAAGAATGAAAGAATGAAAGAAAGGGGAAGGGGGAAAGAAACGGAGAAACATAATGACAAACAAATAGGAAGAAGACGAATGAAAGGTAAATAATAATGCGATGCCCAGAAAGTCTACAGCATTTGCAAAGACTCTATCTGTGCTTTTCTTGTATCTCTCTTTCGTACTTCTTCTCTTCTTCTTGTCCGACTTTTTTTTGTTCATTTTGGTTCTTCTTTTTCTTCCCCCTCTTTCTTCATGTCTCCACTTCCTTTCTGTAGCTCTCCGCAGCTACCTACTATTGATGTCGTCTTTCTCTATTTGTTCTTTTATTCCATACACCGCGTCTCCCTTTTCAAGGAGAGGAAAATAGCGACAGAAAAAAAAGTAAAAGACACTACATCGGAAGTGTGAGATGAAGAATGACCACCTCTAGAAAACAAAAGGATCGCGCCCTCTTTCTTTTTTCCTTTTTTCATTCTTAAAAATAAAACCCACCCATGGTGTAAAAAAAAAAAAACATTCAGGCCAAAAAAAAAAGAGTTACACATAAACTAATAAAGTTCTTCAATGAAGAATTTAGTTTACAAAAAACAGAACCAGTGTTTCTTTTTCTCTTCTTTTATTTTATTTCGATCAGCATGAATCGTCCTACAAAGTGCCCTAAGATTAAAAAAAAAAACAAAAAAAATAAATGAAAGAATACAAAATGGCTAGAGAGTACCGAAACAGAGATTAAAGTACTGCAGAAGAGAGAGAAAAAGAGAGAAGAGTATGACGCACAACGTTTGTGTGCTTAGCTCTTTCTTCTCTCTGCACTCTTTCATTCACGTGATACAATACTGAGGCCATTAATATACTGACTAGTGTGGTCTTTTTGCGGGATTATGTCGAGTGACATCATTCGCGCGCGCACGCACTACGGCTTCTTTCGCTGTCGCTTTGATTGGTGGAGGGATGCCGGTGGGTGCCTTGCGCGGCGTAATAGATAATCGGAGTAATACTCATCAACCCATCATTAATACACGCTGTGATTTGCTTATGCAACTACACTACTTCTTCCTTCTCTTTACCCCCCCCCCTCCACCTAACATCCTGTGCTCTTCCTTTTTGTTTACTCGATACGTATTGTGGTACTTTTCCCTTTTCCCTTTTTTCTCTTTTGCCGTAGTACGTTTTAGCTTCAAACATTGCAACTCCATAAGTATTCATTTATTTTCCTCTACTTTTCTCCTAGTATAGTAGCATTTTATTTCACCTTCTATCACGAGTAGCGTAAAAAAACAACCAAGTCCCAATAATAGCATATTCAATCAAAAAGAACGCTAGAAACCAATACAAAAAGAGTAAGATCTTTACAATTCTCTCATTATCGGTGCACAGCGAGTATTTATCAGTAGTATCACCCTTTTTGGAACAATAAAAAAAAAAAAGAAATCCGATCTATTTTGCTTGTTTAATCAAGAAAAGTTCGGACCCGAAGTCACCCATCAATTAGTATTATACATCCACTCACATTTTCATTCATTACTTCTCAAGAAAAAAAAAGGAAAAACACGTAGAAAATGGGCATCGAGACGTGGAAGGTATTCCCGAGCATTCTCTCCGAGTACCCCAAGCACGGCGTGCCGCTGCCCTGCAGCGACCAGAACCCGCGGCTGCGCTGCCCCGAGACGCGGTGGGCGCGCGACTTTTGCCTCGCGCAGGGCGGCAGCTGCGAGTACAAGATCGAGGCCCACTTTGACTGCCTCGCGCAGCACTACCCGCCCGAGAAGGTCGACGAGCTGCGCCGCGCCTTCAAGCCCAACACCCTCGACTACCCCACCTCCGACACGTACATCCGCTACCGCCACTTCTACATCACCGCGCCCTGGGCGGGCAAGAACAGCTTCGAGGGCACCCGCTAAGGCGTGCCGAGGGTGTGTTAGGAGGGAAAGAGAGAGAGAGAGAGAGAACTCTTTTGCGTGTTTCCGCGTCTTTGCTGTTTTGGAAACACTTTCCCCCTCCCTCTCTCTCTCTCTCTCTCTCTCTCTCTCTCTCTCTTTCTCTCTCTATCAGCAGTACGTGAGTGTCTTGACAACGATGAGACTGATTATCGTGTGTTCATGACGAGGAAAAGGAGGAATGGAAGTCACGTGATGATGAAAACAAGTCTTGAAAGAAAAAGACGGAAGCGTAAGCGTGCACCTGTTATGAACGGATGAGAGAGAGAGAGGAAGTTGCCTGAAACTGGAAGAACTTTAGAGTAGCGGTTTTTCAAGCTTCAATCAATTCTCTTTTCCTCCGTGTAGTTGTTTCTTTCGTGATTGGCACTAATCTCTCTCTCTCCCTCTCTTTCCCTCGCTTCCTTTTCACTCACCCAGCGATTGCCTTCCTTCATTTTATTGTTTTGTGTACCCTCAGCTCTTTCCTCAGTACTCAAACGCTTTTCAATCAGACATGCCGAATATGTATCAAAATCTGTTACACAATGCTCTGTGTGGTATAAATCGTTATGAAGTCACGAATGACTCCGTTTTTGAATATGCCAATTCCTTAAAAATGTTGAGATTGTGATGTGCCACGTGACGATTTGGGTAGTTGGATCTACTGTTTTGTCTTTAACTTGTCCTTCCACTCCAACCCCTGCGTCACATCATTTGTTCTTCTTCACACAACACTTATCTTACATTGACCCACCTCCGCCACTTCTCCCCACTATCCTCTATAAAAAGAAAAAAAAAGCTCTCTTAATATTTATCTATCATATTAAATCAAAACCATTTTCTTTTTCTTTTTCGTATTCTTGTACCGTTTTTCTGTTGTTATATATATACGTAACACTACTACAACCACCAAAAGTAACTGCAACTCCCACACTCAAAACAAAAAAAAAATAATAGTAAAGTCAACAACCACAAAGTAATTATACGCACACATCATGTTCCGCCGCTCCTCCACCGCCCTCGCGCCGTCGCGCATCTTCATTGTGGGCGGCACCGTGACCCCTTTTGTCGGCAAAGGCAGCAAGCTGTTCATCGACAAGAAGCATCCCGACTTTGGCAAGAAGGAGAACAAGACGCTGCAGGACTACATGCAGGACGCCGTCGTCAACAGCATCGCCGCGGCCGGCCTCACCGGGAAGGAGGAGGCGATCGACCACATCGCGGTGGGCAACTTTATCGGCGAGCTCTTCTGCCAGCAGGGGCACCTCGGCCCCGCCGCCGTCGGCTCCCTCACCCGCGGCAAGGCGACCGACGCGCCAACCCGCTGATGGGCAAGCCGACGGTGCGGGTGGAGGGCGCCTGCGCGTCCGGCGGCCTCGCCGTGCTCTCGTGCTTCCAGGCGCTGCGCAGCGGCATGGCCGACGTGGCCCTCGCGGTCGGCGCGGAGGTGCAGACGACGGCGAGCGCGCGCGTCGGCGGCGACTACCTCGCGCGCGCCGCCGACTACCCCCGGCAGCGCGGCATCGACGACTTCACCTTCCCGTGCCTCTTCGCGAAGCGCATGAGCGGCATCGCGCCGACGGGCCACTTTACGATGGAGGACACGGCGCGCGTCGCGGCCAAGGCGTACGCCAACGCCAACAAGAACCCCCTCGCCCACATGCACACGCGCAAGATGAGCTTCGAGGACTGCAACACCGTCAGTGAGAAGAACGGGCTCTTCCTCGGCAACGAGCAGTACCGCAATTCCTGCGGCTGTCCGACTGCTCGCAGGTGAGCGACGGCGGCGCCGGCGCGGTGATTGCGAGCGAGCAGGGCCTCGCTAAGCTCGGCATCTCTGCTACCGACCCCCGCCTGGTCGAGATCCGCAGCCTCGCCTGCGCCACCGGCAACCTCTACCAGGACCCCGCGGACCCGACGATTATGCACACGTCCCGCGCCGCCGCGCAGCGCGCGCTCGCAGAGGCCGGCGTGAAGCCGAGCGAGCTGCAGGTGGCGGAGGTGCACGACTGCTTCACCATCGCGGAGCTGCTCATGTACGAGGCGCTCGGCATCGCCGACTACGGGGGCGCCAAGACGCTCATTCGCGAGGGCGCGACGACGCTGGAGGGGCGCATTCCGGTCAACACCGGCGGCGGTCTCATCGGCTTCGGGCACCCGGTTGGCGCGACCGGCCTCAAGCAGCTGATGGAGGTGTACCGCCAGATGAAGGGTCTGTGCGGCGACTACCAGCTCAAGAAGGTTCCCGCGCTGGGGGCGACCCTTAACATGGGTGGCGACGACAAGACCGCCGTCTCGACCGTCCTGCAGAATATTTAAACTATTTAAAGGAGGAGAGAGAGAGACTCGTCGTCGCTTGTCACTAGTCGTGTATCATTACCATAGTGATGATGATGGTGATAATAATAAGAATAACAAGAGGAGAACAGCGGCGCGTGCTGCAGTGCTATTATTCGTCTCATTATCGTCCTGAAAGAAAAGAAGAACGAGAGAATGAAAGAGAGAAAGAATAAATACGATGCTATTAGAACAACAGTTAGGGAGGAGGGGTGAAGCACGAAGAGGGACAAAAAGTTGAGAAATACATATGATAACGTTGTTACGGAAAAAGTGATCAAAGTCACGTTCACCAACGTCGTTTTCCTTTGTTTCTTCTCTTTGTCCCTCTTCTTCTTTTTCTTTCTCCCTTTCATGTTACTTCTGAAGTGAATATGCATTTGGTACTCCAGCTGGAAAGCTCTTGTACGTCTTGTTTCTCTGTTTCCTCTCGCCCCCTTTTTCCCTCCTGAAAACATCAAAGGAAAAAAAACAACAACAGCAAAGCAATCAATTTACTATTGATTTCTATTGCATTTTTTCTTGAAGTTTGGAGGTTGGGGCGGAGGGAGAGGATGTGGAAAAAAAAGTAAGGAAGTTGAATAATACTGAAGAAGAAGATATGGTCACAAACAGTAAGGGATATCGATACAGAGAGGTGAAAATGGACGACAACAATTCTTTTTCTTTCTTTTCTGTTCGTTCCCTTCTCCATGGCGTTTTCTTTTTTTTTTTTTTCCTTCCCTCTTCTCCCATCTTCTCTTCTCTCTCTCTTCCGGTTATCATAACTTATTTTGGATCACTTTTCTTTTTATTAAAAATTCTTCTTGCTACTCGCAAAGAATTTTTAAAATCAGTCCTTTGTATTTCCGCAATTCTTTATTTCTTGTTGATTTTTGTGTTTCGCTTCTTTTTGTCTATACACGTATATACACATACGTGGATGTTTGTCTTTTTTTTTTTTTCGAATCACTTGTTTCTTTTTTTTTAAATCTATATCATTGATTTGTCATTACCTAATTTCTACTTTTATTTTTACTCTTCTTTTAGTTACTCCTCTTTCACTATTATTCTCATAATTATGATTCTGTTTCTCCATTCGGCGGTGTCGAACTCTACTCGAGAACGACATGTTTAATTTCGTAAGCGCTGATGGACACACATACAAAAAACAAACAAACAACAAACTAGTAAGTAAGAGTGAGAATAAAATGCGCGCACACGTGTGAGAGAGAGAGAGGGAAGTTTTTCTCAGTAGAAATAGAAAGAAAAAAAAAAGTGAATCGTTATGCTATGCGTGACTGCTCTTCCACATTTTTGATTCACAATATTTCAACCGTATAGAGAGTTGAAGATACGGTGATAGTGATATACAACGACGATTTTCGAGATCCCACACAGTATGCAATGTTCAACTGCTGATGCTTGTTTTACCAGCAACAATTTGTCTTTATTCTTCATCTCGACCCTCTCCACTTCTCTCTCACTTTTTTTTTGCCCCTTTTTCCACTCAAAGGAAGTTAATTCTCATCAGTGAGACCTGGACTGTTTTATTCTCATAGAATTACCCTGAGGCCGACTAACTCCATAGAACTGAATCAAGGGAACCTGCTTTACTCTCGCCCCTTTCGGAAAAAAAAAAAACAAGACCGCATATATAAACACACACCCACCCACTCATAAATATATTTATCATGTTCCGTAGGTGCCTCCCCCGCGCCGCCGCCGCCGCCCTGGCGCGCCCAACGCCATTCCTCCTCGCCCCCGCCAGCACTGCCCCTCCCGCCGCCGCCGCGGCCGCCGCTACCAGCGCTAGCACCCCTGCCGCCGCCGCGCCCGCCAAGAAGAAGAAGAAGAGCGCTCTCAAGGCCGCAAAGGCAGCTGCCGCCGCCGCTGCCGCCTCTGCCGCGCCGGCCGCCGCCGCCACCCCTGCTGCCGCCGCGGCTGACGAGGCAAAGAAGCAGCAGGAGGTCGCCGCTGCCGCCGCCGCCGCTAAGAAGGTGAAGCAGGCGGAGGCGGAGGCGGAGGCCACCGCTGCCGCTGCCACCGCTGCGGAGGCCGCCAAGGAGAAGCCTACCAAGGAGAAGCCTGCCAAGGCGGCGGCGGCCGCGGAGGCCCCGTCGTCGGCCGCTTCTCCCTCCTCCTCCTCTTCTTCTGCCTCTGCCGCGGCTGCGGCGCCGCCTGCCGGGGGCAAGACGGCGATGGTGAAGGGCTACCGGATGGAGGAGGTGCTGGGCGTGTGCAGCGTGCACGACGCCGTCTTCGCGCGCCGCCTGCCGACCGGCGGGTACCAGTTCTTCGCGTGGCCGGGGACGCCGGCGGCCGTGACGAGCGCCGCCATCCTCTCGATGCCGGACACCATCCGGACGGTGCACGCCGTCTTTGGGCGCCCCCACACGCCCATTGACCTCGTTATCGACATCGACTGCCCGGTGCCGCAGGAGAACTGGAGCATGGACAAGATCCGCCCCTTTCAGCTGCAGCTGCTGGACGAGCACATGGTCGCGATCCACGAGGAGCTCGTGAAGCTCGGGGTGAAGGTCAAGTCGCAGGTGGTGCTGCAGTCGCCCAATCTCAAGAAGGCCTCCTTCCACGTGCACACGAAGCTCAAGGACGCCGCCTTCAAGGACTTCAACTCCCTCCACGGCTTTCTCGCCGCCTTCCACCACCGCATCCCCAAGGTGGACCTGCAGATCTACCGCCCCAACGGCATGCTGCGCATGTACGGCTCGCTCAAGGAGAACCACACCAGCGCGATGCAGGTCTTCGACGACCCCAAGTGGCAGCTCGGCTTCCGCGGGAAGCTGCCGACGCCGGAGGCGGCCGCGCTGCACTCGGTGGTCGTGCGCGGCGCGGACGAGCCGACCGGGCGCCTGCTCGAGTTCGCCGCGCCGCGCGGGTCGTCGGCGTCGGTGTCGCTGACGGTGGGCGCCGACGGCAAGGCGCAGCGCGTGCCGGCGACCGGCCGCACCGTCACGACCGGCGACGGCAGCACCGTCGTCCTCCCTGTCGCGGTGCCGGTGCCGCTGACGGAGGCAGAGGCCGTCGGCAACGCCTCGCGGTGGCTGCGCGCCGCGACGGAGGCGGAGGTGAGCGAGTGGCGCGCGTGGATCGGACTCGGCATCTGCGCCTTCCGCATCGCCCACCACTTCCGCGACGCGAAGAACTTGCCGCGCCCGGCGATGGAGGAGATGCTCGACGCGTGGGGCGTCGCGAGCCGCAGCTGCGCGCAAAAGTACCACCAGGGCGAGTGCGCCCGCAAGTGGTCGGAGTTCGACATCTCCCGTCTGTCCGAGTCCAACACCGACTGGTGGACGGCGTACGTGCGTCTGGGGCGCCTGCAGGTCGCCGCCCAAGAGAACCTCGCCCACAACGACAAGGTGTTCGCTCAGAAGAACATAAATGCCAACGGTAAGCAGAGGCGGCAACGGGGCTGCGAGCGGCGCCGCCGGCGGAAAGAAGGAGGCCACCGCGTCTGCGAAGAAGTGAGAAGAGAAGGATAGATTTTGGCTCTCTCACTCTTTCTGTTTTGTTGTTGCACCGTATCTGTTGTTGTGGAAGATTTTCCTGTTTCTTTTTGTTTCGCCTTTTTTTTCTTTTTCCGCATAGACCTTTTTCGTAATACAGTGTTCATTTAGTCTCACACTTCCCATTCACTCTATCATTTTTTTTTATTCCTTTAAATTTTCTTCTCACCAAATGCTTCCTTCTTATTTCTTTTTCCCCCTCTTATCATAGACACTCCTTCGTAAAACGCAAAGCCTTTCTTTTTGTATCCTCGGCTTGCTGCTCTCGCGTGTGATATGCACACGGAAGGTTTCACTACTGTCGCCCTTTTATCAGCATGAGTATTATGATTATTATTCGCTCTTTGTTTTCCCCAAAGTGAAATACGGATTTAGGCTGAACAGCGGAAGTGTGATTTGCTGGCGGTATGCCTCTGAGGCTCATTTCCGTTTCTCTCTCTATTTCCTTCTTTTACTTTCACTTTAAACAAAGCCATGTAAAGTGAGAGTGCTTTCACCGTTCATTTACTTTGTGGATTTCGTCCCATGGCGGCGCTGCTTTTGCTTTTCTGCCACGCTTTTCATTTTCATTTTTTAAATTCCAACCCCCATAGAACAACATACATCAAAATAATAAATAAAGACAATAGCATCATATAATTGTATGAATGCATATATACACACACACACAAAAAGTAAATAAATAAATAAAGTACAGTGCTTCGTGCATCTCTGCACACGATTTTCCCCTTCCTTTACCAACATATCTATTACTTAAAAACTACAACAACAACAACAACAACATGTAGTGTGCGTCTCAACTGAAAAGGAATCAGCTTTGCCGATGCGAGCTGAAAAGTGAATGTTCAACCTCCGCGTATACAGATAGTGAATTGAAGCGTATCCCTTGTGCAGTGATGTTATAGCACTCACACTTTTCTTTTTATGGTGTTACACACACTCTCTCGACTCTGCGAGCGGAGGACGCCAAACCTATTGATCAACGTACGCTCTCTGTCTGACACATATGCGTGCAAAACTACATACACAGTCAGTACTTGTGAAATTACTAACTCCTTATCATCATCACACGTTTTACAATCTTTCCACCCCGATTTTCTTAATGCTAAAAATAGAGCGAGCGAAAGCGTGTAGTTTATAGATTTGCTTTTGCAGTTTTTTTTTTAAAACCATCCATATTCTAGATACAGTATTCATCTCCCTCTCTCTCGGTCTCTCTCTCTTCTATCTCTTCTTGTAATATTAGATATCTTTTTTTTTCTCTTCTTCTTTCTATTCCCGTTTCTTGCTGTACATTTTTTTCCCACTCTAAGTATCTTTACGCTTTTCTCCCCGTACATCAATCAGCACACTGCCGTCCATCACTTTTTTTTCCCCCTTTATTGTTGTGCAGCTCACCTCAGCTCTTCTTCTGGACAAGCAGCATGTTCGGCCAGCGACCCGCGGGAGGCGGCGGCGCCGGCGCAGCGGGGGCCCCCAAGTCGGTCGGCAACATGTTTTCCTTCGGTCCCGGCGGCGCGGGAAACACAGGCGGCGCGGGCGGCCTCGGCAGCGCCTTTGGCACTTTTGGCACCTTTCGGCGCTGCCGGTGGGGGCGGGAGTTTATTCGGCGGCAGCAACAGCAGCGCTATCAGTGGTGGTGGGAATAATTCTTCCGCCAACTCCGCCTTTGGGGCGTTTTCGCGCTTCGGGGCGGGTCCGGGCACCGCCGGCAGCGCGGGCACCGTTAACCTGACAGGATTAGGCGCTAAGGGCGCCTCCTCACTCGGCTCTTTCCCGGGCGCCGCCGGAACGGTCGGAGGGGCGGCGGCGGCGGCGCAGGCCACCATTGCACGGCCGGGGGTGCTGCTGGTGGGCACGACGCCGTCGGCGGCGCACGCGTGGGGGGTGCTGCACCGCGCGGGGTACACGGTGACGGCCGTCGCGCACGTGCCGAGCGAGGCGGAGGTGGCCGCCTTCACCACCACCACCACCACCGCCGCCCCGTCAGCACATCCGCCCAACAGCAGCAGAGGGCCCGGGTTTGGGGGTTTTGGCGGCTTCGGAGGAGGCACGCTTGGCCACTACGGCGGAGGCGGCGGAACAGGAGTGGGAGGCGCCAGCAGCACGAGTAACAGCACGCCGGTGACGGAAACCAAACTGGATTACGACGGCCTCGAGGCGGCTTGCGAGAAGGTCGCCCAGCAGTTTATCCGCGCGTGCATCGCCGCCTACGACTTGCCGTCTCTCCCCCCGAAGCCCGCGCCCGCCGATCCTGCAAACGCTGCAGCAGCAGCAGCCGGTGTTGGTGGTGGCGGCGCTGGGAACACCGCAACGACAATCCATCCCCTGCGCTCGGCTCCATCACCGCTCCCAGCCTGAGCGACGCAGGCGGCGGCGGCGGCGGCGGCGGCGCCGAAAAAGAGAGCGACTCGCCGATTATTCAATCCCTCTTTGATTTCGGCGACGACGACGACGGCGACGGTGGGACAACGACGCCCGCGGCCGCCAAACCCTCTCCGGGCGCCGTCGGCAGCGGCGGTGCTGCCGATGACGAAGACGACAGGCCGAGCCCTTTCCGCGGCGTCCGCACCACCACCCTGCGGACGTTTCTCACCTCGACGACGCTGCTGGAGGCGGTGGATGTGGTGTACATCGCAACCCGCGTGTTCGTCGCCCCGCTGGTGCTGCACAAACCCGGCGCCGCCCCGTTTGGCGCTGGCTCGGCGGGAACCGTCGGCGGCGGCGGCGGTGCCTTCGGTGCTGCCGGCGGCTTCGGTTTCGGCGGCGTTGGCGGTGGATTTGGGGGTGTTGGTAGCGCGTTTGGAACGGCGGGGGGAGGCGCGCAGCAGAGACAGCAGCAGCAGCAGCAGCAGCAGCAGCAGGCCAACGCGCACCCCACGCAGAGCGCGCTTGACTTGTTTCTGCAGCAGTGCGCCGAGAAAGGGAAGCACATTGTGGTCGATTTCCCCATGGCGGCGCGCACGGAGGTGTACAACAAGTGGATGGAGGCGGCGTACAACGCGACCCAGAAGGCGGCGAAGCTCTACCTCCTCGACAGCAGCGCCGGCATTTGGTGGAGTGGGAAGTTTGACACACTCCGCAAGATCGCCGGCGTCCCGGTGGAAACAGAGGAGACCTGCGCGGCGGCGGCGGCGGCGGCGGCAGAGAGAGGCACCACCGGCCGGCGCCGAGGCAGCAGCGTTCGCCGCGCTAGCATCAATGCGAACAACAACAACGGAAATGCCACCGGCCCCTCTCCCTCTCCGGTGCTGCCACCGCCGCTTGCTGGTGCCCCGGAACTCCCCCACGTCCAAGCAGCCGCCCTCTCAGCCGTCGCAGTCCTCGTGGACAACGACTGACACAAAGAAGCCCGCACCCGCACCAGACTCCGGGAGAGGTGCCGCTGCTGCTGCTGCTGCTGCTGCTAATACCAACGCCTCCTCCACGCCCCGCGCGCAGACGGGAGCCAACAGCAATCAACAGCAACAGCAGCAGTCGCTGCAGCCGCACCCGCCGCCGCCATTCAACGCGGCGAAACATCTGCTAGATGAGTCGTTAAAGAACAGCAAGATTGGGCGGCTGCGGCGGCTGCGGCTGCACCTGTGCATTCCCACCGCCGCCTCCTCCTCCACCTCTCATGACGACGCGTCCGACAACGACAACAACGGACGATAACAACAACAACAATGATAGTCCTGCGAATGCCAACGAGGAGAGTAATATAAGCGGTGATAAGAGCGCCATTCCCGCGATCGCGGACGTGCAGGCGATGGTGGAGGCGGCGAGCGGCGCGAGCGCTGACCGCATTCTGCTGCACGCCATGTACTCCCCGCGCTCCGCGCTGCTGGAGGCGGCCGCCAAGGAGCTCGAGGCCGCCGCCGCCACGGCCGAGAAGAACAACACGAGCACGGGCAGCGCCAAAGGGCGCCGCAACACCGCCAACAGCGCCACTGGGAAGAAAGGCCCCGCAACAAACTTCAAGAAAACGGCGCCGGGGACTCTGGGGGCCAAGGGAAAGGCCGGTCAGCAGCAGCAGCAGACAGGCGGCGGGCAAGCGTCGGCAGCGGAAGCCGACGGCGGCGCAGAAGCAGCGGGAGGAGCAGCAGGCGCGGCTGGGCCTCGCGCCGGCGACGTCTCTCGAAGGCCTGTACAAGCCCATCTACCCGCTCGGCGCGCTGGGCGACGTGGCGTGGTGCATGCTCGGCTTCTACCTCGCGCTCTTTGACTGGCGGCTGCCGTCCGGCATCATGGCGCGCGTGCTGTCGCGCGAGCCGCGCACCGGCCGCCCCCTCACAGTCGAGGGCGAGCTGCTCTTCTGCTTCGCCGCGGAGGCGGGCTACGGCCAGCCCTCGCTGACGGCGGCCGGGGCGGGCGGCGGCGCCAACGCGGCGGCCGGCCGCAGCCCGCGCCGGGCGTCGTCGCTGGCCAAGAGCCCCGCCAAGCGCGGCCGCAAGAGTGTCGTGTCGCCGACTAAAGCACCTGGCGGTCCGGGAGCTCTCCCACTGCCAACAACAACAACAACAACAATAATAATAATAACAACAACAACGCCACTGACGCTGCCACCGACGCGCTGCGCTCCCCACCTTTCTCAGTCGATCTGCTGGGCGACGGCAGCGTGAGCGGGTACGCGCCTCCGCCGCCTCCGCCGCCGCCGCCGCCCTCTTCCGTCATCGTCGCGAAATTCTTCATCTCGTGCGAGTCGGGCATGCCGCTGGTGCAGGAGTTCTCCGCCTTCGGCACCGACGGCAGCATCCAAATACCCGACGCTCTGTTTCCCCTTGTGGAGGACTGCGAGGCGGCGGAGGCGGCGGAGGCGGCCGCGAAGGAGGCCGCTAGTAAGAAGACCGGCGGGGCGGGCGGCGCAACTGCTTCCTCCAATGCTGCCGGCAACACCACCACCGGTGGAGTTAGTGGCAATAATAATAATAATAACAACCAAAACGAGCACCCCGCGGACGCGGCGGCCAAGCGCGACATGCAGCCGCTGCCGCGCCGCGTCAGCCGCTGCGCCCTCGTGACACACGCCAAAGGCCCCGTCTCGGCGGCTGCGCTCGCTAACTCGGACTACTACACGCGCGCTTACCACGACTTTATGGAGTACGGCAACGACGACGACGACGGCGACAGCGACGGTAGCGACGAGGACCCGTCGCCGTTCGCGTACCCCCCGCTGAACATACGACAGGAGAAACTGCTGCCGCTGACCGCCGCGCGGGAGGAGGGGCCCGACGCACTGCTGTGGGTGCGGCTGCGCGAGTTGCTGATAAACAACACGAACAACAATAACAGTAATAATAATAATACGAGCAACGCGGCGGGGGCGGGGAGGCCCACTTTTGGGGGCGTCGGCGGCGGCTTCGGTTTCGGCGCCGGCGCCGGGGGCCGGTTTGGCGGCGGGGCGGCGGGCGCGGGGGCCGGCGCGGCGCCCAAGCAGCGCTACGGCGTCTCAGACGGCGCGGAGGCGGCGGCGCTGATGACGCACACGTGGGCCATTCAGCAGACGGTAGAGATGCTTGTGCAGGCGGTCGAAATGGAGGGCGCGGCGGCGGCACAGCAACAGCAGCAGAGAGGCTCGCGAGAGAACAGTCATCTAGAGACGTCCGTCACGGTGTGAAGAAAAACAAATATGTTTTCTGTGTAGACGTTGCTCTGTTTGCTGTACTTTTAGCACCCGCACTTTTGTTTTTTACTTCTACCGCTTCGCCATTTCCTAAGCGCAGTTCTTAAAACGGTGCGTTTAAGTAGTTGTTAGAATAGATCTATTTCGCGCTCGCGAATAATTCTTTTCCTCCGCTAGATCATTCTTTATTCTTTTTTCTTTCACTTTCTTAATTGGCAAAGTAAAGAAAGAACAAAAAGGCGTTTGAACACGTACAGTGGTTTTCTGAGTTTGCTTACAGAATTGCGGCTTGAACTTGTATTATGCTCCAAGGAACTCCGGTTATGGTATTGTGTCTCCTCAACTGCAGTTATTCCATTTCCCCCCTATTGACTACGGCTTTTCGCATAATCTCTCTCTACTCTACCAATACCTTATTTTTACTTTTCTCTCGTTTTACCCAGAAAAGCCCCGCATCATACAATTCATACATACCCCTCCCCCGGATCATATACAAAAAAAAAAAAAAAAAAAACGCATAGTATCTTCTCCTTTTTTTATCGAAAACTTCCAAGGCCCCCTCCCCCATTACAATAAAAACAACACAATACGTAAAGCAGTAGACACTACCCTATCGACACGCACGACACACCCATTTCATCTCTCTCTTTTTCTCTATTCATTTCCAATGGCCCCTGTTCGCGTTGCCCTCCTAGGCGCCGCCGGCATCTCGTGGCAGACGTGGGAGGCGATCCACCTCAGCGGCAACAAGGTCACCTTCGTGGGCTGCCGCGAGCGGGAGCGCGGCGAGGCGTTTGTGAAGGGCGTGATGCAGGCGCTGGGCCTCCCGGCGGACGCCGCGCCGGCGCTCGGCAGCTACGACGACGCCGTGTCCTCTGACGACGTGGACGTGGTGTACGTGCCGATCCCGGTGACGGCGCGGGACTACTGGGTGAAGCAGTGCGTGGCGCATAAGAAGCACGTGGTGGGCGAGAAGCCGGCCGCCGTCGACGCCGACGAGCTGCGCGGGTGGATCGAGGCCCTCGACGCGGCCTCGCTCTTCTACATGGACGGCTGCATGTTCTCGCACAACAAGCGCATCCGCGAGATAGGCGAGCACGCCCGCACGAAGCTCGGCGCGCCCCTCAAGTACATCGCGACCAGCTTTTCCTTTGTGGGCGGCGCCGACTTTATGGCCTCCGACATCCGCCTGAACCCTTCCCTGGAGCCGCACGGCGCGCTGGGCGACCTGGGCTGGTACAACATCCGCATGATCCTGCACCTGATGGACTTTGCGATGCCGACGGAGGTCTCGGGGCGCATCATCCGGCAGAGCGACAAGGGTGCCGTCATCGCCTTCAGCGGGCAGCTCACTTTCGAGGAAAAGGGCAACACGACGCTCGCTACCATCTACTGCGCGTTTGACACGGCGGTGCACTGCAACGTGCGCGCCATCGCGGCCGACGGAAAGGGCTCTCTCGAGATGCACGACTTTACGCAGCCCATCAACGGCCGGCCCACCGCCTTTGACCACGTTGTCACGAGCATCGACCGCTCTGACTGCCGTTTTGACGTCACGTCGCAGGCGACGACGCACACGCAGGAGGGCGAGAGCACGCAGTCGCAGAAGGTGGACATGTGGAAGCACGTGGCGGGTCTGCTCGTCGAGGGGGAGGGCGGCCGGCTGACGGCCAAGTCGGAGGAGGCGCGCTACTGGGCGACGGTCGCGTGGAAGACGCAGGCCGTCATGGACAAGCTGCTGCAGTCCGCGCGCCAGTCGCAGGCGTGAGGGTGAGGGTGACGTGTGTTTCTTTTTTTTCTTTCTCCTTCTTCTTCGAATTTCCATCTTACACACACACACACTCAACTTTTCAATTCCCTGCCTCCTTTTCCTCACTTCAGCTTCTTCCCTTCCTCTTCCCTTTTTTTGAACACTGCATTTTCTATCTTCGTGTCTCTTCGTTTCTGGCGTCACTCAGACGCTTTTCACAAAACTGTAAGGTGTTCTGCACAGAGGAATGATACAAATCGTATATCAAAACGTGAACTCACTGGCAAGTGACAGAGGGGCCTTCCTGACATTAAAACAAGGAAGTAAACTTGCAGGTTTATGTTTCTGCACTTTTTCTTCTTCTGGCCGTCTCTGCCCATTTCCCTCCCCGACGCCTTCTTTATCTTTATTTCATCAGTGTTTATTATTCCAATTTCTCTCTCCTCCCCCCTTCATCTGCAGAGACGCTTGTATTTTCCCTCTGTGATTCAGTAACGGTTGCTTCCTCATTGTATCGTTTTCTTTCTCCTCATCTCCAAAGCGGAAAAAAAAACCACAAATGATTGAAGCACTCACAACGTCTCGAGCTGGTAATATGTTTTGAAGAAAAAACACCTCTTCCGCTCTTTTTATAATTTGACATGCAGTCGTATTACGTATGCCTGCGTTCGCCTCTGATGATGGTGACGCACACTAATTTGTTTACCCAACTGGCATTTGGACTAGCGTAGTTTTCGAGTGCTTTCAAGGAAAGATGCCGTTGTATTCTTTCTTTTTTTTATCGATGCCCTCGAATTTTTTTTTCTCATTATTTACTCACCTCCCAATCTCAACATATATGATCCCCACAGCAGTCAGTATTTTTAAAAAGGCCAGCGCAACAGATTTACTTTTTCTTCACATAGACTTTTCTTTCCACCCCCTATCACACTGAATTCAGCGAGGCTCACTAAAATCTCTCGCCAATCCAATGAATAATAATAATCAGCAGCAGCAAATGCTACAGGCGGAGGTGGCGCCGCTGGCGGGGGTGGAGGAGCTGACGACGGCGTGGGACGTGGACCGGCGCATCGTGCTGGACAGCGGCGACAGACTCGTCGCCGTCCGCTTTAGCAACTTCACCTCCGACCCAAACGATGACAACGACGCGGCAGTGGCAGCAGCTGTGGCGACGGGATTCGGTGATGACGGGAGCGCCGCGCGCGGTAAGGCGAGCGGGAAAGATCAGAATGAGGACGAGGAGGAGAATGGTGAGAGTGGGGTTGGGGAAGACAGCAATCGCCACAGCAGTAGCAGACGCCACCACCACCGCCACCACCGCCAGAGGGGAGGCACCAGCGGAGACGGAGTGGACGACAGTAGCGGCGACAGCGAGGAGGAGCACTTTGACGACTCCCCGGAGCGCCGCAGACGGCGGAGAGAGGGCGAGAGTGCAGAGGGCGGCGGCACCACCACCACCACCGCCACAGCCACCGCCACGGCCAGCACAAAACCACAGGCACAGCAGCAGCTATTCCCGCCGCCGGCACCGCGACGGGGACGATAGCGCAGAGGGCGGCGATGGTGCCAGCGATAACCTAAGAAGAGCCCCCGCGGGCCCCTCGCAGCACTACCTGGACACGCAGCGCATGGACGATGTGCTGCGGCGCCTCGCACCCAAGGTGCGCAAGTATTGCGTCTTCTACACCGTCGACACCACCCGCGTCCCCGACTTCAACGCACTCTACGAGCTCGGCCACGACCGGGACCCTTTTGCCCTGATGTTCTTCTACCGCAACGAACACATCCGCGTCGACGTGGGCACGGGGAATCACAACAAGATTAACTTTTTCGCCTTCGAGGACCCGCTCGACCTCGTGCCGGTGATTGACGCGGCGTACCGCGCGGGGGTGATGGGCAGAACAATGACGTCCTCCTCCAAAAAGTTTATCGATGCGTCCGTGTATCATTAAGGGAAAACAAAATAATAAGTGAAGGAGAGAGAATTGAAGGTCATAATTATTATTTAGTTTTCAAAGTTTTGGCGTACGAAACGTACTGTTACTTCTTTTTTTTTTACTTTATTTATTGAGAAACACAGATATATGTATAAATGCGTGTGTACGTTTAGTTTGTCCTCTTCTAAAATGACGTCAGTGCTGTCATACATGTCTCCGCTTGTGCAATATGAAAGGTAATGATAAACTGCTCACCATCGTTTGTGCCTTCGTCATCCACACACTCATTCCATACAGAGATATCTCACCTCCTTAGAAAAAAATAAAGAAAGTATCTTTCTCTTCAATTCCCAAGGTTTCGATCTGCACGTTGATTCTGTTTGCATCAATACCCATTCAATCTTCTTCTACAAATTACCATGGCAGGGCGCAAGTTGTTCGCGGCCTCGCAGGCGATGCTGCTTGCCGCCGTGCTGCTCCTGTGTCTTGTGCCGGCGCACACTGCCACAGCGGACGAGGAGGGGTCGGTACACGCCGCCACCCCTGCTGCTGCTCCTGCTGCTGCCGCGGCTCCCGAGGAGGAGTCCGTGCGCAGCGTTCCCTCTGCCACCGCGCACCATGACGACAGCTCCCCTGCTGCCACTGCTGCCACCCCTGCCGCCCCCGCTGCCGCCCCTTCCAAGCCCAAGCCGGCCCCCGCGACGGAGAGCACGATGGACGACATAAAGCTGCCCGAGTACGAGAGCGAGATGGAGCGTCTGCGCGCCGGCGCCAAGTACATGCGCGGCGGCTGCTCGGCCGGCGTGCAGGCGTACCTGCGCCGCGTGCACACGGAGCGCGCCGGTCTTGCGCATCGCGTCGCGGACGCCGCCAGCGCCGTGGCCGCCGTCACCGGCGACGGCGACCGCGCCCGCTCGGCCTCGCCCGCCTTTGTGCGCCAGCAGCGCGCGGCGCTGGAGAAGGCGCAGCAGCACCTCGCCATCTTCGACAACGCGACGTTTGACAAGTACGGCCTGGACGCCCCCCACACGTGCCTTACCGACTACGCGACGCTGTTTGGCGCGCGCGTGGAGGCGATGGCGCGCGACCCGCGGCCGTACCACCCGCACGTGCAGCTGCTGCTCAGCATGGTGTACCACTGCCGCATCCTCGCCCGCACCGTCGCCGGCAGCGTGCGGCACCAGCTGGACGCCTACGCCCCCGCCGTCGACCACCTCCGCGGCGTTGCCCAGCGCTTCTCCGACAAGGCTCACGAGCTCTACTACCAGGCGCACCCAAAGGACCCGCGCCAGCCGCAGCCGCCCCTCGCCAGCTTCGTGCTCACCAACCTCAGCGCCATGTGCGTCGCCTGCGTGCCGTTTGCCTTGTACGCCGTCGTCGCCGCCGTCGCGGTCGCGCTGTGGCCGTTTCTGCTGTGGCCGACGGTGATGGTGGACGTGTTCTACCACTTTTGGTACCGCCTCTTTGTGCTCTACTACTGCTTCGGCATCCGCAGCAACGCCGAGGTCGTCGCGGGCCTCCGCCGCCTGTGGGCTTTCATTGCCGCCGGCCGCTACAACGACGCCTTTGAGCTCTTTCTGGACGGCGCGCTGGGGGTCGTGACCGAGTACGACCCGCGCGCCTTCAACGGCCTCCTGATGGAGATGATCCTCGCGGGGGCGCTCTTTTTCACCGCCGTCGCCTCCGTCATGTGGGTCTACTACGTGCTGCTGCCGAGCCGCCGCCGCCGCCGCCGCCACCCGCGCCGCCACCACGAGGGCGAGGGTGAGGCCACCGCGCAGGAGGCGCCGCGGGGCCGCAAGGGTAAGAAGAACTAAGTTTTCTTGCGGGCTTTTTTTAAAAATCCTTGCCGTAGAGTATTTCTATATATATACATGCATGCATGTCCCTTTCCTTCCTCCATCGTGTTGCGATTCTACGTCTTTGGAAATTTTTTTTTGCTGGTAAAGAAAACAACAACAAATAAAACAGTCATTAATTTTCGAAAGAATTCAAAAAAAAAAGAAGTGTATTTGAAAAATGAAACAGAAACAGAAATAGAAGAAAAAAATATTGATAAATTAAAAATTTCTCACACTAATTAAACACTGAGTGAATCCTCTGTTCCTCCACCACTAGATTTCATGACTCACTCTTCTCATTTTTACCAGATTTTCATTCCCCCCTTTTTATTTATTTACTATTATTCTATTTTGGCGGCTGTGTGCCAGCAAGACCGCCGTTGGGATAGAGTGAACAAAAATAAAAAATAATAAAAACAGTTTGTCACTGTATCTATTCCCTGAAACTGTGGGAAGTGGACCATGATATTGTTTAATACTTTCTCTCAACATCTCAAGTATATCGAGAGGGAGCGGGAGAGGGGGAACTGTGTATTTAACCCATCAATGCTACTCCTACAGTTGCTCCTTTTCAGTCTAACAGAGTATTGATGACGTAGGCATCTATGTTTTATTCTTGTTGTTATTATGATATCATCACTTGTACTTAAATCCAATTGTGCAACTCCATTCTTCCTCCCCTGACCCACCATTTAGGTGTCTCTTATCAACGCTCAATCACTTTTTATACCCACCTGGGTGTATGTGGTGAGGGACAGCGCAACTCAAGTACACACAAGCGCACCAACGTCTACATTAGAACAGACCGCTGCCCCCCTCTCTCCCTCCGTCCGAACCCATCCGGACACGTTGGAATAGAGTGGCCAACGCAGTCACACATTAAATTAAGAACGGATAAAAAGAACAATAATAAGAAAAGAAAACCGTCACATGTCGGATCCCCCAAAACGTCGGATTGTCCGCCGCTCGGCGCGCTCGCCGTCTGCGGCCGCGACGCCCACCACCACCGAGGTCCCCGCGTCTGCCGGACTGACGGGCAGGCAGGCGCTGCTGGGCGCCGCGGCCGGCGGGGACGTGTCTGGCGGCCGCGGCCGTCCACTTCCCGCCTCCGCCACCGCACGCCGGCACTCGGCGGCCCAGCACGTGGACCCCATCTCTATTCTGACCGGCGGCGTCAGCACCCCCGCCGCCGGCGGCGCGGCGGAGGTCACCTTCGCGACACCGGAGGCGGCCGTCGCGAGGCGCCGCCGCATTGTCCGTCGCTCGCGCAGCGGCTCCCGGCAGGGCACGCCGAGCAAGGCGGGCGGCGCCCACAACGGCAGCGGACAGGAGAGCGACGAGGAGCCTCTTGTGTCGCGCGTGGACACGAGCAACGTCGCCGACGCCACCCCCGCCCCCTCCGTCGTGCGCCCCTCCCGCCGCACCCAGAAGCGTGACGGCTCCGCCGGGCCCCTCGGGAGGGACATTGGTGCCACCACCACCACCGCCGCGGCAGCAGCCAACGCCTCTGCCTCCTCCTCTTCTATCAACATGGCCAGCAGCAGCAGTGCCCTCAGCCGCGCACGCGGGGGCCCGGCGGACGATACTGGAGGAGCCTCCACCACCCTCTCCGCGCCTCCGCCGATGGCGCCCATCGACGAGGCCGTATTCGCCACTGTCGCCTTCTCCGCGCCGACCTTTGTCAACAACGTGTCCAACCGCATGCTGTTCCCGCTGCTGAGCCGCCACCGCGCGCGCCAGAAGCAGCTGCAGCAGCTGTCCAAGGACGCCAGGGGCGCCAACAGCAGCACCAGGCGGCGGCGGCGGCGGCGGCATCGGTGACATGAGCGCCGGTATGTTCGGCGCCAGCACCAGCATGCGAGGCGGAGGCGGCGGCGGCGGCGGTGAGGTGGTGCGCGCCAGCGACGGCAAGGCCCTCTTCGCGCGCGTCGGGCTGCAGGACGACGGGCTGCTGGAGACGACCGACTACCACCGCGTGGCCAACGACCTGTCGGTGGCGCTCGAGTCCGCGGCGGCGCAGGTGGAGGCGCTGCTGGCGCGCAGCGACGCCGCGCTGCGGCAGCAGGAGGTGCGCTGCAAGCGTGTCGACATCCGCGAGAAGCGGCGGCTGGCGGAGGTGCGCATGGGCCTCGAGGAGACCTCGGCGCGCCTGCAGGAGTACGAGAACCGCGTCAGCAACGCGCAGGCGGCGACGGCCGGCATCGAGCAGCACCTCGCGCAGAGCAACGCGCGCGTCCTGCGCGGCAAGTCGGTCTCGCAGCTGCTCAAGTACTTCAAGATGTTCACCGCCATCGCGCCGCCGGAGCTAAGCGGCCTGCTCAAGGCCCTCTCCAAGGCGCGCATTGGGCAGCGCGAGGCGGTGAAAGCCGCGTGGGCGCGCGGCCGCGTGTCGGCCTTCAACCCCAAGTTCTACACCCTCGTCGCCGGCGGCGACGGCGACGACGGCGCTGGCGGCGGAGGGCGCAACGGCCGGCGTGGCGGGGCAGAGAACGACAACAACGACGACGACGAAAACGACGACGACGACGGCGGTGATAGCGACAGCTCCACGGAGGACAGCGAGGCCGCGGAGGCCGACCTGGCGACGGCCCTCAAGAAGGTGAAGCTGCACCGCGCTGAGGCGGCGGCGGTGGCGGCCGGGCTGGACACGCTCTTCGCCGCGCGGCGCTTCACGGAGCAGCAGGTGGACTGGTGCCAGCGTCTCGCGCTGCTGGCGACGGAGCTGCGGGAGGCGGCGAGCAACACCAAGAACATCGACGCCTACGTGACGTGGCTGCGGCAGGAGCTGGTGTCGGACCTCTTCTTCATCATCACGTGCTTCAACGACTTTTACGAGCAGAACCCGCAGACGGCGGTGCACATGAGCTACGGCCGGGCGATGCGCAAGACGCTGGAGCTCATCGCGCGCCTCTACACGACCCTCACGCCCTCCTCCGACTCCCTCATGTCGGTCTTCTTCTCGCAGGCGATCAACAACCTCGCGGTGGCCATGTACAGCGAGTACGCGCCGCGGCCGCTGCCGAACCAGCCGCCGCTGCCCAACATCTCCCCGCTGCTCGCCATGGACCACTACCACAAGAACACCGAGGTCGAGATCACCAAGGCCTTCCAGTTCCTCGCCGACCGCATCCGCCGCGACGTGGTCGTCGTCGAGACGATCTTCGGCATCACCAGCACGACGCGCCAGCAGCTCCTCTCGCAGGTGACCGAGGGCGTCGTGAAGCCCTTTGTGACGCAGCAGATGATTCTCGCCCGCACCCATGAGAACGCGATGCGCAGCGGCGAGGCCAACCTGTCGCCGCGCGCCAAGCGCCGCTGCGCCGCGCGCGTGGCCGACGCGATTGCCTACTCCCACACGATGGAGGTGAAGCTCTACGTGTGCTTCCAGGACCTCATCCAGACCCTAAAGGCGTACTTTGAGCAGGGCGAGGTGGAGTTCCTGCACCAGTTCGCCGAGGCCATCTTCACGAACCGGCAGGACTACAGCAACGGGCGCGCGGAGCTGGAGCTGCTGCAGCGCTACTACACCATCATCGAGGAGCGCTACACGCGGCAGCTGCACCCGCTGCCGGACCAGCTCTACCAACTGCGCGAGGCGCACATGTCGAAAGCTCGCGAGATGATCGAGTGCGCCAACGAGGTGTGCAACCGCGTCCGCACGTACGCGCTCCCCAAAGAGGCGGGCGCCTACGTCTTTGAGCTCGTCACCGCCTGCACCAAGGCGATTGGCTCGTTCCTCGAGGTGGAGCTGCGCAAGATGAATGACTGCATGCGGCAGGACCGCGACAAGTGGCGCCTGCGGCCCAAGACGGAGGACGAGCTGCTGAAACCGAGCACGCCCGAGTCGCAGCAGTGCGGCTTCCGCATGCTCCTCTTCGCGCAGTCGACGTTGATGAGTCTGAGCGACTCGGTGGCGGTGCTGTGCATGCCGCTGCTGCCGGCGCACCCGCGGCTGGTGCAGGACATCGAGGGCGCCAAGATGACGGCGCTGGAGCCGCTCGACGACGAGGCGGAGCGGCTGCTCAACATGTGCGCGCAGGCGGTCATCATCCGCAGCCTCGCGATCCTGCCCAACTACCAGGTGAAGACCGACTACCAGCCGCGCGCGCTGCCGGCCGACGCGGTGGTGCCCCCGTGCACCCGCGCCTGCACCCTCTTCTGCTATTACTTGACGCGCCAGCTGGAGGAGTGCAAGGCGTTCATCCAGCTCTCCAGCGGCCAGCAGCCGCAGAAGCAGACGGCCTCGCAGATCGCCACCGGCGCGACACTGCAGGCGGTCGTGTCGCAGCGCAACGCCGCCGCCGCCGCCGCCTCGCCGCTCTCCCCCGCCGGCAGCCCAGCGCTCGCCTCTCCGGCCGGCAGTCCCGGCGCTAACACGAGCACCACCACCACCACCAACAATAATAATAACACCGCGTATAGTAACACCGGGGGCTTTGCCAGCGCGGTGCAGGGCGCCGTGGGCCTGAGCGGGGTCGACGCGGTGCGGGCGCGGGCGCGGACGATGAACCTGCAGCAGCTCCTCTACGGCGACGGCGGGCCCTCCTCCTTCACCCGCACCATCGGTGTGTGCCTCTACCGCGGCATCGCGGCGCATCTCAAGACGTTCGTCGTCAACGACCACGGAGCCCTCATCTACAAGCAAGACGTGACGGCGTACAAGGAGAGCGTGGCGCCGCTCACGGCGACCCCCGGGCTCGGCGGCGCCGTTGTCGAGACGCTCTTCCAGCTGCTGAAGGAGACGTCGAGTCTGCTCATCATGCCGCTCGACCACATCAAGGAGGTGAAGGCGTCGGGGCTGCTGCGGCTGATGCCACACGAGGAGCAGATGCGCTTCATCAAGATGCGCCGCGACGTACGCGACGCGTACAAGATTATAAATCAGTAGAGTACGCGAGGCTTCTTCTCTCTCTGTGTGTGTCTTTATTATTGTTTTGTTGTTTAACTACGTGTCTATTTATTTACTTATTTATTTTATCTCTTGATGTTGCTTCCTTGCTTTTATTTGCTTCATATATTTCACAACTTCACTTTTTTTTTTTCCTTTGGCGTTTCAGGGCCTCACTATAATCACGTCATGTGTAAGTGTGTGTGTGTGTGTGTGTGCGTGTGTGTGTGTGTCTGCCGAGTGTGTCAAGCGTTTCTTTCCGTAGACTCACTGCGATATGATGCGTGTGCAAAACGCTATTATTGGTATGATTTTTTCCGTGACTCTCTCCCACTACGTCTACCACTAGCAGTAGAATCGAAGCTCTAATTCGAATTCATATACATCTATAGAATACATTTTAGAATTAGTGATTAAAAAAAAAAGAGTAAAGAAAACGTGTGGTAAAACTTGGAAAAACGAAAGGAAAACCGAACGAGCAGCAAATATTTAAAAGAAAAGAGTTAAGTGGAAATCCAATCTCGTAACAACCAATTTTCGAAACCTCAAAAAAGAAAAAAAAGAAAAAAATAGTCAAAATGAGTTCCTCCTCCTCTTCCTCTTCGTCATCGTCTGGCGCGTCGTCGGCCGACTTCTCCCAGGACACTCCCCCGGAGGCCACCAGCTCATCTTCCTCCTCCGCCGCCTCCTCGTCGTCTTCCTTCTCCGCCATTGGCGTCCCTGTAGCTAAAACTTCCACACCGGCATTGCCGTCTGCTGCTGCTGCCGCTACGGCAGCTCCTAGCAACAGCACTGCTGTCCCGACGCTTCCCATTCCCAGCCCAGTCGCCGCCGCTGCCGCTGCGGCCGGTGGTAGTTCGTCGGGAAGCGGCGGCCAGCCGCCGTCGCTGCCGGTCTCAGGGCTTTTTTCTGTTCCGACGGTTCCTTCTGCTGCTACGGCTGCTACGGCTGCGACAGCGCACAAGTCGCCCTCATCGGACTCCGACGGTTCTGGCAGTGGTGATAAGAGTGACGCGAGTAATAACGATGATGATGGTGACGAACGACAAGTACTCGAGCGATACGGTAGAAAGCGAAGTGCAGTCGGAAGAGTCCGCCGGTAGCGGTACCAACAGTGATGGCAGCAACAGCAGTAGTAGTAGTAGTAGTAGTCGCAACAGCGGTGGCGACAAAAACTCAAACAGTAGCGATGAAAAGACACCAAACATCGTAAGAGAGGCCCCAGAGGAAATCCATGAGGACTCTACGGTTTTGCCCGCCGTGACGAGTGGTACCGCTGACGGCACCCCGCCGCCGCTCCCGTCGTCCGCTCCGGGCGTTCCCTCCTCCTTGTCTGCAGCAAATGTCAGCGCTGGCGGCGCAGACGGCAGCGTGACCAGCCCTCCGTCTAACCGCCGCCCCTCCTCCGACCCTCCAGCGCCGGCGCCTAGGGAATTGCCCCAGCAGCAGCAGCAGCAGACGGAGCCTCCAAAGCAGGCCACACCGACGAAAGAGGCCCCGACTGCGAGCAACGCCACCCGCGGACACCGTCGCCTCTCCTCCTTTTCCAACTCCTCGTCGTCCTCGTCGTCCTCCTCCGACGTGATTCCCTCCCAGCCGCACGCCAAGTCCTCCGGGGACGCGCGCCGTCAGCCCCCCTCCCAACCAACACCCAATGCAGCGGCCGCCCCCATCCCTCAACAGATCAACAGCCACGCCTACGGATCCTGGAGTGCCCCCAGCGAGCCGCAGGTGGTCATCCCCGGGGCCAGTCTCTCGCCGCAGGGCTCGGGGCCGTTCGGGCCCCCGTCCAGCTGGGCGACGCCCGACAACTTCCGCAACCAGCGCCGCCCGCCGACCGCCGACCCAAACACGGCTCGTGCTAGTCCCAATCATGATAGGAATAGCGGATACAGTAACCCGGCAGCCCCGCAGACGACTCCAGCGGCGATGCTGACCGAGATGTTGCGGCACTCCGCGCTGGGCGGCAGTCGCGACAGCTCCCGGCACCGCCGCCACCACCGCGACCACCGCCGCCGCTCGTCTGTGACACCGGAGAAGCTGGAGGCCATGCGGAGGCTGGTCGAGAATGTCGTCGAGATGAACTGCATGCTGGAGCAGGAGGTGCTGGACCTGCGGCAGCTGCTCCACTCGCAGCAGCGCCGCATTGTGGCTCTCCAACAGCAACAACACAGCCGCTGAATGCGATGGGACAGTCGGTGACCTCCTTTCCCTCCTCGCCGCCGCCGCTGTCGACGCTCTCGACACCCATTCCGCCTCCCCGCCCGGCCGCCGCCCCGCGCGCCGCCGCGGCAAGCGAACAGGCCATCCCCGTGTACGCGGGCGCTAGCTCTGGCAGTGCGGCGCTGCCGTCACCGCCGCCGCCAGCGCTGGAGGACCCGCGGCACCTGCGCACCGGCGCGTGGCTGGCGGAGCAGGCGCTGAGCCGCCGCTGGGACGAGGCGACGCTGGCCGCCGAGTGCGCCGTGCACGGCCTCACGCCGCGCGAGGCGGAGCTGGTGGCGCAGGCGGTGGTGGAGTGGGAGAGGGACGAGGCGGTCGCCGCGCTGATGGTCGCCTCCGCCGCCTCCAGCCCCGCCAACGCCAACGCCGCCGCTGTCACTGGGGTTGCTGGGCTGCCGGCGGTGATGTGCCCCGCGAGGAGCTGGCCGCGTGGCTGGCGGCGGAGCGGGAGGGGGAGGGGGAGGAGGAGGGGTCTGCGCCCAGCGGAGCTGTCGGGCGAGGCCACGGCCACACACCCCGCCGCCGCCGCCGCCACGACCGCTCCTCGCGCCACCGGTCTCGTTCTGACCACCAGGGTCGTGACCACCGCCCTCGCCGTCAGCACTCCCGCCGCCCGCGACGTGAGGGCGAGGAGGAAGACATCAGCTCGACCAGCGATCTGGGGGCTCCGCAGGAGGAGCGCCGGGGTGCGGACTACGACTACGCGTACCACACGCCCCCGCCGGTGGATCTTGCGGTCGGGGGTGGGCAGGCAGACAACAATTATCAACACCACCACTATTACCCCTCCGATGACAGGGAAGCGGCTCCCGCCGCGAACGCACAGCGCCGCGAGGAAAAGACAGAAAAGCGCCCGCGCCGCCGCACCATCGACGACTACCCCCGCTACGAGACCAGGCCGCGCCAGACGCCGGAGAGCGTGACGAGCCCCACCGGCCCGCCCCTCCGCCCCCGCGCGCCACCCGCAGCCGCAGCGCCACCCACGGCGACAGCCACCACGCGGCCGGCGGCCAGCCACGAGGGCCGCGCAGCGCAAGCGGCAAGGACCAGCGGCAGAGGCCGTTGCAAACACGCATGTCGCGCACCACACCGCCGCCGCGGCCGACCTCCGTTCACTACGACCCAACACGCACCGCCGAGGCGAAACAACAGCCGCTGCAGCGACCGCTGTCATCGCGCCCGACCGCGAGCAGCACGCCCAGCAGGCGACAGTGGGGCAACGGCGACAGCGGCAGCGGCGGCACTGACCGCTGGCCGCGTCCCTCCTCAGCCTCCTCACCGGGCAATTCGCGCCGCCACCTCCCCGGTCGCGGGCCGCCGCGCGCCACCCTGACGGGCGCCACCTACGACGAGGATGGCGGCGGCGGTGGCGGCAGGGGCGGCGACGACGCAGACGCATCCGGCTGGCGTCACGCGCACCGCGCGGCGCGGCAGCCACTACGCGCAGGAGATGGATGTGGACGAGTCCCTCGCCGCGGTGAGCAGCCCGCAGCACCCGCAGGAGGCGGAGAGTAGCAGCAGCCACCGCCAGCGTCCTCGCCCCGCGCGCCGCGCACGCCGACCCGTACGGCTCTCTGGAGCCCCGGAAGGATAACGGGAGCAGCGGTTACATTAGCTATCCGTACTCGGCAGTGCCGCGCTCGTGTCCCCCGCCATCGCCGCCGCCGCCGCCTCCGTTCCGCACCGTCGAGGAGGAGAGGCAGTGGGAGGCGGCGGTTGACGGGTACTGGGACCGCTCGCGCGAGGTGCTGAATCAACTGGAGCGCATTCTTTCACACTAGTTAGTATGTGTGCACTTTTTTTAATTCTTCTTTTTTGCCTGTACTTGTCTTTGTTTCTTACATTAGTCTCACTGTTTTTTTTTTCTTGTGTACTATTACTTGTTATTCTGTTTGCTTTTGCTCTCGAATATGTAGTGTATATTACTTTAGAGATATATTTCGTTTTCCCCACCGAAACTATATATATACACATCGGCACCACTGTTGATGGTTATTTCATCTATTCTACATAAACAACTAAACAAGCGGAAAAAACACACGCCATTCATCGCACTGTGCCACTTCTTGATCAGTGGTCTCTCTCTTTTTATTTCTTCTTCTCCCACTGCGCATATTCTGTTGTTGTTGTTATTGCTTTTTCTTGTTTCAGCCCTCAGCTGGTTCCATCACTAAGTCTGGATCGGCCCATTTGCACATGTCTTGCTGTGCTCCTTCTATTGCGCATTTCTTTTCTCCCTGACCGAGAGAAAGAAAAATTACAACATCAACAACAAAATACCTTTTTTTTCTAACCCCACCCCTATCTCACTCCTTATTCAACAAAAGAAACGACACCAAAGGACTCCAGCAACGACCACTACCACCAGCACCATCACCATCAAAAGCGCCAATAGAATCCCCCCCCTCCCCGTCTTTCCGCCAAGCCCCATGAGCCGGCAGGGCCCCTCCAAGGAGACGCGGGAGCTGATCACGCGGCGGCGGGCGGAGCTGCGCGCCGACCACCTCGCCGACGAGCGGCAGTTTCTGCAGGGGCGGTGGGTGACCGACCGCGACACGCTGCGCAACCGCACGGCCCGCATGAAGGAGATGCACAGCCGCCGCGTCCCGAAGCGCCTGGCGCAGCTCAACCGCTACGCGGCGGCCGAGGACGCGGACAACGGGCTCGAGCTGGAGGAGCGGGAGGTCGCCGAGCGCGTCACGCAGGCCGACATCGTCGCGGGCGTCGACCTGCAGACGCAGCAGAAGCAGTTTGACCTGGTGCTGGACAAGCTCGGGCCGTACCGCGTCGACTTCACACGCAACGGGACGCACCTGCTGCTGGCGGGCCTGCGGGGGCACCTCGCGAACATGCGCTGGGCCCGCTTCCAGCTCGAGGGCGAGACGCAGCTCAAGGACAAGATCAACGACGCCACGTTCCTGGTCGACCACACCATGACGGCCGTCGCGCAGAAAAAGTACGTGTACATGTACACCAAGGACGGCACCGAGATGCACATTCTGTCCAAGTTCATCAACATGGACCGCCTCGCGTACCTGAGCCGCCACATGCTGCTCGCCGCCGCCTCCACCTCGTACAGCGTGATGCAGTACCTGGACATCTCGACCGGCGCCGTGCTGGGGGCGAAGGTGCCGTCGGTGATGCGCAACCCCACCTCCTGCATGGCGGTCAACCCCGCCAACGGCGTCACCGCCACCTGCGACCTGCGCGGCGTCGTCAAGTTCTGGTCGCCGTCGGTGGTCGACCCGCTGGTGCAGCTCAAGGGCCACCAGGGCGCCGTCGAGGACATCCGCTTCCACCCCAACGGCCGCTTCTTCGTCACCCTCGGCGGCGACCACAAGATGAAGGTGTGGGACTGCCGCACGCTGCGGCCGCTCGAGGAGTACGCCGTCACGTACGCCTTCCACACGCTCGACGTGAGCGCCACCGGGCTCGTCGCGTGCGGCGGCGGGACGCAGGTGCAGGTCTGGAAGGACCTCTTCACGGCGCACAAGCCGAGCGCGCCGTACCACCGCTTCTCGCTCGGCTACGCCAACCAGGCGGCGCAGGTGCGCTTCTGCCCCTTCGAGGACGTCCTGGGCGTCGGCCACTCGCGCGGCTTCACGTCGTTCATCGTGCCCGGCAGCGGCGAGGCGAACCCCGACTTCTACAACGCGAACCCGCACGAGACGGAGCGGCACCGCAGCGAGCGCGTGGTGGGCGCGCTGCTCGACAAGCTGCCCCCGGACACCATCTCCATGGACATCCAGCTCCCCGGCGTCAACGAGGAACGCCTCGCGGCGTACAACGAGCGGCTGCGGCTCGACCGCAAGGCCAAGGCGATCCGCGACAAGAAGGCGCGCCGGGCGGAGCGCGCGGCCGCCGGCGACGCGGCGCCGACCGGGCTGGCCGTCGACTCGGCGCTCGCGGGCGACGCGGCGGCGGCGCGGCGCTGGAGGACGAGGTGGACGAGGACGTGGGCTACAAGGAGCGCCCCCGCACCCGCGACCTCAAGTCGAAGCTCGAGGTCATCAAGGAGCGCAAGGCGAGGAAGTGGGACAAGAAGGACAGCGCCGACAAGGTGCGCAGCAAGCAGGTCTCGCGCCACTCGCGGCTCATCCAGCACCAGCGCCGCCGCGAGGACCGCGAGCGCATCCACGGCGTCTACCAAAAGGACGCCCTCGACGACGAGGAGGAGGCGGCGCTCGCGGAGCAGCGGGCGGCCGCGCGGCTGCAGCGCAAACGCCTCCGCCGGGAGCGCGACGACGCGGAGGACGACATACGCGAGTCGGCGGCGCTTGTGGGCACTGGCAGGTCAAATAATAATAACAGCCGCAGCAGCAGCAGCACCACCGCCGCCGTGGTGGCGTCGTCGTCGTCATCTCGCGCCCGCCACGAGGGAGAGCGGGGGCGGCGGGGGATCGTCGGAGGGCTCCGGCGCCAAGGCCACCCCGAATGCCGCTTTCATGCGCTTCCTCAAGTGAGAATGTTGGCGACGCTGCGCCCACAGCTTTATATATTATACATATCTGCCGTTGTCTTCCACTTTTCAGCTTCTCTGACTACGAATGAGTCAACTTTCTAATCATAACTGCATTAACCTTTTTTGTTTTCTTTCCCTCGCTTAACTGACGCACACGTAATTTGAAAAAACAACAACCTAAACTGCAGCGACAAAACCATGTGAAAGAAAAAAAAACTAGCATTATGGAATGAGACTTAAACATCTCCCTTATCAGACGATGTATGTGTACATGGAGAGGGTTTTGAAGAGGCAATAAGAGAAATGACTGCTCTTCTAACTTTCAGACACCATCGCCGTGGACTTCATCCTTGCCGTGATTTCTTCCACAGGAGATCTTCCTCCCCAATATATCTCTATCCTTTGCCATCATTGCATACGACACCATCCCTCACTCCAAACAAAAGCGACCAAACCCCCAGCAAGAGTGTCCAGAAACGTCAATTCTACATAGTCCAGGATTTGTTATCCTCCCTACTCTTTTTTTCTTTGCTTTTCTTCATTATTACTCTGAGAATTACCTCAAAAGCTTGACTGTCTCTCTCTCTCTCTCCCTCTCTTCCCACCTCTGCCATCTCCTCTCCAAATGAACATTGAGAAACACCTCTTCAACCGACGGGAGCTGACGGTGATCTTCCTCGACATGCATCCCAGCATGACGTCCCCCGAGACGGTGGGGGAGCGCACGCTGACGCGCTGGGAGGTGGTGCGGCAGGCCCTCGGCGCGTTTCTGCACACCAAGTGCGCCGTCGCCCCCCGGCCTGGCGACGCGTTTGTGGCCATCTACGGTGTGTGGGAGGAGTGTGTGGAGCTGCTGCCGCCGACTCAGCTCGCGGCCACCGCAACTCTGCAGTCCGCTATCTCTTCACTGCTGGCGAGACGGATGGACTTCAGCGGAGACGTGCATTCTAACGACACTCTCCTTGGCACTGAAGACAAGGCTAAGACTGTCGCAGGGGTAGCCGATGGGGTGGCGGGCGCTGCGGCTGCTACTGACGCTGCTGCTGCTGGTGTTAGCGGTGATGGTGGTGGTAATGCCGGTGCCTCTCCTTCTTCCGCCTCGACTTCGCCGCCGCCCCAGGTGTCACCGGCGGCAGCATCCGCAGCGACCTTTCCGTTCCGCAGCGTGAGCGAGACGCTGCTGTCGTGCCGCGCCGCCTCCGCCGACAGCCCCGGCGTCGCCGTGCACGGCATCGTACTGCTGAGTCGGCCGACCCTCCCGCCCAGCGGCGGCGCCGCGCTGGACCCGTTTCCGGCGGCGGAGACCGCGGGGCCGTCGACGCCGCTCGTCAAGTCCAACTCCATCTCGGAGGCGACCTCGCCGCCGGGGCCGCGCGGGTCGCCGTCTCCAGGCGCCTCCCCCAGCAAACCGCGGCTGACCGCCTCCGCGCCGCCCGGGGTCCACGGCGCCTCCTCGCTCGCGGCGGCGGCCAAGGTCGTCGTCGTCGCCGCCTCCTCCCCGTACGCCGGCGACGGCAGCGTGTGGATGGACGTGGTGTGCGTGGGCGGCCGCGCGGCGCTGGAGCAGCCGCTGACGCCGCGCGAGGTGGCGCTGCAGCGCGGCCGCCCGGCCGTCGCCTCGGGAAGCGTCGACGCGGCCGCGGAGGTGCTGTGCCCGTGCACGGTGGTCGACCCCTGCGACTTTACGGGAGTCGCGTCGCGCGCGCTGGCGGCGGGCCCCGCGCTGGGGAAGCTCGCGGTGCTGCACGAGGGGCGCGGCGACGCGTACATGCGCCGGCCCGTGCACGTGGTCGATATCGGGCAGCTGCCGCACCCGCCCGCGCTGACGGCGGAGGAGGCGCCGCCACAACAGGCGCAGCGGGGGGCGACGCCAGCTGACAGAGGCGGCCGTAACGCCACCAGCGTCAGCCCCGCGACACGCGCGCCGTCGCAGAAGAGTGGCGGCCGCGCCAAGTCGCAGCCGCCCACCTCCGTCTCTTCTTCCTCGCCGCTACCGTCGCCGGCGCTCGGCCACATCAAGCCGTATGCGTACGAGCGGCCCTCTCAGGCGGCCGACGGCGACAGCGGTGGTGGCGGTGCAAAGAACACTGCTGGTACTCTCGGAAACAAGAGCGCCGGCGGGGTACGCGGCGCGCTGGCCACGAACGGCGCTTCAGCTGCACGCCCCCGACGGTCCGCGCCAAAACTTTGTGAGGGGCGTCCCGGTCACCACCGCCGCAGCCTCCGCCGCAAACACCAGCGTTGGCAACGGCGCCGACAGCGCGACGGCCGACACAACGATTATCGTCAACGGGGAGACGATTGACTTGGGCTCCCACACACCGGAGCCGGCGCCGCGGCGCGCGAGCAACAAGTCTGGCACTGGTAGCGCTGCTGGTGGTGGCGGCGGCGGCGGCAGCTCCGTGTACAAGGGCCGGCGCGTCGGCAGCGGCAACGCGGGCCGCAACTCCAGCGCCAACAGCCGGCGCCACAACAGCAGCAGCGGCGCCAGCAGCCCCAACAGCGTAGCCAGCGGCACCGCGACCCCCTCCTTCGCCGCGCGCAGCGGCCCCGGCAGCCGCAGGTCCTCCGGCGGCCCGCAGCGCTCGCAGCCCGCCTCCTCCATCGCCGGCCCCGACCGCAGCGTTGCCGTCGACGCCTCCCCGGACGAGAGTCACCTCTCGCCGCTCCCCGTCAACGCCCTCGGCGGCCGGCAGCACCCGCCCAGCGCCCTGGGGGCCTCCCGCGCGTCGACCGCAGCAGCGGCACCGCCACGGGCTCCTGAGCCCCCGTACCCTCCCTCGCACAGCCCGGGCCTGCTCTCGCCCAACTTGCCGGCCACCACGATGAGCTTCGACAGCAGGGGCGACGGCACCAGCGGCAGCCCGGGGCAGCGCGGGAGTCTCCCCAGCAGCAACGTCGGGCCTCCACACGCGCACATCAACCGCAAGCTAAAGGGCAAGTAGACCTCTGGCGATGCTGTTTTTTGATGTCATCCCCTCCCCTCTTTTTTCTACGTCATTCTCTCTCTCTGTCTCTGTCTCTCATGTCATGTCCTCATCTTCTTGTTCGTCATGGACAGCAAAAAAAAAAGAAATTTTGAAGATTGGATAACTCGGTCGACTCATTTTTTTTCTGATCTTCTGTGTATGGCGCGCCTATATCTTTAGCCTTCTCGCGACATTCGATATACCCGCAATTGGAGAAGCGAATTCACTAACCAATCTTTCCCTCTCCCTCTCTCCCTCCCCCTCCCTCGCAATCCGGATCATCCAGAAATCATCAACAACAACAACAACAGAAATCCACGTAACAAAAATTACAGGGTTCTTGACACGGCCTGTGAGTTGACACAATGGCGGCGGGCGCGGTGTATGTGGGGGCCTTCATTTGCTTGGTGAACTGCCTTGTGCTGTGGAGCTTCACGTTCATGTTCGGGAGCGGCAACTACACCTTCGCGGTGCTGGCGGCCGAGAACGGCTGGGACAGGGGCGCCAAGACGGCCGCCTGCCGCAACGCCGCCATCTTCTACATGTGCGTCTTCTTCTTCCTCGCCGTCATTCTCCTGCTCGACGCGTTTCTGCTCAACTTCCGCGGCATCGTCGCGGAGGTGCGGGAGTGCGTGAGCGAGCGCCGCGCCCCAGACCCGTCGCGCTTCTTCCTCGAGAGTGTCTTCAGTCCCCCGCGCCGCCCGCAAGGCGACCTTTATGAGATGACGCCGGCCCGGGGCGGTGCGGCCGCCGGCTCCGCCTTCACCACCAGCAGCAGCGGCAGCACGCAGCCGGTCGCCTCCTCGCGCCTGGCGGTGGCGGACGGCGACGAGGGGGCCGCCGGTCGCGCGCGCGCCGCCGCCACGTCCATGCTGCAGGAGACGTCCGCCGACTACACCGCCTCGGGCTCCGGCGGAGGGGACGGGTCGATCATCATCGCCACGCAGCGCCACCACCACCACGGCGGGCGCGGCCGCCGCCCGTACAGAGACTATATAGCCGAGATGGAGGCGGAGAACGCGAACTACTATACGCTCACGCAGTTTGGGCAGGACTATGTTGTGCGCCCCTTCAACTGGCTTCGCGCCAAGCTGACGCGCAAGCCGCAGACAGCGGCCGGGCAAGACAGCGGAGGCGGCGCCGACACTCACGCCTCAGGCGTGACGGTTGTTAGCGCAGGCGGGGGCGTCGCACCGGCCGCCACAGGCAGCCGCCGGCCAACTTCCCCCGCTCGCCCCCGCGCCTTACTCTTCCGCATCACCAGCAGCAAGCGGCGGTATTGGACTCAGCCCACACTCGGACGACCTGAACGTTTCGCTTCACCCCATGAACCCGGCACCCGTTGCCTGTGCCGTCGGCTCCGCGACCACTGCCTCAGCTGTGGGTCCTCCTGCCGCCGCCGCCGATACTGCCGCTGCCACCGCCGATACTGCCGCTGCCGCTGGTCAGCCTCACACGAGTCCCGTCAGTACGAATAGAGTATTTGTGCAGTCGCCCGCGTCGGCGGCGCCGCCGGCCACACGGTGACATGGTGTACCACACTAACGCAACGTCTCGGCGTTAGTTTTTTATTGTTATTATTCTTATTGCTTGTTTCCACTTATCGTTGCTTAATCTTGAACATTTTTCTTTTTCTTTTTTGCTTTTACTTTACTTGCTTCTTCTTTCTCCTGCTTTTTCTTTGCTCCCTTGGCCCACTTTGCTTTTTTTTTTCTGCCATGTTGTGTTCTTCTTTCTCTCACCGCTTTCTTTCTCCGGTTTCTGAATTGTCAAAATCTGTCTCCCTTTGCGAATGCTGTCTCGACGCAAATGTTTGAACTGTGTGATTGGGTTATTTTGAAAATTGTTAATGATAAATTTCTTTTTGGATTCACCATTCATACACCTGAAGCGGTTGTCTTTAGCACTGTGCCCACTCACTTTCTTCGCCCTCTCTTCTCTTCCCTTCCCTTTGATTTTCTCATCCTTTGCGTTTTTAAAGCAATTTTGGCAATAATAATACGAATAATAGCAACTTGATTTGATATCTCTAAGCGTGCCTCAGTCGTTTCTTTTCTTTCCTTTTCTCTATTTTATTCGAGTGACGTCTACTCGGCATCGTTTCGTTTCTTTTCTACATCTCCCTCTCTCTTCTTTTTCAGTGTTTCTCTCGATACACGTTATTTCTCTTTTATTTGTTTTTCTTTGCGTCTTGCTTGCTACTACCTCCCCCCACCCTCCCCGTTCTTCACCATTGGTGATACTCACCCACGTCAACTACTATTATTTGCTTTTTTTTCCCCCTGTTGCCCTCATTTGCTTCACCACTTGCTTTATATTCTGTTTCCCCGCTTTTCAAACTGATCCTCGTGTTATCTCTTCACTCTACCCGCCACTCAATGTCTCTGCTGGTGGCGCGGCTGACGCGGCGGCTGCTGCGGCCGTGGCCGGCGCTAACGGCTCTGGTTGCCTTTGCGACGGCCTTCTCGCTTGTGTGCGCCGCCTTCACACACGCCCTGGCGACGATGCTGCGGTCGCGGCGCAACACGACCATGGCCGTGCTGGCCGTCAAGAACGGCTGGGACGCGGCTCACAAGGCGAACGTGTGCGACACCGCCGCCTCGTTTTACCTGATAGCCGCGGTCTCTCTGTTCGTGCTCTACATCATCCAGTCCCGCATGATCCCGCGTATTATCGCGCGCCTGCGTCAGGAGGAGCGCGCGCGGCAGCGGCAGGAGCGGCGGGCGCGGCTCCGGCAGCAGCGGCAGCGGTGGGCCGCCCAACGTCGCTGCCGCCGAGGAGCCGTGGGGCAGCGGCGCCGGCGCGGGGTTTGGTGGGGCCTCCGGCGACGCCGCCACGCACGCCCCGCTGCGGCAGCGGTCAACATCTGTCGGGCGACTACTACTACTACGGCTCGACTTCACTCCATTCCGATGAAGCCCGTCTCTCTTCCTCTTCTCACGCGGCGCTGAGCGGCGGCGGCGGCGGCGGCGGCGGGCGCGACAGCCAGGGAATCGCTAGCGCCAACAGTCCGCTGTACACCTCCCCAGCGCAGTTCCCTGCCCCACCACTGCTGGGCCACCACCACCACAGCAGCAGCGGCGGAAGCGGCCGCGTGGCGCGCGGCGGGCCCCCGGCAACGAACTCCTTCTCGGCAAGAAATAGTAACTACGGCGGTGGCGGGAACCATCATGCGTCGCCATCTTTTGAGGCCGGCAGAACTACAACCACACCACCACCACCGCTACAGCCTCCACAGGCAGCGCGTCCGGCCGCGTGCACGCCTCCGGCCGCCAGCGACAGCGCCACCGCGCGCGGCTGGGCCCCCGCGCCGGCCCCGGGGAGCTGTTCGACTACTACACCGACGACCTTGTCTGCGCGCGCGAGCGAGCTGCTGGCGCCGCACGCGGGCTCGGGCAGATCCCGTGGTACGACGACGAGGGGAACGAGGAGGAGGAGGGGCCGCTGCTGACGGGTGAAGACGATGCCGATCGCGCCGCCGCCGCCGTCGCCGCCGCCGCGGACGACGAGGAGGAAGAGGGAGAGGAGGGTACAGACGAAGGCGCGGATGAGTACGACGATTATGACTGACGGAAGTGTCTGTTTCTTTGTCCCCGCTGCTTGAATGGCTATTCCAAAATGATATATGTGTCTCTCTTCTTTACTATTTCTTCATTCTTTCGTATGCCACAGATCGGGGGTACATGACGTGAAGTGTTTTTTTTTCCCTCCTCTGACATGCAAGCTTGTCACTGTTTCTCGCTTTCACACTCACCTCACCGATTGTATGTGGAACGCCTACACTTTTTCTCTCCACTGCCCACTCCTTCACTACTATTCTCAACACCACACATAATTCTGCCATATAAGGAACTTTACGACAATACATTCATTTGAGAGGTGCTACGATATCGACTGTTACTCCCCCCCCCCCCCTCACCTCCTTTATATAGATAGATGCGGCGCACCAGCGCAACACCGTACCGCAGTCCGACGGCACGCAACGCACGCTCCCCCACGCGCGAGCCCTCCAGAAGCACACTCGACAGCAGCAGCGGGCGCGGGCCCGTGGCGAACCCTGCCGACGCGGCCCGTCACGCGCTGCCTTCCCCTCGCACGCCCCGCGGCATCTCCGTCCTAGCCCACAGCGGCCACGCTGCTGGCGACGACGCTGGGCCGCACTCCAGAACGGCGCGGGTACGAGGCAGCGGCAGCACCGAATAGTGGTGTCTCAGGGGCCCCACGGCTGCAGGGCGCTCGCTCTCTCCATCCCGCGGATCTGCAGTACCCGCGGCCCTCGCCGGCCCCCTACGCCTACTACGATCCCACTCAGCTCATGCAGCAACAGCTGCAGCGGCAACAAGGCGTCCCCGCGCGCTCGCCGCCTGTGCCCGCCAGCCGAACACCGTCTGCCTCCTCGTCCGCCGCTGTCAGCGATCGCAGTCGAGGGCACAGTGGCGGCCGGGGGAGCCGCGGAGAAGAAGGCGCTAACACAACAACAACAACATCAACAGCAACAAGAGGCACGCCCATCGTTCTGCCTCCACGCCCAGCAGCCTCAGCCGCATTGCTCCCCACTCGTGGGCGGGAGGAGGACCCTCCGCCATTTCCAGCGGCACCGACGGCCTCGCGGGAGTCACCTCGTGGCCGGACACCACCTCGCCCTACCGGCCGCAGGGCCGCGCCGCCGAGAGGGGTGGCAGCCTGCCGGGCGAAGAAGAGAAGGAGAGGCGGCCGCGATGGGCGGCAGCAGCGGCCGCACGCCGCACCACTCAACAGACGGGGACGCGCGCCGACTGTGGGGCACCACCGTCACCTCCTCCGACGCCTCCCACGGTGCTCACAACAGGAGCAGCGGCGCGGGTGCCGGCCACCTCCACCACCACCACAATTACTACAACAACTACCACGACAACCGTCACCTCGACGCGGCGCAGCGGTCGCACCAGCGGACGCACTCAGTGGGGCTGACGCCAGGGGAGGCGATGCGGGCGGCGGCGGCGCCGTCGGCCTTGGCGTGCGCCCTCGGAGCGCAGTGGAATGTGCTGCAGGCACAAATGACGCAGGACGCTGCTGCTGCTGGGGCGGCGGTGCCCTTGAGGGCGCGCGCGGCGGCAGAGACAGAGCTGCTGGCGACGCTCTCTTCCCGAGGCGAGCCGGCCGCTCTGGCGCGCGACGTGGTGGCCGACGCGGCCTTCACGCTGCCGTACCTGCTGGCCTTCGCGGTGGCGGCGCTGCCGAGTCTGCGCACGCAGCTGGCCGCGCTGCGCGTGCTGCACGCCGCCCTGCTGGAGATGCCCCGCGCGTGGGGCCCGGAGGCGGCGGCGCAGTTCGTCGCCGACTTTATCCTGGACGAGCACAACGCGGCCGAGGCTCTGGAGGTCGCGTGGCACGTGCTGGCCGAGGACCGCGAGGGGGAGCTGGCCGACGTCGCCGCTGCCGCCACCAGCGCGCCGGAGACGGCGCCGGGGGGAAAACGTGCGTCGGAGAAGAGCGTCGCCAAGCGCGCAGCTGCGGGTAGTGGCGGCGGTCGTATGGCGAACGGCCGTCAAAGTGCCTTTGGGCGGCATAAAGAGGCGGCCGCCGCCCCCGAGCGCCCCGCCGCCGACCGCGACGCCATCCTGCAGGCGGCGCGCGCCGAAAAACACGCACACAACCGCCTCAAGAGCGCCGTGGTCGACGGCATGTGCGAGGTGACCTACGCGCTGGTGCTGCTCGCGCCCGAGGCCGCCGGCGTCGCTCTCCTGTCCCGCCCCGCCCTCGTGCAGCAGCTGCTGCGCTGCGTCGCCGGGGGCACACCGCTGCAGGTCGCGTGCATCGGCGGGACGCTGCTGGCGCTGACGGAGGTGCCGGACGCGGCCGCCCTGCTCGTCTCCTACGGCGCCCAACACACCGTCCTCACCCACCTGCGCGCGCACCCTGGCAGGCGGCAGCGGCGGCTTATTCGACAGCAACGAGGAGGGCTTCTCCTCGGCAGACGACGGCACCGGTCTGGAGAGTGGCGCGACGGTGACTGCGCTGTGTCTGTTCCTGCGGGTGGCGGTCCGGCTGACGCCGTGCACGGCCGCCTTTGGGCTGCTGTACCAGGAGCCGTCGCTGACGGAGCTGCTGGCGCGGCTGCTGCGCTCGCGCTGGGCGGACGTGGCGGAGCTGGCGGCGCTGTGGCTCGCGGCCCTGCTGCGCTGCCAGCCGGACGAGACACACGGACAGCTGCTCGCGCGACGCCTGCTAGAGGAGCCGGCGGCGGCAGCAGCAGCACCCGCGGCGCCGCTGTCCAAGTCCGGCGGCGTCACCTTCGCGCGCGCGCTGTCGCGGCTGCTGACGTGGCGGCAGGTGGAGCCCTGCGGGGCGGCGGCGGCGCTGGCGTGGCGCTGGCTGCTACTGTGCGAGCCCGAGGCCGGCGCGCGCGCGCTGCTGCGGGACCCGTCGGTGCTGCTCGCCTTTGTGCAGGCGCTGCTGGACCACCCGCTGTCGGCAGAGTCCCCCGGGAGCCAAGAGAGGGCGGCGGCGGTGGTGATGGCGGTGGAGACGACGCTGTGTCTGGGTCTCGCGGCCGGCCTCGCCAGCGGCCCGACCGCCAGCGGGCTCCGGCTGCTGCTGGCGCGCCGCCTCCCCAATGCACTCGAGCTGCTGGCCGAGCGCGCGCAGGAGGTCTTCGGCGCCCTGCGCAGCGGCGACTACTTTGCGTCCTTCCCAGCCGTGGTCGTCAGCGGAGGTGCGGCGGCGCGGCGGCGGCGGAACTTCCGGAGAGCGACGCCGCTCCTCCGCCGCTTCCGAGGAGCACCGCATGCGCTCCCGAAGTCGCTCGCCGCCTCAACAGCCGCGTCTGGAGACGATTCTCAACGACCCCATCCAGTGGCGCGACTTTCTGTACCGAGAGGTCATGACGCTCTTCACGGAGCCCTCTGCCGCCGCGGCGTCCTCCCCCGCTGCCGCCTCCCGGCGCCGCGGCGGCGCTCCCTTGTTCGCCTCCCTCGCGTCCCTCACCGCCGGCGGAACCGTCTCTGCCGCCGCTGGGTCCTCGCAGGCTCCGCCGCTGCTTCTCTCGCAGCTCGCCAGCAGCGCCTCTGTCTCTTCTCTCCCGTACGCGAGCCTCCCGGTGGTGCGGCGCGCGGCCGCCTTCGGGGGCTCCTTCTGTCACGACAGCATCCAGGTGGTGCTGCGGCTGTCGGCACACTACGTGCAAACGGCGGCGGAGCGCCTCTCCGCGCGCGAGGCCGCCGCCCAGCGCTGGGAGTCGGCGGCGCTGTCGTCGCTGGTGGCGGTGGCCGTCGCGGGACACGAGAAAGAGGAGGAGGATGATGGTAGGTACGCGCCGCCGCCGCTTCAGATCGCTGACGGCTACGGCGGCCCCGACGGAGCTCTGGAGCTCTCCCGGCTGCGGCGCACCGCCCTTGACGTGATGAACACCACCACCACCACCACAGGCAGACACGGCGGCGCTGGTTCCAACACCGTTAGCACTATTCACAACGCGGACAAGTCAAGTCTGGGGGCCGACGTCAGCGTACTGCTGCAGCAGCGCCGCCAGCGCCAGCTGGAGCGCCGGAAACAGCGGCAAATGAGAAACGGCGACCAGAACCCGTACGCTCCGCCGCCTCCCGTATCCGCCGCTCGCGTGACCAACGCCTCCGCCACTCCTGCTAATAACAGTCGCAAGGCGGGCGGCAGCGGGAGCGGCGTGTGGCAGGTGGCGGACCTGCAGCGCTCCGACGTCCTCCTCTTCGCGGTCGACGCGACGAACCTGACGGGGGAGCTCCCGCAGGCCCTCAAGGCGGTGGAGGAGCACCTGCGGCAGCTGCAGCGTCTCCTGCAGACGTGCCCCACCCGCCAGCGCCGCCGCCGCCTCGTCCTCAATGACCTCTACACCCACGTCTACCCGCGCCTGCACGGCTACCTCGACTGCATGCGCCGCCGGGCCGCCGTGTCGGGGGCGGCGGTGGCGGTGCTGGCGGAGGCGGGCGGCGGCCTCGTGCACTCGGGCAACATTCTCGAGCTGTATGAGGCGTGTCGGCAGTGCGGCGCGGAGGAGTTGGCCGATTGACGGTGGGGGGGAGGATAGGGGAGGCGTTGCGGTGCTATCATCTATTTTTTTTGTTGCTTTGCTTTGCTTCCTTAGAGTTTCAATCTTTTGTATCATTCATATTTTTAGACTTTTTTTTTCGTTTTTGCTTTTGCTCTGACTGTGAAAAAGGCGTTAACGTTCAGAACAATTAATTGAACTTGAGTTCGTTTATGTTGCATGTTACATCACAGTGATTTAAAAAAAAAAAACAATGTATCTTTGCATACCTTAGCGTCTGTCTAGTCCTTATAATGAAGTTCTGGTACTTTGCCGAACGGGACCTCTTCTTTTTTCTTCCTCACTTCTTTCTGTCTCCTCTCACGATACCTGGTTCTCATAAAATAGGTCGGAAAACGAATACCTCAGAAAGCAAATCGGGAAGACAGGTAGCGTCTATCGGTTCTTGCATTTACTTTTTGTTGCTTCTGGTTTCCTCGTAGTGATTGACTCGTTTCAATAATTTGTTAAGTCATACTACATATTGAAGTGCAAATCTTCACACATACATCTATAGAACGAAAGGAAAGAAACAAGTGTGTCAGCAAGGCAATATGGCGACCACCTCCTCGCGCGCCTCCCGCGCGGACGCGACCGACGAGCGGCACCTGCAGGAGAAGGCCCTGGAGCGGTGGGAGCGGCAGAAGCGCGTGTGGGACCGCGTGCGCAACAACGTCCTGCAGCGCACCGGCCCCGTCGGCGGCGGCGCGAGTCTCCGCAACTTCAACGCGGCCTCGACGGCGCGGGCGCGGCAGGAGGACTACAACATGTTCACCGCGGCGCTGCCGGCGACGGCGCTGGAGGGGACGCACACGTGGGAGAGCGCGCTGCGCACCAACGACCCCTCGGAGGCCGTGCGCTACGTCGCCATCGGGAAAGGGTACCCGTACGTCCTGTACGGCGAGCTGCGCGACCCGACAGCGCTGCCGGCCGACCACCCCTCCTACACGCGCGTCATCACGGCGGACGACCCCGCGGCCACCGACGGCAACTTTGCGGGTCGCGAGGCGGCGCGCGGCACCGTACGCTCGGTGCTGGAGGCCAGCAAAGGCGACAAGCGCAAGCTGCGCGAGCTGACCACCAAGGCGACGCGCCGCAGCCTCTCCGACGACCCCGCCGCGACCGCCGGCGGCGACTGGCAGCCGCAGTCGGAGCGCGCCGCGGAGGACGCCTACTTTCAACAGCAGCTCTTCAAGTACGCGCCGTACATCCAGCAGAAGTTCGCGCACTTTCTGGTGCCGCGCCAGTACATGGAGGTGGTCGGCCAGCCCGCGCCGCGCCTGCGCCCGGACGAACTGCAGGAGGCCGCCGCCGGCACCGCCACCGGCTCCTCCGCCGCCGCCCCTTTCGCCGCCGACGACGGCAGCGGCGTGCAGCACTTCCCGCCGCCCACACAGGTGCGCATGGCGTCCTCCGCCGGCAGCCGCCGCACCACCGCCGCCACGGCCGTCGGGACCGCTGGGGCTGGCGCGGAGGCGGCGGGCGAGGGCGAGGAGGAGGGGGCGGCGCTCGAGGACGACGACGACGGCGACGCCGACGGCACCCGCACGCCGCCGCCGCCGCCTCCGCTGACGCTGAGCACGCGGCAGCTGCACTTTTGCACGCACCCCGGCGGCCTCGCCCACGCGCACGTCACCATCAGCAACCCCGGCAGCGTCACCTACTACTACAGCTGGGTCCCCGTCGACAGGCTGCGCGAGGCGGAGGAGGAGGCGCTGGCGGAGCTCGGGCCGCCGCCCGCCGCGGACGCCCCGGAGGAGGAGCACGCGGCGTACGCGGCGGCGCGCGAGCCGTGGCACGTGCACCGGCAGTTCCAGCGCGCCTCGGCGCACACGCGCCTCAGCCGCAACCTCTTCCTCATGTCGCGCCCCGCCAACGGCGTGCTGCTGCCGGGTGCGGCAGAGCCCTTCGCCTTCTCCTTCCGCTCGCCGACGCCCGGATGCATGCACCAGACGCTGGAGCTGCTCACGATCCCGCCGAGCGCGGAGCGGCTGCTGCTCGACCTCAGCGCCGTCGTCATCACGGCGGAGCGCCCCGCGAGCGTGCTGGCGCGGCCGGTGGAGGAGGCGCTGCAGCGGCGCCTCGCGGTGGACGCGCAGCGGCAGGTGATCGCCGACATCCTCGCCGACCCGACCCCCTTCGAGGCCGACGCCCTGCAGCGCCGCATCTACGAGACCAAGGAGAAGAAGGAGCGCCGCGAGGCGGAAGCCAAGGAGGCGGTCGAGGCGAAGCGGCGCGCGTGGGTCGCCGCCAACCAGCACACCTTCGACGGCGTCCCCTTCAACCTCGCCGTCTACGACCGCTTCGGCGACCTCCACGCGAACCTCAAGCGCACGCTCGCGGCGCTCGGCACGCCGATGCCGGAGGCGGAGCAGTGGCGCGGCTCGCTGACGCTGCTGCTTGCACGTCTCATGGACCTCAAGGACACCGTCGCCCGCACGCTGCTCTACGAGACCGCGATGGTGCTGCTGCGCGCCGCGCGCGTCGCCGAGGCGGCCGACACGGACCTCGACACCCTCCTCGCGCGCGCCGCCGACGCCCTCGCGGCCCACGTCGACGGCCGCCTCGCCGCCGTGCAGAGGCAGGAGGCCGCCTTCTCGCAGATCCCGCGCGACGCCGCCACCGCCGCCGCCGTGGCCGCCGAGGCCAACGCCGCCGCCGCGGGGGCGGGCGCGGGCGCGGGAGGCGCCGGGGCAGGGGGCGGCGGCGGCGGCTCCGGGGGCCCCAGCGGCGGCGGCCGCAAGCGCGCGTCGATGGCCTCCAAGAAGAGCATCTCGCCCGGCAACAGCGGCCGCGGCGGCGGCGCCAAGGACGCTGGCGAGCCGGCGGCGCCGGTGCTCGGGTCGCTGCGCGCGGAGCTGCTGCCGACGGTGCCGCCGCCGCCGCGCGACAGGGTGCTGCTGGAGGGCGAGCTGCGCGCGCTGGAGCGGCTGCGGGCGCAGACCGTTGAAGAGGGGCACGCCGAGCGCCGCGACGCCTTTTTGGCGCACTTCCGCGAGATGGTCGACGCGGGCTGCAGCCTGCCGCTGCTGGAGGTGGTGCAGGCGGCGCGCGCCGACGACATACGCACCATCCAGCACTGCGAGAGAATTCCCGTCGACAAGACGGTGGAGCTCATTCAGCCAAAGCCCGCCACTGGCCGCAAGAAGTGAGGGGGGGGGTGATGATTCGCATGCCATCGTTCTTTACGGTTGCTTCTTCGAATGTACAATTAGAAACAAATCTGCTGTTGCGTTCTGCAACGACATCAGTGTCGCAACACGTATGTGCCAGGCCGTGCACATGCAACAGGTGATTTGTTACATATATAAAAAAAGATAGTGTGACAAAGCTCCACGGTCTTCCAGTTTTCTTCTCCCCTTTTTACTCTTTCTTTCAAATTTCTTCTGCACAGTCTCCATGTAAAATAAGTAATCAACGTCAACAACCAAGTTTTCTTCTAGTGAGATCTGGAAAAAAATAAAGTGATATTGATAGTGGATTAGAAGGCTGAACATTATCAATTGTCGTGGTGATCTTCTTGAAAATTCTGTTTTCTTGTTTTCTTTTTGATACTGCTGCGGCGACATTCAATCTTCCCGTCTTCTCATATGTATTCATGAACATCCGCTGAAATTATTGTTCGAATGACGCTTCAAAAATATATATATTTTTTAGGTATGTCAGGGATCGGCTTACTTGATTTATTCCTCCCCTTCCCTTTACCATATCATACGTCATCAAAAGGAACCTCATACGCGACACGCGGCAGCTCTTTTCGCGCCTCTCGTCCCATACTTTCCATATATATATATATTTTTTTTTCAAATTTCCTCCTTCCGATTCACTTTCTTCATCATTGCATTCCTCTTCTTTTTCTCATATTTCACGAGAAACTTTTTTTTTAAAACTCTTCCTTCTTCTCTCAGAACTTCTGAAAGCCCTTTACGGAGCATTTTGAGTTTTGTTTTCCCCCTTCCACTCTTCAACAGCGTATCTCTTCTTGAGAACGTAGAGACTGCATTCCACTCGTAGTTAACCAACTTTCATCGCTTTCGTATTACAATTATCCTCAGATTTTTTTCTCTCGCTCCTCGCTATTTTTTTGTTCAACTCCAAGGAGAAAACCGCACTAGAAAACCACCAATCGCAAGTGTGAAAATGCCTTCTTCGGAGCCAAAACTGGTCCAGGCGCCGCCCCCGCGCCGCCGGAGCTCCGCCTCTCGTCCCGCGCCTGCCAAGTCGCCAGCGGGCACGCAACAACAACAACCACAACAGCAGCCGACGCGGCGGGGCGGGAGTGTGTCAGGTTCGCCTGTCAATACCACCGGCGCCAACGCCGCGAATAGTAGTGCAGACAAGCATGCCGTGGAGGCGGCTAGCGGCGCTGGGGGCACGCCGTCAAAAAAGCTGCGGCGGCTGCCAGAGACGAAGAAGGACGCGGCGCTGACGGCCGACGACGCGGCGGAGGGCACGGAGGCGTTCCGCAACCGCATCTCCGAGATCACGTCCTTCCGCGTCGTGTCGCGGGTGCGGCCGTTCATCGCGGAGGAGCTGGCGGACATGCAGGGGCAGGAGCGGCGCTCCGTGGTGGAGATGGCCGGCAACACGACCATCCTGCTCGACCCCGCGCACGGGTGGGCGCCCAAGGCGCAGTACGAGTTTGACGCGGCGCTGTGGTCGATCCCGCCGTCGCACGAGCTGGTGCACACCTTCAGCGACACCAAGCGCCAGGCCTTTGCGAGCCAGAAGGACGTCTACGAGATCATCGCCAAGGACCTCGTGCCGCACGTCTTTGGCGGCTTCAACAGCTGCATCCTCTCCTACGGGCAGACCGGCAGCGGCAAGACGTACACGATGATGGGCCACTACGACCCAACGGCCGAGTGTGGCGGCGACGGTGAGGAGGGCATCATCCCGCGCGTCTCTAACGATCTCTTCGCGCTGCTGGCGGAGCGGCGCCGCGAGCAGGACGAGAAGGGCGACGCGCTGGGCCCGGAGGAGCGCGCCACCTTCCGCGTCGAGGTGAGCTTCGTTGAGATCTACATGGAGCAGGTGCGCGATCTGCTGGACCCCGCGCTGCGCAACAGCCGCGGCAGCGAGAAGCTGCACGCCGCGCGCATCCGCGAGGACCCGCAGACGGGCCCGTACGTCGAGGGCGTCACGCGCTACGAGGTGGCGGACTGGACGCAGTGCTGCCGGCTGCTCGAGCGCGGCTCGCAGCACCGCACGACGTGCGCGACGGCGGTGCACAACCAGTCGAGCCGCAGCCACGCCATCTACACCATCACGCTCGTGCGGGAGTACACCTCGCCGCCCAAGGACAAGTACTCGCCGCCGACGGTGCGCACGCTCTCCGGCCGCATCAACCTCGTCGACCTCGCCGGCTCCGAGCGCGGCGGCTTCCAGGACTACGTCAAGGAGTCGTCGGCGATCAACACCTCCCTCCTCGCGCTGCGCCGCGTCATCGACAACCTGACGGAGCGGCAGAACATCCTGATCGAGCAGGCCAAGGCGGAGATCACCGGGGCGCCCAACTACTACCAGGACCGCGCGCTCCCGCAGGTGCCCTTCCGCGACAGCGTGCTCACGTGGCTGCTCAGCGACAGCTTCGCCGGCAACGCGCGCACGACCATGGTCGCGACGCTCAGCCCGCTGGTGCGCAACTACGGCGACACCCTCGCCACGCTGCAGTGGAGCAGCAAGGCGCGCAACCTCGTCACGCTCGTGCGGATGAACGACCAGGAGGTGGTGCAGGGCGGCATGCGCAGCCGCGCCGGCGAGCTCGGCCAGACGGCGCAGTCGCAGCAGCAGAGCCTCGAGTCGCTGCGCGAGACGTTGCGCTACAAGCAGGTCACCGCCGAGCGCCTCGAGAAGGAGACGAAACTGATGCGCGTCGCGCTGGAGAAGACGCAGCAGCGCCGCGACGCCGCCGCGCGCGAGAGGGCCGCCGTCGTCATCCAGCGCGCCGCCCGCCGCCGCCTGCACCGCCACCGCCTCGCCGAGTGCGACGTGGAGAAGACCAAGATCATCGCGGCCATGACCGGCAAGGACAGCGAGCTGCAGGAGATCGACGGCCGCCGCACGCAGGCCGAGGCCGCCGCCGCGGAGGTGAAGAAGCGCCTGGCGCGCGTCACGCAGGAGCGGGGCGCCGTCGCCAAGCGGGTCTCCGCCATCGAGCAAAACGCCGACGCCTTTGAGGAGCGCCGCGCCGCCGCCGCCGCCGAGAAGGCGCGGGTGGAGCAGGAGATGGACGCGGACGCGATACGGGAGGAGTACCGGAGGCAGAAGGCGGACGAGGCGGCGGCGGCGGCCAAGGAGCTGGAGGTGCTCAAGGCGCAGGCGGCGCAGCGCGAGGAGACCATCAAGGAGCGCCAAGCCGTCATCGCCCGCAACGCAACGGAGGAGTACAAGCAAAAGGCCAAGGCGGACGCGGCCGACCTGGAGGAGCTGCGCCGCAAGAGGGACGAGCTCAAGGCCAAGCGCGACGAGGCTGTTAGGCTGCGCGATGCTACGCGCGAGGAGCACGCCAAACTCTTCAAGAAGAAAAAGTGAGGAAGTGTGTGGTAGTGTGAGTCGCCACACCGTTGGAAAGCCTTCCCCGTCGCGTGTGTGAACTTTACCTTTTCTTGTCCCCCTACAACATCTTTCACTCACTTTCTTCTTTTACACACATGCGTATCGAATCATGGTTTCTTGACGTTCTTTCGTGAACTGGAATATACCAAACCATGTCTCGATCCATGATAGAAATTCCACTATTAGAATCAAAGCTATTACAGATTGTTTTTTCCCGTTGCGCACATAGTTCCCACATGCGATAAGTCTGGACGCGGTCTCAGTTCATTTCCATGTGCTATCCCCTGTTTTCTTCTCTTTGATTTTTTTCTCATTGATGCTTTCTCTTTTTTGTATTTTGTTTGCTATCTAGATCTTAGTTTATTCATTTTTTATTTTCGTTGATTAATGCTGAGATTGTGATGGATGCCGTGTTGAGTACATTTTTTTCTTTCTGTTTCCTTCCCTCATAGCATTATCAATGACAGCGCTTCATGCTTCCCTCATCGTCTTTTTCAGACAGAGAACGCCAAAAGTGAGTCTGTCAAGTACTTTCTCCGTCGCAGCAATCCATGCCGAAAGTGATTGTTCTGTCCACCGTACTTCTCTCTCTCTCTCTCGCCTTCCCACATACACTGCTTTTTAAAGAAATCCATCATTTATCCCACTAGGCATCATCACCATAACGCTTAAAAAAAAGTGAGAAGAACATCAGAATATAATTGCTCTACCCCGTCCTCTTCTTCACTTCTTCACTTCTTCATTCGTCGGTGCAGCACGCGACACGGCTGCCATACACCCCAACACCACCACCAGCACACTATTCGAAAAGAAATGTCCGGCAGCAACGACGACGCAAAGAAGCAGCTGTACAACCGCCAGGAGTACGTGGTGGGCGCGGAGACGCAGGCCAAGTACGGCCAGACGACCGTGCTCGTCGTGGGGACGACCGGCGCCGGCGCGGAGATCATCAAGAACCTCGTGCTGACCGGCGTGCGCGCGGTGCTGATCCACGACCCGCACCCCGCCCAGATCCGCGACCTCGGCACCAACTTCTTCCTGCAGCCGGGCGACGTGGGGAAGGCGCGCGGCGCCGTCGTCGCCGCCCGCGCGCAGGAGCTCAACCGTTACGTGGAGGTTTCCGACGTGTCGTCCGCGGCGGCCGACGCGGCGGAGCTGCTGGACCGCGCGCAGGTCGTCGTCTACTCCGACGCGCTGACGGCGAGCCTGGTGGAGGCCGACCGCCGCGCGCGGTCACTGGGCGTGAAGCTGGTGGCGGTCGAGAGCCGCGGCGTTGCGGGGAGCGTCTTTGTGGACGCCGGCGCCGACTTTGAGATCGTCGACACGGACGGCGAGCCGACGGTCATGTGCGTCGTCACCGGCGTCAGCGACGACGGCCTGGTCACGCTGCACGACGATAAGAGCCACGAGTGCGAGGTGGGCAGCCAGGTGTACCTGACCGGGCTGGCCGCGCCGGCCGCGCTCAACTCCGTCACCGACCCGTCCGGCAAGCAGCCGCCGCAGCTGCGTCTGTTTGAGGTGGCCGAGGTGGTGTCGCCGTACATCCTGCGCCTCAAGGGCTTCAAGGAGGCGCTCGCGGGCGCGTCGGCGGCGCTCGGGCCGGGCACCTACCTGCACACCACCAAGCGCAGGGTGCGCGTGCCGTTTCTCCCGCTCGAGGAGAGCCTGCGCGCGCCTGAGTTCGCGCTCATCTTCGACAGCGAGACCAAGATGGAGGCGCCGGCGACGCTGCACGCCGTCTTCCGCGCCGTCGCGGCCGCCGGGGCGATCCCTCACTTCGAGGCGGACGTACAGAAGGTCGTCAAGGCGGCCACCGCGCTGCACCCGGGGCTTGACGTCAGCTTCGCCGAGAAGGTGCTGCGGGTGTTCGAGGGAAGCCTCAACCCGCTGGCGTGCTTCCTCGGCGGCGTGGCGGCGCAGGAGGTGCTCAAGGTGTGCAGCGGCAAGTTCACGCCCATCCACCAGTGGCTCTACTACGACGCCCGCGAGCTGCTGGACGCCTGCGACGGCGCGGGCTCGCTGTGTCGCTGCCGCCCGCCAACCGCTACGGCTCGCAGAGCGCCGTCATCGGCGAGGGGCTGCAGCACTACCTGCGCCAGCAGAAGGTGTTCATCGTCGGGGCCGGGGCGCTGGGCTGCGAGCTCATCAAGAACGTCGCGCTGATGGGCTTCGGGGCCGTCTCGATCACCGACATGGACACCATCGAGATGAGCAACCTCTCGCGGCAGTTCCTGTTCCGCCCGAGCCACATTGGGCGCCCCAAGTCGACCGTCGCCGCGGAGGCCGCGCGCGCGATCAACGGCGAGCTCGCCATCAAGTCCTACGAGGAGAAGATGGGCGACGAGACGGAGGGCATCTTCAACGAGCACTTTTGGACGGCGCACGCGGTGGTGCTCAACGCGCTCGACAACGTCGCGAGCCGCAAGTACGTCGACGGGCGCTGCGTCTTCTACCAGCGGCCGCTCTTCGAGAGCGGCACGCTGGGCACCAAGTGCAACGCGCAGCCGGTCATCCCCTTCGTGACGGAGAGCTACGGCAGCAGCTACGACCCCCCGGAGAAGTCGATCCCGCTGTGCACGCTCAAGAACTTCCCGAGCGCCATCGAGCACACCATCGAGTGGGCGCGCGACCAGTTCCACCTGCTCTTCACCAGCACCGCCGAGGACGTCAACGCGTACCTCAAGGACCCCGCCGAGTTCAAGGCGCGGCTGGAGGGGCAGCCCGCCGCCGCCGCCATCGCCGTGCGCAACGTGCGCGAGGCGCTCAGCAACTGGCCGCGCACGCCGGAGGACTGCGCCCGCCGCGCGCGCCTGCTCTACCACCAGTCCTTCAACGAGAGCCTGCGCCAGCTGCTCTTCAACCTGCCCCTCGACAAGCGCAACGAGTCGGGCGAGCTCTTCTGGAGCGGCGCCAAGAAGCCGCCGGTGCCGCAGGACTTCAAGCCGACGGAGCCGCGCGACGTGGACTATGTGTACCACTGCGCGGCGCTGCTCGCGCGCGTGTACGGCGTCGCCGACTTCAACCTCACCCCCGAGGCCGCCGCCGCCGCCGCCGCGGCCGTCGCCGTGCCCGACTTTGTGCCGCAGGTCACGACGTACGCGACGTCGGAGAAGGAGACCAAGGACCCCGCGGCGCCGGCCGCCCCGCCCTCCGACGACGACGTCGCCTCGCTGCCGCCGCCGAGCCAGTTCGCCGGCCGCACGATGCACCCCGAGAGCTTCGAGAAGGACGACCTCTCGAACCACCACGTGCAGTTCATCACGGCGTGCTCGAACCTGCGCGCGGCGGCCTACAGCATCCCCCCGGCGGACCTCAACGAGACGAAGCGCATCGCCGGCAAGATCATCCCGGCGATGGTCACCACGACGGCGCTGGTGACGGGGCTGGTCGGCCTCGAGGCCCTCAAGTACCTCGCGCTGCAGTACCGCCAGCAGCAGAAGCACGGCCGCGCCGGCCTCCCGCCGCCCCCGGCCGACATCCCCAAGCTGCTCTCCTTCTACCGCAGCGCCTTTGTCAACATCGCGCTGCCTTTCTTTGCCTTTTCCGACCCCATCATCGCGGCCGGCAACACCTACACGCTCCCCGAGAGCGGCCGCAGCGTGCGCTGGGGCCTGTGGGACCGCCTGGACGTCAACGAGGGGCGCGACCTGACGGTGCAGGAGCTGGTCGACCTGCTGGAGGCGCGCTACGAGATGGAGATCTTCATGATCGCGCTCACCAGCGGCAAGATGATCTTCAGCTCCTTTGGCGGCAAGGCGGCCGACAAGGCGAAGCCCGTCTCCGCCCTCGCCTTTGAGCGCGGCGAGACGCAGAAGGAGGGGAGCGACTATCTGGACTTGGTCATCAGCGGCACCATCGGCGACGTCGACCCGGAGATCCCCGTGCTCCGCTACAAGTACCGCAATTTTTGAAGTAAATGGTAGAGGGGTGAGGGGTGGGGGGTAGTGATGCTGAATGAGCGGAGACCTACCGTTTGCCCTCGTACTTGTTGTTTTTGTCGGAATCTCGAAACAGCAATAGAGGCGAGCGTAGTGCAGTCCCCCGACGGAGATCTTCTTGTTCTCCACTCAATGCCTGATTATTATTATTATTATTATTTCATCCTTCTCTTTCGTTTCATTTCGCTTTTTGCTTGAGTTACTTCCTCCGTTCCTCTCTACTCTTTCTTCTTTCGTATTTTCCTTCTTTGCTGAGCAGAAAAGTAATCAGTGCAAACAGTTCTTGCACTGCATGCGTCTCTTTTTGATTCCAAAGGAAGAAGGGGAAAAAATATACACTTCCGTCTCAACTTGTGCTTCATATATTCAGATTATTTCATTGTCATAGAAATACAAAAAAAAAGTATCCTTAAAAGATACAATATTTTTGTAGCTCTAACGAGTGTGATGAAAATGTAAATTTTTATCTTTGGAAAAAAAAAAAACAGTGCTTCACGCGTTGTATCTATCCGTCTTTTTTTTTTTTTCTCTCCACAACATCACCTCTCTATTTGTGACGTTACTAACTTTACTTGTCACTTGTGTATGTTTGTCTTGTGTAATGCTGCATCGTAAGGCATCATAGGAGTGATCCACATATTTATTTGCACACGAGCCCAAATTGTATGCATTCAAGCTCAACTCTCATTCTCATTCTCATTATATTTTTTTAAATTAGCTGTAGGGGGAAAAAAGAACGATTTACTCGTCAAAACCATACGCGGTTGCTTCTTTATTTACTACTATACACTAATTCGAGGTACAAAATCACGACAGAGTGGTTCAACACCATTTTCCTTCTCACCTCTCTTTCGCTCTCTCTGTCTCCCTCTCTCATTTTTCTCTCCCCATTTTTATTTTTTGCTTGCAACTCTTCTTCTCCATTTATTTTCAGGTTTCTTATTTTGATCCGCAATTCTTATTCTTTTTACTCCTCTTTATTTCAAAGAGGTCCCCCCCCCCTCCAATCCTCCTTCTCCCAAACGCTCGGTAATTCAATAATTTCACTTTCCCTATTGTCGTTTGATCAGCACCCTTAGGCGTATATATATAACTCTTTCCCATTGTGTCTTGCTGCTGAAGACGCTTGCTACATTGTCTATATCTATATATATATCAACTCTAGTCAAAGGTTCTTACTTCCTTTTTTTAGTTTTTCTTGTTCAATCCACTACACTCTTATTATCACTAATCACACACACACACACACACACACACACACACACGCACACACACACACGTGTACACCTGACACCCTAGAATTTTTGCTGCATGAACTATGAGCAGTCCTGAACAAAAGGACGACAGCGCGCGGGCGGCACTCGCCACGCCGAGAACGCCTCTGGACAGACCAGCGCATCCATCACCACACGCCTCCTCCGCCGTGGAACACACGCGCAACAGTACGAGCAGCAGTGCTCCCGCTCTTCCCCACGTGCCCGACGCAGAGCCCACGTCGGGACGCGCACCGCCGCACCACTCGGTTGAGGCCGGCGCTCCTCCCGTGTTCGATAGCAGCTCCGAGAGAGGAGGCACGCACGATAACCGGAATGAGACGCCGACGGCAGCGCACCCGCCGGCGGCTCCAGCCACCGGGCGACAGGCCGCCAAGACGAGCGCCGCGTCCGGCAGCGGCGACAATGTTGTGGCAGCCCTCGCGCACAGTACGCACGCGCGCGGTCACAGCGAGACCTCCAGCACCAACACGAACACCGCCATGCACCGCGACCCCTCTGACGTTGTTTCTTTCAACGCCAGGAGGAGCCCCGCGGCGGCTCCCCTTCCCCACCAAACTCAGCCGCTATCATCACCACAGCAACACATTCCGTCGGGCATCGGCGGTGCCCCTACCCACACTGCGTCTCGCCCTGATAACAGCAGCAAGGACGCCGACAGCAGTGTGAATCGCCGCCGGCAGCCCCACGACAGTGATGTGGAGACGGCCGCGCCGCACTCGCGCCCGCAGCGCCGGCGCTGGGACGCCGCCGCCTCCGCCTCGCACAGCTCGCTCGAGTCCCTCGCCGACCCCGCCAACGCTTTTGCAGAGATTCTGCCGATGGAGGACGTAAGCACGCTGCCCCCGGGCGCGGCACTGCAGTCTACCCGCACCTCTCGGCGCCGCGAGCCGCAGACGCGACAGCAGCAGCAGCAACAACAAAAGCAGCAAGACGACTCGTACACCAACCCGCCAATCAGCCAGGACGCGGAGGACCCGTCGACAAGGCCGCTGATTGTGCTGGCGACCTCCGCGGCGGGCCACCACGACAGGGAGGAGAGCGACTCGCAGTACGCCGCCAGCTGCTCCGCCTCTGCCACCGCCGCGCGCGCCCCGCTGATCAGGAGCCCCATTAAGCACAGCGGCCGCGGCAAGGCTGGCGACAACAAGGGGGAGAGCGACGAGCTGCGTCGTCTCTCCAATAGCCCAAGCGCTGCTGCCAACAACACCAACAACAACACCAACAACGCCAACACCAAGCCGATTCTGCTGCGCGTTCCCGGCCAGCACCGCCGCGCGGGACCCGTGAGGTCGCCCGGCAGCCCCGGGCGCGGCAACTTCGCCACCGCCGCGGCGACCGCTCGGCAGGACCAGGCGCGCAGCTTCCTGCTCGGCGACGAGGAGGGCTCCCCGCGCATGCGCACGCACCGTTCCGCGATGGACCTCGCCGCGGCGGCGCCAGCCCGCAGAGCCCGCTTCGACGACGACGGCAGCAGCAGCATCACCGACGGCGACCGCGGACGTTACCACCGCCACGACACGCGGACAACGAGCCCGGCGAACGCGGCGCCGGCGGACTCGGAAGGGGAGGAGAGCGGGAGCGGCAGCACCTCGGGCGTCTTCATGGGCAGCGCCAGCGAGGACCTGCCGTCGCCGCCGCGCATGCTCGGCAGCATCGCCGGGGAGGCGCCCTTCGCCTCCGCCCAGACGGCCCTCTCGACCTTCTTCGTCGACCCCGAGATTCTCGATATCGCCAACCAGTCGTCCATGATGCAGGGCGGTGGCATGGCGGCGGCGGCGCGGCGGGCCAAGAAAGAAGCCGCCATCTCCAAAGGAAAGAACTTCTCCGTGCGGCAGCGCCGCAACGCGCGCGGCAAGATGGAGTTCGACACCAACTTCTTGCTCCTCAAGGAGAACGACAGCGTGACGTTTGTGTGGTTCAGCTCCGAGCATCACATCTTCGAGGTGGACAGCCAGTTCTGCCGCGCGCTGCCGCACGGCAAGCACAGTCTCCGCCACGAGGAGGAGTTGGCGCCCCCGCCACTGGGGAGCGCACGGGAGAACAGCAGCGGCGGCGGCAACAGGCGCAGCACTGACATCAAGTTGCCGGGCGACACCAGCGACGGCAGCGGCGAGAGCGGCAAGGCGAACGTGCTGGGTCTCGAGAGCCACCATGATCAGAATCGGCAGAACGCGGAGGAGGAGGAGTGGCGGCGGCTGGCGGAGGCCGGCGGGTACCGCTCCTACACGGTCACCTTCACCGCGCCCGGCGACTACTACTTTGTGTGCCCGCTCAACAAGAAGCTGATGCGGCTGCATGTGCAGGTGGTCGGCCGCCGCTCGCGCACGTGCATCTACGCCTGGCTCGTCGCCCTCAGCATCGCCATCGCGATCGGGCTGGTGGTGATGGTCATTCTGGTCTTGGCCTTCTGGCTGCAGAAGCAGGACCTGTTTCTGTCACGCGAGGACGCCGCCAGCCAGGAGCAGTACGACTCGATCAAGTCGGTACAGCGCATCATCTCGTTTCGCTTCTTCCCGTGGTTCGCACTCGGCATCTTGATGGTCCTCGTCGTGATCATCGTGGCGATCGGCTACAGCATCGTTCGCTGCTTCTACCGCGCGCGGCAGGGCAGCCACCACCGCGGCGTCAAGAGCTCGCACCGCCGCATACTCTACGCGGTGAGCGTCACCCTCGCGGTGGTTCTCATCATCTTCATGTTCGCCTCCTACGGGGTGCAGCTCAACGCCTGCGACGCCTTCAACAACTTCGCGCTCAGCCTCTCCAGCGCCATCTCGTCCACCGTGAGCCAGCTCCAGCTCTGCACCTCGCAGGGGCAGTGGCTGGTGCAGGAGGCCCCGGCGCTCCTCGCCGGCACCGACGTCGACATTCCATTCGACCAAATCTCCGACGTGGTCGACACTGTGGACAGCATCCTCCACACCGTGCAAACCTACACCACCCGAATTGAGGACCTCATCGAGGGCGCCTTCCGTCTGCTGCCGATTTTGCTGTTTCTGGTTCTGCAGTACGGCCTGTTTGCGTGTATCTTTCTCATTGGCTCCATCATCGTGGGCTACTCGCGTCCCCTCAAGTCCGCCGTCTGGATGATCGCCGTGTGCAGCGGGGTGTTCGCCTGCGCCGTTGGAGTCGTCTTTGCCGAGCGCGACGCGCTGCACTTTCTCTACAACACCGGCCGGAGTTTCGACGAGTCGCCGGAGGGGGCGGTGGTGCAGTGGGGCGTCGCGCCCGACAGCCCCGTCGCACGCATCTTCTCTCTCTGCGACGTGGACGAGGTGCAGGTGGGGGCGCTGGTGAACTACACCAACGACATTATGCAGGAGATCAACAAGACCCTCGATGAGGACGGCCAGGCCATGTTTTCGGAGCTCTTCGCCGTCGTCAACGGCGTCCTCCCGGTGGGCATCGAGGCCATCGTCAACTACACCGACTACGTGATGCTCAACCTGGACATTCTGCAGGAGATCCTCGACACGCAGTCGACGGGCGAGAACCCGAACCTCACCGAGAACGTCGTGCCAGTACTTAAGGTGGCGATATCCCTCATTCAAAACTTGATGGGCCTCGCCAACTGCCAGATCTTCCGCAACGTCATCACGGACGCGCTGGAGCTGCTGCACACCAACATCCGCAGCTCCATCGACAGCCTCTTTGCGCTGATGCTGGTGCTGTTTGTGCTGTGCTGTCTGCTGCAGGTCGCCAGCGCCGGCGCCGCCTACGCCGCCAGTTTCCAGCGCAAGTACTGGTACGAGCCCCGCACCGGGCGCTGGTTCCGGTTCCACTACTGCTACCGCGTGCACCACCGCACCCTCGCGCAGGCGCCCAAGGAGAAGCGTGTGGCACTGTCGTGGAATGAGCTGGTGATGGGGTCGCAGAAGCCGTTCATCTACCACATGCTGATGGACCAGCTCGTGCTCTACACCGCCGCCTGCCTCTCGCTCTTCAACTGCATTCTGCTCGCGCTCTTCAACGAGATCACGACGCTGGCGGAGAGCATTGCGCTGATGCGCGCGCAGGCCTACCTCGGCGCTGCGTTTCTCTTCGTTCTCCTCATCGGTTTCATGTTCCGCAACATTTGGATTCGCCGCGGTGTGACGCTCTTCGCGCTGCTGATCATCGTCGCGGCGGCTGTCGTGTCGCTGGCGCAGGCGAGCATCTCCTTCTCCAAGGCAACCAAGTGCTCCAAGCCGTCCACGGACTCCAACTCGCAGTACTTCACCGCCTGCCCGGTCATCCAGATCGGGTACTACATCGAGGTGGGCATCTACACGCTCGTCGCGGTGCTCAACTATGTCACGATCATTGTGTGCGTGGTGTTCCTGCTCGTCTTCATGGGCCGCATGCGCCCGCACCTGCGGCCGCGCCCGTACGTGGGCAAGTGGAAGTTCGTGGGGCGCTGGACTCGCGTCGGCGCGTGGCTCGTGCAGGATCACTTTCGACTGCGGCGGGTGTTCCAGGGCACGGGGCTCTTCCTGGTGGCGCTGCTGCTCATTCTCATCGGCCTCATCGACAGCCCCTCTCTCGTGTTTGTCGGCTCCAACGCGCCGTCCTCGACCATCCTCGACGGCAACATCATGCAAGTGATCGACCCGGCGGTGGGGTGCAACGGCGACAAGCGCTACTGCCACCTGCGCGTGACGGAGATCATCTGGGCGTGCGCGCACAACGCCCACAGCAGCGCCGAGGACGGCTTCGTCGTGGCCAACCACTACTACAACATAACGCGGCAGCTAGAGGCGGGCATCCGGTACTTTATGATCGACGTCTGGTATGACCGGCCGGGGCCCAACAGCACCTTTGACTTTGGCAACGACTACATTGGCGGCCCCGCACCGTCACCCAACGGCACCGACAGCGGCGAAGAGGCAAATCAGCGACTGGACGAGCTTGACACTTCAAACTCGCGTTCGCTGTCGTCTTCGTCTTCGTCGTCTTCGTCGTCCGTCGTGTCCTCGTCGTCGTCCTCCGCCGACACGGAGGTCGCATTCAATGTGAACAACACGCAGCAGGTGTACCTGTGCCACACTGTCTGTCTCTTCGGCCGTCGACCCCTTCTGCAGGTGCTGCGCGACATCAACCACTTTATGCGCAAGTACCCCGGCGAGGTGATCCAGATCGTGGTGGAGCAGTACGTCAACAGCTCCGATCTCGGTACTGTTGTGATGCAGGCGGGCCTTGGGGACCTGCTGTGGTACAACCCGACCGGCAACAGCACGCCCTCTGACACCCCCGACTACCAGTGGCCCACTATCGGCGAGCTCGTCCAGAGCGGGCAGCGCGTCATGTTCTTCAACGACGTCACCCACGAGAGCCCGTACGCGGAGCGGGGCGTCCCCGAGTGGCTCTACTTCACGTACCGCTTCCAGTTCGAGAACAGCTACGCCACGGCGGATGTGACGCAGTGGCGGTGCGGCGTTGACCGCGGCTGGTGCAACGAACAGAGCTGGACGGAGCCGTGGAAGTACTGCCGCTGCGACGAGTACTTTAACGGAGGCATTCCCGACGTGATCATGTGCAACGATTCCAGCAGCAGCAGCGGGGGTGAAGGGTCGTCGTGGTCGTCGTCGTCTTCCTCCCCGCTATCGCTGTCCGCCTCCTCTGCGTCGTCGTCCTCTTCGCTGTCGGGGGAGGAAGGGGAGGAGGTGTGGTGCAGCCACGACGGGAACATCGAAGGGTGTAACTGCACCGATGTGCTCGACATGAACGCGACGGACAAGGCGGAGTGGCGGCGACTGGAGTCCACCAACTGCGAGCGCTACAACCCGGGCATCACCAACTTTTCCGACAGCCGCAGCTACGTGCTCGAACACGGGCACCTGCCGTCGAACATTCGCAGCAAAATCGCGCTGATGAACCACATGATCACCAACGAGATCGGGTCCCCCGTGCAGGCGTCGCGCGCCAACACGCAGAGCGACATCGAGTACATGGTGCACCGCTGCTCCTCCGAGTGGAACCAGCTGGTGGCGGTCGTCGCCGTGGACTACTGGAACATTGGCAATCCGCTGCTGACGATACAGGGCATAAATCAGCACTGGGTGCTCGCTAAGAACAAGGGCAAGGGACGCTCGCCGCAGGAATGGGCGGAGGCGCTGCTGGGCAGGACAACTGTTCCCACCGACCCATACGCGTCCATCAAGGCCGCTAGCGAAAGAGAGGCGGGCGACTCAGATCCGAGCAGCAACAACAACAGCAGCAGTGGCAACAGCAGCAGCGGCGGCAGCAGCAGCGGCAGCAGCAGCAGTTTTTCTGAAGCGAACAGTGACTCGAACTCGAACTGACAACTGCTGCATTTCTTTCGGGGTTTCTGCTGTAATCTCTTTTTCCCCTTCACTGTTGTCGCTCCACTATCAAATGCCCTTCTATTGTTGTCAAACCTTAATGCGGTATAGTGGCCCCAAGCACTTCGTGCTCTTCTTTACTTTTACTTTCCCCTATCTGCTTTTTGACCAGTGTCCCCCCCCCCCCCACTTTCTCGCTTGCTATGCTGAGTGTTTTGGACACCAGCAGATGATATAGCTTTTTTTTTTTTTAATCCACTATACAATTCCAAAATTTCTTATTCTCTTCACTTTTTTATTATATCATCCTACCTTCTTGCTATCTTTCCCACTTCCTCAATTCCAATAGTAGTAGTACTACTACTACTATAATTACTTCTATTTTGTCCGTGTAATCAAAACGGTAACACCACATATGTTTCCTTGCTTTTGAAGCGTTTTCACGTGCTATAGGCCAAAATTGCCGCAATTAAAGTGTCTTGCTTGTAATCTAAAAACTGAAAAAAAAAGAATATTCCGCTAGTAATAATAATAATAATAATAAGAAGAGTTCGCTCTCTCATAAAAGCTTCCCTTTTTTTTTTTGTATGTGTTCCTTCTTCAACTCATTATTGGTGTGCCCTGATTGTGTAGTTGCCATCGGACTATCTACACAAGTCGTTCTTCTAATCGTGGCACATTATCAACCACCTTCGTGCTCGTTTTATTTGGTCGTCTTTTCGCGATGTCGAGTCTTCCCTCAAACTTTCCTCTATGCCTCACTTCATTTTGTCCACTGCACCAACTCTCGTGAAGGGAAAACATAGTGGCGGAGCGCGCACCGTGCCTTCGCCTTTTTTTTTTTTTGTTTTCGCGTTTCTTAGTCCCCCCCCCCCTCCCTCCATCCCCTCTCACCCCTGTCGTGTGCCGGCAGAATGGGCGGACCGGGCGGTCTGCGTGGGCTGAATCGCGCGATCGACAAGAGCTGCAGCGCCGTCGTGTCGCTCACTGTCATCGGCGTCAACCTCTTCTCCATCGCGTGCTACGCGGACACGGTGGTGGTGCCGGTCATCACCGCGGCGTGCTGCGGGACGGCCGCCGCCAGCAAGGTGCTGAAACGCCTCATCAACCAGGCGCGGCCGCGCGGGGCGCCGAAGCTGTCGCCGGGCATGCCCAGCAACCACGCCACCTCCCTCTCCTTCCTCTCCATCGCCGGCGCCGCGGGCATCTGGATCGCCTCCGCGCCGACCGTCGCCGACATATGGACAAGAGCACCGGACGGCGGCAACAGCGGCGGCGGCGATGGCAGCGACGCGCAGCGCACGGGGGCGGCGCTAGCGGCGGCGGCGGTGCTGGTGTTCGGTCTCTACAGCACGGCGCTGCGGGTGGTGTGCGGCCACCACACGGTCGCGCAGGTGCTGGCGGGCTACGCGCTTGGCACCGCCTCCGCCGTCACCTGCCTCGCTGCCAACTACGGCGCCTACAGCGGCGAGCGCTACGGCGGCTTCATCGACGAGCTGCCGCCTGCCGCGCAAAAAACGCTGCTCGCCGCGTGCGTCCTTATCGGCGCTGTCAGCTTCTACTCGATCATGCGCGGCTCGCTGCTGCTGCGCCACCCGCCGCCCGCCCCCGCCGGGGGCACAGGAGAGGCAGCAAAAGGAATGTCCGCCAAGACAGCGTGAACCACTCCTGCTGTTTTTTTTTCCCCAATCTTATTCGTTTCTTAACCATTCCTTCTTTCTTCTACCCTTCTGTTCACTATGTTTTTGCGTGTGTTTCAAAAAGAGCTGTCCTTTCGTAAAGCGGCGGTAGTTTTTTCTTCTTAACATCGTTTTTTCCCCTCTTCCCCACTATGCAGTGATGGGCATCGTAATGCTTTGCCATTTCTTTTTTTTTTTTTTTTGCACAGCAACAGTGTCCGGATTTTTGACGCTGCTGTTTTGTTTCCTCATGCATACTACCATTAAAAACACCATCTAATAATAGCTCTGTACGAAATAAAGGCGGTAACTTTTCAGCAACACACATAGACACACAAAGGGGGTTCATCCCATTCGGAACATCTCAGCAATCTCCCTGTATCTTAACCCACCCAGCCTCCATGCAGCGGCTGAGTCGGCTGCTGTGCTGCGCGAGCACGCCGTCCAACCTGACGTCGCTGCTCAACCAAAACAACAAGGATGATATGCACCGCAAGTTCGGCAGCGGCGGCACCCCCGCCGGCGTCCCGCGGCTCGCGCGCCTCGAGACGCGCTCGATCTCGGTGCTGCACGAGACGAAGCACGTGACGGTGGCGGGCCGCAACTACTGCAACAACTTCGCCAACAACCAGTTTCTGCTCATCAACCGCCGCAACAAGGAGGCCATCTTCATTGACGCGTGCGACGACTGGCCGGACGACTGGGTCACCTTCATGTCCGCCTCGGGCGTCACGCCGACGCACGTGTTTCTGACGCACTGCCACGTCGACAACGTCATCAACCTCAACGCGCTGCTCGCCATTGTGGAGCGGCACACCGGGCGGCGCCTCGGCATCATGTGGTCGCCGGCGGAGTCGTCGTGGGTGCACAACTTCGCGCGCGCTTGCCAGCGCTACGGCCGCCTCGCGGAGGCGCGGGAGGCGCTCCCGATGACGGGCAACAGCCTCTACAGCTACTACACCTACAAGAACCACCTGCGGCGGCAGCAGGCGCTGATTGACCAGCAGTACCGCGACATGCAGCACCACTCTGCGGCGGCGGCCGGCGCCGGCGCCGAGCCGCCCTCCCCGCCCCCGCTGAAGCGGCAGCTCATTCGCGGCGACGACATTCTCCTCTCGAGCGCCACCAACCGCGCCACGTCCTTCTACGAGTTCGGCCCCCACAGCACGCTGCACTACCTCTTCACCCCCGGGCACTCGCCGGGGCACATGGCGCTGAGCCTCCCCGCGAACGCCTCCTCTTCACCGGCGACCTCCTCTTCCACGGCAAGGTCGGCCGCGTTGACCTCCCGTACGCGTCGGGCGAGCGCCTCGCGGAGAGTCTGCTGGCGCTCGAGAGCTTTCCCGACAGCACCGTCGTGCTGCCCGGGCACGGGCGGCTGACGACGCTCGGCCGCGAGAGGCGCGAGAATGTCGCCCTGCGCACCCTCTACGAGCGCCGGGCGCGCGGCGAGCAGATGGTCTCCATCGGCTTCAATGAGGGATACTTGTAGAAAGGGGGGGGGGGCGGGGGTCATCCGCCCACTCCACCTTCTCTGCTTCTCTCTCTCGATCTCTCAGCACACCTCTTCTTTTGCTTCTTTTTTTTTTTTTACAGTTGTCACATGCTTCTTTCTTTTCTTTTCTTTCCCGTCTATTTCACATAATCGTAACGCAATTTACGTGTCTATAATTTTACAACTTGTACTATATTTGCACAGAGCTACACACAATTCTTCACTAGTTAGACTCGGAAGCAGTTTCTCCACGCGCTGTATCCGAGTACAATATGTATTTCCTGCGTTCAACTTGGATACTTATGCACGATTAACGTCCCTCCCCCCAAACAACAACAACAACAACAACAACAATATTAACATTAGTTAAGCTCCACGAATAGCAGATAACCGATTTCTAGTTTCACCCGAAATCAAAAGCACATACTATTATCCCCACCATGCCGTGGATCTGTCCCGAGTGCGAGACGGAGGCGGAGGACACCGACAGCCTCTGCCCCGCGTGCGACGAGCCGCGTCCCGCGGACGCCAACGCCCACAGCAACGACGACGACGACGACGACGACTACCGGAATATCAAGGTGGGTCTCGTCGTCCGCTGCGAGGACGCCCCAGGGACGAAGCTCAAGCGCCTCAAGGTGACCGTCGACGCCGCCGTCGCCGCAGCCGCCGAGGCCGCCGGGGGCGCCGACGCGGCCGCCGACGACGAGGAGATCATCGGCAAGTGCATTGATGTCGTGACGGCCGCGACCAACGTGGCGGGCGGGGCGCGGGTGGTCGTCGCGTGCGTCGGCGCCGTCGTCAAGGGCGAGCCAGTGGTCAAGTGCAACGTGAAGGGTTTCCCCTCCGCCGGGATGCTGTGTGACCCCGCGATGCTGGGCTGGCAGGGCGGCGGCGCCGGCGCGGCGGTGCTGCTGCCGGACTCCTTTCCTGTTGGCTCTCGGCCACCCTCGTCGCGCCCGCGTAAGGACCAGTAGGAACTACCCTATTCGGTGTGTGTTTATCCCCTCCTTTTTTTTCTCCTAACTGTTAAATTTAACAATCAACGTTTTAAAAGAAGTGATAATGGAAAGCAATCCATGTAAATTGTGAATTACGATGAAGAGCCTTTGCAGTGGGCTGCGTGGCCAGCGCAGTGGCAGTGTTAACACCACAAAAAAGAGAGACTTAGTTCCTCCTGATAAACGGACATTGTCCAACGTACTGGACAATGTTCTCTCCCTCACAATCTGCCACACAAACTTGAACTCCCCTCACACACACGCAATAGAAAAACATAGAATTGGTTAGTTTTTATTCTTTTTCCTTTTTCTTCTTTCGTCTGTCCCTCTCTCTCTCTCCTTTTTTTTTTGCTTTTAAACAGTGGTGGTGTCTATCGGCTACTGGCCTGCTGTGCTCCCCTTCCCGTCTTTAACAAGATCAGGCACTTCATAACATAAAGAATATATAAAAGAGTGGTTGCCAACAGAGGCATAACTTATAACTGCACCCAAAGAAAAGAGGAATATTCGCATTGCAAGCAAGCAACAGCAACGCTTTCTTTTCCACTTTGAGATCTCATTTTCTTCTCGTAAAGCGCATACCTTGTAACAGTAATAATAGTCAGTTTTTCTTTCCACACTTATTACTCTCTGGAGTATCTTGATCAGGGAGACTAACACCACTGTCGAGAACGTGAGGGGTGACCTAATCGCAGGACAGAAGGAGGAGAGTTACACGTCTATATCGGAAGATTTTGGCACCCACGTCTTCATTTGAAGCAACGTATTTTTGTATTTAAAAAAAAAAAAACAACTTAGAGCCTTTCTTCTGTGTGTGTCTGTCTTTCCTGAATTGCTCGCAGCAGCAAGAACAGCAACAAAACACTTTTTTTTCTCTCCCCCCCCCTATCCGATGGACGACATCTCCTTCTCCGGCGTGTCGGGTATCGGGCAGGCGGTGGCCGAGAGCAGCTACGGCCGCACCGTCACTTTTCAGATCGTCGCGGCGAACCCGCCGGTGGAGCGCGTCGGGGTGCGGCTCGGCGGCCCCGGCAGCCAGTGGCACCTCGTCAGCGTCCCGCAGGCGAAGCCGATGACGCGTCGAGCGCGGCGCCTCCATCTACCCCGCGCGCGCGACGGAGCTCGCCTTCGCCTCCGAGCTGATGATCCTGCGCGGCAAGGAGGACGAGGCCGAGTATGTCTCGTTTGACGTCGTGTCGCAGGACGCGGTCGTCGGCAAGCGCGGACCCGATGCGGCTCGTCGCGCGCGTCCGCCGCGGCAGCGTCCCCGCCGACGAGCCGCCCTTCTCGCTCGACCTCTACTGGGCCGTCGGGGACTACATCCCGCCGCACAACGTCTACGGCCTGCCCAAGGCTGCCGGCGACGAAGAGGACGAGGAGGGCGGCGACGGGGGCGACGAGAGCTCCAGCAACAACGCCGTCCCCGACGACGGCGACGACGCCGACGACGCCCCCTCCGGGCAGATCAGCGAGGACTCCGACGACCGCGCCGCCGCCCCAGAGGCCGCCGCCGCAGCAGCCGCCACCCCTTCGGCCCACAGTACGGACGAGGACGAGGACTCGGGCGAGGTCTACTTCCACACCAGCCCCTCCAGGCCTCCTCCTCTCGGTGGCGCCGAGAAGGACCCTTCAGCGGAGCCGGACAGCGGCAATGGGGCGGAGCCCGAGTCGGAGCCTCCGCAGCAGCAGCAGCAGCAGCCGTCGGAGCACCACAGCATCGGCAACATCGATGAGCTGGTCGACGACGACGGCGACGACGACGACGGCACCATTGACGACACCAGCACCGACATCACCAGCGACTCGCACGCCATCTCCCACGACGAGCCGGGCGACTACCAGCAGCACCCAAAGGGGGACGAGCGGCGCGACTCCGACTCTAACAACGACGACGGCGCCGCCGCCGCCCCTCCGCCGGAGCCCCCGCGCCAGGAGGACGAGACCGCGCTTCCCCACTCACAGCCGGAGCTCGGCGCTGCCGCCGCCTCTGAGAGAAACGACGACGCGACGCCAGCCGAATCGGAAAGCGGCGGTGCGGCTCCCGGCACCATCGCAGACACCGCATCCCCGTCGTCCGGGCTCCACAGCCCCCGCCCCCAGACCGGCGGCAGCGAGGCGCGCCCGTCCACCGTCAGCCTGATGGGCAGCGGCCCGGCGTCGGCGGGACATGCGGGTCGAGGTGCACGCCGCGGAGGAGGACGGCGACAGTCCTCCGTCGACCCCGCGGCTGCGGCGCAGCAACACGGAGGGCAGCTCGCACTCGATCCAGAGTACGCACAGCTCGCGCCGCGCGCGCCCCACGAACCGCCGCCGCAGCACCGTGCAGATGACTCAGATCCCGGACCCTTCAGAGGGCTTCGCGAAGCCCAAGGAGGAGGAGGCGCCGACGCAGTCGGAGCAGGACCCCAGCGCGCGCCTCGCAACGGCCGCAGTCGTCCTCCACGCCCGGCCAGCGCACGGAGACCGCCAGCGGCTCCTTCGAGCACCCCCCGGTGGAGTTCTCTCAACATCGAGTCGAACCAGCCGACGGCGCGCGACGCCGACAACGCGACGCCGCCGTCCCCGATCCTCAGCGACGACGACGACGCCGTCAGCGCCCGCAAGACGCCTCTCCCGGCCGGGGCCTCCGAGGCCGACGCGCCCTTCGCCCCAACGCCGACGCACCAGCAGCAGCGGGGGGAGGAGGCGCCTGCGGCCGCGACCGTGCCTTCGCCGGCGCCCCAGCGCGCGCCGCACCCGCCGCCCATGGATGAGCGCCCCTTCACCAGTGCCGGGGGCGGTCGCCGCCCGTCAGCGCAGGGCACCGCGGCCGACAGCCCCAACAGCGGCTCCCTCGGGCGGCGCCGCAGCAGCCAGGGCCGCAACGGCAGCGTCTCCGCGGCTGCCAACGTGCCGTCGGCGGAGAACCTCTTCCACGGCGTCGCCCCCGACGCGCGGCTGCTCTTTGTCGAGGTGACGTCGCTGCGCAGCACCAGGCCGGGCACCGACGGCGCGCGCGTCGTCGCGAGCACGCTGGCGTGGGCCGCCTCGACGACGATGGCGGAGAACGCGATCCTGGAGGGGCGCGTGCTCAGCAGCTCCCTCACCGCCAACTCCGTCATGGGCCTGTACGCGACGCGGCCGGCCACCCGCCGCTGCGCCGCCGCCCGCGCGCAGCTTAGCGCGCCGTACCTTCTGCCGTCCACCCTCGACAGCGCAAAGGCGGAGGACGGGGCGGATGCTGCGGGCGGCGACGCGGCCGACGCGGCGCGCGGGCCGGTCGGCAACACCCTCAGCGTCGTCTGCGCTCTCCGCGAGCACTACGCGAGCACGAGCGGAGGCAGCGACCGCCCCGACGGCGTGTCGACGACGGAGCTGTGGCAGGCGAGCCGCCGGCTGACGGTGCCGACGACGCAGGAGTGTCTGGCGCACCAGCAGCGCCAGCTCGCGGACAGCAGCGACACCGCGGAGGGAGCGGGCGGCGACGGCCACCTGCACAGCGCGTGGCACACGACGGTCCTCGAGTTCAAGGGAGACGGCGGCGACGTGCTGACGACGCGCTGGACGTGCTGCACCGTCGGCGCCTACCGCGACGCCGTGCTGAACCTCCGATCCCGCCTCGCCTCGGAGGGCCCCGTCGCCCTCGAGCTGACGGTGCTGCCGCCGCAGGACACCGCAGACGACACGCAGCAGAGCGCCGGCAGCGGCAGCGCCGCGGTGGTGGCGGTGGACGTGGTGACGCCGCCACCCGTCAACCCGTCGGTGCTGACGAAGCGCAACACAAGCGCGTCCGCGCCTCTGACCGGCGGCGGGCAGCTTGTGCAGGCGCGCCGCCCCGCGGACGGCGTCACGCAGCCACTCGTGTTCCCCCTGCCGCAGCCCTACTTTGTGCTCACCGTCGCCGACCCCGACAGACCCGAGACGGCCACCTCCGTGCCCATGTGGTTCGGCGGCGTCAATCAGTACGCCTCTCGTGCCATCACCCTCTCCGGCGACGACGGTGAGGGCGCCGACGGCTCCGCGCGCTCGCCGTCCAGCGTGACGGTGCGCTACCGTTTCGTCAACGCCGCCAGCGCCCCGCCCACGATTGCCGACGCGACCGCGCCGCCGCTTCCGGAGAGCGATGACGGCGGCAGCGACGAGGGTGCCAGCGGTGCAGCCCCCAACCCCTATGAGCTCTCGCTCAGTGTCACTGCCGCTGCCGCGGCCGCCTCTTCTCTACCGCACCGCCTCGGCCGTGCTGCCCTCCACTGCTTCTTCCGTCAGCGCCGCCCTCCGCGTTCCGCCTGGTGGCCGTTGACCTGAGCAGCGGCCGCGCCATCGCCGCGTCCCACCCACTGCCGGCGACGAAGCGATTGCAGAGTACGACGCTTGGCAACACGACCAACAACGCGAGCAATATCAGCGCCGTGAGCAATGCCGCCGCCGCCGCCGCTCCGACGGTCCGCGGCAGCAGAGGATGAGGTGGTGCTCACCATCAACAGGATGTTCATCCACCCGAACAGCAGCGGCGGCGGCAGCAGCAGCGGCGGCGCGCGTGTCGGCGCCGCCGACGCCACCAACACTTCTGCCGTGTCTGCCACCAGCGGCACTGCTGCCACGACTCCTGGTGTGCTGGGAGGTGCTGGGGACGCGAACTTCCGCCTCCGGCTGCTAGCGATTCCGTTTGCCTCGGCAGCGGAGGCAAGCAGCTTCGACTGCCGCGACCTGAGCGCGCGAAACGGCGACGCCCTCGGCATCGCGGCGCTGCCGCTGGAGGGGACGGTGCTGTTCGACCTCAAGAAGCTCATCGCCAGAGCCGACGCCGCCCCCGCCGCCGACCCTCGCGTGCCCCTGCACGTCGTGGCCTTCCTCAACGGCAGCAATAATGGTGGTGCCGGTTTCGACATCTCGAGTGATGCAAGCACCGGAGTCAGCGGTAGCACGAGCAACACCAGCAGTGAGTGCCTCCAGCTGTCCCTACGGGGCGGCCTCCGAAAGGTCAGGGTGCAAGCGGACTCGAGCTACTTCCTGCTGGAGATCCATCGGTGTGCGTCCGGCGGCAGGGGCTCCGGGGTCGGCGTCGGCGCCAGGTACCCAGCGGCCGCCGCTGCCCGCCGTGCTCGCGCGCGCGTGGTTCAGTCGCAGCCGCCAGACGGAGGACGACATCCGAGCGCACATGACGCAGATCCGCAGGGAGGCGGTGGCGCGCAACAGGAAGCTCGCCAAGGACAAGTCCGCCCTCAGCCAGCACGTCCGCGAGGCTCTTCTCCATGAGTGGTGGTGCGGCGCGACGGAGGCGGCAGGAGCGACCCCTACAGGAGCTGCCGGCGACGACGCGTGCAGCCCCGTCATTCGGCTCGGCGAGAATGCCCCCACTGTGCACGCCAAGGCGCTGCTCGCGACAAGCCTGCACAACCTGCGACTGTGCATCGCGGTGGTGCCCGCGTCCTCCTCCAGCTCCTCGCCACTCCCCCTCGACGAGAGCAGCGGCTCCGCCCAGCGGCAGCAGCAGAGTAAGCAGCTCTCCTTCCATCGCCGACACCAGCGCCGTCGGCGCGGAGCCGGGCGACGTCCGCGCCTTTGAGGTGCTCCGCAGCCGCCTCGTGCGCCTTCGCCAGAAGATCTACCACGACGCGCGCGGCGGCAGCGGCGACGGCCAGGACAGCGAGGAGGCGGAGGCGGCGGCGCTGGCGGCGGCGGTGGCGCGGTGGGACGAGCAGACGGCGATGAGCGTCGACAACTACATCGAGATCGACCTGGCCGCCTCGCTCTGCGGCGCCTACGACGGCGAGAGCCGCCGGCGCGACCGCCCCTTCGACGGCACCGTCGCCGGCGTCGTGCGCATCAACGCGGCGACGCTGCTGGAGGTGCGCGGCACGTGGATACACGCCCCGCGACGGCTCCCGGCCGTGCCCGACACCTACGCGCCCTCGCCGCGGCTGTGGGCTCTGCGCGGGACGTTTGTGCAGCGCGAGAGCGGTGGCGGACGGCGGGGCGACGCTGCGGGTGCCGCCGCGCTCCTCGGCGTGCCTGCTGGAGGCGCACTCGCTGCCGCTCGACTACATCGACCCCTCCCCCGACACGCTGCAGGACACGCTGCCCGGCGTCCCCGTGGAGAATTTCATGCGCCGCAAGCGCCAGGACCCGGGGACCGTGCCCTTCATCGAGTTTGTGGGGCACAGCGGCGCCGACAGCGGCAGCAGCGGCAGCAACACCGCCAACGCCACCGCTCAGGAGGGCGCGGGGGAGGAGGAGGAGCACCCCTTGCAGAGCTTCCTGCGCGACTACTGCCAGTACGCGTACCCCTCCAAGAAGCTGACGCAGATTGTGTTTCTCTTCGGAGACGCGTACACGACCCGCACCTACGCCGACGTGCTGCTCCCCGGCGGCCGCCGCTGCCTGGCCAACGCGGTGTTCGACAGCCTCCCCCGCAGCGGCACCGTGCAGGTCGACCGCGGCGCGTGGCAGCGGCACTTCCCCGCCTCCTCGCACGAGCGCTACCCGCCCGTACTCCACTGGTTCCACGGCGGGCTCGGCGTCGCGGCGGCAGAGGAGGAGCAGCGCCGCGCGCAGGGCGAGGCGCAGTGGCGCGCGACGCTCAATGAGCGCGAGCTCGGCGTCGAGTGCCGCCCGGGGCCGCTCGCCGTCGCGGCCATGACGCAGCAGCCGCTCCGTGCCGCCCCCCGCATCCGCTTCCACTCCCTCACGCACTGCGGGCCGGAGGGCCTGCTGGTCTTCGGCGGCCTCGACGACGCCGCCGCCCCCTCGCAGCGTGCGTGCTTCTTCTGGATGAACGAGCAGACGTGGTCGCCCTTCCGGCTCGTGCTGAGCGAGGAGGCGCGCCAGGAGCTCTCGCGCTCGCCGATGACCCCCGACGTCGTCGCCGCACTGCTGCCGGCGCCGCGTCACGGCCACACCGCCGTGTTTCGCCCCGCCGACGGCAGCGTCTACCTCTACGGAGGCGTCGGCTACGGGGGCGTCTCCCCGCTCGCCCGCGGAGGCGGCAGCGGCGGCGCCCCGGACCTGGCGGCGGCGAGCAGCGCGGCGGAGTACGCCAGCAGCGACCCTCTGGTGAGCGGCCTGTACCGCGAGAGCGGCGGCCGGCGGCCGCTGGGGTACCTCTCCGACATTTGGCGCATCGGCCTCGAAGACGGCATCGCGACGCCGCTGCGCGTCCGCAAGACGGTCGAGGAGGGCCCCGAGGAGAGCGAGCCGGAGCCGCCCTCTTCCGACAGCGACTCCGCCGACGAAACGGACGAGTCCGACTACAGCGACTACAGTGACTACAGCGATGACAGCAGCGACAGCAGCGCCGACCGCCGTCGCGAGCGCGCGCGGGAGCGGAGGCGCGAGGCGGCGGCGCGCAAGGCGGAGCAGAAGCGCAAGAAGAAGGCGGCCAAGCAGCGCGCGCGGCGCGTGTCGGTGAGCGCGCAGCTTCCGCCCCCCGTCCCGCTCGCGCGCTGGCGCCACGTCAGCGTCGTGCACGACGACTACATGATCGTGCTGGGCGGCAAGGCCATGTTCTCCACCGGCGGCGCCCACGCCAAGAAGGCGCACAAGGCCAAGCACGGCAAGGGCTCCGCCGCCGCCGCGTCCCCCGCCTCGTCGCCGTCCGAGATGCTGTGCGACTGCGGCACGCTGCTCTTCTTTGACTTCCGCGAGCTTGCGTGGGAGGTGCGGAGCAGCTACGGCGCCGCCGTCCCCGGTCCGCGCTACGGCCACGCCGCCGCGCTGCACGAGAACAACCTCTACGTCTACGGCGGCCGCGGTGTGCAGGAGGGCGGCAGCGGGCGCGGCGAGGGCGTGCTGGGCGACTTCTACAAGCTCGACCTGATCACGCGCATGTGGGACAGCATCCAGACCAACGGCACGGTGCGGCCGCCGGCGCTCGAGCTGGCGAGCATGGAGTGCGCCACCGTCGGCGGCACCGGCTGCCTCTTTCTCGTCGGCGGTCTCTCGCAGCCGTCGGAGGCGCAGCTGCCGGTGTACATGTTCTCCACCGCCACGTACTTTTGGCGCGCCGTCTCGGTCGACTGCGGCCCGGTCGCGCCGCGCCTCGGGCACACCATCGGCGCCCTCGTCAACGCGCTGCAGGAGAGCGCCAAGGAGAAGGCGCGGCGGCGGCGCGAGAAGCGCGGCCTCCCGCAGCGCTACGACGACGTGCAGGCGCAGCTGCTGCTGGTGGGCGGCGAGGAGGGGCCCTTCACCGACGAGGAGGCCAGCGTCGCGCCCGCCTTCAACGCCGTCGGCGTCGTGCACCCGCGCCACGCCGCCCCCTCCTGCGTCATTCAGCTCGCCGAGCCGGCCACCAGCAATACCGCCGCTGCCGCCCCCCGCAAGCAGCGCAAAGCTTCCGCGGCTTCGGCGGCGACGACGCACAATAATATCAGCCTCAGCGGCAGTCTGCCCGCGCGCCCCGCGACCGCTGGGGCGACGCCCCGCCCACCGTCCGCGTCGTCCGCGCTCCTGCGCCCCTCGCGGCCTGGCACCGCCGGCACGCCGACCGGCCGCTCCCGCAGTCGCTCCGCGCGCCCCACCTCCGTGCCGCCGCCCGCCCGCGGCCGCAGTCGCAGCCCCGCCGCGCGCCGCCGGCTACACAGCGGCGACGACGGCCTCATGGAGCCGTACGCGCCGCCGCCGCGCATGACGCGCGCGCAGGTGTCGCGCTCCGTGACGCGCCTCACCCAGCCGCGCCGGCCCGCCCCCAAGCTGTCCGCCCCCGCGGCCGCGACGCGGTAGGCAGCAACAACAGCAACAACAATGTCATCTCGTGCTACGCGACGCTGACCCCCGCGCAGCAGCAGCGGCAGGTCAGCCGCCTCTACTACCAGGACCTGCAGGTGCGCGCCATCCACCGCGAGGTGCTTGCCAAGAAGGTCCGCCGGGAGCGCCGCGCCGCCTCGCGACCTGCCGCCCTCTACGACTACAGCGGGACGGCCGGCGCCAACGACACGACGACCAAGCGCGGCCGCAGCACCTCCCCGCGCGGCAAACGCCCCGCCACCGCCTCGGCCGCGGGCACCGCCGCAAACGAGGCCGGCGACCCCACGGCGGCGGCCGCTCTCCCCGAGCGCGCCGAGTCGGAGCCGTCCCTCGCCGACGCCGCGTCGCAGCGCACGCTCTCGACGCCGGCGGTGTCCTCGGCGGAGGCCTCGCGCGCCAGCAGCCCCGAGCCCAGCGGCGAGCCGACACCCGAGGACAGCGATTTTGAGTCTGTCCAAGGCGACAGCGGCAGTGACAGTGACAGTGACAGTGGCAGTGACAGTGACAGCGGCAGCTCGCCGTCCGAGGAGGGGAGGAGGAGAAGACCGAGAAGAAGGTGGAGGAAGCGGAGGAGGAGGACACCGCTGCCGCTGCCGCTGACGGTGACTCCGACGCCCCTGCGCCGGCAGCTGGCGACGATGAGGTGCCGCCACCGCTGCCTGATCCTGTCCCAGCCCCCATTGACGGAAGCGACAGTGAAGCGGAGGCCCCCGCGCTCGCGCAGGAAGAGAAGCACGAGGAAGCGGAGGCGGAGGCGGCGGCGAAGGAAGAAGCAGACAAGACGGAGGAGGCACACAGCGCTCCCAGCACCCCGCAGGACCCCGACTTCGAATCTGGCTCATCGGAGAGCGAGGACGACGAGGAGGACAAGAGCGACGCGGACAGTAACATCAGTGGCGAGAGTGCTGCCGAGGCCAAGAGCGCCTCTGCGCCGCCGTCAGAACCGGAGGACGACGTCACCGCTCCCGCTGCACCTGCAACGGAGGAGAAGGCCTCCAGCGACGGCGAGGAGACGGCCGAAGACGAGGCAAAGGCGGCCGAGGAGGAGTCAAAGGGGAGCATTCACGAGGACGAGGAGGAGGAGGCCGTAGCGAACCGGGCGCGCGGCGGCATCGACATCGGCGGCCAGGAGGAGGCGACGGAGGAGGAAGCGCACGAGACCCCCGCCAGCGAGCACAGTGCCGAACTGTCTGCCGTTGACCACAGCGAGGCTCAGGACAGTGGTGCTGTCACCCCCAAGGAGGCCGAGGCAGCGACAGAGGAGGAGCAGCAGGAGGAGGAGGAGCCCAAGGTGCCGTCGGAGCACGTGTCTAGTGCGGCACAGACTCCCAAGGAGGAGCCCAGCAGCCCTGTCAAGTCGGAGGAGGCGAGCGACGAGAAGGTAGAGGACGCTGCCACGCCGCCGATCAAGTCGGACAGCGAGCCGGAGAGCGACGTGGACGTGGAGGACGACGCCGTCGAGAGCGAGCCCAAGCCGAGCGACGGAGAGAGCGCGCATAGCTCCAAACCCGCGAGCAGTGCTAGTGCTAGTGTGGTCTCTTCGGTCAAGGACAACAGCGAGGTGCAGGACGAGATCAAGAGCGAGTCGTCGGTCAAGAGCAGCGCCAAGAGTAGCAGCGCCAGTAAAGTTGCGAGCTCCCCCGCGAAGTCCGACGACGAGGACAGCGACAAGGACAGCGATATCAAGGACGAGGTCGAGTCCGATGGGCCTAAGCCGGAGTCTGCGTCGTCGCGGGCGGCCCCCAGCAGTGGCAGCGGAAACAGCACGAGGAAGAGCAGCGAGGCGGAGGTCGAGCCCGGCAGCGACGCCGAGAGTGCTGTTGCTGATGACGTCCCCAGCGAGCCCAAGTCGGCGGCGTCGGAGGCGAAGAGCGCCGCGAGCAGCGACGCAGGCGTGAAAGACGAGGTGGCCTCCGCCGCCTCCTCCAGCAAGCCTTCCTCCTCCTCCTCCTCGTCCTCTTCCCCAGCCCCGTCGTCGTCGGCGGCGTCGGCAGCCGCCTCTTCACCCGCGAAGCCGTCTACCGCCGCTTCTTCCCGCAAGTCCAGCGCGCCTGCCACCCCAAAGAGCAGCTCTAGCGACAAGAAGGACAGCGACGACGACGACGGCGACGGCGACGCCAGCAGCAGCGAGAAGCAAAGCGTCAAGGACGCTGAGAGCACCAAGTCGGACGCCTCGGCGGCCGTGAAGGACGAGACCCCGCTGGTCAAATCTTCCGAGGACGACAGCGACAGCGACAAGGAAAGTAGCGCCGACGCGAGCGAGCACGACTCCCCCGCCGCGGCGGCCGCCGCCGCCAAGTCGGAAAGCGCAAGCGACAAGCAAGACAGCGACGACGACGGCGAAGAGAAGGAACAGGCGGAGAAGGAGGGCGTTGCCTCCGACAAGGGCAGCTCCGTGGAGGACGGCGACGCGCAAAACCATGCCGCATCCCAGCACTCGGAGCCGACGACACCCCCAGAGACGCAGGCACTGGCCGCCAACAAGGACGAAGAAGGCGCCCCACTCAACTCCATGGTTCCCCCCGACGAGTCGGAGACAGAGACGGAGCACGTCGCTGCCGCTGCTGCCGCCCCTGCCGCGACGGCGCGTGAGCTTTCCATGAACGGAAGCGACCAGAAGGACAGCGACAAGGACGACGACGATGTCCACGACGACGCGGCGGAAGTACCAGAGGAGAAGCCCGAGAACGCAGCGGAGGAGGCCCCGGCGGATGTGAAGGAGAGTGGCGACGACGCCGCCGAGTCCACCGAACACCGCGAGGAGGCGGATCTGAGCGACATCACGGAGTCCGACGACGCCGTTGCGGCGGTCGCGCCGGTAGAGGTTGAAACGAAGAGTGTTGAAGCAGAGGACCATCCGCAGGACGAAGAGAAGAAGGAGGAAAACAGTCGGGTTGAAGACAAACACAGCGACGCCCCTGACGCGGACGCCCGCATCCCCTCTGCCTCCACGTCCATTCACCTCAGCGGCAGCGACTACGACGACGTTCCGCGCTACACTCGCGGCGCAGAGGCCTCGGCGGGCGGGTTCGTGGAGAAAGACCGGTCGGTGGCCGTCGACGTGCCCAGTGAGACGGCGTCGGAGTCCGGCAAGGACGAGGCGGCACCGGCCGATGTCAGCGGCGAGGCCGCCCCAGCTCCCGCAAAGACGGAGGAGGAGGAGGAGGCGGAGGAGAAGGAAGAGAAGCAGAGCGAAGACGGCGCGGCACCAGCGGAAGCTGACGCCGCCGCCGACGCTGACGCTGCGTCGTCGCCCGAGACATCCAGCACCGTGTCCCCGTCAACTTCCTCTTCCGAAGAGGAGGCGGCGGAGCCTAACGGCGACGTAACCCCCAGGGCCGCGGAGGAGGAGGAGAAGGAGAGCAGTGAGGCGACGCCGGCGCCGCAGAAGCCGCCACTAGACCTGCACCGCCCGCTGCTGCCTCCCGTCAGCTCCGCCGCCACCTCCGTGGGGACGCCTGGCGAGCTGCGGCAGGAGAACTCGGAAATGCGATACAACTACTTCATCGCCCCCCAGGCGCGTCTGGCGTCTCTGAATGGCGCCCCAGAAAGCGACACGGGCAGCCCCGGCCTCAACGACGAGAGCGGCTACGCCGACGACGACGGCGACGAGGAGGAGATGATGGATGAGAGCGCCTCCGCGGCCCCATCCGCCGCCGTCAACGCCTCCTCCCCTGACTCCGCCGCTGCGGTGGCCGTGAAGCCCCGCGCTGCCGCCGACAACGACGACGACGGCGACAACGACGTGTTGGTGGGCGTGCCGCGCGCCGCGCTGCACCCCGACGAGGCTGGTGATGACCACCCCGCCCTCAGCGCCACCGAGAAGCGGGAGACGGCGCCCGCGCACGCCGACGGCAGCGACAAGGACGAACACCGCGACGACACCAGTGACGACGGCACCATTAGCGAGAGCGAAATTCCCCGCGACGACGACGGCAAGAGCAGCGACAACCAGATCCCTCCCTCCGATGCCCCGCCGGCGCACGCGGAGGGGGCGGAAAAGCCCAGCACAGACGACAAGGACGCCGACGACGAGTTTGTCGATATGCCGCGTGTCCCGCTGTACCCTGGCGAGTTCGACGACGCCCCCACCACCGCCGTGGAGCCCGCGCCCCTGTCGGCCTCCCGACACCTCCCGCGGAAGACAAGGAGGAGGAGGAGGAAAAGAGCAGCAGTGCCGCCAGCAGCAGCACCGAGGAGATCAGCAGCGACAGCGACGCGGAGGCGGAGGCGGAGGCGGAGGCGGAGGGTCACCCGACGGAAGGCTCCCCTGTCGCCGCCCCCGCTGTGACTGATGCTGCCGCTGTGGACGTCTCCCCTTCTGCCACCGACAACGACGCTGCCGCCCGCGACATCACCTCCCCGCTGCCGCTGGAGGGGAGCCGCCAGTCCCTCGGCGTGCCGCCCGTCCCCGAGACGGCCGCACCTGCCCCTGCCGTCACCAGTGAGAGCGCCGCCCCGAACCCAGAAGCGCCGAAGGCCCCTTCCGAGAGCGCCAGCGAAACCGCCACCGCCACCACCAACAGCGACGACGATGACGAATACACGACCGCGGAAACCTCCGGCGATGAAGGCGACGGTGACCACGTCGCCAACAGCGCCAACAAGGAGACGGAGGAGGCGCCGATGCCTGCGGTGGAGGAAAGTAGAGAGGCGGAGGCCCCCAGTGCCGCCGCCCGTGAGCTTGACACTGCCGCCGACGATGCGGCCGCTGCTGTCGCGCCGACGGCCCCTGAGGTCATCTCCTCCTCTGCCGCGTCGGACAGCGACGACGACGGCAGCGACGAGGAGAGCGAGGCCCCGGACGCCGCCGACAGCCCCAACAAGGAGCTGTCCGCCCCAGCCTCCGTCCCACAAAGCGCCGAGGTCCCTGCGGCTGCGGAGGAGAAGGAGGAGGTCGTCTTCGCTGTGCCTCACGCCTACCCCACAGAGGCAGGGACGGCAGGCACCGTGCCCAGTGTCCCCGCCAAGGACGAAGATCGGGAGGAGCTGCAGGCGGAGGACCACACGGAGGAAAGTAGCGGTAGTCAGAGCGATGGTGACGCCTCGAGCGGCACGGAGGACGCCGAGGACGACGGCGCCACTGCTGTCGCGCAAAATGAGCAAAGCGTCCCGGCACCCCCAGCGACTGCAGAGACGCAAGACGCGACCCCGCCACTCGCGGAGGCCGCTGAGGAGCACGAGGCTGCGAGCGACGGCGCAGCAGCAGACGACAACATCACTGCCGCCGAGGACCGCAAGCCCGAGGCGGAGGCGCAGCTTGGCGCGCCCGCCACCCTCTTTGACGTCCCCAACGCCTACCCCGTAGAGTCGGAGGACGACGCCGCCACGACCCCCAGCGAGCGCCCGAGCGGCGCCGGGGAGGAGGAGGAATCGGAGAAGGAGCTCGGCAGCAGCGTCGACGCCCACACGCCCGCTCCTCCCCCGCCCGCACCGCGCCACAACGACGATAACAACGCCACTCGCGAGGAGGAGTCGGACGGAGAGGCGGAGGCGGTCCCACCTCCAGCTGCCAAGGAAGACGCCGAGGCAAGTCCCGCCGCGGAGGAGGAGAGGGAGAAGGCGAGCGATGAAGAGAGCGACGACGACGATGACGAGTGGGAGACCACCACCACCGACATCAGCTCCAGCAGCGCCGCCGACACGGCGAAGAAGACGGAGGAGGCAAATAATAAGGACCCCGCAACGCCACCGAGCGACGAGGCCACGCCGGCTCCGCCGCCAGCCCCGCAGGAGGGATCTGAAGAGGAAGAAGAGCAAGAGCAGCAGCAACAACAACAGCAATCGGCGGACAAACAATTCGAGGAGCTTGACGAGAACGATTTTGACTTTTAGAAACCGCTCTTCTCTTTTGGGGCCTTACGTCTTCAATGATATGGTATCAAGCATTCCTAATCAATAAACTTTTTCATTCAGTTTTACTGCATTATTTTTACTATTATTATGATTCTTTTTAGAAAAGGCAGTGAATAGAACACCACATCTTACGTTCATTCACGGATGCCGCAAATAGAGGGTGAGAGAATGACGCTCTCCATTTTCTTATCATAGTTTCTTTCTTTCTCTCCTCCCCTCCCCCTCCTTCTAGAGCTGTACTTCTTACATTTATTCTCCCTAATTTTTTTTAATTTTAAAACAATTCCCCTTCCCACCAACCAAACTCACAGCAACACTCCCCTAGTGCGTCGGTATCTCCCTTCTTCCTTCCTCTTATTTTCTTGTTTCTTTTACTAAAATATATCTATTTTTTTTTCCTTTTCCATATCGATATCCGAATACGCATATTCATTTATTCATTCATTCAAAAATCTAGAGCATGTAAATTTCATAACGTATTAATACAAAGCATTCAAAAAAAAAAAAATCAATCTTCATTTTGACTCACGTTGTCAGTATCCGTTTTGATATATCTTGTTTGTTTGTTTGTACATCTATATTTTTAGTGTGTGTGTCGTGCCAAAAGGAATAGTTTAAGACAGTGCTACTTTAATCAGACAGTCTCTTCCTTTTCTCAAATACCGGTTTGACGTGAAAGAAAGATTTAAGGCTATCCAGTGCAAAAAGTGCATCCGCACACAGTCAGGTATTGGTTTCTTTTGCTTATTTCTACTTGATGATACTCCATTTAGTCACCTTGCGATACATTTACGCTTTGTTGTCCCCCCCCCCCCCTCAATCCTTCCCCTCTAATCATAAGAAGAAGAACTGCTCTAGTATCCGACAGCAGAAGAGTAGTGTTACGTACAGGGTTCATCATCAGAAAACTCAGCAACACGAACAGCGCGAGTTGTTACACGCCATTCTTTTCTCTCCCTCTTTTTCTCTTTTACGAGCAGAAACATGTCCAAGACAGCCTCCCGGTTCTGCGAGGTGTTCGGATGCCGCCTGCCGCTCGTGGCCGCGCCGATGCTGGGGGTCTCCGACATGGGTCTGGCGGCGGCGGCGGCGGCGGCGGGCGCGGTGGGCTCCGTCCCGTGCAGCGCCCACACGCCGGCGCTGCTGGACGAGCTGCTGGCGGGCAGCGCGGCGCTGCTGCGGCAGCACGGCCGCGCGCTCGTCTTCAACTTCTTCTGCCACGACATGCCGTGCGCGCTGAGCGAGGCGGCGGTGGACGAGCGCTGGCTGGAGACGCTGCGGCCCTACTACGCGCGGGAGGGCGTCGCCGACGCGCGCGCGGCGGTGGCGGCGGCGCTGCCCCGCTCCCACGCCGCGTTCAGCGCGGCGCACCTGGAGGTGCTGGTGCGGCGCGGGGCGCGCGCGGTGTCCTTCCACTTTGGGCTGCCGCCGCCGCCGGTGTGGGAGGCGGTGCGCGCGAGCGGGCTGACGGTGCTCGCCTGCGCGACGACGGTGGCCGAGGCGCTGCACCTCTGCGACGCCGGCGTCGACGCGATCGTGGTGCAGGGGTGGGAGGCGGGCGGCCACCGCGGCCACTTCCTCCCGGTGCGTCTCGCGGACGGCGGCGCGGAGGCGACCCTCGCCGCGGACGCGCTGCACGCGCAGCGGGGGACCTTCGCGCTGCTGCCGCAGGTCCGCGCGGCCGTGGAGCGCCGCTGCCGCGACCGCCGCGCCCCCCTCCTCGTCGCGGCCGGCGGCGTGGCGGGCCGGGCGGAGCGGCGGGCGGCGGCGGCGCTGGGGGCGGACGCGGTGCAGGTCGGCTCCGCGCTGCTGCTCTGCGACGAGTGCGCGACGAAACCGGTGCACGCCGCGGCGCTGGAGGCCGCCGTCGCCGGCAGCGTGCGCGCGGCCCAGGGAGGCGACGGGTCGGAGGCGTCGCCGGACCCTGTGACGCACGTCTGCCACACTCTGTCCGGGCGCCCGGCGCGCGGCCTGCGCAACACCCTGATGGCCGACCTCGGGCCGCTGCACCCGCACGCCCCGCCCTTCCCCTTCGGCGCCGCATACCTGCTGCCGCTGCGCGCCGTCGCGGAGCCGCAGGGGAGGGGCGACTACAGCGCGCTCTGGGCGGGCCAGAACCTCAGCGGCTGCGCCCGAGTGCCTGTCGCTCAGAAAATCAACGACTTTTTCGGTGAGGATGAAAAAGTCTGAAAAGACAAAGTAGTGAGTCCTCCACAGCAAGTTTTTTTTTTCTCACCCATCTCTATCCGCTCTACAGTTTTTTGCTCGTCTTTTATCAGCAACACTCTCAATGTTGCTGTTTTATCGAAAAGAAGAAAAAAAAAACGCTTTCATGGAATCTTCCCCTGCGTTGTTTGTTCATTGATGGTTTGAATGATTGGTTATCCTTCCTGTTTTTCCCCCTACTCTTGTCACCTTTTGCATGCGCATGTAGTTCAGTCCATGAGAACCGCGCTTGTCACGCTTGTCACGCATTTTTTTTTTTCTTTTTGCTTCGAAGTCATCTTGCACGTCTCTCTCCTTGTTTATTCCGTTGAAGCATCCACTGCACAATATCAGCTCTCCACTTTACTAGCAAGCAGCAAAGCAATCAGTTTATTCTTGTACATTGTTCTTGCAAAAGTTGTACCCCAAGCTGCAATCTTCGCTTTTCAGTCCTTTTTTTCTCTCTTTTTTCCCCCTTTTCCTTTTCCTTTTCCTTTTTTCCTTCTTTTTCCCCTTCCTTCTTCTCAATTGCATTCCGATTTCTTCAAACCCTCCTTGCCAGATCGAAACTCCGTCCACTGCTGTTGTGGGTTCTTGTTTCAATTATTACTTTCTTTACTCTTTTTTTGTTTTGTTAATTAGTTTTTCTCACACACATCTATCAGATATATTTACATACATTCCTTTCCGTATTTAACTTGCATTGTACTCGGTGCCCCGCCAATGCCGCGCATCCCCCGTAAGCCGCACCTGGCCGGCTACACCTCCGACGACTACGACGCACGCGACTACGACGACGACTACACCGACGTCCTCGACGCCTCCGGCAGCTCGTGGGACGCGGAGGGGGAGGGGGAGGAGGGCGGCGGCGAGTTCTACTACTACTGCCCCAGCGACGCGGCGGCGGAGACGAGCTCGACGGCGCCCCCGCCCTCCTCGACGGCGGCCGCGTCGGTGGCGCCGGTGGCGCTGGAGACGGTCGACGACGAGGCGGAGGACTACGACGCGCTGGCGTCGCTGGTGCCGCGGCTGGCGCGCGCGTGGGGGGCGCTGCGGCCGCTGGCGCCGTCGCTGACGGAGGCGCAGGCGGTGGCGGCGCTGCGGGACGCCGGGCTCGACGGGGTGGCGGCGCTGGCGGCGGTGGAGCGCCAGTACGTGGAGGAGCGGCGGCGGCGCGGCGACGAGGGCGCGCGGGTCCTGACGGTGCACACCCGCCACCTGCCGGGGCCTGCGCCGGGGCCTGCGCGCGCGGCGGGGGCGGCGGCCCGCCCGCAGGCCGCGGTGCCGGAGGGCGTGGAGGTGCCGGCGGAGCGGCTGCTGCGGCGCCGCTGGTACGTGTGCGGGCTGCCCGGCGCCGGGAGCCGGACGCTGCTGGAGCGGGTGTGCGGGGCGGCGGCGCGGCGGGGGGCGGCGCGCGCGGTCTGGGACGTGGCGGCGGCCGGCGTGCGCGCGCTGCGTCTTGACGGGTGGCTGGACGACACACTGCCGGAGCTGCTGTTCATGACGCCGGCGGAGGGGGTCGACGCGTGCACGGCGGCGCTGCGGCAGTGCGCGATGGCCACCGTCTACGAGCGGTGGGAGTCGGGGCTGCTGCTGGTCGTCTCCGCCGCGGACGGCCACCTGCAGGACGCCATCGTGAGCGGGGCGCTGGGACGGCGTCTCGCGCGGCTGCGGCTGCTGTGCGCCGACCGCGTGGTGGTGGCGGTCACCGGCATGGACGCGGCCGGGTACTCGCGCGAGATCTTCCGAGAGGTGGCGGGCAACGTGCGGGGGACGCTGGAGCAGTGCGCGCCGCGGGGCCTGGCCGCGCGGCCCGGCACCCGGGGCGTCACTGCCGGGCTCACCTTCTGCCCGGTCAGCGGCCTGCGCGGCGCCAACGTGGACGGCCCGGGCGAGGATGAGATGCCGTGGTACAGAGGCCCGTCGCTGATGTCACTGCTGTTCGCTACGCCCCCGCCGCAGGAGCTGCAGCGCCGCGCGCAGGAACCTATGCGCTGTTTGCTGGGCACCGCGAGCTATTACTCGTGGGGCAAGGTTTACGTTGTGCAGGGTATGCTTCCTGCTCGCGAGGTGCTGTACAGCACGTACGACTACCGAAGGCGCGAGGCGGAGGAGGCGTACACGCCCGTGTACCGGCACCGCGGGTCGCGCCGCCCCACAACGCGCCCAACATACCAGGGCGAGTTCGTCTACACCTACTCCCGCTGCCTTCTGCTGCCGGTGATGGACCGCGACGCGGTGCCGCCGATGTGCACCCGCACGATCCACGCGACCCTCGCGTTGTTCGACCATCCGCTGCCGCTGCACTTCCAGTGCTACATCATGGTGCGTGACACCATGGAGCCCGCGACGGTGGAGAAAATCCTGCAGGTGGGCGATGCGAGCGGCTGCCTGGTGCCGCCGGAGGGGGCGCAGCGGGCCGGCGCCCCTCCTCACGCACTCGCGCGCGTGGTGCTGAACCTCCCGCGACCGCTCGACGACATGCACTTTAGGATGGGGCGGTTCCTCGACGCGGAGGAGACGTGCCCGCGTTTCGCCTGGATCAGCGTTGTGGCGGATGTGGAGGAGGAGGAGGTGGAGCGTCGTGCTGAGGGGCGCGGCGGCAAGGGAAAGAAGGCTCCGCAGACGAGGACGCCGATTCGGAAGCGTGTGCTGGCCGCGGTCGGAGTGGTGGAGATGGTACGCTACATCGACCCGAAGGCAACTGCCCCCAACGACGACGACGACACTGACGCGTGATAGAAAAGGACGCAACGCTTGCAGGGCACCGTCATCCGCACCGCGAGCCACTTCCGCGCCGATTTTTTTTTCTTTCACTTTCTCTCTCACACAATCGTAGTACACCAAAGTTATTATTATTATTATTCTTTTTGTTGCGCGTATTGAGCGCAATTCTTCGTTTGTTTTTGCGACCCCAGGTTGAGAAAAAAAAGAATAAAGAAGAGAAAACTACACTGCGCATGCCCTCGCTGCAGAATTCTTTTTTTTTGCTGATGTCATGCATTCTCGCTCGCGCAAGAGCAACCAAGCAACCTTCCTCCTTTCTTCACTGTTCTTTCTCTCTCTCTCTCTCTCTCTCTCTCTCTCTCTCTCTCTCTCTCTCTCTCTCTCTCTCTTTCTCTTTCTCTCTCTCCGAGCAGGCACAAGCTCAGTAGCCCATCAGCTTTTACTTACGACTAGTAGTATTTACGCTGCTTACTGCACAGGTGGCAGCGGTGCATGCGACGCCTGACGGCCACTGGTGTTGTGCTGCTGAGCTTCCCGCTCTCTGTTCACTGCGAGCACCGACGTCGGCACAGCGCGCTGGTCATGGACGGTGTGTGGGCCGTTGCTGCCCGGACGCCCCCCGCGGAGGTTTCGCCGGCGCTGGTGCCCGAGGCGGCAGCACTCTGCGGCGCGGCAGACCGCCGGCGGACGCGCGGCAGGGGCTGCTGGTGGTCAGCAAGGTGCTGCAAGGCGGACGCGGATGGCGAGCGGCGGGTGGTGATGCCGGGGCGGTCGAAGCGGGCCTGGCGAGCGCGGTGGTGGCGCTCGCCACGGACGATCCAGGGGAGGAGACGGTGCGCGCGGAGGCGCTGCGGGTGGGGCGCGCACTGCTGCTAGGAATGCTGCTACAGCAGCCACCGGGCGGCGCGGCGTCGACGGTGCCTGCGCTGCTGCTCGACATGCTTCGCGCCCCGCACGAGGCGTGCCGCCGCACGGCAGCGGAGGTGGTGGCGGCCGCTCTTCTTGCTGACGGCAACGAGAACAGCAGTGGCGGTGATAGACGTTGCAGTATGAGTATCCCAGGGAAGCCGCAGCAACAGCAGCAGCGACAATTCCGGGAGGAGATGCTCCGGGTGGGAGTGATGGGAGAGCTGGTGGCGCAGTGGGCCCGTGGCGGCAGTGGCGGTGGCGGCGGCGCACTGGCGGCTGACGCGGTCCTCGCGGTGCTGTTCTCCTGCTCTGCAGAGGCGGTAGAGCCGTCGGCTGCGTCGATGGCGTGTGTGCAGGCGGCTGTGGACGCCGGCGTTGTGCCGGCGCTGCTCACGGCGCTGCGGTCGCCGTCGCTGCCGGAGGTGGACCGCGGCGTGCTCGCCGTTGCGTGGCTCGTGCGCGGCGCAAGCGTAGCGCAGGCTCGGACGCTGCTCCTGGGCGACGCCGACGCGGGGGCGACGGCGGTGGTGCCGGCGCTCTGTAGCGCGCTCGGGGGCCGTGTGTACCCGCACGCCACCGTCACGACGGCCCTCGAGAGCCTCTGCGCCGCGCACGACCCCACCCGCGCGGCCGCCCTGCTGGACGACGTGCTCCTCCCGCAGGTGCTCCTGTGCTGCTGCGGGGAGCAGGATGAGAAAGAAGAAACTTGGCGCGTGCGCTGCGGCGCCTGCACGCTGCTTGCCCGCTTCGCCCACCACGCCGGCGGCGCTGGGTCGCGAGCGGCTCATTCGCCGGCATGGCGTCATCGCGGCGCTGGCGGAGTGCGCCGCCGCCACTGTGCCCGCCGACGCGCCTTCGGCATTGGCTGCGATGCGGCTGCGGCTACGTCAGCGGGTGGCGTATGCGCTGCGCGCGGTGCTCAGCGACCCCAGCGTCCCCGTGGAGTGTGTGCGGGAGGCGCTGCCGACGCTGCTGTCGCTCGCTACCGCCTCCGCGGACAATGACGCCGAGGTGCGCACCGGAGCCCTCTACGCCATTGCCGACGTGCTGGACGCCGCCGACGCTGGCGCTGCGGCGGATGGCGTCACCTCCACCTCTCGGTTGGGAGCGGCGCTTGAAGCAGGGTTGGAGGAGGTCGTGTTGGCGTGCCTGGAACAGAAGCCGGCGCCTGACTCGGTTGTCGGCGGAGCGCTCGAGCTGGTGCTACGCATGGGGGGCACTCCTTGTCTGGACTACTCGCGGCTCGTCCCCGCGCTGTGCGACGCGAGGGAGCGCGGCGGGGTTTTCATTCGCACCCTCGCCGACCGCGTCGTGCAACGCTTTGAAGACGATGCCTCCTTCCGCCGATTTCTGGAAGAAGAGTAGCACATTGCATATTTATTGTGTTTGTTTGGATTCACTACCACAAGAACGAAAAGAAAAGAAGAAATACCTAGCTGTGTGGCAACGACGAGATGAAAGAGAGACTGGGAAATGATGAAGGTGTCGGGAAAATGAAAAATGTGTGCGCACGATTCTCAACAACAACCACAAAAAAAAAAAATCACGAAAAAACACGTCAACACCAAGAAAAAAAAAAGTTAGGTGAAAATATACTCCCGGCGGGGGTTGAACCCGCGACGTCCGGTACATAAGACCAGCATCATAACCACTAGATCACGGGAGTCAGTTGGAATATTGGCCTGTGGCTTTCTCCCCGGTCGTGAGATTCTGACAGATGGAGAGAGACATACCAAAAAACGGCAAAAAGGTGAGGATTACAGGGATTGAACCTGCGACCACTGGATTTGGAATCCAATGCTCTACCACTGAGCTAAACCCCCTTGACGTCGCATCGGAGAGGCTTTTCAATTCTTCAGTGGGGTAAAGAGTTGAAGCGAAAAACGGTGAGTTTCAGTGCGTCTGTAGTCTAACGGTTAAGATCTCCGCCTTCCAAGCGGATGACCCGGGTTCGACTCCCGGCAGACGCACCTTTTTGCCAAAGAAAAAAAAAAGTTAATGAAGAAAATGGCGAAAGTGTGCATTGCTTCCGAGTCGAACTGATACCGGTTTTGCCACTGAGCTATGGAGACAAGGCTATGTGTTACGGAGAAATTCAACAGCAAAAGAGCACCTTCACTTGTTTGGTTGTTTACTCTTTCTCAGTCGATGTCCCCCTCCCCTTTGGTAAGACCGTACTCTGAACAGAATCGTTTTATGAGTACAACCTCTTACTTGAAAAATAACCAAGTTTCAAATCCTGATGAAGATGGTTGCCAGCTCCGCCCGGAGAGCGTTTCGATGAACGGCAGGAGATGGTTCCAGAAGGATTTTTCTTTTTGCACTGAGGCCCTAAACGGAGCCGCACATCATCTGAAGCCTTTTTATATTTTTGTTACATCTTCTCTTCTCCCCGTTGAGCCTTCGTGTGTGTGTGTGCCACCGCTCCGCTTTGTAAACCTCGATCTTGTTGTTATACTCGCGTGTTGTTGTTTTGGCATTGCTCGGTTTGAGGGATTAATGACGTCTTTTTGTTGAGTTTATTAATGACATGCCCACTGTTTTTTCTCTTCCCTCTCTTCTTTAGGACTTGTTTCTCAACGTCGGTGGTTAGTTCTCGAAATGAGCATGACCCCCTCGCCATGGCGGGCGCTTCGGCAGCAGCCACGCCTCCACCACCACGCGTGACACAGGGGTAGTGCCGTGGCGAGCACCTCGTCCGGCGTGGAGGCCTCGGGCATCGGCGCAGTTCCCGCGGCGAGCGTCGTCGGGGGACGTGATTTATTCCGCGTGCCATCAGCCTTCCCCGCCGTGCTTGGGTTGTCTCCCATCGCCCGCCCGCCCCCCCCTGCCGCCCGACATTCAGCAAACGCCATGCCCCCCCCCCCTTCCCAAACCCCACGCCTCCCCCCCTTCCCTCCGCCAACAGCTCAACAAAACACACCGCCCCACCCCCTTCCCACATGTTCACACTGAACAGCCTCTCGGCCGTCGCGGCGGCGGCTGCCCCGGCCCCAACGCGTTTTGTGCTGGTGCGAAATATCGCCTCCCCAATGTCGGACGCCGACGTCGCGTCGATCGCCCCGCTTGCGTGCAACTGGCGTTTTATTTGCCCGCTAACCCGTACCGACCTCGTGCTGGAGACCGCCACCGTCGATGACGGCGTCAAAACAGCGGAGTCCCTCTGTGGGCTGTCGTTTCTGGGGCGGAAGCTAGTGATCTCTTTTACAGACGCTCTCAGCAACGACAACACGGATGCAGGCACGGACGCCGCCCCTGTTACAAAGGCGCTCCCTCACCTGCCGTGTGAAACCGCCAGCGATACTTCTGCGGAGGAGCGCCGCGCAAAGGCCGCCGCGACAATCGCCAATGCTCCCATCACAGGCCCCCACCAAGGAGATTGGGTCAACCGTTGCTGAAGAGAAACACAAAACGGAAATTTGTATACACACATGTATATGTAAGGCTTCTGTATAGTTACTTTAAACCACTTCCTTGGTGCTGTATTATAAGGGAATGAAAAATAAACTTCAAAAATGTAAAATTATGCTCATCTCAATTGTCTATGCATACTGTTTCTTTTTCGCTTCATATCCAAATTAATTATCAATTCTTTAAATGAATGTACGACTATTGAATGTCCCATCACATTCATTTTCACAGCGAAAGAAAAAAAAAATATTTATATTCGGAAAGGCACTACCAAAACATTTACTGTCGATATTAATACATTTTACTCTTTTTACTACGATTCCTCCTCAATTCTCAAAAAAAAAAAATATAACAATAACAACAAAAAGATCAAGTACACCTCTGCTTTATTAGAATAGATTATTATCCATACTCTTATATTCTTATCTAAAATTGAAATGCAAAACTGGAACCCGCGAAGCTACATTGCCGAGGCTCTTGGCGTGGCGCAACACAGGAAAAATAGTGTAGACAACAAGGATGGTAGTGGTGGGGAACATACACTACCGTCGTTCTACGATTTTACAGTGAGACACTTGCAACGGAAAAATACCAGCGATCAAATTGCGGCCGCCCTCAACACTCCTACCGACGAGCAGTTCAAGTACGACTTTGGTGTTAAAGACAATGATCCGCACGTGACGGTCCTCTCGACCAGCCCGATTACTCCGGACGCTGTTGCAGCGGCAGGGAAAGTCGATTTTTCGCGCGCAGAGAATGGCAGTGCATTCACTGATTTTGTTCTCTCAATTTTCAACACCATTAGCAGCCTGCAGTACGAGAACGTCAGTGAGCAGGTTCAGTACGCCATCTACGGCTCAAAGGATATCAAGGAACTTTTCCATGTGTGCAGTCTGGAATCCACCTTGTTCGCACCGACGTCTGTCACCGGTGGGTCGAAGGAAGGACAAAGTACGGAGGAGTCTCTACCACACAAGCTCGAATGTAAGCATTTCACTTTGACGAAAGGAAAGGGTTGGCTAATTGGATTTCGGGGCGTTGCCGTAGCCGAGGCAAATAACAACAACAACAACAACAATACTAATAATAGCAAAGGTGAAGCTAGTGAAGTTGTGATGGAATGCGCAGGTCACGTCACTGAGAGCCCCGTCTATGTCAGATTGTACTGTCCTTCAGCGGAACGCTCCGTCATATACAACACAACGCTTCATTTTCCGTCGGAGAGCCAATACTGCCGCCTCAGTCTTGCCAGTTGCGACACCGATTTGGTGGCTGCTGTGGCTTTCTTGTGCGAAACGGCGTCAGTCTCAAGCCGATCCGCGTTGCTCACACTGCTACGTGTCATTGAGGAAAAGCACCCCGACAAAATTCGTGATGTCGCGATGGATTTCCAAGATGGTGTGACTCTCTTTTATGACGATGTTATGGGAACTACAGAGGAAATTCAGAATGGTACAGCGGATACTGCGAATGAAACTGGTGCGTCCTCTACTTCGCAGGCACCCCTTACCAAAGAGGGAGCTTCGGCTCCGTCGACGCGGGCACAACCCCACCGCGTCAAGGCGGTTCGGGAAGGAAACACAGCCGACGCGTTTCACTTGATTGAGGCTCGAACGGATTTTAGTCTCTTGTCCCATCTGCGCTCACTGTTCTCAGCATTGCCAAACGCGTCAGCGATGTGCGCTGCTGTGTGTCGCGACGACTACGTCTTCTATTCAACAGTCGAGAGTGTTCAATTTGTTGGAACCAACTGGGATATGGTGTGCTTTAGTATCTCCCAAAGCAGCCCGTTACACAACTACGTCGTGCAAACAAAGGGAAACAGTAGGTACTTGGTAATGGATTTTCTCCCCAACGCGTCTCTGCAGGCGCTTATTCCTGAACAAAAACTGTGGGTTCCTGCTGCCGAAACCACCACTGTATGCGTCGACTCTATTAGCATTACCATTCACAAGGATCATAACGTGTTTGCCAGCCAGTGCTGCTGTGCTTTGGAGACTGTGTCATCCTATCAGATTGGTGACTGCTGCCTGGTGCTGGCCAAGTGCCGATACTTTGTGGACGATCAGATGGTTCATGTACCGATTGTGATGCCAGCAATCGGAGAGAAAGCACATCAGGAAACTGTTAGCGTAGAAACGTCCCAACAACTATGTGTAACCCCAGTGTTGTGCACTTTTGTTCACAACGTCTACGGTGCAGCAGGGTTCGTCGCGTACTCGGCGTCTATCTGTACGGCACATCCTCCAACGATACTCCTGAACGTTTCTGAGGATAATGCCTCTATATTGACTGAGAACTCGAGCGACCCGACTCTGACACTGCACTTCTTCCGCACAGACCAGGATCGTTTTGACTGCTCGTCGCTGGACTCGTTTGATCATCTCCCGTTTCCCATCAGCGAATTGAAGAGGAACCCAGACAGCTTCACCGACGTGTTCTCATGCATTGTCAAGACACGACTGATTCGAAAAATAGATGTTTCTGCAGTGCATGCGGCAGTATACCTTCTCACTATCTTTGACATCCAGAGTCATGGCCACCCCTTTCTCACGAGATGCATTAGCCGTTAAGTGAACAATGCCACTCTCATCATTTAAATCTTCTGTTCTCGCGCATTATTATTATTATTCTTATTCTTTGATTGCTTACTCTTTGTATTGTTGCTCCAATATACATATACTTGAATTCCTGCTTCTCTTTAATGCAAATTGTTTCTGCTGGGAAAAATAAAAAATAAAAGCTCAACCGCATTTGTCCCCAGTGCAAATGAGTTATTTATTTATTTATTTCTCGTTTTCCTGCTATTGGTGACTGTAATATTGATGTAAACTACAATATTTCGCAGATTGGTATCTACACAGAAAACCGTAGAAGCGAAAACGGCAATTAATATAGGAACGTACCAAGAATAGCGAGCCAAAATTTGCTGAATCGCGTACATAATGAGAATAAAATTGTTGCCAGTATGGGTCATAACGGGTTTTGATTCTAACTCTTTTGAACCTTCACAGAGGTATGGCACGATAATCTGATTGTATTACAAGTTTTGGTGTTCATTCATCGCTGTGAAGTTGAGATGCATTTTTGCTCAACGGGTTAAGAGAGAGAAAAAAAAAATGTATATCTTTGTATGGCTAAAATCACAAACTACTGCGCTCCCTCTTCTATATTTTTTTCTACATTTTTGACACAGCTACATTTAGTACCAATTACATCACAAACCAATAAATCAAAAAAAAAAAGAAAAAAAAACACGAAGAAACAGGAAGAAAAAGAAGAAGTAAAGAAAAACAAATTAATCTTCTTTCACTGCTTTGAATCACTTATCCTTGTATAAGTTTCTTTTCTTTTCTTTTCTTTCTTTTTCTTTTTCACGCTCGCTTCCTTATTTTCAGAAAGTTGCGTAAAGAAGAGGTCTTTTTGTGAGCTTCGTAACATTCTCAACTTTTTAATTGAGTAATTTCTTTTTTTTTTTTTCGCTGCTATTTGTTTATATTATCATTATCATTATTCTCTTATTGTTTTGTATTTTTCAGTTCTTTCCATTGCGGAAGACGTTACCATCCCATTTTGTCTTCTGGTTTCCTTTTTTCCCAAATTTATTCTGCTTTTTTTTTTTTTCTGAGTACCAGCTGACAGCACTGTGTATTTCAAGACGTACTCGAGAGAGGTGGCCTAGTCTGACGATAGCAACAATTTACGAAGGTTGAACTCAACTCTGCTTTCTCTATTGAAACAGTTTCAGGTACAGCGATTTCTTAAATTGTATTCTTTTTCTTTCCGTACATTAGGTGTCTTTGCTTCCTGATACCTCTCGTCACTGCCCAAAGGAATAAAAAATTGCTGAAAACATAATCTGGAAGTTTTAAAAAAAAAGAAGAAGTATTTTCTACAGTATCCATATCATAACGCGAGTTCTTCTGCAAATAACACTCACTCACACGCACATTTCAAGAGGAAAAAATAATAATAATAAAAAAAAAACCGTCTATCTACAGTATCGCCGACATTATCGCAGGTAGCTTTTTTCGCACATAAATACGCTCTGACCAGGGATTTTTGTAGGTAATTTGTTCTTTGAGGAAAAGATAACACATCATCATTCTAGCTGTTCCGCATAAATCCGGTGTGCAAAAAAAAAAAAAAAAAAAAAAACGACACCAAGTTCACCCACGACTCATCATTAATAATTAGTATAATTTGCGCTTGTCCTGCTACCCAAAAATTATTCTCTCGGTTCTCCCCACAGTAACATCTTCAGTCAGTATAGTCTGTGAGAGGCGTACCTAGAACAGCAGAGAACATACTTCAGCAGGTAATAAATAAATACTAATACTGGAAAGTTGTTGTCGCGTCAAATATTTTACACTCACCAGACAGACAGGACAGTTTAGTCGCAGCGAAGGGTTAATTTCGTCTACCTTAATAATTCATTACAAAGCAAAAAATAAAATAAAATTCGAGAAAATCCTTGAAAACCTCCGTTAGAGTCGTATAATCATTGAATAACTAAAAGTAAGGCGATATCGACACGTTACTTCAAAAGTACATTTAAACACGATAACAGTTACAGCGAACTTACTTTCAATACCAGGTGAACACTTCTCTTCTCTCTGAGGCCGACATAAATAGTAAGTAATTGTTACACCGCGCCGCGTCGAGTTTTTCGTTTCTTCTTGTCTCCCTCGACTCTCCTTTCAACAACGCCAGTATTAACAGCAATTAGATAAGTCCGACTCCGTGTCATCATGTCCACTGCTGAACGCGACGCCTTAGCGGACATTATTTGTCCTGAAAAGGTTTCTTACGGTGTTGTCGAGACGCGATTCAAGTCTGCCTTCCCCGCGTCACGATATGCGACACTATGTACAACGCTGCGAGAAATGTTGCCGGAAATTTTTGAGACAACAGACGCCATTGCTCTGCTGAATCTAGTATTGGTTGTCAACACCATGGCACAAGAGTGTCACGAGGCGAAGATCCTTCTCTACGACATGCTGGTGGACGTGGACCGCTGCATTCGTTCGGACCTCATCACCTACGAACACATCAAGTACTCGAAGAGTTCGAAGAAGTCTAGTGAGTCCGTCAACAGCGATGTCCAGCGCATTCATTCGGCGATGAAGCTGTTCGCCTTCCGCCTGCTCGCCAAGACGGTGGACCTGAACACCGATGCGACCGCTCTGCTTAACTCCACCAAAGAGGTCATCGACAAGGAGCTTGTGGAGTTAGGCAACAGCCCCACCCTCAATGCGGCGCTCACAGCACTGTCCGACCTCTGGGTCGCTGAGATGAGCCGCCAGTGTCCTGGCGACATCCGCGAGTGCGGCGCCCTCCTCGACCAGTACAGCCCAGACCGTAGCGCCGTTGCGCTAACTCCCGCCACGGCAAAACTACCGTCGCTGCCTGTCATGGCAGGCGAACTTCAGTTTATATTGCTTGGCCCATCTGCTTCGTTGATGTTCGATTCTGAAGCTCCTTCCGCGGAATGGACGGAGTCGAAGAAGCTTGTTGACGAGGCGCTGACATCCAGGCTTTCGCCCGCCTCCATAGAAAGAGCCAACAGCCTATTTACTCCCTCCATTGTTAAGCGCCTCGGCGTTACGGTCAAGTTGATGAACGAACTCGCCCAGCAGAACGCGGAGGTGTGCACAGCGATTTTGCGCAATATGTCCCAACAGGACGCCAATGCCTACCTCCAGAGTCTTCTCAAATCTTCCCTCCCGCCGCGGTCGCTCAGCACCATTGTGCTGACGGGTTATAAGATTTTGCAGCAGATCAATGTACGCACGTACATCTCTAATAGGATGAATGACCTGAAGGTGGATACCAGTAACAAGAAGGACCTCGTCAAGGAATTTGCGACGACGCTCCACAAACTAGTTACCGAGCATAGGAAGGAGAACAAAGAAATCTACGTCAATGACAGCGTGTTTCCCGACCTCAACACCCTCTTTACCAGTAGCGACGTCCCCGAGGCTGCAGCAAAGTGGGAAGAAATTAAGAAATCCTCCCCGTCATAAGTTATTATAACCCACCACTTGTATTGTCAACTCTCTTTCTTATCTTCCTCTCCTCTCCCTCCTTTTCTCTTCCTCTTCCTCCTCTCCCTTCCTTCCCCAATATTCCCACTTTCCATCATCTTGCCAGGAGTCCCTCCTTTTTTGTTTTCTTATTCATTATTAATGACTTTCTTATTTCTGTTGTGTGTTTTGCTTCCCATTAAACGAGCAGTATCATATCTATATATTCTTGCGTGAATCAGCGCGTGCATCACCCTCACGCATATATATATCTAACGTCTCTCCGATATGCAATTAGGATGTTACACCGACTCGCATCCATCTCACATACCAGTAATAACGCAATGAACCAGCTCTAAACGTAATTATTGAAAATACATATGAAAAAAAGGAAAAAAAAAAGGAGCCTTGCCTAAAGTGCATAATGCGATCTGAGATCTGCGTGCTCTTGTTTTTTCATAGATCTCTTTTCCCTTTTTTTTTTCCGTTGTTAACAATTCTCTGCTGGTGATCAGAGGCAAGAGCTGTAAACGGTGAACCGAGCGCGTTGCACAGCTGTACACAACTGTCTGTCGCGTTCCCTTTATCAACAAACAACAACAGAATCAGAAAGCAAAGCTTGCCGCTTCCTCCCATCAAAGCTACTCCGCTGGTACTATTGGTCTACCAAATATCTTCTCTTCTACCATTGTATTCTCGTTCCCCCCACTTTTTCATTCATACAGCAGCACCGTGTGCATTGTAGCTGCGTAGAATTACTAAAAATAGAAGATACACAATAAGTAGCAATAGATTCTTAATAGACCACGTTCCCCCCCGCCTCTCGTCAATCGTAGTTGAAAAACAAAAATAGAATTAAAAGTGAAGCAGTACGTCATGGAGGTTGACTATCGCGTCACCTTCAAGTACATCTCAGACTTTCCGTACCCCGACTGCGACGTTGATGCGCGCGATGACAGCGGCACCGCCCCAGCCAGACAGGTCTTTGTGAAGTTTGTGGACGTCGGCCGGGACGAGTCGTTGAGCGGCGTTTTGCACGTGGAGCAGAGGGTCTCGCGGGACGGCGGGGATGCAACGGCGATGGACGTCGTGTACCGGGCCATCCGCCGCTGGCTCGTGCGGGCAGGGCGGTGGCAGCCGGCGCCGCCGTCTTCCGGCGGGTCGTGGCGGGAGACGGAGCGCATGGTGTGCTACTCTCCACTGATGCAGCGGGTGCCACAGCGGCAGCCTGGCGCCCCCGTGGCCGCGGAGTGTCTCGTGGATGCAGTGCCGGCGGAGGTGGTTCGCGTCGGAAAATTGCTCGTCTCAGCCGACGACGGCGGCCCCTGCCCGATTCCTGCGTGCGGCCCCATTGTGTGCCAGCGCGTGTGCCACCCTTCGCCATCGTCCTCTGCGTGCGCGGCAGCGGCGGCCACAGGCGCCGCCCCTCCCAACTGCTGTACGTGCTCGTCAACTCGCTTGTGGTGCGGGCAGACGGCGGCCTAGCGCGGGGCTCTGAGCCGCTGGTGGTGCCGCTGCGCTGGTGGCCTGCAGCCGCCCTGACTCCCAGCGGCAGGGAGCTGCGGGCGTTGCTGGTGCCGCGTCTTGCGGCGATGTTGGACAGCGCCGGCACCGACGCCGACCGCGCGGACACCGCCGCGCATCTGGCGTCGCTCCCGCTGTGCGCGGTTGCGCGCCGGCCGGCCGGGGAGGTGGGGGGGATGCCGCGACACCTGGAGATCACCGGCTTCATCGACGACGGGACGCCTGCGGTGTGTGCGGTCGAGGAAAGCACCGGCGGCCGGGGCGCGGTGCGTGTGGCGGAGGTCGCTCTGCTGTTTCCGCAACTCGCTGCCGCCGACTACGCTGTCGACACACGTGCCGACGGACCTGACAGGGTGGTGCAGGTGTCCTCCTGCGTGGCCAGCGCCGACACCACAGTGACCTACAGGATTCTCCGCACCTCTGCCAACGCCGCTGGCCATGCGCATACCTCGGAGGGAGTGTCGTGCCTCTACCTTCGACCGCTGAAACCGAGCCGCGCATAGACCAGCGCACCGACGGGTCTGCGTGGTGTTCTATTCCTATTTTTTATTCTTCTTTCATTCACTGCTTATACATTCACGAGGTTCTGCTTTCCCCACACACTTCACCGCTTGCTCACAAGTCACATATGCTCCTCTTCAGTGCTATATTTTTTGAAGTGCGACGGCGTGAGGTATCGTCGTTAAGTTGTTTTCTACACAAACTTACGCCTCTCTGTTCCAGCACGAGAGTCATTTCTCCCTCCCTCCTCTCTCTCATTTTTTTTTTTTTTCTGTTCGTCCGTCGCTCTTTACTTTCCCTTCTTACCCCCCCCCCCCCCCTCTCGTACCTTCATTATACTCACCAGTACATACGCAGAATTAGGCCTGTCTCCAACTTCTTTTTTTCTCTCTTCACAGTTAAGCGAATCTAATGGCAGATTCACAGGCGCCGCAGTGGACGTTGCCGCTGCGTAAGGTGCCGTCGACCAAGCAGCGGGACAACACGGTGGTGTGGAACAACATCTACGTGTCCTACGAGCAGAAGCTCTTCGGCCTCGTCACGAGCGCGCACTACAGCAACAACGGCGCGCTGCTGGGGTGCACCTCGACGAACCAGCTGGCGGTGCTGCGCGTGCCGCAGTCGCAGGGGGCGCTGGTGAATGAGCAGCGCGAGCGCAAGTCCTTCTCGGTGCGCTTCCGCGACGATAGCCGCCTCTACATCCAGTCCGTCGACCAGCGCGTCGTTATCCGGTCGGTCGACACCGCCTTCGAGCGCCGCTTCCTCGCCCACACCCGCGACGTGCGGGACGCCATCTTCCTCTCCGGCCAGAGCTTCGTCTCGGCCGGCGACGACACGACGGTGAAGCTGTGGGACATGCTCTCGGAGGAGCCGCTCGACAGCGCCGCGACGCACACCGACTACGTGCGCGCGCTCGAACACCTCCCGCGCGCCGGCGGCGGCGGCGGCAGCGTCTTCGCCAGCGGCTCCTACGATCACAGCGTCGCCCTGTGGGACGTGCGCGCGGGGCTGCGGGCGCCGGTGCAGACGACGGGCCCGACGCTCGGCGCCGCGGTCGAGACGATGTGCGCGTGCGTGCTGAGCGGCGTCGAGTACCTCGCCTGCGCCGCCGGCGACCGTGTGCTGATGCTCGACACGCGCAAGGGGCTCGCGGGGGCGGAGCCGCTGATGCAGGGCTCGCACCACACCAAGCCGGTCACCGGCCTCGCCTTCTCCGCCGCCTACCGCTGCCTCGTCACCGGCTCCCTCGACTGCCGCGTCAAGATGCTGGCGCTCTCGCCGCCCGGCCCGTCGGGCAGCGGCGCCGCCGGCGAGGGCGGCTTCGAGTGCGTGTCGACCAAGCGCTACGACAGCCCCGTCACGAGCGTCGCGGTGCACCCGCGCTCGACCGAGTTCGCCGTCGGCTTCGGCACCGGCGACCTCAACGTCTTCAAATTCCGCGACGCGATGACCGGCGGGGCCGCGGACGGCGACGGAGCCGCGGCGGAGGAGGCGGCCCTCATCGGCGAGCACGACGCCAGGGCGAGCCGCGCGCTCGAGACCAAGATGCACGCGGTGCAGCACCAGCTGCGCACCTTCCAGTACGGTAAGGCCCTCCGCGCCGCCCTCTACGCGCGGCAGCCCGACGTGATCGTCTCGACGCTGGAGGAGCTGCTGCGGCGCGGCGCGATGCACGTGGCGCTGAGCGGCCAGAACGACCGCGCGGTGGCGCAGCTGCTGCGCTTCGCGGTGGACCACATCGACCGCCCGCAGCTGACCAACACCATGGTCGCCGCCCTCGAGGACATCTTCGCCATCTACGGCAGCCTCGTCGCCAAGAGCACTTTCCTGCACCGCGAGATTGTCATCGCGCAGAAGCGGCTCGCCGCCGTCCTGGCCGCCCTCAGCCGCATGGAGGAGTCGGCCGCCGTCATGGAGCTCATCGTCAACACGGAGTGAACATCTCTCGGGATAGCCCGACTGAATTCCCCCCTCTCCTTCTTCTTGTTTTTGCGGATAACTCACGATTAATGATAATGTTTTTGCCTTTCCCGTCTTCTTCCTATCAACCACTTTCTTTCCCGCTGTGCAGTAATTAAACCACTATTTACGTTAGGAAAATGATGATAATGATATTAGAAGAAGCGAGTGTTGCAAGTTCTGTCTGGCGCAACAAGCGTGTGAGGGGGAAAAAAAACACATGTGGTTGTTGTTTATGACAAGTGTGTTACCACCCGCGCACCTTCATACTGTGAAATGACAGAAATCTGCCCCTCATTCAGTGTTGAGGTTTCAATGTGTCAAGCACAGATGCGGTCGCACGTTTGTTGTTTGACGTTTCTGCTATTCCACTTCATTTCTCTCATCTTACCAACATCACTCTTCTTGCCACACCTAAGATTACTACTACACAAAGAATTGATCGTTTTATCGTGCACATAAAAAAGAAAAAGAAAAAAAAAAGTATATTTACCGAAACACCAACACCCACAACTTCCGCCCCGCCATGTTCCGCAAGCTCTGCAGCACCGGCGCCCGCCGCTGCGCCGCCCCTGCCGTCGCCGGCCTCCCCTCCCTCGGCCTCTCGCAGCGCGCCCTCTCCACGACGCGCCCCGCGCTGAACCTCGACTACCAGATGTACCGCGCGGCGACGGTGCGCGAGCCGGCCCCCGAGTTCGCCGGCAAGGCGGTCGTCAAGGGCGCCATCAAGAACATCAGCAGCGCCGACTACGCCGGCAAGTACGTGGTGCTGCTCTTCTACCCGATGGACTTCACCTTTGTGTGCCCCACCGAGCTCATCGCCTTCTCCGACCGCCACGCCGAGTTCGAGAAGCTCGGCGCGCAGGTGATCGCCGTGTCGTGCGACTCGGAGTTCACGCACCTCGCCTGGACGGAGACGCCGCGCAAGAAGGGCGGCCTCGGCGACATGGCCATCCCGATGCTCGCCGACAAGACGATGGAGATCGCGCGCGACTACGGCGTGCTCATCGAGAGCCAGGGCGTCGCGCTGCGCGGCCTCTTCATCATCGACAAGAACGGCGTCCTCCGCCACTCCACCATCAACGACCTCCCCGTCGGCCGCGACGTCGACGAGTGCCTGCGCGTCATCCAGGCCTTCCAGTACGCCGACGAGAACGGCGACGTCATCCCGTGCGGCTGGAAGCCCGGCAAGCCCACCCTCGACCCCAGCAAGTCCAAGGAGTTCTTTGAGAAGAACAACTAGACGGTCACACTCTCTCTCTTTTCGTGTCGCACTCCGTCATCGTTTCTTGTTTACTTTTTATTTTTATTTGTTTATTTATCAATATATTTTGTTCTGAAAATGCAGAAAAGTTTTCATCCGCTCACAGTGTCTCCACCCCTAAAAGGGAAAAGGAAATAAAGAAAAAGAAAGGAGGATAATGGAGTCGACAAATACGCTTCACTCTAAAATGGTGCTGTTTTTTTTTTTCCCCCTCTTCTTCTTCTGTTTCTCACTCACTCTATCTGTTTCCATACCTTCTACTGGTTTATACGCACACACGTAGGCAATGAGTAAGAAAGTGAGTAGTGGAAAAAAAAAAAGACGAGGCCATGTCACTTCGGGGGCGCTGTGGTGACTATTTATTATTATCCGTATTGCATATGCTCAATAGTGTTGTGGTAGTAGTCCAGCCTCCTCGCATCCTTTCGGTGTCACATCCGTTGTCGCAAAACCCGAATACGCTGCGAAATCGTGTCTGCCCGTGAAGTATATTCGCACTTTTCTTTCCTTTTCTTCTTTTGGTTTCTTGATTTTTTATTTTTATTATTATTTTTGACAGCCGCGGTTTTCATCGTTGCTCGCTTCTTTATTTTAATTTCCTTTTTTCGGTATCTTCAGTCTTGTCATCGTCGCTATTTTCTTTTGTGCTGTTTGAAGAAAAAAAAAATATTGTATTCCAAATTGTATTTTCCATCTGACTTGGCTATTATGTGCTGTATTATCTCTCTTTTCGTTTCATCAACTTTGAATTTTGACTCGGTAAAACCTATATATTTTGCTGCTGTAAAAGTACGATTTTGAGACATAAATATTGGGGATCACAATTACTTGCCCCACTCCATTCCCGCATCTATTTCTTTTACCGCTACTCTATTCGTTCCTCTCTTTCTCTCTACGCACTGACATATGAATTCTCTAGCAGCTCCCCCCACACACACACTAACACACCCACAAACACCCCCACAAACACAAGCTTGCGAAAGCAGCATTCAGCAGCAGCCACAGCATGCCCGTCAGCGTCCCCCCTGTTGTGCCGCGCCGCGGCGGCATCCACGTGCCGGAGAAACCCGGCAACCCCAAGGTCTTTTTCGACATCTCGGCCGACAAGAAGCCGCTGGGCCGCATCGAGATGGAGCTCTACGCCGACACCGTCCCCAAGACGGCCGAGAACTTCCGCGCGCTGTGCACCGGCGAGAAGGGCAAGGGGCGCGGCGGCAAGGCGCTGCACTACAAGGGCTGCCCCTTCCACCGCGTCATCCCCGGCTTCATGTGCCAGGGCGGCGACATCACCCGCGGCAACGGCACCGGCGGCGAGTCCATCTACGGCACCACCTTCCGCGACGAGAGCTTCGCCGGCAAGGCCGGGCGCCACACCGGCCTCGGCTGCCTCTCCATGGCCAACGCGGGGCCGCACACCAACGGCTCGCAGTTCTTCATCTGCACCGCCGCCACGCCGCACCTCAACGGCAAGCACGTCGTCTTTGGGCGCGTGACGAGCGGCATCGAGGTCGTCAAGGCTATCGAGCGCCTCGGCTCGCAGTCGGGCAGGGTGCGCGGCCGCGTCATCATCGCCGACTGCGGCGAGATCGTCCCCGAGAAGAAGGAGAAGAAAGAGGAGAAGAAAGAGGAGAAGGAGAGGCCGGCGCGCGCGTCGGCGGAGGGCCGCCCGAAGCCCAGCACCACCCACTGCGCCGCCACCACGCCCACGTCCGCCAAGAAGGCGCCGACCCCCGAGCAGCGCCGCAGCACCTCCGGCACCCCCGCGCGCGCCGCCGCCGAGCCCGCCGCCACCAGCCTGACCACGACGCCCTCCGCGCGCGTCGGTGAGAAGCGCCCCCGCGAGAGCGCGACGCCGTCGGCGCTGGCGACCCCCGGCACCCCCGAGGACGAGGAGGCCCGCCGCGAGCGCATCCGCCGCAAGAGGGAGCGTCTGGCGAAGCTGCGTGCGGAGAACAGCCTGTGAGAGCGGAAGGCCCGGAGGACGCGTGTGTGTGTGTGTGTGTGTGTGTGAAGTTAGGAAAAGTGAGTGAGAGTGAGTGAGAGAGTGAGAGGGAATAAGAGAAGTAGAGGGTGGAGATGTTTTCGTAACCCTCGAACTTTCGTCATCCGCTCTCACCGATCTCACTCTCACTTCCTCTTTGCTTCTTCAATTTTTGACTCTGGCTTTCCCGAGTACTAAATCATAATTAATTTAATTCCTCTTTTTAACTGACATTAAATCTATAAATGAAGACAGGAGTCTCCCTTCTATCTGCGGCAGAATTTCATCAATTTTTTTTTTCTTGGTATCTTCTTGTTGCTCATGTGTTTGGTGCTTTTCTTTTCCTCGTGCCGTGAACACACCTCACACCCTAATGCACTACTAACTCCTTCTGTGCTCGCGTAACTTTTGTGTCGAATAAATCATGTTAAAACGAAAAGGAATAATTTATGATACATTATTCGTTGATGTCTTCGCATTCATCGCCATGTTCGCTGACCACTTCCGTTTGATGTTCAAGGGCGATCACGTCGACGGGCCATCTACGAATGCATAGCCTTTTCCAATTTTACTTGTGGATCTGAATGACGTTGGCTGGTGCCTGTGTTTTGACCATCAGCAGGTTATCTCTGCTCGCTCTCACTCTCTCTTTCCGCCGATACACTCCTCCCCTCCTTCTGGCACGCAACCCCCCCTCACCACTTATCAACTGATAATTATATAGCACGATCGCATGTTATAGAAGAATTCAGAAACCAAATTGACATCTTGTATTTGCACACACACACACACACACACACATACACACTGCCTGTTATCTTGTTTTACTGCTGTGATGCGCTGGCTGATCACTGGAATGGCGCTTGGCGCTGCCGGGTTTCAGGGTACTTCTTTTGGCCGCTCCCACCGCCTCGCGTCGCGAAGTGCTTCCGCGCAGGCGCTCCAGGGTGACGACGGCGCCGGCGCACCCTCGTCCCCCGCCTCTCACCCCCCGGCGTTACCGCCGCTGAGTGCGACGGGGCAGAAGGACGGCGCGAGCCGTACCATCGCTGGGCCTGTCGGCGCTGGCCGGCACCGTCCCAATTTCTGGCAGCGCCGGCGATGCGTCACAAGGCTCCGCGGCGGAGCCGACGGTGATTCACCGGTGCATGGCGGAGCTGGACGCGCAGGTGGGCGGCTGGCGCCTGGAGGAGGAGGTGGCGGAGCGCTTCCTGCGCCAGCTCGGCCGCGGCGAGGCGTGCTCGATGGTCATCCAGCACGACGCCAGCTTCGACGCGGGCGACGGCGAGAAGGTGCCGTTCCTGCGCGCCGTCGGCTACTTCCCCGGCGCCGCCCCGCGCGACGTCCTCACGCGCATGTCGGAGCCCAAGGCGCGCCGGCGCTGGGACAGCAACTACGTCTTCTTCGCCAAGTTTCAGCCGCCGCGCGCGGGGGGCGACGGCGCGCTACCGCCCCTCTTCACCGCCACGCGGCCCTTCCGCGAGGTGGCGCGGCGCTACACCGAGTGCACCGACGACGCCTGCCGCATGGTGATGCTCATGCCTGCCACGACGGTCTCGCTGCGCGAGTGGCTGGCGCACAAGGTGGGCAACAAGCTGCTGCACCGCGTGGGGCTCTCTGACCGTCTCATGTCCTACGAGCGCGTCACCCTCGGCTACGGCTTCCACCGCCCCGACCGACCCGTGAGCTCCAGCGCCGGGGCGGCCCCGCCGGCCTTCCCGCACTACGCCTACGACGTCATCTACAACGGCTCGCGCCAGACGCTGACGGCGGCGACGGCGGCGAGCCCCGCGTACCGGCACTGGCTGGCCGAGATCGCGAAGAGCGGCTCGTCGCAGCTGTGCGACGTCAACTACCAGCACATGCTGCTGCTGCCCATCATGGACCCGCAGGCGCAGCTTCTCGACGACACCGAGACCTTCACGCAGCTCTGCCGCTCGGGTAGCCTCCGCCAGCGCGCGGGCACCGCCGCGCTCTACAATGTCATGCTGCACAACACGGCCCTCGCGGAGGAGCGGATGGGGACCGGGCGGCGGCCGCGTCTGAAGATGGCGCCGCCGCCGAGACCCCACCACCACGGCCGGCGGGGACGCTTCTGCTCATGACGTCCGCCAACAACGTGGGCATCCCGCCGGGTCTCCCGCAGTGGTTCAAGACGCGGGTGATGAACGTCACCTCCGGCCAGGCGTACGCCAACCTCTTCCGCGACCTCAGTATTCCCCTCGAGGAGGAGGCGGAGGGGGCGAACGCCTAGTTAGCCGCCATTCGTCGGCTATTCGCTTTCTACGCCTTCCGTTATTTATCGCTCTCCTGAACGTCTCATGTTCTTGTGCTTCTCCCGACTGCTCGTCTCCACGCCGGCAGTCTCATTTATCGACAGCTTCTTTTCGTTTTGCTTTGTCACTGATGACTGCTGATACTGGAAATGTATTCTCTGATACACCGTCTTGCAACGGCATTAGCACTTGCGCTGCGTTGTCTTGCTGCACTGGATACAACGCCCACATCCACACCCCGCTCATCAAACACCTATCTATCGTACGCTGTCTTCTCCTCCACACCTTCTCCATCCACCGTAGTTCAGAAGCCTCCAAAAGTTCAACTGCCGCGAACAAAGTAGAGGGACAGGGAAGGGAGAAGGAAAAAGAATTTATTCTCGACATACGGTAGTAATTCCTCTACTTCACCCAAAAGTGCGGTTCGGCAAGCACACACAGTAATAGGCGTGCTCCATCTTCTTTTCACCCACTCGATCACCCACGTAGAAGTTGACCACATGTGGCGTGCGTGCCAGGCGCTGCGGTGCTACCGTCCGCCGGACCTGCACAGCAAGACGCTGCTGGAGCGCGCGGTGCGGCAGCGGGTGCGCGAGGGGGCGCGGCGGGAGGACATCGACACGACGCGCGTCGCGCAGTCGCTGGGGCTGCTGCCGCCCGACTCCGCCGACGTGGCGGCGATGGAGGCGCACAAGGAGGAGCTGCAGAAGATTCTGCGGGAGCAGCGTCTGCGGCGCATCGCTCGCCAGGAGGCCTTTCAGGAGTGGCAGCGCGGGCAGCGGGAGAAGAGCGCCGCGAACCGCCTCACACGGCAGTCCAAGACGGCCGAAAAGTTCAAGCGCAAGCACTACCACAGCCGCAAGGGCAAAATTCTGCCGCTTGACTACGGCACCAGCGACACCCCCGTCGACGTTGAGGAGGCGGCCGCGCGCGGGGAAGCAGAGAGGCGGTACGCGCACTACCTGGCCCGTCGCGGCGCTCCCACGGGAGGTCCAGAGCAGCACCGAATTCCTTGCCCCGTCCGACCGCGCTGGGCCACCCTTCTCCTCCCCGCCGCCGTCACCGCACTCGCCACCCTTCTCGCTCGGCCTGCGTCTGGAGAAGCGGTGAGTCAGGGTCGTTATCCCCCCCCCCCCCCTACCCCTACTCCTTCACTCTTCACAAATACACACCTTCACTTCAAGTTTGCTCTTCCACCTCACTAGTAAACGTCTAGATTTGTGAATTGCATGTGTGTACTTGTTCTGCTCTGCGTTGTGCGCACTGCACCGAAAGCCGGTGAGGGAATCGTTTCTCTTCAACTTGCATATTTGCCTCTTCTTTGTCTCTGTGATGTTTGCTGCCCTAGTTAATTGCCCCGCCCTTTCGTTTCCCCCTCTCCGCCCCCTGCCTCGACCAACACGCACAAATCAACAAACTGTAAAGGTACACGATTACGACAACGCAGGGAACATACGATCCCCCTACTTCACTTTAACGCCTCTGTTCCACCATGAGCCGCATGTTTACCAAGTGCGTCTCCAAGGTCAAGGCGCTGCCGCCGCGCTCGGCGGACTGGATGAACCGCGCTGGGCCGGTGGCGCTCTTCGGCTACGGGGCCGGCAGCCCCGCGAGCCCCGGCAAGGCCCTCGCGCACTTCGCGGAGGCGCCGCGCGACTGCGACTTTTACGCGGAGCTGCGCTTCCACGACGAGGCGCCCATCGAGTGCCCGCCGGAGAGCGTGCTCTTCATGCCGGTGCTGCGCTGCGGCGAGATGCACGGCCCGGAGGAGCGCGCCGCCGCGGGCGGGACGCCGCCGAGCCGCGACGAGTGGTACCTGGGCACCACCGAGGTCGCGACCGACCTGCTGGAGAAGGGCTACATCCCCGTGAGCGTCGGCGGCGACGGCAGCGCGACGCTGGCGATGATCGAGTCGTACAAGCGGCTGTTCCCGACCGAGGAGGTGGTGCTGCTGCACTTCTCCGCGCGGCCCACCGTCGGGGACCCCATGGCGCCGGTGCGGCTGGTGCTCGAGAAGGGCCTCGTCAAGGGCGTCGTCAGCATCGGCAACCGCTGCGTCTCCTCCGACGACCGGAAGATCCGGAAGCAGTACAAGATGTTCTACATGGACATGCACGCCATCTTCTCGAAAGGGCTCTTCTGCATCCGCGACGTGCGCAACGACTACCCCGTCTTCATCAGCATTAACCTCGACGTCATGGACCCCGCCTTCGCGCCGGGCGTCGCCGCTCCTGTCCCGGGCGGTCTCTCCACGCGCGAGCTGCTGCACATCGTCAGCGGCATCCGCGGCCCCAGCGTCGTCGGCGTCGACGTGCACGGCTACCGGCCCGACCTGGACGTGGTGCGCGGCGGCGACGGCCTCGGCCTCACGCAGATGGCGCTGGCCAAGGTGCTCAAGGAGGCCATCCTCAAGGCCTACGTGATCACGACGCAGACGGAGCAGGAGGGCATCGAGCGCATTCAGATGATGCAGCGCGAGGGCACCATGTCGCAGAACCCGTACCCGGATCACTAGGGAGACGCATCGAAAGGTCCAGACGTTGCGCTACTATATTCTCCTCCACCTCTTTTTTGGTTTCGTGCGCCTTTTCGCTGCCGGTGCCACCACTGGAAGAGAAGAGGCAAAACACAAGAAAAAAAAGAAGAGAGAAGGAGAGGGAATTGCACACTCAACACAAGGTGCCACCGCCTCCCGCCATTATCGCCATTATTCGCTTACTTACCTTATCACATCACACTTAACTTAGATGATCTCAGACCAACTGATTGCCATGCCTCCGTTGTCTTGTCTTTGCACACGTATCACTTCTTACGAATACCCTTGAATTTTTCCTTTTCCATGGATGTGCTGTGCAATATATTTTTCCTTGCTATGATAATTTCTGATTATCAATCAGCGATAACTCGCCTCACTTATCCTCACTCCTGACAACTCGTTAGTACCAGTAAAGTAAGTATTCTGCGCAGAACGCGTTGAACTAGAATCCGAATAGATTCGTAGAAAAAAAAACCTCGAACGACACTAATATTAACTCTTCTTTGAACCCCCCCCCTCTCTTCCCCTCTCCCCTTTTCACCTTCTGTCATCACACCATGCCCGCGGAGCAAGGAGCGGTGGCGACGCGGTCCGAGTCGGTGGAGAGCCTGAGCCTCGAGCTGGAGCGGTGCCGCAGCGAGGCGCGGAGCCTCGAGATGCAGGTGACACGCAAGGAGGCGGAGCTGCAGCGCGCGCGGGAGGAGCAGGCGCTGCTCAAGGAGCTCAAGACGATGAACCAGATGATCATCAAGAAGAAGGAGAGCAAGGCGGCCGCCGGCGACGCGGAGGCGCAGCGCGGCATGCGCATCTCCGACGAGTCGCTCACCGAGCTGCGCGCGCTCGAGGACGCCCTCAAGCTGGAGAACAAGCGCACGGAGGAGCTGCAGTCGCAGGCGGCGACGGTCGCGCAGCAGCGCCACGACGTCGAGCGCGCCATCGACGAGGCCAACGAGCGGCTCGCCGCGGTGAAGCGCACGACCAACTTCGACGTGGACCCCTACAAGGCCGCGAGCCGCGCCGACACGCTGAATGAGCTGACGGAGCGCAAGCGCGTGCTGACGGCGCTGCACGCGGAGCAGGCGACGGTGCTGGCGCAGTCGGAGCGCCTGACCAAGGACATCGAGGACCTCGCGGCGATCATCGGCGAGCAGGAGGAGACGGAGGCGCGGCAGCAGGAGGCGCGCGAGGCGCTGGCGGAGCACACGCGGCAGCTGGGGGAGCTGGAGGAGCAGATCAAGTCCTACGAGCGGCTGCGCAAGAAGAAGGAGCGGCTGCTGGTGCAGCAGCCCAAGACGGACCAGTACGCCGCGGTGCGCAAGATCGAGGGCGACAAGCGCGTGCTGCACAGCAGCCTCTCCACGCTGCGCGAGACGAGCGTGAACAACTCCAAGTCGATCCTCGCGCTGGAGGTGCGTCTGCGCCAGCTCGAGACGCGCCTCGCCGCCGTCGACCTCTACCTGCAGCAGGTCTTCGCCAGCAGCGCCACCGGCCGCTCCACCGCCGAGGACGAGGAGGAGGAGGAGGAGGAGGCGATGGAGGGCGTCGAGCCCGGCGCGTCGGAGGTGCCGCTCGCCCTCTTCGAGGACCTGACGCGCGCGCTGGAGGCCTCGCGCCGCACCGTCGCCCAGCGCGACGCGCAGCTCATGGAGAGCGACGCGGCCGTGGAGCAGATGGAGCGCAAGGTCAGCGTCCTCGGGGGCGCCATCGCCTCGCGCGCCCTGTACGCGCAGCTCTCCAACAACGACAAGGACCGCCAGGCCGACACGCTGCTCGCGCACGCCGACAAGATGCGCGCCGAGTTCGCCAGCGAGCGCCAGCGCCTCACCGACGAGAATAAGGCGCTCCGCCGGCAGCTCAAGGGCGGTGCCGGCGCCGCCACTGGGAGGAGCAACGGCGGCAACAGCCCCGCCACCACCAAGGGATCCCCGGCCGGAGCCTCCCGCCGTGCCAAGTGAGCTGAAAACGCTCCGCAGTCTAGTAAGTAATTTGTGATCTGGACGTATTGTTGCTCTTCTCGCGCCAGATTCGTCATTGCGTTACTTTTCTTCGCTCACGTGTGCTCCTCTCTTTTTTACCTTTCCTTCTCTTTCTTTCTTTCTCGCTATCTCTATCTCTTTTCTATGCTGAGGTGATGCCTTCTCGCCGCAGCCGTACCATTGACTAGATTAAGGAGAAAAAAAGTGAACAACCAGATAGCACCAGATAAGAGGGAAAAAAAAAAAGAACATGCCACTTTTTCATGTTACAGCTACTTATTCGACGAGCGTAATGGAAACGGGTGATTGAAGGGAATCGGTAGCCAGGGAAGTTGATCAGGGGCGTTGTGTGAAACCACGTTTGGCGATAAGAAGTCTGTAAAGTGAGGTGGTGCTTCATCTCCTTCCGCCTCCTTTTTCTTATCAGCATCATATATTCTCTATTCCCGTTTGCTTTCGTTTTGCTGACGTAAGTTTCTTCCAAGCTGCTGGCTCTACCGAATTCCCCTATTTCGCTTGCTCATTCTATTACCTCATGTTGCTCTTCCCTCTCTTCTCTCTTTTCTCACTTCTTATTCTCTTTGCTTACCGTCAGCTCTTCTCATCTCACTCGTTGTATAGTTAGATCGTCATTTATATCTCCGTGCTTTCCCTCCTTCCTTGCTGTTTCGGTGATTTTGCCATCACAATGCTTGGCACAGAATATTAAATTGAAAGTTGATAGTCAATAAATTAAGAATGCGTTGCGTGATTGACGTGGACTCTCAGTGTATCACTCCCATTGCTACGACGAAGAATGTGTTGGTGGTTGTAGTGGTGGTGGTGACTCTTCATACATAGTAAGTTTGTGTCGTGCGAGAGTCCCCCCTCTATCCACTTCTTTTTCTATTATTGTGCGCTCTTATCTTTCGTACTATGACAGACAAAAAATACTGGACGGGTGCACCGCAACTTGTCAGCGATGATTTACTCTTGTTTCGTCCCCTCACCACCTTCACCACCTTCACCACTTTTTTCTTCTTGTCCTCGCTCTGTCCTTCCTTCCTTTCCCTTCAAGATCGCATAGTTTTAGTTTCCAGATTCTCTCCTAAGCACTTTTTCTTTTCTTACTCTCTCCTCGCCCACCTCTCATCACCATGGCAGCGCTGGTTGCGGAGGTGCAGAGCAAGTACCACCTCGCGCTCTCGCCCGAGTACGCGGAGCGCATGGAGGCGGCGCGCCCGGGGCTCTCGGCCGCCCAGCTGTACGAGCGCGCGCTGCAGGAGGACATGTGCGACTACTGCGGGCCGCAGGGCGTGCTGCCGTACGGCATCGCCTCGCAGTCCTCCGCGACGCTGCCCGCGGACGTGGTGCTGCAGGTGGCCGCCGCGCGCGACGCGACGCAGCCGCTGCGGCCGTGCGCGGACCTCGACGGCGGCGACGCGGAGGCCGACGGCGTGTTTCTGTCGGCGGCGACGCAAAAGGCGACGAGCCGGCGGCTGCTGCGCCTCGTGCTCACCGACGGCGTCGCGCAGCTGCCGGCCGTCGAGCTGTCGACGCTGGCCACCTTCAAGGGCATCCCGGTGCCGGGGGAGAAGCTGCTGGTGCGCGCGGGGGCGGAGGTGCGGCACGGGACGCTCATCATGACCGACGCGGGGGTGCGCGCGCTCGGCGGGGAGGTGGCCGACCTCAAGCGCGAGTTCCTCGCCCACCGCCGCCGCATGGAGGGCGCCCTGCACACCGCCGGCGGCGGCCTCGACGGCGTCCCCAAGTTCCACCCGCTGGTGCCGTCCTCCTCCTCCTCCTCCCCCGCCGCCGCTGCCGGGGCCGGCGCCAACACCCGCGGCGCACGCGGCCCTAACCACCCCCCGCAGCAACAGCAGCAGCAGCAGCAGCAGCAACACCGTGGAGGGCGTGGCGGCGGCGGATACGGTGGCAGAGGTCGCGGGGGCAGCTATGGAGGCGACGACGGCGCGAGCAGCAGCGGCGGCAGGGGTGGCGCGGGCGGAGGCTACCCACAGCGCGGCGGCGGCGGCGGCGGCCACCAGGCCCCAGCCCGAGACGCCTACCAACACCATAACAACTACCAAAGCAACAACAACAACAACAGTAACAGCTACAATGACCGCCGGGAGGACGGACGTGGCGGCGGCGGCGGTTACGGCGGCAGAGGTCGCGGTGGCGGCACCGGCGGCGGCGGGCAGCAGTTCCACCAGTCCCCTCCACAGTATCAACAACAGCAGCAGCAGCAACCACCGCCGCCTTCCTACCGCGGTGGGGGTGGCGGTGGTGACAGGGGCGGCCGCGGGTATGGCAACAACTACAACCACCACCACAACAGTCACTACAATAATAATACCAACAATCACTACAACAATCGCGGTGGCGGCGGAGGTAGCCGTCAGGGCAACAACAACTACAACAGTAACAACAGCCATCAGTATCAGCAGCAGTCGGGCTCCGGCGCGCCGCCGCCGCAGCGCTATCATGACCCACGCGGCCAGCCTCCGCCGCCGGTGTACAACGATGAGGAGTACGACTGGTAAACTGGCTCAGCTCCACCTGTGCCGTTTCTGACGTGTTTCGGGCACCTCTTGTTTAACGCTTTTTTTTCTTGTCGCTGTTCTTTCCCTTCAACTGGCACTCATAATCCAAACTGAACACTTCTGATGTCACTGTTTTTCTTTGTATTCTTTAAATTCTCTCTTCCTTCTTGTTGCCTTCCGTCACATTATTATTTGTCTGTCTCTTTTCCTTCCTCCATTGCTGCCGCGCAGATGACATTGCATCCAGTCTCATTGCTCAATTCTCACCGCTTCTTTCTATTTCTATGCCCCCATCTTACGATTAGGTGCGCGCCATAATTTCTTCCACTTCTCTCCCCCCATCTATACCTCAAACATATCAACCTCAACAGAATTATCGCTAGTTAGAACGCTGTGCCCCCCGCTGTACAACCACCACTGCCAACAAAAAACACCCTCAAAAAAAAAAAAAAGAAAACCGTAGTTTTCTACTTCTTCCCCCTTTCCCTCTTGTTTTCCCTTCCCCAACGCCTCGCTTCTTTTTTTTTTTAGTATCGTTGTTTTCCCACTTAGGTTATCCTTATATCCGTCGCACTTCACTCAAACGAAAAAAATCCGTTTTAGTTTTCAACCGTTTTCCCCTATCCCCACTCTTTCTCTAACTCCCGTTTGAGAAACTTCAAAAAAAAAAAAGTATAGTTAATTTGCTGAAAAAAGGAAGTTCTTTTTATTTGCACCAAAACAAAACAAAACATATTTTATAAATATCATCAACATCATCAACACAGTAAAAAAAAAATACAAAAAAAATTAAAATTTCTTTTAGAATCCTCAAGAAGAAATTACATATACACACATATATACATTCCAGGCTTTCCTTCCCCTTTTCCCCACCTCTCTTTTTTTTTGTTTCACTCCTGTACTCATCACTATCGTTGTATTTTTCTATATATACATACACAGACACACACACAAACACACGCGTGTACACACTTCCACACCTATCCATTAATCCCTTCGTACGTACATCATCATGTCTTCCGACGGCAACGGCATGCGCGCGGTGATTCTAGTGGGCGGCTTCGGCACGCGTCTGCGCCCGCTGACCTTCACGGAGCCCAAGCCCCTCGTGCCCTTCTGCAACAAGCCGATGATCGTGCACCAGGTGGAGGCGCTCAAGGCGGCCGGCGTGTCGGAGGTGATCCTCGCGGTGGCGTACCGCCCGGACGCGATGAAGGCGCAGATGGACGAGTGGGGCCGCAAGCTGGGCGTCTCGTTTGTCTTCTCGGTGGAGGAGGAGCCGCTGGGCACCGCCGGCCCCCTCGGCCTCGCGCGCGACATCCTCCTGCAGGACGAGAACCCCTTCTTCGTGCTCAACTCCGACGTCACGTGCCCCTTCCCCCTCAAGACCTCCTCGAGTTCCACAAGCGTAGCGGCCGCGAGGGCACCATCATGGTGACCCAGGTGAAGGAGTGGAGCAACTACGGCGTCGTTGTCTACGACGAGGGCAGCGGCGCCATCGAGCGCTTCGTGGAGAAGCCAAAGGAGTTCGTGGGCGACAAGATCAACGCCGGCATCTACGTCTTCAACAAGTCGATCCTGAAGCGCATTCCGCCCCGCCGCACTTCCATCGAGAAGGAGATCTTCCCCGCGATGGCGGCCGAGCAGCAGCTCTCCGCCTACGCTCTGCAGGGCTACTGGATGGACATTGGGCAGCCCAAGGACTTCATCGACGGCATGACCAAGTACCTCCCCGCCGCCGCCACCGCCGCCGCCGGCGCCCCCGAGGGCTACCACACCGCCGGCGACGACAAGACCGCCAAGATGGTGGGCAACTACACCGTCGTCGGCAGCGTCGTCATCCACCCGACGGCTGAGATCGGCGAGGGCTGCGTCATCGGCCCCAACACGTCCGTCGGCGCGGGGTGCCGCATCGGGCCGCACTGCCGCCTCGACAACGCTGCCATCTTCGACAAGACGACCATCGGCGCGGGCAGCTACGTGAGCAAGAGCATCGTGGGGTGGAACAACCGGATCGGCGCGTGGGCGCACATCGTTGGCACCTCCGTCTTCGGCGACGACGTGGACATGGACAGCGGCCTCCACGTCAACGGGCTGCGCGTGTGCCCCAACAAGGGCGTCTCCAAGACCTATGCCTCCCCTGACGTCGTGCTGTAACGGTCTCCTGCTTTCCCGCCTCTGCCTCCGTTGTTTTTTCTTTCTTCCACCCAAAAGTCGTCGGAGATTCCACAAAACCTCGTCGGTGTCTCTCCCTTTCCCACTCTCTTTCTCTCTCTCTATATGTCTGCTTTTTTTTTTTTTGGATCTATATATACGCCTACTTTGTTCTTCCCTTTCTTTTTTTTTTCTTTTGCTCGCGAGTCACAGCGCAACATCTACAACAACAGCAGTAATAGACACACACACACACACACATTCACACGTGCGGACATATATACAGGTCCAAAACACGTGCTTGGATATCGTACAGCACGCGTGCGCAGATTGCGCACCACATCAGTCTCTTTCTATGAGTTAACTCGGCGTTTGCGTCTGTGTGTGTGTGTGTCTGTGTGCGTGTGTGTGTGTGTACTTGCGTGTGCCTCTCTCCTGTGTAGCAGTTGTTTCTCGCTTTTTCCTCTTCGCACTACTGCAAGCTTTCTCCTCCTTTTTCGCTTCAAGAATCCTTTTAACTATCTACTTTTGGTTTCTTTCGCCTCCAAAAGGAATAGAGAGCTGTTCCTACTTTCCTTTTTGCCTTACCTTGTTCTCAATCATTGCCATTTCTATTTCCATTCTTGTTTTCTTTTCTTCTCCCTTGTTCTTCCTTTTTTTTTTGTTCGTTGTGCTTTCTAGTCCATCTCTTTTTTGTAGTCATTTCATTTCCTTTGGATAGTACTCCCACTCCCCGCTGTTTGGTTTACTGAACTCTAGGCAACCAAACAATTGCACTCGCTTTGCAAATGCACGTGAAGACAAGAAAAGAAAGAGTGTACATCAAAACGAGGAGTGCCTCAAGGAATGAGAGCGATTGACCAAAGTGACGCTGCGGTATCTTTTTTATTTTTTTTTTCTTTCCTGGCGCTTCCCTGTATCCATTATGAACATGAAGAATTCAAAAAAAAAAGAAAGCAATGTAGGTGGTTACACGGTGAAACCAGAAGACTTTCTTTCCTTTACAAAAAAGCAAAGCATATATTAGAAAATAACAACAACAACAACAAATGTACCGAGTGCGATTGCGAAAAACACAAGATGATTTCTCCGTGCACTGGATATTGTAATGAACCAGCCCAAAATCTTTGCGGTTGAATGATTGGCAGGCGTTTCTCTCTCCGTGCGCGCGTGCACTTGGCAACAGAGATACCAAGTCTGTTTCAGCGCCGTATCAATGTGTTTCTAAGCACTCTTTTTTTGTGTTTGCTCAAGTATCAATTGACGTAATGATTTCATACCGTAACTTCCAGACGTCTACTTCCTACTGCATTGCAGCTCTCCCTCCTCGCATTCACTTGTTCTTTTTTTTTTTTTTTATATAATTCTCATTAAACTCTTAGAGAACTTTCCGACTAGCTATAATTCTTCAGCTTATACCCCCATCCGCAACGCCTCTGTGTGCTCGCCTCCGAAAACTCACCGGTAACACAACACTGCTACATGATTACGCTACGGACATTCGAGTCAAATTATAGAAAACGTCTGAATCACTATTATGTTGATTTGTCCCCCGTGTCTGACAGCTCGTGTCTTACTGGGCAGTAACCTTTTTCTCATTCCTCCCTTTCACTGTCTCCTACTTCTGCACACTCTACCTTCACGTCGTCTAACAAAAACCGTTCGTTTTTGTGACGAACTTCCACAAGCATCCGATGGGGTTTTGAATGGGCAGCGTGTCTCGTCTAGTGCGTGCGTGCCTGGGAAACGCCCCAAAGATCCGACGCGATCTCCGCTCCTCCTTCTCTCCTTGCGTCGCAGGGTGCATTGCGCGACAACGAATGATTATAAATGGATTCTTTGCTACAGGCGATCCTCGGGAGATGACCTGAACCGTTTTCCAATCAACCAACCAAGATCTATGACGTCGCGTTTTGCGGTCTCCACTCCCTGAGCACAAGATGTTTTTAATGGGCGCCAGATACCTGATATATTTGTGTGCGCGGGACAAGCATCAGAGAGCCGGATTCGCTCTTCCGACCCCACGTCATTCTCTCCCCTCCCTCTCCCCTCCCTCTCCTTCCCTCTCCCTCCTTTCTGGGACGTCGTGCGGGATGATATACCAGATTCGTTGTATCCTGAGCTTGCTTCGGTGATTATTGAATCTATAAACTATGACTATTGGCATCTGAACGATCGACCAGCAAGGCTGGGAGCGGTGGCCTCCCCGCCCCCTCCCACACACGCACACACACACTCTCTCTCTATCTCTGTTTCTCGTAGTCGCCCGCCGCCGCTGCTTGCGCTCCCCGAGCTCATGATTACGCTACGGACATTCGAGTCAAATTATAGAAGCTGTCTGAACGTTTTCGCTTGTTGATTTGTCCCCCGTGTCTGACGGCGAGGGATCCGCTGCGGTGGCAGGCGTGTGGACAGAGAGCGAGGTAGGGAAAGAGAGACAGAGTGTGTGTGTGTGCGTCTGCGTGTATATGTTTGTGTCGGACAGACGGCGGTGCTGCGCGCTACTGCGCGGCTGCTGCGCTGCACGTGCGATGGGGTTTTGAATGGGCAGCGTGTCTCGTCTAGTGCGTGCGTGCCTGGGAAACGCCCCAAAGATCCGACGCGATCTCCGCTCCTCCTTCTTTCCCTGCCTCGCAGGGCGCATTGCGCGACGACGAATGATTATAAATGGATTCTTTGCTACAGGCGATCCTCGGGAGATGACCTGAACCGTTTTCCAATCAACCAACCAAGATCTATGACGTCGCGTTTTGCGGTCTCCACTCCCTGAGCACAAGATGTTTTTAATGGGCGCCAGATACCTGATATATTTGTGTGCGCGGGACAAGCATCAGAGAGCCGGATTCGCTCTCCCGAGCCCACACTCATTCTCTCCCCTCCCTCTCTCCCTCCCTCTCCTTCCGTCTCCCTCCTTTCTGGGACGTCGTGCGGGATGATATACCAGATTCGTTGTATCCTGAGCTTGCTTCGGTGATTATTGAATCTATAAACTATGACTATTGGCATCTGAGCGATCGACCAGCAAGGCTGGGAGCGGTGGCCTCCCCGCCCCCTCCTACACACATATACTCTCTCGCTGTCTGTTTCTCGTAGTCGCCCGCCGCCGCTGCTTGCCCCACCCGAGCTCATGATTACGCTACGGACATTCGAGTCAAATTATAGAAGCTGTGTGAACGTTTTCGCTTGTTGATTTGTCCCCCGTGTCTGACGGCGAGGGATCCGCTGCGGTGGCAGGCGTGTGGACAGAGAGCGAGGTAGGGAAGAGAGAGAGAGTGTGTGTGTGTGCGTCTGCGTGTTTATGTTTGTGTCGGAGAGACGGCGGTGCCGCGCGCTACTGCGCGGCTGCTGCGCTGCACGTGCGATGGGGTTTTGAATGGGCAGCGTGTCTCGTCTAGTGCGTGCGTGCCTGGGAAACGCCCCAAAGATCCGACGCGATCTCCGCTCCTCCTTCTTTCCCTGCCTCGCAGGGCGCATTGCGCGACGACGAATGATTATAAATGGATTCTTTGCTACAGGCGATCTTCGGGAGATGACCTGAACCGTTTTCCAATCAACCAACCAAGATCTATGACGTCGTCGAAGCCTTAAATAGTACATCCTTTCCTTCTCCTTGCCTCTATCTCTCTGTGACCTGCGTCGTGTATGATGACATACCAGATTCGTTGTATCCTGAGCTCGCTTCGGTGATTATTGAATCTATAAACTATGACTATTGGCATCTGAAACCTTCGCGAGACCACAGCAGTGTACCCTCTCCCGTCTCATCCTTCCCCGCTTGTTCTCACTCTTTCCTTTACTTGTCGCTCTTTGCCATGACAGTGCGCATGTGTTTAAATTTTCTCACTGATTGTGTGTTTTATTGTATTAGTGCGCCCTCTTGTTTTCGCCCTTCTCTCTTGTTGTGAAGTTCGTCTCGCATCTCATACAGATGATTGTTATTTTCTCTACTTCTTTTTTTCTCTCAGTGAGCTCCTCCGGGTGTGGCGGACGAGGATCTTATTTACCATGAGCCACCTTTTAGCTTTCCCTCCTCCTTCCATTCACTATCGTTCCCTTTCCTCTCGTCCTACCCACAGTAACAAGCACCACCACAACGAGAAACCTACAGCAGTAGCGACAGTCACCAACTCGTTACAATGAACCACGACGCCGCCGAGGCGTGCACGGTGGTGGACATGCACACGCCACGCGGCCTGCTGCAGCTGGAGCTCTACGACGCCGCCGCGCCGCTTCTGTGCGAGTCGTTCCGCCGGCTGGCGTCGTCCGGCCAGCTCACCGGCCGCGTCTTCACGCGCGCGGTGCCGGGCTGCCTCCTCCTCGGCGAGACCCCCCGCCCTCCGCTGGGGCTGCTGCTTCCCTCCGGCTTCGCGGCGGCGGAGGGCGGGGAGAAGACCGTCAACACGGCGGCCGCCCTCAGCTCTCCCGTTCTGCGGCACACCGGCGCAGGGATTCTGACGTGCGCGTGGCTGCCGGGGCGTCCGCCCGCCGCCGCCTTCGCTCTCACGCTCTCCCCGCAGCCGAAACTGGACGGCGTGTACGGCGTCTTCGGCCGTGTGCGGCGCGGCATGCAGCTGGTCGCCGCCGTCGCCGCCGGGCACTCGGCGCCGCCCGACGGCACCCTCGAGGAACCCCTCGTCGTCACACACGTGTACGTGAAGAGCGAGACGGTACGCAGCGATGCGGACGGCAGTGGCCTAACGGCCGTGACGCGACCTCCTGGTGCTCTGCCGGTGCCTCCACACAGCAACAGCCTCTGCGTCTTCCGCCGCTGTTGTGCCGTCGTCTGCGGCCTAGGGACGTGCCCATGTAGAACTGTGCTGTTCTTATCTCTGCTTTGTTTTTCCATCTTCCCCTTTTTTTTTTTGTTCTCTCGTACTAATTGCTTTAATTTGAGCCAAATAAAAAAAAATTGCGATCGACCACACCATGAGAACGTTTACTGTCTTCTTTTTTTTTTCTGTTGTTGCACTCTGCGTTTCTGCGTGCCTCTCCTCATCTGTTTTTCTTTCTTGCTCACCTCACTCCTCTCTTCTTTTCATTCCTCTTTGACCACCTTTTCGTCTACAGTATAGTAGCATACAGGTAGAACGAGAACAGCGTTGGAATTTGCCTCCTCCGCCGGACTCTCCTTCCCGACTACCAAAGTCTTCTCTTTTTTATATAATTTACGCTACTTGCTAGCGCACTGCTATATTGATTGGCAAGAGCAGTTGACGAACGCGTTCTTTGGACTTTCCTTTCCTCCCTCTTTTCCCGAATCTCGCTAAACCGAATTCTCTCTCTGCGAATCATCATGAGCGCTAAAATCGCGTGCGAGCCCGAGGCCGTTCTGTTCGGCATGTTCGGCGCCGCCGCCTCGCTCGCGCTGGCGAACGTCGGCGCCGCGTACGGCACGGCCAAGGCCGGCGTCGCGGTGGCGCAGCTGGGCATCGTCCAGCCGTCGCGCGTGATGCGCGGCATCGTGCCGGTCGTCATGGCGGGTATTCTAGGCATCTACGGGCTGATCGTGTCGGTGATCATCGTCAACAACATGAAGGCCTCCGGCTACCCGCTCTTTTCGGGCTACCTCCACCTCGGCGCCGGCCTCGCCGGCGGCTTCGCCTCGCTCGCGGCCGGGTACGCCATCGGCATCGTTGGCGACATTTGCTGCTACGCCTACGCCAAAACGGAGAAGATCTTTGTGCCGATGATTCTCATGCTCATTTTCGCCGAGGCGCTGGGACTTTTTGGTCTCATCACGGCCCTCCTGATGAACGGCCGCGCCACCTCGGTGATTGGCCAGTGCGCGTAAGGCGATTGCGGGAGCGGGGGAAAGAAAAAGGAGAGGAAACTATATGGGTTAAGAAGCACTCCTAAAGAGAAGAAAGCTCCCCTGTGCAAGGATTAATACCGTCAGGGAAGCCTATTGTTGTGATGAAATAGAAGGCTGTGATGCAATAAACGAAGAAAAGTAAAGAGAAAAAATCAAGACAACCTGAAATCTTCCGAAAAGTAAAAAGAAAAGATATAAATTATGCTCGTTTTCCTCTGACTCATTTTTTTTTTTCGTTTTCGTATCCATACCTTCTTTTTTTTTTCAAAGACCAGTACTAGCCTCATCAAAATGGCGGAATCACTTTCTATGCCTCTTCTCTGCTACACGCCCCCCACCCTCTTGTTGTTGCGTTTCTTTTCTTATTTCTCCCCTCCCCCACCCCCTGTCATTCTACAAATACATCACCGTTTGCTCATTTCGCTCTCTGCCAAACCATTTTTTTTTGTTCTCCCTCTCTTTTTGATGTCACCCTCCACGACCCCCTCTCCCTCCGTTCATGCTCATGAGGATCCTTACGCATCACTCTATCGTAAACTTAAAAACAAACAATCAAACAAAGATGAAAAAACGACAGCGACATAATTAACAACACTTGAGTATTCAGATGGGGAAAAAAAGACAACGCGTTGGTTTTTTCTGTGTGTTCGGTGCCGAATACCTACCTAAATGAAGTGCGGAACTTGAGGGCACTCACCGTATGCCGTAAATTTGTTTGGTTTTTGCCTCCAGCTCTTCTCGGCTTAGGAACCTACATAAACGTATCGCGCGAAGAGGTATGCATTACACGCCAAACGCGCTGCTCCTTGTTGTATTTTCCCTACCATTGCCATGCATGATCCGTGCTATATCGTTCACCAATCGTTCAACCCCCCTCTCCCTTCTCATTTTGAATGTTGCATTCTTGGCAACAAGGTTAAAAATAAAATTCAGCAACAGTGATATCCGCAGACGGAGGTGGCGATACGCGACCCGTACACACCCACTCTCTCTCCCTTTTTTCCTATATTCGTTGCTCTAGTTGCCTTGGAGGCTTTTGCCCACCTCCCTTTGTTTCGCTACTAGTGAAGCACCAGAGACGCACAGACGCGCGTAGAAAGCGATGCGGTTCATCTCCAAGGTGGTGCTGGCGACGTCGGGCATGACGGTCTTCTTTGGGACGGCGTACGTAGCGGCCGTGACGCTGGCGCCGCCGCCGTCGTACACCGTCAGCAACAACGAGCGCATCGCGAGCTACGACCGCCTCTCGGTCAACAACGTCTACGAGAAGAAGACCAAGAGCCAGGAGTTCTACCTGGGCCTGAGCCGCTGGCGCCGTAAAATGCTGCGGGAGGAGGGCCTGCTGCACGGCCGCGTGCTGGAGGTGGGCGCCGGGTGCGGTAACAACATCGGCTACTACCCCACGCACTACTTCACCGACGACGAGGAGCTGCGCGGGGTGCTGGCGCGCGGCGACGACAAGGACACGAGCTACGCGCTGCAGCAGTTGACCAAGACGGCCAGCTGCGACGAGATTGTGCTGTGCGACCGCTCGCCGGGAATGGTGCAGTCGTGCATCGCGCGCGTGCAGGCGCGCCTGGGCTACGCCCCGTACCAGTACCCCCCGTACGACCTCGAGGCCGTGCGGCGGGAGGTGGAGCGGCAGCGGCAGGCCTCCGCCGGCGGCGCGCCGTCGGCCGTGACGAAGCGGAAGCTCGTGCACGACGACGGCACCGTGCGGCAGGTCATCGTCGCGCCCTCCGCCGGCGACGGCGACTTTGTGGAGGCCGTCAGCGCGCCGACGCTCATCGCCCCTATTGTGGGCGGCGCGGCCGACACCGACGGCGGCGCGCGCGACTCGCTGGCGCTGCTGTCGGCGGAGGGGCAGGCAGAGATGCGCCGCCGCGAGGCCCTCATCGGCGCCCGCCAGTCGTACCGCGAGGCCGTCCTCGGCGCCCTCCGCGCCCTCGACGAGCAGATCACCCGCCGCCGCGAGCGCAAGGCCGCCGGCGCGCCCGATGTCGACGACGACGCGGCCGCCGGGGATGCGGCGAAGGCCCCCGGCAAGGCGGGCAGCGCGGCTGTTACTGTTTCGCCTCGGGCTGTGGCGGTGCCCCCGCCGCTCTCGCCAGGCGCCCCGCAGCCGCTCTTCTCTGTGGCCAACTACGCCGCCGAGCAGCTGCCGTTCCCCGACAACAGCTTCGACACGGTCGTCGACATGTTCGGCCTGTGCAGCTACGACAACCCGGTGCGGGCGCTGCGGGAGCTCTCGCGCGTGTGCAAGCCCGGCGGGAAGCTGCTGCTGATCGAGCACGGCAAAGGCTCCAGCGCGCGCGTCAACGGGCACCTCGACAAGTGGGCGCCGCGGCACGCAAAGGACTGGGGGTGCTGGTGGAACCGCGACATCCGCCGCGCGATCCGGCTGAGCGGCGTCGGCGTGCAGAAGTGGGAGAGCAAGCACTTTGGCACCTCCCACTACATCATCGCGAAGCCGTACAAGAGCATGGAGGAGTGGGACGCCTACTACCTCGCCAAGCGCGCGGAATCTGTCAAAAAGTGATCCAGAACGGGGATTCTTTTATTGTTGTTGTCACAGTGTTTGTTCATCTATACATCAATCATCAAAAACGGAAAGAATAAAATATATATCACTGCTTTCTCCGATTTTTTACTGCTGTGTATAGCGATGCTGTTTTATTAATATTCACAGATACCGAAGAGAGAGAATAAAAGGAAAAAAAAAGAGTGGAGAAAGTTAAACGTCGCAACATAAAACTCTTCTGTGTCTCACGCATGAACTGATATGTTCTAAAAACTGAATACTGTGCGTCAAAGCGCTGAATTCCTCCTAAATTTTTAGACGTCTTATTCTTCTTCCCCCAACTTTACGCCTCCGCAACTGTTGTATTCTCTTGCAGGCAACTGTGCGACACCGCTACAGCTGTTCTCATCAAACACACATAACAAAAAAGAAAAAAAAAGTAAAGATAATCGACACAAGTTACTACTACCATCAAAACACACGCCAAACATACAGTAGTAGCAAGACGAACTCTACCTCCTTGCAACATGGCCGTGTCCCTGCCGAACGATGACGAGGACAAGCAGCTCCTCATACGCTACTTGTCTAGCGCAGGGGGCGACGACGACGGCGCCTCTTCCGTACCACCGACAGACGTCACCGTATTCAGTGCGGAGGAGCAGACCGGCGTGCGGGAGGGCTGCACCACGCATTCTCAACGAGCTGAGCGTCGTCAGTCAGCTCTTCTACAGCCTCACGGCCGCGGCACCGTCGGAGGGGAGCACTTATCGCACAGTTCGACCCTCTCGCGCCCCCCGGCGTCGCCCCCTTCACGCTCGTCAGCGCCGCCGATGCGGGCCCGATGCCGCTCCTCGACGCGCCCCTCACGTTCTTCGGGAGCAGCCAGGAGGAGGCGGTTGTGGCGGCTCGGCGGCGGGTGTCGGAGGCGCGCGAGACCCTCCTGCACATCAACAAGGCGCACTCCTTTATTCTCACGACCGATGTGGTGGCCCTGCGACAGTATCGACAAACAGCTGCAGAGTCAGCAGCAGGCGGCGCGGCAGGGCCAGCAGCCAACCGGGAAACACAGCACACGCGTCGTCATGTACGCAGCACCGCCGCTCCCCGACAACGCTGCGGCTGCGTCTGCGGGCACCCCTAGTAATAATAATAGCAGCGCCGCTCAGCGGGAAGAGAACACCCCGGCAGACGAGACCGCTGCCGCTACGGCCTCTACGTCGCCCGACGACATTCTGTGCGCAGTCCCGGAAGAGCGACTGCCGAGCTCCGGCGTGCGCACCGCCTTTGCGCGCTTCGTGCAGGCGGCGGACCTGCTGCTGGGCTGGTTCGACCACATCCTCGCCGTCGTGCGCCACGAGGACGACGTCCCCGCCTCCGGCACCTTCACCGTTCCAGCGTCCGCCTCCGCCGCCGCCTCCGCCTCCGCCGCCACCCCGCCCGCCATCAACCATAATAGCAGCGACAGCGCCGCCGCCAGTGCGGGCGCTCCCCAACGGTGGTGGCGACCACCCCGCCCCTGCGGACGACAGCAACCGCAGCGCAGGGGCTACGACAGAGGCGTCACCGCCGGCGGCGCCTGAGAAGCCGCGGACGCGCACGGTGCGGGTGCGGCGCTTCCAGATCCACGACATGCAGGAGCTCTACACGACGCTGTCGACGCAGTGCAAGTACTACTTCTTCAACGAGTACCTCCGGCACGACGCGCGCCTGCGCCACAAGCTGCTCGACCCCGCGTACTTCCACTCGGTCCGCGAGGTGCTGGGGACCCTCGACGACGAGATCGCCCGCATGGAGCGCATCGCGGCGCGGCAGCCGGTCGCCGCCCCCCACTGGGACGCGGCGGTGTCGCCCTACGGCATGTACGCCAGCGGCGCCTACGGCCTCTCCGCCCCGCCGCCGGCGCCGGCGGACATGGAGGTGGTGTTCCGCCCCCCGCTGAGCCACTTCCGGCTGCTGCGCGACGTGCTGCGGCTCTACTGGAGCGTCAGCCTCTCCGAGAGCGACACGACCGCGCTGCTCGAGTACGGCAAGGACTTCGCCGCCCTCCTCGCCGACACGCGCGTCGTGAGCGCCGACATCGCGCGGCTGCTACAGGTCCGCCAGACGCCGCCCGCGCCGTCAGCCGGTGTGCCCTCGCGGGAGTCGTCCGTGCCGTCGTCGTCGTCATGTGCGCCGGCGGCGACCGCGGACGAGCAGCTGAAACCGCCACCACCGCCAGCGCCGGAGCAGCGCATGAGTGTCAATGGGCGGCTATTGCCAGAGGAGGAGGAGAGCGATACTGAAGAGGGGGAGGGACAGAAAAGCGGGAATGCGGGCGGTTCGGCAAACGCAGCGCCGTCCGATGTCGTCGCGGCGGGAGACGACCAACAGCACGACAAACTCCTGTCGCAACGCACACAGCCGCACGCCGACGCTGTTCCGGTGATGGGCGCGGTGCTGCGCGAGTTTTCCGAGTGCCGCGAAGGGGTGAAGCAGCTGCGGCAGTCCCTGCAAAAGCGGCTGCGCGAGGGCGGCAGGACGCACGCGCACCTCGACCCGCACGCCGCCGTCGCCTCGGAGCGCTCCCCGGCGGCTAAACGCGCGGAGGCGGCGGCGGCGGCGGCGGCGGCGCAGCGTGCCAAGGCCGCGTCGTCCCCCAGCGCCGCGCCATCCTTCTGGGCGGCGGCAAAGGCGCGTCTCAAGGCGCTCGTGGACGTGACGGCGTGCAGTGCCGAGCTGGACCCCAACTACTACACAAGCGGCAGCGGCAGTGACGGCGGTGGCGGTGGCGCTGCTGGGTCGGCGCAGACACTGACGACGGCGGCGGTGCCAATCCTCCGGCGGGCGCCGCACGACGCGCAGCTGCGGGCGCTCGCAGCTAATGTCGAGCGCCTGTGGAAGGTGGTGGAGCTGGAGGCGACCAAGCTGGAGCGCGCGTACCCCAACATCTACTATCGAGACTCCAAGAAACGCTGGGGTGCGCGGGCTGCCAAGGTGGTCAACAAGACAGCCGCCGTGAGCACCGTCTTCAAAGCGTCCTAATAGAGGACTTTCCGCCACTCTTCGTCCTCTTTCATTGCTTAGCTTTCTTTCTTTCTTTCTTGCCAAATTATCGACTATTTTTTTTTTCTTACTTGCTATTCACTAAATGTGTACTCAACTTTTCATCATGGCTTGTTGTTACTCTGAACTTGCTCTCATGTCGTTTCCCAGCCAAATATTCTATGCGACCATGGTTTTGCGTTTTTTTTTCTCTGGTACCACCAACATCTCTCTTTTTTTTGTCCCCCGCACCACTCCAAATAACACCCAAGTAAGAGAAGCGTCAAACAGAACGAACACACGATTGTACCAGTTATACGGGAGGGACTTCTCTCTCTCTCTCTCTCTCTCTCTCTAGGTCTCTCTTCCTCTCTTCCCTCTCACACACTTCTTCTTCTTTTTCTTCTTTTTTTTTCCCTTCCAACTTGATTAGTTCTCCTTCGTTACACTGCTCACAATATGTGGAAGGACCGCTACCGCTCACACTGCTCAGAGCTTGGTGTGGAGCCGCGCGCGGAGGTGCTGGCCTTCACTGGTGGCTCCCTCGTCATCGAGGGCAATACCTTTGACAACTTCCTAAAGCGCCTCGGCGACGCGGAGCTGGAGGCGATTGTGCGGGCGGCGGGGCAGGTGAACAACGTCAGCGAGCTGATTCTGCCGTACAACAACCTCACCTCGCGCGGGGCGCTGTCGATCCCGCAGATGTTGCAGTCCGGCGGGCTCGACACGCTCATGTCGGTCGACCTCTCGCACAACAGCATCGACGGCGAGGCGGCCATCGCGCTCTTCGAGTGCATGCGGCGCAACCCGGGAGGATCCATCACGTCGGTGACGCTGCAGGGCAACGCGCTGGGCGGCGGCTGCGGCCCCGCGCTGCGCGAGATGCTGCGGGTCAACACCTCGCTGCTGCATCTGAATCTGTACAACACGGACCTCGACATGAAGGCCCTCACCGACATCTGCTTCGCGCTGCGCAGCAACAGCACCCTCGTCTCGCTCAACATCGGCAAGCCTCTCATCAGCAACCCGGACGACATCTTCTACGTGGTGCACCACCTCTCGCTGTTCCTCGCCGACAGCACGGCGCTCCTCGAGCTCGACCTCAGCCACTTTGGCCTCGTCGACAGCAACCTGCAGGCGCTGCTGCCGTCGCTCTCCTCCTCCGGCGTCGTCGTGTGCTCGCTGCGCGGCAACAAGCTCTCGCAGGACGGCGGCGAGCTGCTCGGCCGCCTGCTGGAGCGCAAGCAGGACTTTGTCTGCCTCGACGTCAGCGCGAACCGGCTGCGGGACGTTGGCGCGGCGGCGGTCGCGAGGAGCGTCAAGGCGCACACGAATCTGCAGGCGCTCTACCTCAACAACAACACCATCGGCGAGAAGGGCATCATCGCGGTGGCCGACGCCGTGCGCGCGTGCCTGTGCCTGCGCCGCCTCACGCTGTGGGGCAACGACTTTGACGGGGAGGCCGTCAAGGAGCTCTTCGCCATCAACGACCGCCTAAAGCAGCTCGAGTACGCCGACTTTGAGCTGTGCCGCGTCCGCGGGGAGCCCGCCATCTATCGCGCCGCCTGATAGCGTGAGAGTGGGGCGTGCAGACTTCAACCTGCTCTAGTTGTTCTTGTTGTTTTTTTTTCCGTTTTGCACTCGTTCTCATGTAAATTAACGCCGCTGCGCGTGTGTATTCGTAGACCTTGCTTACATTGACTCTCTCGAGGCGTGCTAAAATTAAAGAAAAAAAGACTGGTGTACTTCAATTATTATTATTCTTTTGATCTACCACGGTAGTTGCGTCTTAAAAGTACACTAATAGCGTGTCATATATATATGTCTGTGTGCTCTCTGTGTGAATGTGCTGGTGCGCCATCATCTTGTGCCTGCTTAACGTGATGGACACTCTCTCGCTCACTGACATTTTCCCTCTTCTCTCTTTGACGTATTTCACTCTTTCGATGCCATCGTGAAGCAAGTCGTTGCGAATAACAGCAACGAAAAAAGACAAGACGAGAGTAAAACAAATATGGGAGCTCGTCTGTCCGCTTCCTCGGAAAATGAAGCGAGTGCGAGCAGGAGCGAACCCAAGACCAAGAACCCCCACGCTGCTAGCACCAAACCGAACCTCGACTGTGGTAATGCAGAAGATCTACGATCAGGGGGCCGCCGACGCCAGCTTCCAGTACCAGGCGATGATGGAGGCGGAGCGCACGGCACTGATGACCAACGCCGCCGTTGTGTGCGCGTTGGTGGCTCTTGTGTCGTACGGTGCCGGCGCCTATTCCTCCGCCGCGCGAACCGCCGCCGTCGCCTCTAAGCTGGAGGCGGCTTTGAAGCGGAACAGGACTCTTGTGCGGGCGCTGCAGAGGCGAAAGGCGCGGTCGTCGCCGGCCGGCTCAGTCAATGAAGCTGAAATTGCATCCAGACTGAACAGACTGGAGGCCGCCTTGAAGCAGTCAACAACAACAACCGAAGTCAGCGGCAAGTGAGTTTTTTTTTTTAGCTTGTGGTTTGACTTTTTTTTTTATTCTCTACGATTTTCTTCGTTTGTGGTCTTTACCGTTTGATTCCCCTCCCCCACCACCCTTCTCTTCTGCTATTACTTTCTATCTTGTAAACAAGCAAAGCAAGATAACTAAAACATGCATTTCACTCTCTACCTGCCGCTTATGGCTGTGCGTAAATCTCTCCGTTGTCTATCTTCTCTGTATTTTCAGTACTTTCACAAACCAACACACAGTAATGACCTCAACCTCTTGTGTCTGATTCACCAACTTTGCTCCCTCTCTTCACTTTTTCTTCATTTAAACAGTTACAGGACTCTATTGACGTAGGTTTTACTGAAATCTACGTGTTCGCCTCTACTAGAAATGAAGCGCAGCCGTTCTTCATCCATCGCACCCACTTTCACTGGTTATAACAGTAGCGCTAGCGAGTGTTCCGACGAGGATAATGAGCTGTATGAGCGCCGTTGCGTCCTACCGGTAGAGGAGGAGTTGGAGCGTCTGCGGGGCGTGCGTGAGGCGCTCGAGGAGATCGCCAACGGCGACGCTGCGGCTGAGAGGGGGAAGATGCCCCACTGCGCAGATGTGCTAGCGTCGCTCTCCAACTACGAGTCAACACCACCGCTAGTTTTCGCTGCGTCCTCTTTTGTCCAAGACAACTACCCCCGCCCCATCACTCCTCCTGCCGCGCCAATTCTCGAGGGAAAGGGAGCTACCGAGAGCGCGGAGGAGAGCTCAGCGACGGGAGAGGTCAAGGACACCGTCTGCCCGACCGCCTCGTTCTTCTTCGCCGCCGGACGACGCCAATGCAGTGTCTGTAGGAGATGCGGGGACCCCTCTGCCCGACATTGACGCACACGCGATGCGGTGGCTGGTGCGCGAGGTGCTTCTCCCTGTTGTCGCGCGCGCTGTGGAGTTTGCCACGGCGGTGCGCGGCAGTCCGGGGGAGTGGCTGGCCAGGGTGAACAGCCGCAGCCTGACGATACCGGCGGAGGACGTGTATGGCATTCTGGCGTGCGCGTTTTGCTGCGTCTTTGACGAGCGCGACTCCCGCCGTGTGCGGCGCGACAGCTTCACCACCATCAACTACAGCGAGATGCTCGCCGCCCCGGCGGAGGACTGCGCGGTGGAGACGGCCAAGCTCCGTCTGCTGCTGGACTACTTTTGGCACCAGACGGGCGGCCGTGCGGCGGTCGCCGGGGCGCCGGCCCCGCCGCTGGAGGTGTCGCGCGGGGCGCTGTCGTGCCGCGTGGACACGCTCGTCCGGCAGCGCGCCGACACCCCGTTGCCGGCGCTGACGATGCATGCGCTGCGGGAGAGCATCGAGGAGCAGCATGAGATGGCGCGCATGGACTTTGCGAACCGGTGGGTCGGCGGCGGGGCGCTGTCGGACGGGAGCGTGCAGGAGGAGATCATCTTCTGCCAGTGCCCGGAGCTCAACGCGCTGCGCTGGCTGCACCGCGCGCTGGACGACGCGGAGTCGCTGGCGGTGCGCGGCTACCGCTACCACGGCCGCATCGCCGCCGGCACCTACGGCAGCGGCCTCCGCTACGGCGCGCGCGTCGACCCGCCGCTGACGCCGGGCGGCGCGCTGCTCGTCGTGGACGCGCTCGACTACCGGCGCTACGACGAAAGCGAAGGCGAAAGCGGCGGCGGCGACGGCCGACGGGGCCTCGCGTCGCAGTACCGGCGGCGCAGCATCGACCGCGAGATCGGGAAGCTGGCGGGGGCGCTGCGGCTGCCGCCGGCCGCCGACGCGTGCTGTGTCGCGGGCGGTAATTGGGGCTGTGGCGTCTTCGGTGGCGACTACGAGCTCAAGCTGCTGGAGCAGTGGGTCGCCTGCGCGCTGGGCGGCCGGCAGCTCCACTATTTCCCGTTCGACGCGTCAGAGTGTCTGGCGTTTGCTGACGTCGCCGCTCGCATGCGCGCCGCCGGAGTGACGGTGGGCCAGCTCTACCACTTTCTGCTCGGCCTCGAGAGCACCCCGTCGCACGTGTCTGTGTGGGAGGCTCTTCAGGCGTGGTTGACCACCCTTGAGGCGGATGATTAGCATGGTGATCTCGCGCCATACTCCTCGTTTCTTCTTCAGGTTCTACATACTCCCTTAATACGAACAACAAAAGAAAAATCAACAACCTCCCTCACCCCCCCCCTGACTTTCAATATGCGACGAATGTAACACTTTACGGATGAAATCTATGTTTCATAATATATATAATAATAATAATTGATGCTTATAACATTCCTTCGCCCCGATCTACCACTTTCCTTCCATTTCCCAGGCCGTAGCATTTTTTTCTGGACTCCCCCAACTGCTTGTCAAAAAACCCCGACGGAATTAGAGACAATTTTCTTTCCCCATCATCTTTCCCTTTCTCTCTCTCCCTGTTGCACACGCACACCATAATCTATTAGATGAGCAGTGCTGCCGCGTCTAGTGCGCACAGCGTGACCCCCGAGCAGGAGTTGGCGGTGCTGAAGCTGCTACTGCGGCTGCACGAGCTCGGCGACGACGGGGCCTCCGAGAAGTTGCGGCTGGGAGTGCGCAAGGCGCTGACGACAGGGGACGCGGCGGCGGCCGAGCAGCGCGTGGCGGACCTGCTGCGCCGCTACACCCGCGCCGCACGCAAGCTCGACGGCAGCTACGAGGCCGAGCGGTTGGCGAAGCGGCAGCGGCGGGAGGCGGCGCGCGCGCAGGGGTCCCGCTTCGTGGAGCTGTCCGCCGGCGAGGGCACCGAGGAGGAGGAGGAGGACGACGGCGACGGTGAGAACGAGGAGGGCTTCCTCTAGGCGGAACGAGTGCACTGCACCTCGCCCAAAAGCACCCCGGCCTCACCCTGACCCATTCTCCTTTGATCACTTCCTGCTGATATTGTCTCCGTGCGCGGCTACTGAAACTTTTTCAGAAGTCATGATTCCAAAAGTCGTGTGAGTGCAGGAGAACAGCGTCAATAATACTTAACCTCTCTGTACTGCTCGTTGCCGCAACGCCTCTCTCTTTTCCTCTTTCTCTCCCCCTATCTGTTCTTAAACATTTTTGAAAAACAATCTCCAGCAGACACTTGTATTTAAAACACCTTCCACCGACAGGGGCTGTGATTTGCCACGTCGATGAAGTGCTCTCTTCGTATTTCTCTTGCGTGTCTTCTTCTGTTCTGTCGGCGTCAACCACTGCGCCTCTCACATTTGACATGTTCCCCTCTCCCCACCCATCTTGTATCGTACGTCCTTATCTTTCCTTTGTCATCCGCGTTCTCTCCGTCCTTCCCCATTCACTCACTGTTCCTCTAGTCACCGAATGCTCTTTCCTCTCTCTTCTCTTCTTCGCCAGCGCACCCACACCGCCCTCTCTTCCCGCTTCACTACCCGATTCCTCAACACCCCCTCCCGCTTCGCCAGCAGCATGTCCAACCCCATTGAGGAGAAGCTCGCTGCCCTGGGCATCACGGTGCCGGCGGTCAGCGCCCCCGTCGCCAACTACGTCCCGTACACCTTCCACAACGGGACCCTCTACATCTCGGGGCAGATCGGCAAGGACGCCGCGACGCAGCAGATCGTCGTCGGCCAGCTCGGCGATCTCACCGTGGAGGAGGGCCAGGCGGCCGCGCGCCAGGGTGCCGTCGGCCTCATCGCCGTCATGAAGGCCGCCCTCGGCGGCGACCTCACCCGCGTCAAGAAGGTGGTGAAGCTCACCTGCTTCGTCAACTCCAAGCCCGACTTCACGCAGCAGCCCGCCGTCGCCAACGGCTGCTCCGATCTCATGGTCGAGGTCTTCGGCCCCGAGATCGGCCGCCACGCGCGCTGCGCCGTGGGCAACTCGCAGCTGCCCCTCGGCGCTGCGGTGGAGGTGGAGGCCATTGTTGCCGTCGAGGGTAACGTGGAATAGTAGATTAAAACGAGAGCAAGGAAATCGGTGTGACTGTTGCATGCGCGCCACTCATTCTAAATTCGAGCTCTTCTGCTGGTAACAAGCAGAGCTGCAAAATGTGGTTGCATTTTACTCTTTCCGTAGCTGCGGTCTCGTTATCTTCACTTTCTATTTTTTGGCTTCTCCGTCCTTTTCATTATTCATTATTTCTTGTTTTCTTTATCGTTTTTTTTTCATATTTATTTTATCATTATCTTTATGATATTTTATTTGAGAATGATTCGCTCTCTCGATCTGAATTATTTTTTTTCGCGTTCTCCCAACTTCCTTTCGTACTGCATTTGCGATTTTACAACTGATGTCCCCGCTCGTAGTTGATAAAAGTGGCGTCCTCATCCTCCTCTCTCTCTTTGTTTTGTCTCTCTCTCTCTCTCTCTCGCCATGCACAGACACACGCACACACACACACAAAACTGTTTCTATTCTGCTTTCCCTTTATGCGCACAGCACATTACTTCTCCATCACTAACGGCACCTCCTCCCCTCTTCCACCACCATAACAGATATCCGCTATCTTAGGTTTTCCAAGCTCTCTTTATCCCCAGCTCCTCCATCTCGTGCTCTCGCTCAACTTCTCCGTACACGGAAACACCCACCCAGCACCAACCCCTCCCGCCCCGCGCCAGCAGCATGTCCAACCCTATTGAGGAGAAGCTCGCCGCCCTCGGCATTGAGGTGCCCGAGGCCGCCGCCCCCGCCGCCAACTACCTGCCCTACAACTTCCACAACGGCCTGCTGTACGTGTCCGGGCAGCTCCCCAAGGACCCGGAGACGCACAGCTACGTCGTCGGCCAGCTCGGCGACATGAGCGTCGAGGAGGGCCAGGCGGCCGGCGCGCCTCTGCGCCATCAGCCTCGTCGGCGCCCTCAAGACCGCTCTCGGCGGCGACCTCACCCGCGTCAAGAAGATCGTCAAGATCGTGTGCTTCATCAACTCCAAGCCCGACTTCACGCAGCAGCCCGCCGTCGCCAACGGCTGCTCCGACCTGCTGGTCGAGGTCTTCGGCCCCGAGATCGGCCGCCACGCGCGCTGCGCCGTGGGCAACTCGCAGCTGCCCCTCGGCGTGGCGGTGGAGGTGGAGGCGACCGTCGCCATTGAGGGCGAGGTCGCGTGAGGGGGAAACAGAAAATACATTGACAAGCAGCCGTCTCTCGCCCCTCTCCCGTCCTCTCTGCTTCTTCTTTAGCACGTGTCTACGTGCGTGTGTTTGTACCCCGTGCACGTAGAGTGAAACGCTACATCTTTCCCCTTCTGCTTTTTCTTTTTTTCTCACCGCCTAAAGCGCTGCTCATGAGCTTCTGCGTATTTTCCATTTTTCCCCCCGCTGCTTCTGCGGTCCTCGTGCTTGCTTCTTTTATGGTGCCGTGCGTAGTACCGATTGTGAAGAGGGGTAAATAAATTGCACATGGATTTAAGAGCAGTAGAAAAAAAAAAGAGGGAGAAAGACTGAAGTAGTAGAATCCCGCGCTTTGCTTCTCGAGACCACGCACACAAGTAAACGCCGACAGAAAAAAAAAGAGAACGAGAGAGACATTGTAAGAGACACGCAGAGACACAATGCTACTTTGTTTTTTTTCTCCTTTTATTTTTTCATTCCTTAATTTTTTTTTCCTTCGCCAACGTATTTTTTGGTTTTGTTGTTCTTCTCTTTCATCTGTTTTTATTTACTATTTTAACTATATATATATTTTTTTTTTAGTTGATCGGAGACGGATTGTTACCGTTTTATTTTTCATCCCGTTTGTTTCTCTGAAAATACGAAAAAAAAATAAAGCTATCGTTTTGATTTTAAACTAAATATCTTGTCATTTTTTTTTGTTTTTGTTCAAGTGATTTTGATTCGTTTCATTCTCACTTGTTTCTCTAGTCCATTCCGTATGCATACAATAACAAGCACGCACCCAAGTTATCGGAAATATATCACCCGCCTTTCCTTACTTTGAGACATCATTTTATTATGTGTGATTGTTTTTCTCCTCGTACTTTGAAGTATTCATCTTCCGTTTTACCCAGCAAAAGGTCGTGTATTATTCTTTCTTCATCGTGCTCATCTTCACTCCTAGCTCTTTTTTTTATCTTTGGAAAGAAGTTAAAGAACACAATCAATTGAAGAGAGAATTGTCAAATGGCCACTGCTTTGAAGAGGTACTTCGAAGCGAATTCGTTGGTGATATTTTCGTCCCCTGTCTTGTCATACACATGCGGTGAGCTGCTACAGTTGTTGTTTGTACTGATTGGAATTGAAGCTGAAGAACTATCTGAAAAGCGTTACAAAAAATAATGATGAGACTGGAATATTGAGAAAGGAAAAACGAAATGTCCTAGTAGTGCGCAGAGGTTTGTAAATACACCTTTGATAAAATCCATAACCCACAGCACCCCGAATCAATCAGAGAAAACTCAAGAACTAGCTCGGGGCATATGTCTTTTGAAGTTAAACAAAGAAGTATCCTGTCGCTGATTGCTTTACACTATGCGAGTCCATATTCTCCAAATAATCATAAATCCCTCTTCCCTGCTACACATCTATTCTACCCATTTATAGCGCTTGCAGTATATTTGGCAACATCAGCGAACTCAGGAAAGGAGTGAATCTGACATATCTTCTTTTAGTTCATAGAACTTCACATCTCTTTCATTGTGTCTCTTCCTTTTCTTATCTGGCTCTGTCCATCTCTTTTACTTATTCTGTCTTGAGCTGAATATTTCAGTTTTTCGTTTCTTTTGTTTATTCTTCATCATTCTACTCTTTGTATATATATAACCTCTGCTTTGCGTAATACAAAGCCCACGTAATCTAATCTACTCTAGTGTCTTTCTTTTTCCTCTCTTTTCTTTGTAACATATAATCGTCCCATCGTTTTCAGTACATTATTGCGACTCACTGTGGTAAGACAGGCACCGGTAGCCGCACACAACGTCATCAAAAACAGAATCATAGCACGTAGACGCAGACTGCTTTAGAGAGAGATATCGTCTGTGCATAGTCGCGCCGTAGCAAAATTTCCTCAATAACTCTAAAATTACTACATCTACCTCCTTTTCTTTCCCTGTCTCAACCGTAGTAAACGTGAGACTCCAACCTTTGTAAAATTCTCATCTATCCTAAGGCATTGCATTCTCTTTGTCTCTCTTTCTTTTCCTTATTGTTTTCCTTATCTGCTTTCGCCACTCAAACATCTTTTTTCCTTCTCTTTTTTCCCCTTAACTTTCTAAGACTGTATCGTGAATTGCTTTCGGTACAGCGCGACGAGACCAATCTGAAAGAAAGAAGGTGAATAGATAATAATAGTAATATTTCATCGAGCGCGTTAAAAACAAACAATCAAACAAAAACACACACAGCAAAGCACAAAACGGAAACAAAACACAACGTAGTACAGTAGTTTGTCCGCGTGACTAACATCCTATTATCTCTTTCCCCAAACTCTCATTTCCATACACGTACCCTCTTCTAATTTCTTTTTTAAATTATTGTTTTCTCATAACACACATACTTAGGCAGCGTTGTGTACCTGCACGTTTCGTTAACCTTTTCACCCTTCTGTCGCACACAATGGCCAAGTTGGATGCGGAGGATAGTTACTACTTTCGTCTGTCGCCGCTGAGTCAGGCGGCGCAGGCGTACAAGAAGGAGCACGAGATGTTCCAGCAGCGCCTCTCCGACCTGTGGGGCCCCCCGGAGCCGTACCAGCCCACGCGCGAGGACCTCGCGTCGCTGCCCAGCCGCATTTACTACAGCTGGGTCAAGGCGACCACCATGATCGCGGCCGGCGAGGGCCTGACGCAGCAGGTGCTCCCGCGCCCCACCTACGGCTGCCGCGCGCACGACTGCGGAATGAAGCTCTCGCGCGCCGTCCAGAAGGCCCTCTACGAGCGCAATGCGTGGAGCGCGGTGCTGGGCGCGGACGTGCGTCTGCGCGGCGACTCGCACAGTCGCGGCAAGCTGCGCTGGGTCGGCGTCCCCCAGCAGGGCGCCTACACGTGCATGATGGCCGCCGTCGAGTGGTCCGTGCCGCCCGACGCGCGTGTGACGCTGGCCGCGGCGGAGCCGGAAAACAGCCCCTTTTTTAACGGCGTCCTCTTTGGCGAGCGGCTCTTCACCCCCGAGAGCACCGACATGACGACGCTGGAGGACACGCGCGATTTGGACCTCGAGCTGCCGGACCAGAACCAGTTCAACCCGCTGCCGACGCCGCGCCGTCTGCCGATGACGTCGCTGCTCCTCAAGACGCTGCCCTTCTACGGGCTCCTGCAGTTCCCCTTCGCGCTGCTGGGCGTCGTCTGCTCGGTGTTGATGCCAGTACTGCTGCAGTGTTTGTCACGTTCATCGACGGCGGAGACCACACATGGGGCAAGGGCATCATGCTGGTTGTTGGCATCTTCCTGACGCAGGCGGTGCAGAGCGCGTCCAACCACGCCAGCATGTTCGTTGCCACCAAGGGCGGCCTTCAGTGGCGCACCGCCCTCAACTCGCTGCTCTTTGAAAAGTGCTTCACCATCTCGACCAAGGCGCTGTCGGACCCTGCGATGAACGTGGGACGCATCATCAACATGGTCGGCTCCGACGTCGAGCGCGCGTACATGTTCATGATGATGGGCAGCGTCATCATTACGGCGCCGCTGCTGCTCATCTCCTCCATCGTTCTCCTCACGCGCCTCGTCGGCTGGTGCTCGCTGCTCGCCGTCGCCGCCCTCGTCGTCACCCTCCCCATCACTGCATACGTAACCAGCCGCATGATGAGCGCGCGCCGCAGCCTCAACAAGGCCACCGACGCGCGCGTGAAGGCGACCAACGAGTTCTTTTCGGCGATTCGCGTGACAAAGTACATGGCGTGGGAGCCGCGCTTCATTGCTAACATCGAGGCAAAGCGCGACGTGGAGCTCTATTACCTGCGCACCATTCAGCACTGTCGCATCCTCACGTCCTTCATCAACAGCGCGACACCCACCATCATGATCGCCGTCGTTTTTGTGCTCTACAACGCCCTCGGGAATGAGCTGACAGCCGACGGTAGTGTTTCCCACCATTTCGCTCCTCAACATTATCCGCGCTCCGTTTAATCAGATCCCGTTCGCGCTCAACAACCTCGTGCAGTTCCTTATTTCCATGAAACGCATCCAGGCCTTTCTCGAGTGCGAGAACTCGCTCACCATGTCCATCAAGGACATCAAGCTTTTCAACATGCCCGAGCACAGCGCCGGCTGCCAGCTCGCGGCCGCCTTCGAAGGGACAAACATCAACTCGTACGTCCCCGTCAAGATCCCGCCTGTGCCGACGCCCAAGACGGCCCTCCTCGCTCGCATCCTACGCGTCGTGTGCGTCTGCGAGGCGTGCCGACCGGCGCGCAAGGTCCCCGCCCCCAACGTCGAGCCCGAGTACTTTGACGACTCAGAGGACGACCGCGCGGGCGTGGAGCACGACGACAACTCCGACACGGTCGAAATCCCCAAAGCCGCCGCCGCCGCCAAGCAGGCTCCGAAGATCCAGCAGACGTACTACTACCTCAAGCAGCGCAGCATTCTCGAGAACGTTGTTGCACACATCCCAGCCGGGAAGCTGACTATCCTCGTGGGCCCAACCGGCAGCGGAAAGTCCGTCTTCCTCCAGGCGATGTTGGCGCAACTCGACCTGTCAAAAGGGAGCGTGTGGGCGAGCCGCAGCGTGGCGTACGTGCCGCAGCAGCCGTGGATCATGAACGCGACGGTGCGGGAGAACATCCTGTTCTTTAGCGATGAGGACCCAGTTCAGCTGTCGGCCGCCGTACGCACGAGTCAGCTCCTCACCGACATTGGGCTTTTCGACAATGGCCTCGAGACGGAGATCGGGGAGAAGGGCGTGAACCTGAGCGGAGGGCAGAAGGCGCGCGTGAGCCTGGCGCGCGCGGTGTACGCGGACAAGGACATGTACCTGCTGGACGACCCGCTGTCGGCGCTGGACGCGCACGTTGGCGAACGCATCGTTGCGGAATGTATACTCCGGCAGCTGGCCGGCAAGACGCGCGTGCTGGCGACGCACCAGCTGCACGTGATCCCCAAGGCGGACTACGTTATTGCTCTTGGCAACGGCACCGTCACCTTTAGCGGCCCACGCGAGGAGTTTGTTCAGACCGAGATCTACGAGGAAATGACGCAGTCGGTGGCCTCCGAAGAGGAAAAGAAGAAAAAGGAGGAGGACAAGGTGGTGCCGGAGGAGTCCTTTAATCTCATCGACGACTCGGTTCTCAAGAAGAAGGACGAGGAGAAGCGCCGCAAAAAGAAGATGATGCTTTCCGAGGAGAAGGCCAAAGGGTCGGTCCCCGCCTCCGTCTACCTGACCTACTTCCGTTACTGTGGCGGCGTCAACATCGCGCTGATCATCTTTTGCATCTTCATCGTCACTGAGTTGGTTACCGTCTCGACCAGCGTGTGGCTGTCTGTGTGGTCTACTGACAAGTTCTACCTTCCGGTGGAGCGCTACCTCCAAGTGTACATCGCGCTCGTCATTCTCGGCACACTGGGCTCGCCGAGCCGCTACATTCTCGCCTACCATTCGATGCGCAAAGGGCTGCATTGCGCTGCACAGCAGCATCCTCCGCTCGGTGGCAACCGCCACGATGGAGTTCTTCGACCGCACTCCCCTTGGGCGCCTCATGAACCGCTTCTCCCGCGACATTGACCAGGTCGATAACCAGCTCCAGATGTCCATCATCTCGGCACTCGAGTGCGTCTTCTCGATCGCGTCGTCCATGCTGGTCACGATCACCTCGCAGCCCTTCATCCTGCTCCCGCTCCTCCCCTGCGGCTACGTGTACTACCGCCTGATGCTCTTCTACAACGCGGCAAACCGCGAGATCCGGCGCAACACGAGCGTCATGAAGAGCCCCGTCTTCACGCTGCTGTCCGAGCTGCTCGACGGCATAGCGACCATCTCCGCCTTCGACCGCCGCACCGTCATCATGCAGCAGGCGCTCAAGCGGCTCGACGTGGTCTTCAGCTGCCAGCACCTCGAGAACGCCTCGAACCGCTGGCTGGGGGTGCGGGTCGAGCTGCTCAGCAACATCATCGTGACGGCCATCGCGCTCGGCGGCGTCGTCACGACCGTCAGCCACTTCGGCTTCCGCGACGTCGGTCTCATCTCGCTGTCGCTCACCATGGCGATGCAGACGACCGGCCAGCTCAACTGGCTCATCCGCATGATCGCGGGCGTCGAGGCGGACATGAACAGCGTCGAGCGCATCGAGTACTACAGCACCAAGATCGACCGCGAGGAGATGCCGGAGCTTGCGGAGGAGATCGCGTCGCTGGCCGTCCGCAGCGCCCCGCCCCGCGACCAGCCGGGCCAGGTGTCCATCGCGGGCCCCGTCAAGGCCGGATCCATCGAGTTCAAGCGCGTGCAGATGCGGTACCGCGAGGGGCTGCCGCTTGTGCTGCGGGACGTGAGCTTCCGGATCGCGCCGCGGGAGAAGGTGGGGATCGTTGGGCGGACGGGGAGCGGCAAGTCGACGCTGCTGCTGACGTTCATGCGGATGGTTGACGTGTGCGGCGGTGAGATCGTGGTGAACGGCGCGGCGATCCGGTCGTACCCGCTGCGGGAGCTGCGGCGGCAGTTCTCGATGATCCCGCAGGACCCTGTGCTGTTCGACGGGACGGTGCGGCTGAACGTGGACCCGTTCCTGGAGGCGTCGTCGGCGGAGGTGTGGGCCGCGCTGGAGCTTGTGGGGCTGAAGGAGCGGATCGCGAGCGAGGCGGAGGGGATCGACGGGCGGGTGCTGGAGGGCGGGTCGAACTTCAGCGTTGGGCAGCGGCAGCTGCTGTGCCTTGCGCGGGCGCTGCTGAAGAAGGGCAGCGGGTTCATCCTGATGGACGAGGCGACGGCGAACATCGACCCCGCGCTGGACCGGTACATCCAGGAGACCGTGATGAAGGGGTTCGCCGAGTACACGGTGATCACCATCGCGCACCGGCTGCAGACGGTGGCGCAGTACGACAAGATCATCGTGATGGACCACGGCGTGGTGGCGGAGATGGGCAGCCCGCGCGAGCTCATGGCGCGCCCGGCGTCGGTTTTCCGCTCGATGGTAAGCTCGATGGGCCCCAACGCCGTCGATGAGTTTCAGCGTCTTCTCGAAAAGAAGAACGAGTAGAACACTCGCTGTAGACGACATGTCTCGCCCGAACTTTTCTTCATGGTGTTTTTCTGTTTTTATTTGTTTCCTGTTCTACCCTTCCTCAGTTTTCTTCTTACCTACTCTTTTCGGTGCCGTGCTCCCTCTTCTCCCTCTTCTCTGTCTCTATCTCTCTTTCTCTCTCTCTCTATCTCTCTCTTAAAACTACCTGTTCTCTCCGTTTTGCTTTTATACATTGGGGCCCCTGTCTGTAGCCGATGTCCCCCGAAGCAGTATTACAAAGGTTACGCTAACGGAAGTTGTCATTCACCTTTTCTGCCTTTCTTACGTTTTCGTCTACCTCTAGATTCATGGGGAGTGTGTGTCTGTCTTGCGCAGGCGCTGCACTCAACCAGTTTGTAGTAGTGCTCATTAGCATGTACTACCCATGGACTAGTGAGTTTCCTCCGCATCCGCTTACGCCCCTATATTTCACCCCCCCCCCGATCTCTTTCCCTCCCAACGCACACACGTAGAACTATTCTAGTTCAGCAGCACTCTTTTCTGGAGTTGAAAAAGAGCGAATAAAACAAACGATCTATTCTATATAATCTAATCTAAAGGGTAATAAATCAAACTGATTCACGATTCTATTCTCGACCTGTCTATCTGTTTCATATTTCCCTTCCTTTTTTTTAAAAATTAAAATCTCATTTTTGCTTTTCTTGCTTCCTCTGTGTTTTGTGTCTGACACTACGAGCCACTGATTGATCGTTTTTCTTTTCCCACCACTGCAACGCTTCTTTTTCTCTTCTTTCTGTTCTCGACTCACCGTGTTGGCTAAACGTATATCGGCGCACCCAGACTTCCGTGTTTATTTCCATTCATATATATATATTCATATAACTTTTTTTTTCTCTACCTGACATATATAACCGCGTAGCATTTCTTAAAGTTTTCTCCCCTGATTACTGCTGTTATCAAGGAGCTTACTACGCGCGCGCACACACACACACACGCAAACATCTTCCTTTCAGCATTTTTCCTCAACCCTAAGCATAAGCTCACATTCTGCACAGCCGCCATGGAGCTAAATCAGGACAGCGACAAGGAGATGCGACCCTTGTCTTCTGGTGCTGCGACGCCGGAGGAGTCCGACGTGTGCTTCTCGCGCGTTCTTCGGCGCCTCGGCACGCAGTTTTCCGCGCACCGCGGCAAGAAGGAGTACCTGCGGCGGCTGTGGGGGCGTCAGGAGGCGCACCAGCCAACGGCGGAGGAGACGGCGTCGCTGCTGTCCAAGGTGTTCTACTCGTGGGTGTACGACACGATCGTGAGCGCCGCGCGCGAGGAGCTGAGCGTGGAGACGCTGCCTGGGCCGACGGCCGACGTGGCGGCGCAGCGGTGCGGGCGGCAGGTGTCGGAGGCTGTGCAGCGGCGGCTGTACGCGCTGCGCGCGTGGGACTGCCTGCTGGGCGAGCGCGTGGTGAGCCGCGCGGACCCCGCGAGCAGCGGGACGCTGCGGTGGGTGGGCGTGCCGCAGCAGGGCGGGTACGAGGGCGTGGTGGCGGCCGTGGAGTGGGAGCGGCTGCCGTCTGCGCGCGCTGCGGAGGCCGCGGCGGCGTCGGCTGCGGGGCATGCCGGGCCGCTGTTCGGCGGCGTTGTGCACGGCGAGCGTCTGTTCGAGGCTGCGCGGCCGGACAGCTGCACGCTGGAGGAGCCGTCGTCGCTGGAGTTCGCCGCGCTGCGGCAGGACTCGGAGCTGGGCCTGAAGCTGCCCACGCCGACGCGCCTGCCGCTGGCGCGTGCGCTGTTTGGCGCGCTGCCGTCGTATGTGTTGTGGCAGTTCCCGTACCGCTTTCTGGTAGACGCCCTATCGCTGTCGACGCCGCTGATTCTCAAAGCGTACGTGACGTTTCTGTATGACGAAGACCGCAAGGTTTCGACAGGCCTCATGCTCTCCGCTCTGATCTGTTGCTTTCAGCTTTGTCAGAGTTTAGGCCAGCACCGCTTTCTATACATCTGCATTAAAGGCGCACTGCAGTACCGCACTGCTTGCACAGCTCTAATCTTTGAGAAGTGCTTCACCATTTCTAATAAAGCGCGTGCTCATCCAGAGATGAACGTGGGACGCATAATCAATAGCGTTGGCACGGATGTGGAACACATCGACAACTTCATCTGTTTCTGCAGTTATCTCATCAGCAGTCCGCTCGTTTTTGTCATCGCTGTCGGTCTTCTTTGTCAGCTGGTTGGGTGGGCCGCGCTAGTTGCTGTCGTCGTCCTATTTGCCTCCATCCCACTCAATGGTATCCTAATGAAGAGGACCATGATTGCTCGAGAACACCTCAGTAAAGCTACCGACGAGCGCATCAAGTCCACTAACGAGTTCTTCTCCGGAATTCGCATCGCCAAGTTCATGACTTGGGAGCCGCGCTTCATTGCCAACATTGAAGCAAAGCGTGAAGTTGAGATCTCGTACGTGCGCAAGGTGCAACTATGCGAGATTGTTCTGGGCTTCATAAACCAATCCACCCCCATGCTTATCATTTGTCTTGTGTTCGTAACCTGCTACTTTACAGGTATTGATCTTACACCGGAACTTGTGTTCCCGACTATATCGCTTTTGTCAGTTCTGCGCATGCCATTTCAGTTCTTCCCGTTTGTGCTTCGCGATGCTATACAGTTCGTGGTGTCGATGGACCGCTTGCGTCGGCTGTTTGAGTGCGAGGACACGTCCGAGGCTGCGGTGCGTGCGCTGGAGGAGTACGCGGCGCGGGGCGAGCGCGGGCTGGGGTGCGGGGCGGCGGCGGTGCTGGAGGACGTGGACGTGATGGCGTACGTGCCGGTGAAGCTGCCCGGAGTGCGGCGCGTGCGGCTGTCGCTGCTGTCGCGGGCGCTGCGGCGGTGGTGCTGCTGCGCGGCGTGCCGGCCGGCCGGCCCGGCGCACCCGCCGCCGACGGAGGTGGAGGGTGAGGGTGATGCGGAGGGCGGGTCGGGCGCGGCGGGCGCGGCCGGCGGGGAGGCGGCGTACGAGCTGTCGCCGAAGCTGCTGCTGCGGGACGTGAGCGTGGAGGTGCCCGCGGGGCAGCTGACGGTGGTGGTTGGCGCGACGGGGTCCGGCAAGTCGACGTTCCTGCTGTCGCTGCTTGGGCAGCTGCAGATCGCGCGCGGCGGTGTGTGGGCGAGCCGCAGCGTGGCGTACGTGCCGCAGCAGCCGTGGATCATGAACGCGACGGTGCGGGAGAACATCCTGTTCTTCTCGCCGGAGGACAAGGGCGCGCTGGCTGCGGCGATCCGGGCGAGCCAGCTCGCGACGGACCTTGAGCTGCTGGGTGGCGGGCTGGAGACGGAGATCGGGGAGAAGGGCGTGAACCTGAGCGGGGGCAGAAGGCGCGCGTGAGCCTGGCGCGCGCGGTGTACGCGGACAAGGACGTGTACCTGCTGGACGACCCGCTGTCGGCGCTGGACGCGCACGTTGGGGAGCGCGTGGTGAACGAGTGCCTGCTGCGGCAGCTGTCCGGCAAGACGCGCGTGCTGGCGACGCACCAGCTGCAGGCGATCCCCAAGGCGGACTACGTTATTGCTCTTGGCAACGGCACGGTGACCTTCAGCGGGCCGCGCGCAGAGTTCATGCGCACGGCGCAGTACGCGGAGCTTGTGCAGCGCGAGAGCGAGGCGAAGGAGGAGGCGGAGGAGACGCGGGAGGAGAAGGCGGCGGACGTGGCGGACGGCGCCGGCGGCGGCACCGCGGAGGAGGACGCGGAGGTGACGGCGACGGGTGACGGGACGGCGTCGAAGATGACGGAGGAGGAGAAGGCGACCGGCACGGTGCCCCTGTCGACGTACGTCGAGTACTTTGGCTTCTGCGGCGGCCGACGCGTCGCGTGGATCCTCTTCGCCATCTACCTCTCCACAGAGGCCGCCATCGTCAGCAGCAGCGTGTGGATGTCGTTCTGGACAGGCGACCGCTTTAAGATGGAGCAGCTGACGTACTTGCGAGTGTACATTGCGCTTGTCCTTTTCGGTATCTGTGCCGCTCCCCTACGTCGTGATATACGCGTTCAATCGTATGCGCAAGGGTGGCGCAGCGCTCCACAACAGTGTTCTGCTCTCTTGAGCAAAGGCACGATGGAATTTTTTGACACAACGCCCCTCTGGCCGCATTCTCAACCGCTTCTCGCGCGACATTGACGTCGTTGATGACAAGCTAACTTGGTCTATCCCAAGCCTTCTTGATGATTTTGTTGCGATCATTTCTTCCCTCACGATCAGCGTCGTGTCCCAACCGCTTGTCCTTATCCCACTTCTACCTTGCGCCTACGTCTACTACCGTATCATGATCTTTTACAACGCAGCGAATCGGGAGGTGCGACGTACGTCCAGCATTGCCAAGTCCCCTCTCTTCTCCCTACTCGGCGAGGTTGTATCCGGTTCCACCACCATCGAAGCGTACCAAAGGAGTACCGTTGTCTTCCGCGAGGCGCTACGCCGCATCGACATCGTGTACGCCTGCGGCCAGATCGAAAGCTGCACGAACCGGTGGCTGGGGGTCCGCCTTGAGCTGCTCAGCAACATTGTCATCACCTCCATAGCTTTTCTGGGCGTCTATGGCGTCACACACAACCTGGTGGAAACTGGCGTTCTTTCCCTTTCACTCACCATGGCACTGCAGACCACAAGTAGGCTGAACTACTTTGTTAGAAATGCTGCCACCATGGAAGCCGACATGAACAGCGTGGAGCGCCTGATCTTCTACACCAAGGGCGTGCCGTGCGAGGAGATGCCGGAGATGGAGCGCGAGATCGCTGCGGTGCGGCGGACGGTGCGCGTGGGCGGCGACGGGGGCGCTGCGACGGAGGTGACGTTCGTGTCCGGGAGCCCGACGACTGCTGCGCCGAAGCGCGTGGTGGCCGGGTCGCTGGAGTTCCAGCGGGTGCAGATGCGGTACCGCGAGGGGCTGCCGCTTGTGCTGCGGGACGTGAGCTTCCGGATCGCGCCGCGGGAGAAGGTGGGGATCGTTGGGCGGACGGGGAGCGGCAAGTCGACGCTGCTGCTGACGTTCATGCGGATGGTTGACGTGTGCGGCGGGGAGATCGTGGTGAACGGCGCGGCGATCCGGTCGTACCCGCTGCGGGAGCTGCGGCGGCAGTTCTCGATGATCCCGCAGGACCCTGTGCTGTTCGACGGGACGGTGCGGCTGAACGTGGACCCGTTCCTGGAGGCGTCGTCGGCGGAGGTGTGGGCCGCGCTGGAGCTTGTGGGGCTGAAGGAGCGGATCGCGAGCGAGGCGGAGGGGATCGACGGGCGTGTGCTGGAGGGCGGGTCGAACTTCAGCGTTGGGCAGCGGCAGCTGCTGTGCCTTGCGCGGGCGCTGCTGAAGAAGGGCAGCGGGTTCATCCTGATGGACGAGGCGACGGCGAACATCGACCCCGCGCTGGACCGGTACATCCAGGAGACCGTGATGAAGGGGTTCGCCGAGTACACGGTGATCACCATCGCGCACCGGCTGCAGACGGTGGCGCAGTACGACAAGATCATCGTGATGGACCACGGCGTGGTGGCGGAGATGGGCAGCCCGCGCGAGCTCATGGAGCGCCCGGCCTCCGTGCTGCGCGACATGGTGGCGGCGATGGGCCCGGAGGCCGCGGAACTCTTTGCGAAGACCGTCGCAGAGGTATAGAATTGGTACTGTGTTTTCCCCGCGTTGCACGCATCTCTTTTTTCGCTCAGAGGCGCCGTACATCACTGAGAAGGAGTATCCTCTCTCTCTGATCCGGAACACTCGTGTTTTAAATAATTCTCATTTTTTTTTTTTTTGTGCTCTGTGTTAAGCGAAAGCGTTGCTTTTTAATACATAAATTCTTTTCTTCTCCTCTCTTTTCTTTCCCTCTTTATTTTTGAATGTAATTCCCTTTTTTCATTTCCTTCTAAGTTTCTCACTCCCCTCCTCCGCTTCTTGCCGCGAGAGTCGCGGCCGTCTCTTTTCTTCTATTACAGCTCTTCTCTCTCTTGCCTGACTCCCGCGAGCAGATTCACATATTTGCCCCGGTGTCTGTCGTTAGAAGAGGTTCTGCTGAGCGAACTGTTTCTTTCTCTTTTTTTTTATTATCACTTTGTTTGTTCTTTCATGTTTGACAGCGTTATGGACGTCTGCGTCTGTTGTACCAACCTTGTTTCTGTGCCGACCTTCCTGTGCGCCGCTGACTTTCTTTTCCTCTCTAAATTCTCGCGACTATAGACGTTTCCCCTCCTCTTCTTCTTGCTCTTTCCCTAATTCTTTTCCACATTTTCCCCTTTTCCCTAAGCGCCGCTTTTACTCCCCCCCACCCCCCCCGCCTCTCCCCATCCATTCTGCAGCTCTACGCCACGCTATAGTATACTGCTTCCCCCCCCCCCTCAGTCTCATATCACATCTATTGCTGTTGAGTGCATCTCAACAATCTTTATATATCTGCATGTTTCGCGCGCACACATACATTCCTGAAAAATTCCCTACATCTGACCTTCTCTTGTTTATTTTCTTGCTGTGTCTCTTATGCATTGCGTCACCTCATCACGTCGCAATCACCCAGCTGTAACTGTGTGCTGTCCGCATCAAAGTCCCTGTGTCGAATGTCCATTTAGTGTGTGTAGCTGCAGCGCTCAGCTGACGCAGGTGTCTGAATTCTTAATCGAAGCCTCGACAGAAGCGGTGGATGACGTACGTGTGACATTACTCCGCCGTGGTAATCTACTATTTCCTCCTCGTTTTTATAATCAATGACTGGCATGCGCACGTAGAAAGAACAACGAACAGCAACGTGCATCCTGTACTGCGTCCTTGCGTTCATCATGAGCTCGCCGCTCCTGCACAGCTCTAGCACAGACCCTTCCCATTCCACACTCCTCCCTTCTTCCCGCTCTGTCCGTGTTTTTTAAGAGAACATTCATTACTTGCTAGCAAAAACAGCCAGCTATCCTTCTCGCATCAAGTAGCATTACATCACGCGCAACCGCGAACACTTGCATCAAGGCAAGCACAGCTGTCAGTCTCGTGGAACTGGCTCTCTCTTGTTGTTAGCCAAACGTCTTGAGCACGAGACCCGTAGTAAGCCATTCTCTAAAAAAGATTCCTCCGAGTGTCTGCCAGTACTCTTTGCTTGACGCGCAACCATGCTTGGTGCCGCTTCGGACGAGGAGCTACCGGGCGTGCCTTCCTCCGTCCCGCCGCCCGCGCCAGCCTCGACGTGCACACGAAGCGATTTCAGCCACGTGCTGCGTCGGCTAGGCAGTCAGTTCACGGCGCATCGAGAGCGCAAGGAGCACCTGCGGCAGCTGTGGGGGGAGGACGCAGCGCACGAGCCGACGGTGGAGGAGAAGGCCTCCCTGCTTTCCCGACTGTACTACACGTGGGTGTACGACACGATCGTGAGCGCCGCGCGCGAGGAGCTGAGCGTGGAGACGCTGCCTGGGCCGACGGCCGACGTGGCGGCGCAGCGGTGCGGGCGGCAGGTGTCGGAGGCTGTGCAGCGGCGGCTGTACGCGCTGCGCGCGTGGGACTGCCTGCTGGGCGAGCGCGTGGTGAGCCGCGCGGACCCCGCGAGCAGCGGGACGCTGCGGTGGGTGGGCGTGCCGCAGCAGGGCGGGTACGAGGGCGTGGTGGCGGCCGTGGAGTGGGAGCGGCTGCCGTCTGCGCGCGCGGCGGAGGCTGCGGCGGCGTCGGCTGCGGGGCATGCCGGGCCGCTGTTCGGCGGCGTTGTGCACGGCGAGCGTCTGTTCGAGGCTGCGCGGCCGGACAGCTGCACGCTGGAGGAGCCGTCGTCGCTGGAGTTCGCCGCGCTGCGGCAGGACTCGGAGCTGGGCCTGAAGCTGCCCACGCCGACGCGCCTGCCGCTGGCGCGTGCGCTGTTTGGCGCGCTGCCGTCGTATGTGCTGTGGCAGTTCCCGTACCGCTTTCTGGTGGACGCTCTATCGCTGTCGACGCCGCTGATTCTCAAAGCGTATGTGACGTTTCTGTATGACGAAGACCGCAAAGTTTCGACAGGCCTCATGCTCTCTGCGCTGATCTGCATCGTTCAGTTAACACAAAGCCTTGCACAGCACCGTTTTGCGTACTTGTCCGTGAAAGGTGCTCAACAACATCGCTCGGCGCTGACTGCGCTTCTGTTTCAGAAGTGCTTCACCATTTCTACTAAGGCGCGAGCACACCCAGACATTAATGTGGGACGTATTATCAACACCGTGTCGAGTGATTTCGAACGAATGTTTTTTTTCATGAATTTCTGCGTCTATCTAGTTACTGTCCCTCTTTTTTTGATTGTTGCAGTAGTTCTTCTGTGGCAACTAGTAGGCTGGCCTGCCCTCCTCGCCGTTGTTGTACCTTTGGCATCGATTCCATTAAACGGTGTAGTGATGAAGTACTCCATGAAGTTTCAGCAGTTGCTTATCAAAGCAACTGATGAGCGCATTAAAGCCACAAACGAGTTCTTCTCCGGAATTCGTATCGCCAAGTTTATGACGTGGGAACCACGCTTTATTGTCTCCATCGAAACGAAGCGACTTGTTGAACTAAATTACGTTAAAAAACTGCAAGTACTTCAAATTCTAATACTTCTCTTAAATAATGCCATACCCATGGTAATTATTTCGCTAATCTTTGTCGCTTGCTATATTTTGGGTGTTCCGCTTACCCCTGAACTCGTTTTTCCCACCATTTCTATGCTGGCGGTTCTACGCACACCTTTTGACATATACCCTCAGATTCTGCGTCTTGCTATGCAGTATGTGGTCTCTGTTCACCGCCTGCGCTCTTTCCTCGAGTGCGAGGACACGTCCGAGGCTGCGGTGCGTGCGCTGGAGGAGTACGCGGCGCGTGGCGAGCGCGGGCTGGGGTGCGGGGCGGCGGCGGTGCTGGAGGACGTGGACGTGATGGCGTACGTGCCGGTGAAGCTGCCCGGAGTGCGGCGCGTGCGGCTGTCGCTGCTGTCGCGGGCGCTGCGGCGGTGGTGCTGCTGCGCGGCGTGCCGGCCGGCCGGCCCGGCGCACCCGCCGCCGACGGAGGTGGAGGGTGAGGGTGATGCGGAGGGCGGGTCGGGCGCGGCGGGCGCGGCCGGCGGGGAGGCGGCGTACGAGCTGTCGCCGAAGCTGCTGCTGCGGGACGTGAGCGTGGAGGTGCCCGCGGGGCAGCTGACGGTGGTGGTTGGCGCGACGGGGTCCGGCAAGTCGACGTTCCTGCTGTCGCTGCTTGGGCAGCTGCAAATCGCGCGCGGCGGTGTGTGGGCGAGCCGCAGCGTGGCGTACGTGCCGCAGCAGCCGTGGATCATGAACGCGACGGTGCGGGAGAACATCCTGTTCTTCTCGCCGGAGGACAAGGGCGCGCTGGCTGCGGCGATCCGGGCGAGCCAGCTCGCGACGGACCTTGAGCTGCTGGGTGGCGGGCTGGAGACGGAGATCGGGGAGAAGGGCGTGAACCTGAGCGGAGGGCAGAAGGCGCGCGTGAGCCTGGCGCGCGCGGTGTACGCGGACAAGGACGTGTACCTGCTGGACGACCCGCTGTCGGCACTGGACGCGCACGTTGGGGAGCGCGTGGTGAACGAGTGCCTGCTGCGGCAGCTGTCCGGCAAGACGCGCGTGCTGGCGACGCACCAGCTGCAGGCGATCCCCAAGGCGGACTACGTTATTGCTCTTGGCAACGGCACGGTGACCTTCAGCGGGCCGCGCGCGGAGTTCATGCGCACGGCGCAGTACGCGGAGCTTGTGCAGCGCGAGAGCGAGGCGAAGGAGGAGGCGGAGGAGACGCGGGAGGAGAAGGCGGCGGACGTGGCGGACGGCGGCGGCGGCGGTACTGCGGAGGAGGACGCGGAGGTGACGGCGACGGGGGACGGGACGGCGTCGAAGATGACGGAGGAGGAGAAGGCGACCGGCACGGTTCCCCTGTCGACGTACGTCGAGTACTTTGGCTTCTGCGGCGGCCGACGCGTCGCGTGGATCCTCTTCGCCATCTACCTCTCCACAGAGGCCGCCATCGTCAGCAGCAGCGTGTGGATGTCGTTCTGGACAGAAAATCGTTTCCATTTTTCGTCTCTGAGCTATTTAGAAGTATACATTCTTCTTGTTGCCTGCGGCATCTTGTGTTCCCCCTTACGTCTCCTCTATCTACTCCCCAGGTTGCGACATGGCTCGAAAGTGTTGCATAACTCTGTGCTGTCCGTGACCAGCAAAGGCACGATGGAATTTTTTGACACTACTCCTATGGGCAGGATTCTAAATCGTTTCTCCGCTGACATTGACGCAGCTGATAATCAGTTGACCTGGGCTGTGCCTGAACTATGTGGCCACTTTTTTGGTATCCTCTCTTCACTCGTCATCAGCGTCGTCACGCAACCACTTGTGCTGGCTCCACTCGTGCCATGCATTTACGTCTACTACCGTATCATGATCTTCTACAACGCAGCGAATCGGGAGATCCGTCGCATTACAAATGTTGCCAAGTCTCCTCTGTACTCTCTGCTGGGCCAGGTGGCGGTGATACCACCACTATTGAGATTTATGGTAAAAGCAGGATAGTTTTTCGCGACGCACTGCGGCGCATAGATGTTCTGTTTTCATGTGTACATGTGGAAAACTGCATAAATCGCTGGTTGGGTGTACGTCTTGAACTGCTTAGCACTGTTATCATTACTTCTATTGCAGTCCTGGGGGTATTCGGCGCCACCCGCGGTGTTGTATCGAAGGGCGTTCTCTCTCTCTCCCTTACGATGGCACTGCAGACTACTAATAGACTCAATTTTCTGGTGCGATTCGTCGCGACTGTTGAAGCCCAGATGAACAGCGTGGAGCGCCTGATCTTCTACACGAAGGGCGTGCCGTGCGAGGAGATGCCGGAGATGGAGCGCGAGATCGCTGCGGTGCGGCGGACGGTGCGCGTGGGCGGCGACGGGGGCGCTGCGACGGAGGTGACGTTCGTGTCCGGGAGCCCGACGACTGCTGCGCCGAAGCGCGTGGTGGCCGGGTCGCTGGAGTTCCAGCGGGTGCAGATGCGGTACCGCGAGGGGCTGCCGCTTGTGCTGCGGGACGTGAGCTTCCGGATCGCGCCGCGGGAGAAGGTGGGGATCGTTGGGCGGACGGGGAGCGGCAAGTCGACGCTGCTGCTGACGTTCATGCGGATGGTTGACGTGTGCGGCGGTGAGATCGTGGTGAACGGCGCGGCGATCCGGTCGTACCCGCTGCGGGAGCTGCGGCGGCAGTTCTCGATGATCCCGCAGGACCCTGTGCTGTTCGACGGGACGGTGCGGCTGAACGTGGACCCGTTCCTGGAGGCGTCGTCGGCGGAGGTGTGGGCCGCGCTGGAGCTTGTGGGGCTGAAGGAGCGGATCGCGAGCGAGGCGGAGGGGATCGACGGGCGGGTGCTGGAGGGCGGGTCGAACTTCAGCGTTGGGCAGCGGCAGCTGCTGTGCCTTGCGCGGGCGCTGCTGAAGAAGGGCAGCGGGTTCATCCTGATGGACGAGGCGACGGCGAACATCGACCCCGCGCTGGACCGGTACATCCAGGAGACCGTGATGAAGGGGTTCGCCGAGTACACGGTGATCACCATCGCGCACCGGCTGCAGACGGTGGCGCAGTACGACAAGATCATCGTGATGGACCACGGCGTGGTGGCGGAGATGGGCAGCCCGCGCGAGCTCATGGAGCGCCCGGCCTCCGTGCTGCGCGACATGGTGCAGGCGATGGGCCCGGAGGCCGCGGAACTCTTTGTCAAGACCGTCGCAGAGGTGTAGAATTCTTACTGTGTTTTCCCCGCGTTGCACGCATCTCTTTTTTCGCTCAGAGGCGCCGTACATCACGGAGAAGGAAAATCCTCTCTCTCTGAACCGAAACACTCGTGTTTTGAATAATTCTCATTTTTTTTTTTTTTTGTGCTCTGTGTTAAGCGAAAGCGTTGCTTTTTAATACATAAATTCTTTTCTTCTCCTCTCTTTTCTTTCCCTCTTTATTTTTGAATGTAATTCCCTTTTTTATTTCCTTCTAAGTTTCTCACTCCCCTCCTCCGCTTCTTGCCGCGAGAGTCGCGGCCGTCTCTTTTCTTCTATTACAGCTCTTCTCTCTCTTGACTGACTCCTGCGAGCAGATTCACATATTCGCCCCGGTGTCTGTCGTTAGAAGAGGTTCTGCTGAGCGAACTGTTTCTTTACTTTTTTTTGTTTTAGTATCACTTTGTTTGTTCTTTCATGTTTGACAGCGTTATGGACGTCTGCGTTTGTTGTACCAACCTTGTTTCTGTGCCGACCTTCCTGTGCGCCGCTGACTTTCTTTTCCTCTCTAAATTCTCGCGACTATAGACGTTTCCCCTCCTCTTCTTCTTGCTCTTTCCCTCATTCTTTTCCACATTTTCCCTAAGCGCCGCTTTTACTCCCCCCCCTCCCCCGCCTCTCCCCATCCATTCTGCAGCTCTACGCCACGCTATAGTGTACTGCTTCCCCCCCCCCCTCAGTCTCATATCACATCTATTGCTGTTGAGTGCATCTCAACAATCTTTATATATCTGCATGTTTCGCGCGCACACATACATTCCTGAAAAATTCCCTACATCTGACCTTCTCTTGTTTATTTTCTTGCTGTGTCTCTTATGCATTGCGTCACCTCATCACGTCGCAATCACCCAGCTGTAATTGTGTGCTGTCCGCGTCAAAGTCCCTGTGTCGAATGTCCATTTAGTGTGTGTAGCTGCTGCGCTCAGCTGACGCAAGTGTCTGAGTTTTTCACCAAAGCCTCGACAGATCGACAGAAGCGGTGGATGACGTACGTGTGACATTACTCCGCCGTGGTAATCTACTATTTCCTCCTCGTTTTTATAATCAATGACTGGCATGCGCACGTAGAAAGAACAACGAACAGCAACGTGCATCCTGTACTGCGTCCTTGCGTTCATCATGAGCTTGCCGCTCCTGCACAGCTCTAGCACAGACCCTTCCCATTCCACACTCCTCCCTTCTTCCCGCTCTGTCCGTGTTTTTGAAGAGAACATTCATTACTTGCTAGCAAAAACAGCCAGCTATCCCTCTCGCATCAAGTAGCATTACATCACCTGCAACCGCGAACACTTGCAATAAGCCAAGCACAGCTGTCAGTCTCCTGGAACTGGCTCTCTCTTGTTGTTATCCAAACGTCTTGAGCACGAGACCCGTAGTAAGCCATTCTCTAAAAAAGATTCCTCCGAGTGTCTGCCAGTACTCTTTGCTAGACGCGCAGCAATGCTTGGTGCCGCTTCGGACGAGGAGCTACCGGGCGTGCCTTCCTCCGTCCCGCCGCCCGCGCCAGCCGCGACGTGCACACGAAGCGATTTCAGCCACGTGCTGCGTCGGCTAGGCAGTCAGTTCACGGCGCACCGCGAGCGCAAGGAGCACCTGCGGCAGCTGTGGGGGGAGGACGCAGCGCACGAGCCGACGGTGGAGGAGAAGGCCTCCCTGTTTTCGCGGCTGTACTACACGTGGGTGTACGACACGATCGTGAGCGCCGCGCGCGAGGAGCTGAGCGTGGAGACGCTGCCTGGGCCGACGGCCGACGTGGCGGCGCAGCGGTGCGGGCGGCAGGTGTCGGAGGCTGTGCAGCGGCGGCTGTACGCGCTGCGCGCGTGGGACTGCCTGCTGGGCGAGCGCGTGGTGAGCCGCGCGGACCCCGCGAGCAGCGGGACGCTGCGGTGGGTGGGCGTGCCGCAGCAGGGCGGGTACGAGGGCGTGGTGGCGGCCGTGGAGTGGGAGCGGCTGCCGTCTGCGCGCGCGGCGGAGGCTGCGGCGGCGTCGGCTGCAGGGCATGCCGGGCCGCTGTTTGGCGGCGTTGTGCACGGCGAGCGTCTGTTCGAGGCTGCGCGGCCGGACAGCTGCACGCTGGAGGAGCCGTCGTCGCTGGAGTTCGCCGCGCTGCGGCAGGACTCGGAGCTGGGCCTGAAGCTGCCCACGCCGACGCGCCTCTCTGTCACCCGTGCCGTTATTCTGTCGCTACCGTATTATTTTTTTCTTCACGTCCCGTTCAAGGCTCTTGGTGACGTCTGCACACTCACTATCCCGATGCTGCTGAAGAAGTATGTCGCGTTCCTAACTGACGAGAATCACACCCGCTGCTCAAGGGTTTCTGCTCGTTTTTCTGATTTTCTTCGTTCAACTCGTACAAGAGCTGCAGTCTTCATCGCTTTCTATTTTCTCAGTATAAAGGGTGGACTTCAGTTCCGCTCTGCTCTTACTGCGCTGGTGTTCCAAAAGTGTTTTACCATCTCCAACAAGTCTTTGGCGTATCCTGACATCAACTCCGGCAAAATCATTAACCTGATCAGTTCTGATGTCGAACGTGTTAATGACTTTGCTCAGTACGCTTCGTACCTGTGGAGTAGTCCCCTTGTGTTCATTATATCCGTTGCTTCCTAGCGCAGCTGGTTGGTTGGGCTTCTCTGATGGCGGTTGCCGCCATGGCTGTCGCTTTCCCTATCAACGCCATCATTGTAAAAAAGCTGATGGTTGCGCGCCAGCTTCTGGTGAAGGCTACGGATGAACGCGTCAAGGCCACTAACGAGTTCTTCTCCGGAATTCGCATCGCCAAGTTCATGACGTGGGAGCCACGCTTCATTGCTAACATTGAAGCAAAGCGTGACAAGGAAGTGATGTTTCTCAAGCGCGTGCAACTGTACCGTGTTGTCGTTTCCTTTCTCAACAACGCCACACCCATGGTAATGATTTGCGTAGTGTTTGTCATGTGCTACTTCACTGGGATTCCGCTGACGCCCGACATTGTCTTTCCTGTTATCGCTCTTCTCGGCATCATCCGAATGCCCTTCAACATGATTCCGTTTGTCCTTCAGATTGCAGTCCAGTATGTGGTATCCGTTCACCGCCTTCGCTCTTTCCTCGAGTGCGAGGACACGTCGGAGGCGGCGGTGCGTGCGCTGGAGGAGTACGCCGCGCGGGGGGAGCGCGGGCTGGGGTGCGGGGCGGCGGCGGTGCTGGAGGACGTGGACGTGATGGCGTACGTGCCGGTGAAGCTGCCGGGAGTGCGGCGCGTGCGGCTGTCGCTGCTGTCGCGGGCGCTGCGGCGGTGGTGCTGCTGCGCGGCGTGTCGGCCGGCCGGCCCGGCGCACCCGCCGCCGACGGAGGTGGAGGGTGATGCGGAGGGCGGGTCGGGCGCGGCGGGCGCGGGCGGCGGGGAGGCGGCGTACGAGCTGTCGCCGAAGCTGCTGCTGCGGGACGTGAGCGTGGAGGTGCCCGCGGGGCAGCTGACGGTGGTGGTTGGCGCGACGGGGTCCGGCAAGTCGACGTTCCTGCTGTCGCTGCTGGGTCAGCTGCAGATCGCGCGCGGCGGTGTGTGGGCGAGCCGCAGCGTGGCGTACGTGCCGCAGCAGCCGTGGATCATGAACGCGACGGTGCGGGAGAACATCCTGTTCTTCTCGCCGGAGGACAAGGGCGCGCTGGCTGCGGCGATCCGGGCGAGCCAGCTCGCGACGGACCTTGAGCTGCTGGGTGGCGGGCTGGAGACGGAGATCGGGGAGAAGGGCGTGAACCTGAGCGGCGGGCAGAAGGCGCGCGTGAGCCTGGCGCGCGCGGTGTACGCGGACAAGGACGTGTACCTGCTGGACGACCCGCTGTCGGCGCTGGACGCGCACGTTGGGGAGCGCGTGGTGAACGAGTGCCTGCTGCGGCAGCTGTCCGGCAAGACGCGCGTGCTGGCGACGCACCAGCTGCAGGCGATCCCCAAGGCGGACTACGTGATTGCTCTTGGCAACGGCACGGTGACCTTCAGCGGGCCGCGCGCAGAGTTCATGCGCACGGCGCAGTACGCGGAGCTCAGCCATCAGCAAGCTCATAACAAGGACGACGGTTCCGGTGGAGATGCCCCCCTGCTGGAAGGCGAAGGTGAGAAGGAGCCAGCGAAGCAGGAAGTGGTGAAGACCGATACAGGCAAGTCTTTGATGACTCAAGAGGAGAAGGCCTCTGGCTCGGTTCCGTTGTCAACGTATCTGGAGTACTTCATTTTCTGCGGTGGCAAGATCGTAGCGGTGATGCTGATAGTGGTTTTCGCCTTGACAGAAGTGGCCTACATCGGTAGTACGCTGTGGTTGTCCTTCTGGAGTACGGATGTTTTTCGTCTCGAGCCCCAAACGTACCTGATCGTGTACATTGTTCTGGTAATCCTGGGAGCGGTCACTTCTCCCGCCCGTTTCTACTACTGCTTTGAGGTGATGCGTCGTGGCGGCGTCGCTTTACACAACACCGCACTCGCACTAGTCAGCAAAGGCACGATGGAATTTTTTGACACGACTCCTCTCGGCCGTATCCTCAACCGCTTCTCGCGCGATATTGACACGATTGACAACAGCCTGCAGAACTCGTTCGTCATGTTTTTCAATTGTCTTTCCAGTATTATTTCCTCACTCATGATCAGCGTTGCTTCGCAGTGGCTTGTTCTGATTCCGCTAATTCCTTGCACTTACATCTACTACCGTATCATGGTCTTTTACAACGCAGCGAATCGGGAAGTGCGCCGCACCAGCAGCGTCGCCAAATCCCCTCTATTTTCGCTGCTTGGCGAGGTGATCAACGGGTCTTCGACAATTTCCGCCTTTCAGAAAACCAGCGTCGTGTTTCACGAAGCTATTCGCCGCATCGACGTTGTCTACAGCTGCTCACAGCTGGAAAATAGCGCCAACCGTTGGCTCGGCGTTCGGGTGGAGTTCCTCAGCAATGTGCTCGTCACATCCATTGCTTTTTTCGGCGTGTTTGGCGTGACTGGGTGGAACATCAACGTTGGGGTCCTCTCCCTCTCTCTCACCATGGCTATCCAAACCACCAGTCAACTCAACTTGGTTGGTCCGCCAGGCGGCAACGGTGGAGGCCGACATGAACAGCGTGGAGCGGCTGATCTTCTACACCAAGGGGGTGCCGTGCGAGGAGATGCCGGAGATGGAGCGCGAGATCGCTGCGGTGCGGCGGACGGTGCGCGTGGGCGGCGACGGGGGCGCTGCGACGGAGGTGACGTTCGTGTCCGGGAGCCCGACGACTGCTGCGCCGAAGCGTGTGGTGGCCGGGTCGCTGGAGTTCCAGCGGGTGCAGATGCGGTACCGCGAGGGGCTGCCGCTTGTGCTGCGGGACGTGAGCTTCCGGATCGCGCCGCGGGAGAAGGTGGGGATCGTTGGGCGGACGGGGAGCGGCAAGTCGACGCTGCTGCTGACGTTCATGCGGATGGTTGACGTGTGCGGCGGGGAGATCGTGGTGAACGGCGCGGCGATCCGGTCGTACCCGCTGCGGGAGCTGCGGCGGCAGTTCTCGATGATCCCGCAGGACCCTGTGCTGTTCGACGGGACGGTGCGGCTGAACGTGGACCCGTTCCTGGAGGCGTCGTCGGCGGAGGTGTGGGCCGCGCTGGAGCTTGTGGGGCTGAAGGAGCGGATCGCGAGCGAGGCGGAGGGGATCGACGGGCGGGTGCTGGAGGGCGGGTCGAACTTCAGCGTTGGGCAGCGGCAGCTGCTGTGCCTTGCGCGCGCGCTGCTGAAGAAGGGCAGCGGGTTCATCCTGATGGACGAGGCGACGGCGAACATCGACCCCGCGCTGGACCGGTACATCCAGGAGACCGTGATGAAGGGGTTCGCCGAGTACACGGTGATCACCATCGCGCACCGGCTGCAGACGGTGGCGCAGTACGACAAGATCATCGTGATGGACCACGGCGTGGTGGCGGAGATGGGCAGCCCGCGCGAGCTCATGGAGCGCCCGGCCTCCGTGCTGCGCGACATGGTGGAGGCGATGGGCAGTGCGGCTGCTGACGCCTTTAACAAGGCTTTGCAAACTAAGTGCGTCCCCTAAATTTTTTTTTTTTTTTGTACCCTGACTTTTCTGGTCAGTGACGTCTCCCTTGTGCTTTCTTTTCTTTCTTTTCTTCATTTCTCAACGTCTCTAACGATAGTGGTTGGGACGTTACGACGCGCCTCTTCCGGTCTGTTGCTCTTGGTACGAATTCGATATCGTTATATGAATGAGGCACAGACGGACGATGAGCGCGTCTCACCATTAAATATTGGCCAAAATTAATATTAACATTGTTACCTCCCTCTAAGAATATTTAAGCCTAGTTTTATTCGTAGTCATTTTTGTTCTCATTCTATCAGTTTTTTTCCCCCATTTTAAATTGCTCATTCTTCTATTTTGAAGCGCGTGTTTCGCGTCTTGCTCTCTCTCCTGTTCCACCATGCGTTTTTCATTTCTGTAATGCATATTGTCTATGAAACGAAAATCTTACTGCATAGTAATACTTCTTTTCATACTTTTTTTTTTTTGTTCTTTAGTGTCTCTGCCTGTGTGGTCGTGGGCTTTCAAAGCTCGACATTTCTATGAGTCCTCCTGTTTTTTGTAGCCTCCTAAACTCTTTCCACCCACTGTGTGTGTGTGCGTGTGTGTGTCTGTCCTTATGGTGCCTCACTTCGTGGTTGTTGATTATTTTTTCTTCTATTATGGGTGACTACCACCCGGTCTTGACTGTGTTTTCTCACCTTTTACTGTCCATCTCCTCATTATCTTTATTGTAGCGCCTAGTGGAAGTGTCATAGCGAGTACATTCTCTTTTTTTCTCTTCTTCTCCCAAACTCTCGTCATTTTTGACACCCAGAATGCGTTGCTGTTTGCGCAGTCCGGCTGTGTCTTTGAGGGGCGTCCCCTCGCGCGCCTTCGGTAATGCCCCAAACCGCGTCCGGCCCGTTGAGAGCCCAATTCAGAACCCCTTTCGGCAGATGGAGCGGGAGACGAGCGTCAGCCTCATTCTCGGCTTTATGTTCATGTTTCCTGTCTGGATGCTGACGATGACGGCGGAAAACAACGCAAAGAAGCGGGAGGGGGTGAAGCGGTGGCTGGAGGATCAGAACGAGAAGCACGGCGTGCCCAGCAAGTAGGAGAGGGTTGTGCGTTTTCTCACTCACTTTCTGACGTCGGATTCCCCTCTCTATTCGCCGTGACAACAGCTGACGTTCTGTCACCTCAGTGGCTATTTCGCACGAATAGCCTCTACTCATTTCAGCTTACTTCTTCCTGCTTTCTTCGTTGCACCTGCTTGCTCATGCTATCACCATTATCTTTTGCTCACAACTACATTGTATGCGTCTCTGACGACTTTGTTTCAGCCTCATTTGTACGAGACATCTTGCAGCGTAGATCTTAGTTACCCTTTGAGCTCTTCGGTGTCACTAATTTCTGCTCGTCCACAAATCTTCTTCTTTTCCCTTTCTCTCGCAGTAGAAACTTGAACACAAACAGAGCTCATCACAAAGTGCTATAGAGAATTCAATTTTTGTTGCTTCTCTCTGCTCTCTGTGTGTGCGCCGTGAAGAGTTATCGTATTTCTTCTTCTTCTCTCCCCCCCATTGCTCTATGCGTGCCACGTCTCTTTGTCGCTTCGGTGGTACGCGCGGCCGGCCGTACCTTCCGGCGGGCACGATCATGGACTACACGTCCTCGCCGCGGCACCAGGCGCTCCCGGAGCTGCAGCGCGACCTCGACCGGCAGGCCGGGCGCGGCGACACGGGGCTCTTCAGCGGTCCCGTGGTGATGACCGACAAGCGGCCCGGAGCCGCTTTTCAGCGGGCCGCACCACGACCAGCGGCTGCGGGAGCAGGAGCGGCGGCGGCAGTCGCGCCAGCGCCCCTCGTTTTTCTCCCCCCAGATGGCGCAGATGTCGGCGCAGACTGTGATGCCGCGCCTCAACGACGGCTTTCAGCCCGACGTGCGCACCGACCGCGCCTACGACGCGATGCCGGAGCCGCTGCGGGCGGCGCAGCAGAGCATCCTCGAGAACCAGGCCGACTCGTTTGGCGAGGCGAACCGGATGATGGTGCCACCGCCGCCACCGCCCAGCCCCGACGCGCCGCGCGCCTACACGCCGCCCAAGGTCCAGCTCGACAGCTTTTGGTGGCCTCTGATGTGGAGCTTCGTCATCATCTTCGGTCTCATGGCCAAGTTTGGGACGTAGCGTCTTTCTGTGTGCATCAGCACTGTGTCTGTTTATCGTCTTGTGCCAATGCCTGCATCTCACTATTATCTGCTACTGTGTATTCTTTTCGCATGTTTCATCCAATTTGCTTTGCTTCAACGAACATCTCGCTGACTTCTTTTTTTTTCTTCCTTCTGTGGCTCATGCACTTTTGCCCCTACCTCTTGGTACGCGTTCCCCATTGTCTTGTGATACCGGCGCTGCTCTGACGGGTCTGAAAACGTTCTCTCGTCCCTCGTACTCCTTCTGACTTCAGCATATATCTATTATTAGCAGGAAACTTTAAAACAACTTTTGAAAATCATGCTGGCGCGCACTGCTCCAAAACTGTTTGGGTTATCCCCAACCCATGCAACACTGCAGCGCAAGCTCACAATGAGCAAGCGTCGGCTAAGGGCCAAGGAACTGCGGCAGTACCACGTGGGCACTGGCTCCTATATTATCATCCCGGCCATTTTTCTCTTCGGTGCCTTCGTTGTCTTTCACCGCTATATGGGATGGGACGAGGACGATCGTCTCTTTATAAACGACAGGAAGCGCTGGGGATGAATAAACCCGCCGCGAACATAGTAGCGTTTACACATGCGCATACACATCACACACACACATACACACAGTTGTGCGGGCGCCTACTCTGCTTGATGGCATATGTCTTGCTTATTACGGTGTGAACTACAGCAACAACAACAACAACAACAAAGGATGCTGAATGTTCTTTGTGAGGCATTGCGAATTTTTTTTTTTCATGATCAAAACAGTTCTCTTTGCCCTTCAGCATGTTTAGGCTTCGCATCACACACTTTTTTTTTCCGGAATGAAAGGTTACGGCAAATGAATTCTGTTATGCCACGAGAGGCAGAAGAGAGTTGACTGCCATGCGAGCGTAGCTTCTATGCCTGACTCATTATTCCAGAAAGTGAGTGTTTGCATGAGGACGTCCATTTTTTCGAGAATACGTTTTGCGTCGTACTCACTGGATATTAGTATGTGGGTAAGTGTAGCCTTAGAAGACCTTTGCGTATCTTGTCTGTAACTACCATCTCTCCTTTTTTTTATTATATATTTACATCTCTCACACTCTGCGTTTTTTTTTTATTCCGCGTAACAGCATTTCACATCATCATCTCATTGCTTCAAGTGGAAACAACGGACTTATCCCCTTCCCCCTTCCTTCTCGTCTCGTCTCGTCTCGTCTCGTCTCGTCATTTTTTTTTCTTTTAATTCTCGGCCCTCCTCCCTCCCCCCCCCCCCCCCCCCCCGCTGCTCTCTCATGGGAAAAGGCCCATCGCTGCAGCGGCGCTTGTATTTGTGGCTCACCACGTCCGAGCGCACGCGCGCCAACCGCCGCGACTACGTGGGACCGCCGTCGCGCAGCCGTGGGGCGTCGGCTGCCGGTGCGGGGCCGTCGCCGCCGCTGTCCTCTGGAGAGCCGTGGGCCCTGGCGGTGCCTGCCGCCTTGGCGCTCGCCGTGGCCGCCGCGCTCGCCGCCTGGCAGCGCCGCCACCGCCGCGCGCCGCTTGCGGAGAGTGCCCAGCAGCTGGAGGAGCAAGCCCAGACGTCGTCCGCGCTGGCGGCGGAGGCACTCAGGCGACGGGAAGAGAGCCAGAGCAAAATACGAGAGGCAAACACGGCGGTGCTGGAGGACCTGCCTGAAGACACGGATGTGGTACGATTGGCCAGAGAGAACGAACTGTTGATTGCCCAATTGAAGCACAAGCAGATGATTCGCTAGTCGTGCATCTTCTTTTTCTTCTTATCGTTTTGCTGACCGAGCACTAGTCTCCCCATCCTCAGCTGTCCTCCCGTCGTATACGTGTATGTGCGCAAGCCGGTTATGCCTGAGCCTTCTTCTTCAATCACTGTGTCATACAGTGAGTGTCGTTGAGAAGAGGGTATAATACTAGCTTGATTTACGACCACTTTCATTCAGCTCTTCTTTACATCAGTCTGGACATCACAACAAACAATCATTCTGCTTATGCCTAGCCTTGCTTTCTCTTTTTGTTTTCCTACTCTTGTTGACCCCTTCACTTTTGACCTTTTCATCTGTCCCCTTCCCAACTGCTCACGGTACACCCCCTGGTCAAAACTTTTGCTCCTTCTCGAACGTTCCTCATGCATTTCTGTTGTTCCCCGATATGAAAAACACAACTGTGCTTCTGCTAATGACGATCTCATTGGTCTTACCTCACTGTTGTTATTGACTTCGGATGATGATAAACATCTTCTAGTACGTTGCGCGCGACCTTTTGCGCGGGATACGCGCTATTCACTTATGATTACTTCTTCTCCTCTCTACTGCCACAGTGACTAATAGTGCAACTAGCGGTCTCCTAAAAAGTATTATTATTATTCTTGTTAGTGTTTTGTTTCTTTTCGTCTTATCTATTTCAGAATTCGTTACTATCTGCAATCACTCGTCTTCCCTCTTCAGAAATTGCTTACTTGCTTCTTTTTTCTATACGCATAGGAAGCCCGATTTCTTTGTTTGTTTCCTCTCGAAACAGTCGCGTCTTCACGTCGTAGTGACACACCACCTGAGCGCCACTCGTTTACCCCTTTCCTTTCTTGTGGCGTACTGTGCCAGCTTCATCTCTCTCTCTCATTCGTTCGTTCGCCATAATGTCTGAGTTGTTTGTGGAGACGACCAACGAGTCCATCTCCACCCTGGATGAGCCGGTGCTGGACACCCTCGTGCGAGACATCAAGGCCGTCGGTAACAAGATGATCTCCGTCGTCTACCCGCCGCTGGGGACCGAGGCGAACTTGCACGAGTGGGACCTGTGGGGCCCGCTGTTCCTGTGCCTGCTGCTCGCGCTCATCCTCTCCGCCACTGCCGCCAGCAGCCAGGGCGGCCTCATCTTCTCGGCTGTCTTCCTGCTGGTGTGGGTCGGCGGCGGCGTCATCGCGCTCAACGCCATGTTCCTCGGCAGCAACATCTCACTCTTCCAGTGCGTGTGCGTGCTGGGCTACTGCCTCGCCCCCCTCTGCGTCGCCGCCGTCATTGCCCTGGTGAACCCCTTCTTCTGGCTCAACCTCATCATCACGGCGGGCATGTGGTGCTGGTCCGGCTGGGCCGCGCTGCACTTTTTCCGCGGCTGCATCGTCGCCGACCGCGAGATGCTCGTGCTGTATCCCGTCGGTCTCTTCTACTTTTTCATCGCCTGGATGATCGTTGTAGGTGTATGAGCGCCGACCTCTAGGGAGAAACACCTACCCCCATATTCAACGTATCGCTTTTTTTTTTTGTTGTTGTTGTTGCTCTTGTTGTTGATAATGATATTGTTGTTCTGCCACTTTCTCACTATCTCTCTCTGTCTCTTGTTCTCCATGTTTCAAATTACTTGTTTCTTTGCTTTCAATTACCATTTTGCCGACTCTTGCCAGTTTTCTCCATAATTCTAACGGAAAAAAACACCCCCATGAAGAAAAAAAAAGTACTGATCCGTGAGGTACATGCAAAATATCTCAACTGTTGTATTATCTGACGTTTCTTTTTTTTCTATTTGCAAATACTGAACAGATGTAATATGAGTACTGCTGCATCGCGCATGCAACTCATGGATTCAAACAACAACAACAACAACAACAACAAAAGATATACTAAATGAAGTGAATTTGACTGGACACTTCACGTCTCCTCATCACATGTACCTGGAAGATGTTGACGGCCCTTGAATCTTTGAGTTCCTGTTCAATTAATCCCCCCCCCTCCTCCCTTTACTACTGGACACACTCACACACAACAACAACAACAACAACACCAACAAGATACAGCAGTTGATTATCGTTATCACTCTTCCTAGTTTTTTTTTTTTTTGGTGTCTACAACTCCTCTTTTTGATTTCATTTCCTTTTCCGCGTGAACCGCTGCCTACTTTGTATTTCTCTTTATTTTAAGAAATACCGTCACCATGTCTCAGTCCAACGCCAAGCTGTGGGGCGGTCGCTTCCAGAAGGGCACTGACAAGAAGGTGGACGACTTCAACTCGTCGATCCGCTTCGACCAGCGCATGTACAAGCAGGACATCGCCGGCTCCATCGCCCACGCGCGCATGCTCGGCAAGCAGCATATCATCCCCCAGGCGGACAGCGAGGCGATCATCGCGGGCCTGCAGGCCATCCGCGCCGACATCGACGCCGGCAAGGTGCAGTTCCTCGTGGACGCGGAGGACATCCACATGAACATCGAGGCTATCCTGACGGAGCGCATCGGCGACGCCGGCAAGCGCCTGCACACGGGCCGCAGCCGCAACGACCAGGTCGCCCTCGACCTGCGCATGTTTCTCATGGACGAGATGCGGGAGGTGCGGGCGATGCTGCTGCACCTCCTCAGCGTCCTCACCGACGTGGCGGCGCAGCACACCGACACCATCATGCCCGGCTACACGCACCTGCAGAAGGCGCAGCCCGTCACCTTCGCGCACCACGTGATGGCCTACTACGAGATGTTCCGCCGCGACCTCGGCCGCCTCGCCGACTGCTTCGGCCGCACCAACGTTCTCCCCCTCGGCTCCGGCGCGCTCGCCGGCACCACCTACCCCCTCGACCGCGAGGCGGTGCGCGCGGAGCTGGGCTTCGCCGCGGTCTCCGCGAACAGCCTCGACGCGGTGTCGGACCGCGACTTTGTCATTGAGCTGTGCCACACGCTGTCGCTGATCATGGTGCACCTGAGCCGCTTCTGCGAGGAGCTCATTCTGTGGAGCAGCCACGAGTTCGGCTTCGTCGAGATGGACGACGCCTTCTCGACCGGCTCCTCCATCATGCCGCAGAAGAAGAACCCCGACGTGGCGGAGCTCATCCGCGGCAAGGCGGGGCGCGTCTTTGGGCACCTGACGGGGCTGCTCGTCACCATGAAGGGCCTGCCGCTCGCGTACAACAAGGACATGCAGGAGGACAAGGAGCCGATCTTCGACGCGCTCGACACCGTCAAGCTCTGCGTGCCCGTCTTCTGCGACATGGTCGCCACGATGCGGGTGCGCGCGGACCGCATGCTGCACGGCGCCAAGGGCGGCTTCACCAACGCCACCGACGTCGCTGACTACCTCGTCAAGAAGGGCCTCCCTTTCCGCGAGGCGCACTCGGTGGTGGGGCAGATGGTCTTCCACGCGATTGGGCAGAACAAGTCGCTCGACGAGCTGACGCTGGAGGAGATGCTCCGCTTTCTCGCCCGCAATCGAGCAGGACATCTTCACCGCCATCAGCATGGAGACGTGCGTCAACGACCGCAAGGTTGTCGGCGGCCCCGCCAAGGAGGTGTGCCGCGCCGCCGTCGCCGCCGCGCAGTCCTTCATCAAGACCGAAGAGGCCAAACAGTGGTAGCACTCAGAGTGGGGAAAAGGCATTTATGTCTGCGTGTGCTCTTTCTAACCTCCTTTTTCATTCTGGCTTCCCTCTCCACTTTTTTTTTTCGAGTTTGTAGTGCGTCGCTTCTGTTTTCAGTTCAGTCCTCTTCCCCCCCCCCCTCCTCATCCACGCTGTTACAATCCCACGTGTTGTTAATCTTAACACTCATCATTTTTGTTCTCCTTTTTGTAGGCTGTTTTTTACGGTTGAAGTGTGTGCTTCGCTGGGTGTGTCGACCACTTCCAAATTGTTGTTTTTTTTTCCCCTGATTCCGCCTTCCTTCATCTTTAACCCAGCGACTTTTTTTTTTGTTTTAAATTGATTCCCTTCGCATCATTCCTTCTGCATTTCTTGGAGAACTTCGGCTCGCTCTCTCGCTCACTCCCGCTCTCTCTCCTCTCAATTCTTCTACGGCTATCGTCTCCGTTTTTTTTTTCTAATGCGATTTCTGACAACGTTGATCCTTCAGTTCACCCAAACTCTGAATTATGTAGTGCGTTCCACCTCACTACTCCCCCGAATCATTCACTCAAATACAGTTGCACAATATCTCTGGTGGCTCGCCAAAGTGATGGAGTGGGGCGAGGCAAACGACGAGGTGTGTGTGCTGTCTTTTGAAGAGTTTCTTTTGTTGTACCCCCCCCCCCCCCCCCCCACACACACACATGATCAGCTGTTGTTATGCCTTTTGAGGTTCAAGTCTTCATAACCATACCCCAATGCGAGACTGACGAATCTGTCCGGCACTGTATGAACTCTCGTTCATTGAATGTCTATGGACAAGTTTTACCATCATCATCTTGCATTCCCCTACACCACCTATACTGACTGCCCCCAAGAAATCACTATCGCCTTATTAGCTCTGAAGTATATCTATCGAACTCCTCTTTGCGACTAACCCCCGCATCACATACCGCATTCTTTACTTTTTTTTTCTTCCTCTTCTTCTGTTTTTCTCACACGAAAACAAACAGGAAGAGTTTAAGAAAAAAAGCAAAAAACTCCCACCCACCACTCTCTAACCGTAACTATCATCATGTCCGGTCAGAAGCAGAAGGTCGTGCTCGCCTACAGCGGCGGTCTTGACACGTCGTGCATTATCCCTTGGCTCAAGGAGAACTACGACTACGAGGTGATCGCCTGCTGCGCCGACGTCGGCCAGGGCATGGGCGAGACGGCGGGCCTGGAGGAGAAGGCGAAGAAGTCCGGCGCCTCGAAGCTGTACCTGCTCGACCTGAAGCAGGAGTACGCCGACGACTTCATCATGCCCACGCTCAAGGCCGGCGCCGTCTACGAGGGCAAGTACCTCCTCGGCACCTCCCACGCCCGCCCCGTCATCTCCAAGCACCTCGTGGAGGTGGCGCACAAGGAGGGCGCCGTCGCCATCTGCCACGGCGCCACCGGCAAGGGCAACGACCAGGTGCGCTTCGAGCTCACCATCATGGCGCTCGACCCCAAGCTCAAGGTGATCGCCCCGTGGCGCGAGTGGAACATCAAGTCCCGCGAGGACGCGCTCGCCTACGCGGAGGCGCACAACGTCCCCCTCCCCGCCGCCAAGGACGACATGTACTCGCGCGACGCCAACATGTGGCACATCAGCCACGAGGGCCTCGACCTCGAGGACCCCGCCAACGAGCCGCGCTACGACCGCATGCTCAAGATGTGCGTCGCCAAGGAGAAGGCGCCCGACACCCCCGAGTACGTCACCATCGGCTTCGAGAAGGGCGTCCCCGTGTCGGTCAACGGCGCGAAGCTCAACTCCGTCGCCCTCATCGAGGAGCTCAACAAGATCGGCGGGCGCAACGCCATCGGCATCGAGGACATCGTCGAGGACCGCCTCGTCGGCATGAAGTCGCGCGGCGTCTACGAGACTCCCGCCGGCACGATCCTCTACAAGGCCATCGACACCCTCGAGAGCCTCACCCTCGACCGCGACACGCAGTCCTTCAAGCGTCAGTCCGCCATCCGCTTCTCCGAGCTCGTCTACGACGGCAAGTGGTTCACGCCGCTGCGCGCCGCCATGTCCGCCATGTTCGACGCCATGGCCGAGAACACCACCGGCGAGGTGAAGCTGCAGCTGTACAAGGGCAGCATCACCCCCGCCGGCGTCAAGTCGCCCTTCTCGCTCTACAACGAGGACATCGCCTCCTTCGCCACTGGCGACCTGTACAACCACAAGGATGCCGAGGGCTTCATCCGGCTGTTCGGCCTGCCGCTCCGCGTGCGCGCCATGATGACCGCCAACCAGTGAGCCGTGATCATCACCGATCGTTTTCTGTCTCATTCTCATAACACTTTTCTTCGTTAGCCCCGAGCAAGGGAACTCTCGGGAACAACAGGAAAAAAAAATGAATTCATCGAGCAGAAAAATCAGGCTACTTTTTTAACACCATTCCCCTTCACCCGTTATTTTTCTTTTTTTTTCACTTCGTACCGTGGTATTGATTCATCGCTTTTTTTTTTTTTAAATTGATAAGATCTCACTTCTTCTTTTTTTTTTGTTTGTTTTAAGTCTATTCTTCTGTTTGTTTGTTTGTATCGGTGCGATAGACCCACAAGCTGCATCCCATCTGCGCGATGATGGATGTGCGAGCTCCACGTATTTCGAGAAGATAATATAAGCAAAGGTGGGTGAACACCCACACACCCACAAAGAAAAAAAAAGAAGAGAAAAAAAAAATAGAAAGTTAATGTGCTTTGGAGCAGAGAGGGAGAGAAACAAATGGATACGACCTACTCATGGGACTGGTGTAGAAGAAAATGTTGCGATAGCTTCAGGTGTTGTACATGTCTTCTCTTCTGGAGCAGTTCCCCGCGCAACATTTTCTTCTCTCCTTTCTTTTCCGTCTATTCGTTAAATTTTCCGTTTTGTCTGTCCGTCTCAAGTGCTTTTTATTATTATTATTTATTTCTTGTTGGTATTGGTTTTCTGTGCGGTGTTCCAGCACAGGCACACATACACACAAGAGAAAAAAGAATTATTCAAGCATTAACTTCATCGTCACATTTCTTCTAAGATTTTCTCTCCCCTTTTTCTTTTATTACGTAGTGTTTCACTCTCCGTACCCGAGCTTGCACGCATCAGGCTTTGGAGACAACACAAACTGAATCTGTTCACCACATGACGAGCACGCGAACACTGAAATGCCGTGCGCCTTATTGTCTGTCTCTATCTTCTTTTATTACAGCCATCGCGCGCACACAAATACACAAAGACTAACAAGAAAAAAAAAGAAGCTCAAAAGTTTTAAACTATGGGAAGATACAGAAAAGAAGAGAAGATGGAAAACCCTCGTTTACTACGGCACGAAATGCGTACAGCAGGTCCTGTCCGCTTGCACAAAGGTTATACGTGAACGGAGTGTTCCCAAACATGCATTATATATATATTTATTGTATGCCAGCAGATATCTCTCGTTTGTGCGTCTGGTCGCTTCCGCATGTCTCAGCACTTTTCTCCTTTCCTTTTTTTTTATGTTTTTTTTTTTCCCCTCCGTCTCTTTATTATTTATTCTTTTTTTTCCGTTTTTTTTTTTGTTTTTAATCCTGTTGATCGATTTTATCCATATTCAATTTTTTTCTCCATTCTCCATTCTCTTTACCATTATTACTTTTTTTTGTTAACTGGTCCCAAATCAATTGAAAATGAACGGTATCTTTTTGTCCTTCATTCATCATCACTTGTCGAAATTATAATTGAAAGAAAAAGTGTGTGAAAGGGGCAAAAAAATAAATAAGGAAAACTTAGCAAATTCTATAGTAATTCGTTCCTTTATATTAATATGCTTGGTTTCGCCTTTCAATTCTTTCCACAAAAATTACAACTACAGTACATGAGAATCAGACAATAATACTGTGCCACTTGAAAAAGCTGATGGAGAATACGCCCCAATGATATTGCTCTTTTTCTCTCTTCTGCAGAATAACGTCCAAGTGCTTGATTTGTGTGAAATCGACTGATGGTGTGAGGTGAAGTTATGTTTTGCGTTCTCCTCTTCTGAAAGAAAACAAAACACACACTTATACTAGTTGCTACATTCGTTACACAGCACCTGCTCCAGCTGTTGTAGTGGCATGTGGATATGAGGAACGTTTTCCCATTCTTTTACTCACTTCTTTCATTTTTCTCCCACAACGTACCTTTTCGTAAAACAAAAAAATGACAGCAAACAGAAGAAAACGAAGAGTCTCTCTATTATTATTAGTACGTGTCAAGGCAATCAAATCAATAGTATCCATTCGCCCTTATCCGAAACAAAACAAAAAAAAAAACCTGTTGTATTAGAGAGGTAAAAGTAAGTACAGCCTTTGAGAAAGAAGTTTTGTGGAAAGAAAAAGAAGAACTTGTGATAAATCTCTGCTCTACTGCATTCTGCGAAATTGATTCTCTTTTGAAAAAAAAAAAAAGAACACTGATCTACTCCCATATTCAAACAAATCGTATCTGTGCAATGAGCAAGACCTCCCCACTGGACTCCCTGGCACCGTCGTCCAGCAACAGCGGTGACGACAGAGCACAGGGGCAGGACTCGCAGGAGCGGGTAGAGGAGCGGGTGCGGCGCGAGCTGGCGCGGCAACGGCCGCGAGAACGACTACGACGCCGCGCGCCGCGACGCGCTGTGGGGCGAAGCGCCGCCGTACGAGCGCAACGCCGAGGACGACGCCAACTGGTTTCAGCACCTCTACTACGGCTGGATTCACGGCTTCATCTTCAAGGCGGCCAACGAGCCCATCAGCGAGCACGACCTCCCCCGCCCCCGCCAGCAGCACCGCGCCTACGAGACGGGCCTCCGGCTCTCCAAGCAGGCTCACGCGGACCTGGAGGCGAGCGAGGCGTGGCGGCCGTACGTCGGTCTCGAGGTGCAGTACGCGAAGCAGCCGGAGACTCGCGGACGCCTGCGGTGGGTTGGCTACCTTAGCCAGTCCGACTACCCCCGCTCGCTGGTCGCCGGAGTCGAGTGGTCGGTCGCGCCGCGCCACCGCCGGCAAGGTGCCTCGGCGCCTCAGCGCCCGGGCGACGCGCCGCTACTCCACAACGGCGTCGTGCACGGCGAGCGGCTGTTCGAGCCGGCCGGCGGCGCCGACCCCAGCGCGCCACCGGCGTGCTCCTGCGAGCCCGTGGACAAGGTGGTGTTCTGCAAGACCCCCGTGTTGCCGGCGCCGCCGCCGCCGCCCAAGGCCTCCAACGTGCTCAGCTCGCTCATCCGCGCACACAGCTACCACGTCTACGCGCAGGTGCTTCCCAAGCTTATTGCGGACCTCAGTAGCCTGTGCCTGCCAGTGCTTCTCGAGAAGTTTGTCGAGTTTCTGCAGTCTGACAACGGTGCCCCGACGGAGGACGGCGACGCGCCACCGACGCAGTGGCTCGGCCCGATGATGCTTGTGCTGGGGATCTTTGTGTGCAGCGCGGTTCAGAGCGTCGCGGGCCACAAGTTCGACCACATTGGACAGCGCGCGGCGGTGATCTTCGAAAACACTTCCATGGCGCTGCTCTTCGAGAAGTGTCTGACGGTGAACTCCAAGTCCATGCTGCTGCCAGAAATGTCGGTGGGGCGGCTGATGAATATGATCGGCAACGACGTGGACAACCTCGGTTCGCTAAACTGGTACCTCATGTACTTTTGGAGCGCCCCCCTGCAGCTGCTGCTCTCCATTGTGCTGCTCTACCGCCTGGTCGGCTGGAGCACCTTTGTCGGCATCGCCACGCTCGGCATTACGCTACCGGTGCAGAGTCTGCTCGCGCGCGTGATGCAGGAGACGCGCGAGGCCATGTCGGTTATCATTGACACCCGCATCAAGCGCACCAACGAGCTGCTCTCGGGCATCCGCATCGTGAAGTTCATGGGGTGGGAGCCGCGCTTCTTCGCCGTCATCGAGGAGTCGCGTGACGCCGAGCTGGACCAGCTGCGGCGCCTGCAGTACCTCGACATCACCTTCACCTTTCTCAACGGCGCCGCCCCCATCCTGGTCATCTGCTTCGTCTTCGTCTCGTACCACTTTTCCGGCAACGTTCTGACGCCGCAGGTGGTGTTTCCCACCATCGCGCTGCTCAACATTCTGCGCGTGCCCTTCTTTATGATTCCAGTCATTCTCGCGGAGGTCATGCAGTGCCTCGTGTCCTCCCGCCGTATCTCAACGTTTCTCGAGTGCCCCGACAGCCGTCCCATTGTGCGCGACATGACGGAGCTGTACGTCGACGGCGCCGCCGCCGCCTTCAACGACGCCGACATCCGCACCTACATCCCCCGCGCACTGCCGCTGTGCCGCTCCCGCGCCGGCAATGTCCTCAGCCGCACGCTGCTGTGGGTCAAGTCGCGCACCGTCCCCGAGCGGGAATGGGCGCTGGTCAACCCTCCCAGCGACAAACAGGACACGGAGGCCACCGAGAACGCGCGCGGCGACGACGCCGAGCCTGGCGACGAGGAGGCGAAGGATGAGGAGGAGAACTACGACGAGTGCAAGCACCAGTTGGTGCCCAAGGTCCTGTTGCACAACATCAACGTCGTGTTCCCCAAAGGAAAGCTGACGGTCATTCTGGGCCCCACCGGCTGCGGCAAGACGACGCTGCTGGCGTCGCTGCTGGGCGAGTACGAGCTGCTGCACGGCCAGGCGTGGATTACCCGCAGCGTGGCGTACGCGCCGCAGCAGCCGTGGATCATGAACGCGACGCTGCGCGACAACATCCTGTTCTTCGACGACGAGGACCCGGACCGCCTCGACAGGGCGGTGCGCAGCTGCCAGCTTGAGGCGGACCTCAAGGTGTTCTCTGCCGGTCTCGAGACGGAGATCGGGGAGAAGGGTATCAACCTGAGCGGGGGACAAAAAGCACGCGTCAACTTGGCTCGCGCGGTGTACGCGGACAAGGACGTGTACCTGCTGGACGACCCGCTGTCCGCGCTGGACGCGCACGTCGGGGCTCGCGTCTTTTCCGACGTCATCATGGAGGCCCTCGCTTGCAAGACGCGCGTGCTGGCGACGCACCACGTGCATCTAGCCGAGCGGGCCGACCACGTCGTCATCATGCGGGAGGGCCGCATCACCTTTTGTGGCGACTACCAGCGCAGCGTCGAGACCGGCGCCATCGCCGAGACGGAGCGCCTCATTTCCGAGGAGGCCGCCGCCAAGGCGAAGGAGGAGGCGGAGCAGGCCGAGAAGGAGAAGGACAAGCTAGGCTCGCAGCCGCTAGACCACCACACCTCCAAGCACGGACACGCGGCGGACTCCTCCCTCCTCGCGAGTGACGCAGAGGGTGCGGACCCGGCGGTGGGCGACGGTTCTGTGGGCTCCCGCCTGAGCCGCCGCAGCAGCTTCAGCACGCGTACGGCGAACACCCACAGCGAGGGCGGGGCCGATGAGCCGTCGGCGGAGACAGCGGCAGCGACGGCTGGGCAGCTGATGACGACGGAGGAGCGCGCCATCGGCCGCGTGCCGTGGAGCACGTACAAGTTCTACATGCGCTCGTGTGGGGGCTACATGTCGTGGGTCATCATCATCGTTGCGTACTCAGTGACAGAGGTGGTGAACCTCATGAACGGTTTGTGGCTGTCCATTTGGACCACCGACGCCCTGGGCTGGACCGCCACCTCCTACCTCTATGGCTACATCGGCATCGTCTCCGTAGGCATCCTGTCAGGACCTATCCGCTCCTTCCTCTGTCTGCACTATATGCGCATCGCGAGTCGCAACCTGCACCACGCGTTACTCCATGCCATCGGTGTGGCGACCATGGGCTTCTTCGACTCGACACCTATCGGCCGCATCCTCAACCGCTTTACCTCCGATATCGGCAACCTTGACAGGACCCTCAACGACTCGTACATCTACCTGCTGGAGTACGTCTTCTCGCTCATCTCGACTCTCGGGCTCATTCTAGTGGCACAGCCGCTGGTGCTCATCCCGCTGGTACCCAGCCTGTACATATACTATCACTTGCTGCGCCTCTACAGCGCCTCGAACCGCGAAACGCGGCGCATCAAGAGCACCGCCTACTCTCCCGTCTTCTCCTTGATGGAGGAGACGCTGCAGGGACAGAAGACCATCGCCGTGTACCAAAAGATGCACCTGACGCTGCAGGCGGCGCTCAAGCGGCTGGATGTCGTGTACAGCGCGCAGTACATGCAGAACATCGCCAACCGGTGGCTCGGCGTGCGCCTCGAGTTCATCAGCTGCTGCATCATCTCCTCCGTCGCCTTCTTTGGCGTGGCCACCAAGAACATGCACTGGGGACAGACGAGCACCGGTCTCGTGTCCCTTGCGCTGACTCTCGCCCTCACTCTCACCGAGACACTAAACTGGATTGTGCGCCAGATCGCGACGGTGGAGGCCAACATGAACTGCGTCGAACGCATCCTGCACTACGTGACGGAAGCCCCGCCGGAGGAACTCACCGGCATCGAGGAAGCCGCAGAGAACTTCAAGCGCATCGGCGCCAGCAAGTCCTCCTCTGGCAGTAACACTGTTGGGAGCCCGACGACTGCTGCGCCGAAGCGTGTGGTGGCCGGGTCGCTGGAGTTCCAGCGGGTGCAGATGCGGTACCGCGAGGGGCTGCCGCTTGTGCTGCGGGACGTGAGCTTCCGGATCGCGCCGCGGGAGAAGGTGGGGATCGTTGGGCGGACGGGGAGCGGCAAGTCGACGCTGCTGCTGACGTTCATGCGGATGGTTGACGTGTGCGGCGGGGAGATCGTGGTGAACGGCGCGGCGATCCGGTCGTACCCGCTGCGGGAGCTGCGGCGGCAGTTCTCGATGATCCCGCAGGACCCTGTGCTGTTCGACGGGACGGTGCGGCTGAACGTGGACCCGTTCCTGGAGGCGTCGTCGGCGGAGGTGTGGGCCGCGCTGGAGCTTGTGGGGCTGAAGGAGCGGATCGCGAGCGAGGCGGAGGGGATCGACGGGCGGGTGCTGGAGGGCGGGTCGAACTTCAGCGTTGGGCAGCGGCAGCTGCTGTGCCTTGCGCGCGCGCTGCTGAAGAAGGGCAGCGGGTTCATCCTGATGGACGAGGCGACGGCGAACATCGACCCCGCGCTGGACCGGTACATCCAGGAGACCGTGATGAGGGGGTTCGCCGAGTACACGGTGATCACCATCGCGCACCGGCTGCAGACGGTGGCGCAGTACGACAAGATCATCGTGATGGACCACGGCGTGGTGGCGGAGATGGGCAGCCCGCGCGAGCTCATGGGGCGCTCGGCCTCCGTGCTGCGCGACATGGTGGAGGCGATGGGGCCTGCCGCTGAGGCAGAGTTCACAAGGCTGATGGATACTCCTCGGGCGTGTTGATCTGCTATATATGTGATGTCACGCACAGTACCTTATTGCGCACAACTCATGTTTTCTATTGTTTTACTTCTCTTTCTTTCTTTTTTTGCTTTCTCCTCTCATTTTACGTTATTCCTTAGTCAACTTCTAATGAAGTTAGCGTCGTGTTTGCTTTGTCTCTGACACCGTGCGTGTGCCACAGTCGTCTGTTTTAATGTGCTCCGCAGTAGTTTGTTCCACTCTTGTATCTGCTTTACACACCGTCTGGTGACATTTTGTCCCCGAAGTTAAGTGTCATTGTTTTTTTATTCACTTCTTTTTTATTCTCTTTCTCCTGCTGCACCGTGTGCGTGTGGCTGCGCGCGCGCGTCTGAGAATTAACGTTTTAAATTATATATAATATTTCTGTCGTCTAAATCTTATTTACTTATTTCACTTGCACGTCTACATGTGCATCTCTCACCAAAACGAAGAGAGATAAAGAGAGAGAGTCTTTAACCTAGTTGATATGAAGTGGTGAGAAAATATATATCATGCTCAGGGAGAGTTGCGTGTCTACTACCCGCGTTGAATTCATGGTAATTTTTCATGAATATTGCATTGGTGTTTGAGCTCTTTTAATTTGCTATGTATACCTACTCTATGTGGATCGTGTAGTGCTAGGTAGCGCGATATGACTTGCGCTGCCCTCGGTTGGTTCTGCTGATTGCTATGTTTGCTCCCCCCGAGCTTCTCTTTTTTTTTTTTTTTCTACTTCTTCTCCACCCCCAACGCACTCCACACTCCTCTCCCCCCCCCCCAGTAATTAACAGCCGCCTACGCCCCCCTCCTCCCTCCAGCACTCCCCCGTCGTACTTCGCTACACGACAACGTCTAAATGAGCACCGCACGCGTAGCGCTGGTTACTGGTGCGTCTCGTCGCATTGGCCGAGGCATCGCCCAACGCCTGCACGCGGATGGCTTCGCAGTGTGCCTGCACTATCACACCTCCAAGGAGGATGCGGAGGCCCTCGCGGCTGAGTTCAACGCGGTGCGCTCCGGCTCCGCGCACGTCGTGGGGGAATCGCTGTGTGCCAGCACCCCCTCCAATGTGAGCAGCGGAAGTCTGTCGCTTGAGGAGCGCTGCAAGCGCCTGCTTGACAGCTGCTACTCCCATTTTGGCCGGTGCGATGTCCTGGTGAACAACGCCTCCGCGTACTACCCCACCCCGCTGCTTGCGAAGGAGGGCGATAAGGCGACGGTCAGCGACGACGCCGCCGACATCTTCGGCTCCAACGCGCTGGCGCCCTTCTACCTCATTCGCTTCTTCGCTCAGCGGGCGGTGGCCTCCGCCGCCGCGCCACCCACCGCGCCAGAGTCCAACTACTGCGTGGTGAACATGGTCGACGCGATGACCAACCAGCCGCTGCTGGGCTTTACCGCCTACACGATGGCGAAGCACGCGCTGGAGGGCCTCACCAAGTCGGCCGCGCTCGAGCTGGCGCCGCATCGCATCCGCGTGACCGCCGTCGGCCCTGGGCTGTCGTGCCTCCCGGTCGCCATGACCGACGAGGAGCGCGCGGAGTACCGACTCAAGGTTCCGCTGGGCCAGCGCGAGGCCTCGGCGGACGAAATCGCGGCCGCCGTCAGCTTCATGGTGTCTGACCAGGCGCGTTACATCACGGGATCGAGCATCGCTGTCGACGGTGGGTGGAGCCTGACCCGCACGTAGTGGGTAAACCGATCCGGGAGCTCTTTTTTCTTCTTTCATCCACTGGAACACCTCGCATTCCACCTTTTTTTTTCTTCCCCCTCTATTGGTTACATAATAGTTTTTCTTTTTGTTCTAATGCCGATGCGCTTTATTATAGTTTATGCATACACGAGTAATAAAAATATTAAAAGTAATTGTAATATGTGTTTCATAGCAATTGTATTAGCAGACAGCACGGATAAAAGGGGGAAAAAAAGAGTACTGCCGTGAGGCCTGCATATGTTTGTCTTCTCGATGACGACTACAAATGACCCCCTCCCCCCCTCTTCACTTTTGTTTTCCAGCAGCAAGTACATGGACAGCTACATATATACATATCACTTTTTACAAAACAGATTGAGACTTTTTAAAAACTTGTGAAACACAACGTGTACTACCTTTCTAGATAAACTGAGCAGCATCTCTTCTTGCACACAACTTCTGCGTCACCCACTTCCCAGTCCTGTACCAGACTGCCGGCACGATGAGTGGGTGGAACAAACCGAACAAGACGCTGAGCAGCAATGGCAAAGCTCGAACCGTCCACACGATGGAGCTGTATCCACTGAATCTCTCCACCGGTGGTGCGCCTTTTCAGACAGCACCTTTGCGTATCGCGCAAGGTATTGCAACGACGCGCGCACGGGCCGCCGGCGCTGGCGCTGAGCCGAGCCGTGCCGGTGCGGCAACGCACTCTTCCTCCACTGCAGTTGACCCCGCGGCGTACCCCGTGGACGCGTCCGCCCAATGCACGTGCGGGGCCTCACCGTCACCTTCTTTAACGTCCGGGCAATATCCAGATTGTCCGCGCGATGGGCAACGGACGGGGCAGCGAGCGGCGGCGGACGACCGGGCGCAGACGCTGCTGGCCGCACAACTGCGGCAAATGCTCTTGGAGCGCATGCAGGCAAAGCAGCGCGAGCGCTTCCGCACAGCCGCAGCGGTGCCCTCGCCCGCACAGGGAGCGTACCACCAAGCATCGTCACCGTTTGGGCAGTCTGATTTCTCATCACCGCGGCAACAGACACAAGGCCGGATGGCGGCGCCTCCTCCTTCCGTGGGAGCCCACTCACAGCAGGCTCGCGATGTCGAGGTGTACTTGCAGTTTCTAGAGGCACAGGAGGCCGCCGCGAAGCCCACGTACGACCCGATGAACGGCCGGCGCCACGTCGGTAGTAACGTGGCTTTCGCCGGCGCTGCGGGCGGTGCGCCGACCACCATCCCTCCCACCACGTTCTCGAACATTCCAGACTTCACCGCCGCCCTGCACGTCAGCGGCTTGGAGAGCGGCGTCGGCCAGTCGCTGGCGCAGCGCCGCCTCAAGGATTCGCAAACATCAGTTACGCACGACGAGCGTGGCGCTGGCGCCGATGACGAGGCCGCTTCCCGCAGCGAGGAGCCAGAACTGAGCACGTATTCGCGTGGTCTCAGCGCCAGTGGTATCGACGGCATGTATGTCGATTCCCGCCAGCTGGTGAAGCCACAAAAGTCGCGACGGAGGGGATGGCGCAGCGCGGCCTCCGCCGATGCCACCCTCGGAGGCTCCGCCAGCAGCGAGCCCGCGCCGTCAGAAGAAGAGAACCGTGCCTTTGTCGACCCGTTCCGCGTCCATCAGCTGGAGGGTGTGCGTAACCACGACCGCACCATCATGGCGTGGGTGATGCCGCGCGAATACACAACGCCCAGCGGCAACATGGTCGTCGGCGTCGGGCCGGGCGGCAAGCGTGCGCGACCGGGTGCGTGGCAATCGTTGCAGCACGGCGGCGCTGGCAAACATCACCACGACCCATCCGCTGGCACCGGCGACGGCGGATACCCCAGGTACGGCCTGGATGACGACGGAAAGCTCACTGTGCGTCCCGGCGACAAGGAAACAGCTCCCAACGACGCTGTCGCCGCGGAAAAGTCGAGCGAGCACGACCTCACGTCGGCGGTCAACGAGGCCATCGAGAAGGGGTACGGGAAGGAGCTGGACGAGGAGGAGCGACGCGAGGCGGAGAAACTGCTTCAGGAGAAGCGTGCCGAGGGGAAGAAATCGACTTCGGGAAAGAAAGGTGGCAAGGGACCACCGGGTACCACTGCTAGTGACACGATGGCGTCCGGCGCCTCGGGGAAGGGTAAGAAGAAGAAAAAGGGCGGCAAGTCCGGGAAAAAGGTCGGGGATGCCAGCGTAGGTGGCGCTGGTGGCAGTGACGGTGCCCACAGTGATCTCGACGACGCCATCGGGTATCCTATTGGCCAGGAGAAGGACGATATGGCTGTTGGCGGTGCTGCTGCTGCCGGTGCCAGCCACCTCAACGATCATCCGCCTTCGCCGTCGAATGGAACTGGCGACGCCGTTCCTCCGCTGGACCCTCGTCAGTCGTTCGACCACACCCTGACCAACGACGAGCTGGATTCTATCCGGCGCAAGTATGCCGAGGCTGGCGGCGACGGCTCGCCGCTGTATGTTGGCGATGGCAGTCCAGAGGGCAGTGGATTGCAGCAAAGCCCCAGCAGTGCTACCGGGCCGGACTCCGCTGCTGGTGGCAACATCAGCGGAACACTACCCACTATGGACAGTGGCGGCTCGCCTCCGGCAGGAGGGAGCCAAGCGGGACTGGAGTCTGAAGATGCTGCATCCGGAACAGGCGGTACCCACCACCCACCTCCTCCTCTTCAGCGCCCTCCCAAGGGCGGCGAGGCCGTCGAGGTGGGAAAAAGCAGCGATGAGTTCAACGGCGTCTTCAACACCGACTGGGAGGACTTTGCCAACAGCATCGAGGGCAAGATGCAGGAGGCGGCGGCCAAAGGCGGCGACTGGTCCGCCCGCCCGTCGCAGTCGCTCTCTGCCGCGGAGCAGGCGCGCCGGGAGCAGGAGATGCTGCTGCAAAAGCAGCAGGGGGCGTCGGCCAGCGAGGCGATGAAAAAGGAACTCGAGGATGACGAGAAACGCCTCGACGAGCTCATCAAGAACTTCCCCGACGCGGCGAAACACGTGCGGCTGCGGAAAGAGGCCAACGCGCTGCTCGGCGACCTCGGTCTCGACGACGACGACGACGCCTTTGCTTGGATGCGGCTGCCGGTGTTTGAGCAGTTCGGCTCGCCGCGCAACAAGTCGGGCAAGACCGGGGTCGACGTCGTCATCGGTCCCGACGGCGCCGTCAGCGAGGAGGAGGCCCTCGCGGGTTTCACCGCCAACGAGGAGGCGCTGCGCAAAAAGTACCGCGCCGAGGCCGAGGAGGACCTCAAGGACCTCGTCGCCCGGCGGAACGCACTGCGGGAGGACGTCTCCAAGCAGCTGGAGCTGCTGCACTCCTTCAAGAACGATGTGCGCTTTCTCTCCTCCGGCAGCACCGAGATGAAGATGTCTGGCGAGCAGTATGCGGTGTACCTGACGCGCGAGGTGGGGCGCTTCGCGACCGAGTACAACCTGACGCTCAGCGACGCGTTCGCGGGCTCTGCACCCGACAAGGACGCGACATCGCTGGAGACGGTGGCAGAAGGATTTCTGAACCGCTTCAGCCACTCGCGCGCCGCGACGCGGGACGTGGGCAGCCAGGTCGACGACCGCGAGCTGGGCTACGTCGATGACGGCGTTCAGGAAGCTGAGGCGCAGATGGAGGACTTTTTCATGCACGAGAAAGGGCTCGTCAACTCGATCAAGCTTGGCGCCATCGCGATGGCGAACCTGATGAGCTTCCACTCCTCCCTCGAGCTCGAGTCGACGTGCAAGGAGTGCTTCTACCTCTTCGAGCAGCCGCGCACTCTCTGGCCCTGCGGCCACACCTTCTGCCAGAGCTGTCTCACCGGCATGTACAACGCCCACGACGAGCTCATCTGCTCCGAGTGCGGCTCCCTCTGCGAGGTCGGCTACACCCCCAACCTCTCCGTCGAGCTGATTGCCAACTACCAGATTGTGCAGTCGGAGGGCAGCGGCGGTAACACGACGGCACCCCGCGGCGACACCATCGAGGGCGTGCTACGCGCTCTGCTCAGCGACCTGATGACAGCCCAAAAGGACTACAGCAGCAGCAGCACTGCCCCTGCGCAAAACAGCTCAAAACCCAGCTCCAAAATCGCCCCCCACCGGGCGAAGGCAGCCTCCAAGGCTTCCTAAAGGCGGATGATGAAATTCGATTTTCGCACACTTTGGATGTACACTAGTCGTAGTAGTAGTATCTACTGTTTCAGAGGTATGTTTTTTTTTTTTTTCTCTCAAATGTGCTCCCTTTCCCTGTTATTGGCCAAAAAGATCAAATTGGAAAAAAAACAAGGTGAGACACACGAACGCTGCCCTCACATTCACGCTCCTTTTTCGGTTCTCCTCTCTTCCCCAATGACTGTATTCAGATGTACTTGCTGTTGAATTTTCTGTTCTGCTTCTTCTTCCGATGTATTTCGGAGACATCTATTGGCATGACAATCTATCCAAGCTTTACGTAACTTTTCTCTCTTTTTCTCCTCCCATTCTCTATCTCTTTCGCTCACTGTGTACTTTCCCGCACTGTAGTTTATTTTATTTTATTTTATTTTTTTTTTTTTTTGCATCATCAGCGTAACAGCCGGAATACAACAACAACAACAACAACACCTTGGGTTTACCCCGTATAGATCTATCATAAAACGCACTCACGCAGTCGTGATACAAGCTTCATAGATAACTGCTCTAAATGCGATTTAAAGCAGAGCTGAGCGATCCGCGGGCGCTGCTGGCGGTGCTGAGCATCATGAAAAGCATTGAGGGCAGCTGCATCGTGCGTCTGATGTCGTCCCGCACGCGCTTCTTCACCGACGCTGCAGCTAACGACTCGATGCACGTGTGGACGTCGTGCCGCAGCAATCACATTTTCAAAGACTTCCACTGCGACTCCAACTACGACGGGCGCTCCATCACGTGCCACATCCTGGACCTCGCCGCATTGCACGACGTCGTCCGACAGGCTGAGCGCCGCTCCTGCGGCACCGCCGCTATCCGGCTCTCGACGAGCCCGCTCACTGGAACCCCATCTTCAAGATCTCCCTGCAGGGCGGCGCCGGACTGCCGGACCTCAGCTACGACCTCCCCATCCGCATTCTCAGCGGGGCCGACATTGAGCGCCTCGAGACGCCGCCGTTGCGGGAGGATCTTCTGTGCGTGACCGTTCCAAACCTCACGGAGCTCGCTACCTTTATCGACAAGCTGCGCAGCACCAACTGCGAGCACGTCACCTTCTCCGCGAGAGAGAACCCGCCGGCTAGCAGCGGCGACGACGGCGGCGTGGTGCCGCTGGGGCTGAAGAGACCCCGCGACCAGTGCCCCACGGCGACTCTGATCATACACGCGGAGACCTTCCGCGGCAGCTACTCCCTCAAGTACGATGACGCCGAGGTCATGTCGGCACCCGGTGGAGGCGGCGGCCGTGGCAGCGGCGACGACAGCGAAAGTAGCGGGGACGATGACAACAACGTAGAGGAGGAAGACGAGGAGGTGCGCGGATGCGGCGAGGAAGGAGATGAGCGCGATAACGCAGGGGGTGCCCAGCCGCAACACCAGGGGAAGCAACGCCGGATGGCGAGACGACGACGACGCACTGGGCAGCACTCACTCAGTGGTCGCGATAGTGCGGTGCTGCTGCAGTCCGCTTCAGCCACGGTCGAGATCAAACGCTTTTCGCGCTTCTTCTCCGTCGTCAACGGTATCTCCCCCGCGGCGGTGCGACTCCATCTCGACAACAGCGTGGCCGTCATCATGAGCGCCAGCGCGACCGGGGGCACCACTCTCGCCGCCTACATCCCTGCCACATCCGTCATGTAGCAAGCGGCAAGGGAAACAGTGACTGTCAGGACGTTGAGCAGTGCTTTTACAACGTCACACGTCTTGATGGGGGTACACACAGCACCGTTGCTCGTGTTTCTCCTCTTGCTCTTTGCTTTCTTTCCTTTGTTTGCGAGTCTCTCTTTTAAACGTTTCTCATTCGTTCTGCTTGTGTTTTTCTGCTTACGTTTCGTCTCAACACTTTGACAGTAATACTTCTACTTAGTCTCCTTCTTTCCTTCTGCTACCTTCTACTTCCAGACTAAAATTTATTTCATCTCGCTTTCGTTCTTCTCTTTTCGTCTCACACCCCAAATTGTTGTTGTTGATAAATGATGCAGGTTGGAAATTAGTGTTCGCTTGATCGGAAAATAAATGTGTGGCGTTGCTAGTGTCTGATACAAAGAAGTGCTGACGCCTGTAAATAGTTGTCTTTTCTCATTCGACGATGATGTTGCGCTAAACGTCCTACGTTGCCCTTCTTTCTTATTCCCCCCCCCCCTTCCATCATGCTCGATAGAGAGTACAAATCAACTAGAGACGTATACTACCTCTTCGCCCCCTGCGCTCTATCGCCCCCCCCCCCCCCTCCCCCTCGCAGACACCCCTACACCTATAATGCGCCGATCGATTCTAGCGGGAATCAACGTCGTGCAACTGACACAGCTGCGGCGTTGCTGCACTGGCACCTCCTCCTCTTCCACTGGGACTCTTCTTCGAAAGGAGAAGAAGAGACAGACTACACGGCAGCGAAAGCTGCGGAGCCCGACGACGACGTGATCACGCCGTGGACAGTGTCTGCGAAAGGCCCGGGCGGCTGTCAACTACGACCGCGTGCTCAATCGCTTCATGTCGCAGCCGGTTGACGAGCGGGTGCTCAGTCGCCTCGCTGAGCTGTCTGCGCGCTACGCCGAGCACTGCGAGACACCGACGTTGCCTGTGCACCAGTTTCTCCGCCGCGGGATCGCCTTCTCGCACCGGGATATACACAAGGGTCTGGACGCGGTGGAGCGCTCGCTCACGCCGGGTGTCCACGCGGCCTACCTCTACACCGGTCGCGGCCCCAGCGCCGACAGCATGCACGTTGGCCACGCTATTCCGTTTTTGCTGACGCGCTACATGCAGGAGGCGCTCGGACTGCCGCTCGTCATCCAGATCACCGACGACGAGAAGTTTTTATTTCGGAACGTGCCTTTTGAGGGTGAGGCGGCGGACACCCTGATCAACAACAATATCAAGGACATCATCGCCTTCGGCTTCGACCCGAAGCGCACCTTCATCTTCCGCAACACGCGCTACTTTGGCGAGATGTACCCCACCGTGCTGCGGCTGCAGCACGCCTTCACCGGCAACGCCGTCCGCAACACCTTCGGCCTCACCTCGTCTGACAACATCGGCAAGGTCGCTTTCCCCGCCACGCAGGCCGCCCCGTGCTTCGCCTCGGCGTTCGAGCGTGTGCTAGTGCAACCGGACACCAAGAGACTGCGCAAGACGCAGTGCATCATCCCGTGTGCCATCGACCAGGACCCCTACTTTGTGCTCACCCGTACCGCCGCGTCGAAGCTCAAGGCGCCGCAGCCGGCGCTGCTGCACACCAAGTTTCTGCCGTCGCTGGTTGGACTGTCCAGCAAGATGAGTAGCAGCGGAAATACCAAGGGCGTCATCACGCTGCGGGACACCGACGAGCAAGTCCGCAAGAAGCTCCGCAAGGCCTTCTCGGGCGGGACGCAGACCTTGGAAGAGATGAGGGAGAAGGGTGCCAACATTGAGACGGACGTAGCGTGCCAATTCATACGGTTCTTCGCCTCCTCCGACGAGCTCGTCGAGGACACCCTCACACGCTACCAGGCAGGGAAGCTGACGAGCGTTGACGTGAAGAGCATCGCAGCGGACGTGGTAATCAACGATGTGCTGACCGACTGGCGCGCACGGCGGCAAAACGTCACCGACCAGGATGTGGAGGCGTTCTGCAGCATCCGCAACATTCTCTTCTAGAGTTTGCTGCTGCTGCACGCCGCTGCCGAGACGTCGACACCTGACAAATGAGTGCGCGAGTGTACATGTTCTCTTCTTCGCTTTCCCAGCCTCGTTCTTCTCTGCGTTCTCCTCACAGAATAAGCCACTAGTGCACTTCCGGTAGTCAACGCATACAGACAATCACACACTTTTTTTTTCATCGTATTATCAGAACAGAGACATTCCAGGACGTCTTCTTCGCCACGGCGCTTTTTACTCCACAAACTGTGCACTGACTCGACAAGGCGTGACATTTTGAAGACTCAAGTGTCTTTGTGCAAGTGATAACAGTATGCAAATATGCATGCATATAGTCTCCTTAACATGTCAACGCTCTACCCTGCCTTTTTCTCGCTTTGCTGCCACTTTCATTCAGTAAAAGGAGTATCATTACACGCACACACACGCACACTCACAACTCCACAGCTCACGGCTTTATTATCATATTTTATTTCCTTCATTTCTTCCTCATATTCCAGTCATGGACGGCCCTCCCCCCGCCACAGACAAAGATGCCGGCAAACACACGTTCAATGCAGCCCGTATGAAGAATGAACAGAATCGCATCAAGGGAAAGGTGAACTCGGCACACCACAACAATGTTGGCCAGGACGAGGTCGCAACCAATAACGAGAACAACAACCACGACGACAACCCGGCTGGGGGAGCTGCACCTCCTCATGAGGAACCACGTAACAACTAATCCGGCAACTCCTCCGGTGATGACGGCGGTGATGTTGAAGACGGCGATGACAACCATGCCAGCGGTACGGCTGATAGTGAGAAGTATCACGGATAGCTGGCGGTCGCAGACACTGCTCCTCTGGACAACCCCTGACGCACGCTTATTCCTTACGAAGACGGCACTTTTGCAGTTCCGTTTCTGCTGCGATTCTTGTATACATAAGTGCGCATGTGCATTGAATGAAGAGCCGCCCTCGTGCATGACTTTTCCAGAAACCAGGACCTCCTTCTCTCCACCCTGACGGATCTTCCCGTTTTTAAATTCCCTTTTGCCTCATCCCAACTTTTTTTTCAACTTTTTCCTTTTTTGTGTTTTTTTATTATGACGATGATGATTATCATCATTCATGGATACTGTGTTTAGCACCTTAGGTTTTTTCTATATAATAACCTAGCTTTTTCACTCTTTCCTGTTCTCTGCAGATACTGCGTTGCGTATCAGTTTCGTTTCGTTTCGTTTTTTTTTTTCATATCTCATTTTTTTCAGTACCATTTTTTATTACTTGTTCTTTAAAGCGGCGCGCTAGATGCCCGAATGGTGTCATTATTAAGGAGACTCACTCATCTTGCCAACACAATCACATAGGGACTCTTACGAAAAAAGAAAGAAAAAAACAACAACAAAATAAACGGCACTTGACTCACATACATGAAAGACACCGCAAATTAGGGAAAATAATTAAACTCTGAATTAGCAGATGATGTATCTGCGATACTGTACCACCGTGTTTTGTGTGTTTGTGTGTGTGTGTGTGTGTGTGTGTCTATGTGTCTGTGGGTATACTTTCTTATCTACATCATCACATAACACTGTCAATATCAGGCTCGGTGTAGGTTATCTCGGTAGTTCCGTGTATTTATCCTATGTTACATCTTACGTCTGTCCATATATGGTATAGCTCTAGATATCGCTCTGTTGTTTCCACCCTTCTCATAGTGCCATAATTGTCCTCGTGACGCTGTGTGTTTGTCTATTTGCCAATTGGGGTTGTGTGGGTGCTCCAGAACGGTGGATCTTTGTTTCAGTGGTTCAAACGTTTCGTTCTATTTTATATTAATTGAATTCATGCCTTCATGTTCTTCATGATTGTGTTATGTTGAAGGAATATGGATACAGCGCTAAGTTGTATTTGTTGGATTGTGGTAGTTTGAGGGCACCGGATGTCCAGTCCTTAGATGCTTCGATTCGCAGTTGTAATCCCTTAAATTCATATATGACCAGTATAGGAGGGCAATCTTCAAAGGTATCAGAAATTGTCATTTGTATGATACTACGCTTACATCTAACACATATCAAGATACACTAGAGAACTAGGAGAAAAATTACTCGAATAGTAAATTATGCATGGTATATGATGTACTTTAAACGTTTATATGCCTGGTCCCAATACATCTCACAGTGCTCTATACGACTGCAAATGGAATTGGCATTAGCTCGTTAGCGAGGACGGCAGAGTAATACTGCGAATGAGAGCACACCTGGACAAATTCTGCTCAGAACGACTTTAGAATAGTTTGTCGTTATTTTACTATGTGAATAAACTTTCTACACGCTCTTGTCGTTACAATACTCTCTTCATATCCTGAGTGGATTAGCTAATCATCATCGTCATAATAAAAAAGCACAAAAAGAAAAAGTTGAAAAAAAAAGTTGGTTGCGCATGAGGCAAAAGAAATTTAAACAGACGGGAAGACGCCGGCTCTAGATGTGGATGGAGAGATAGGAGGTCCTGTCTCTCGGTGCCTATATTGTCACCATAGACACGGGCTTCTTCATTCATGCCCAACGGATATGCGGCACAGCTTAAGTCAGTGCAGTCAGACGCGGCTCGCCAATCGAAGACAATAGCCTGACAGCAAGAAAATGCGACAAAGCGAACGGCGCGAAGGCCATTACAGTCCTGCGATAGAGGAATAGAGAGAGGCATTTCCACCAGGATCAAGGGGGCGTTCCGCTAACATCTTCGAGAGAGAAGTAACAAGTGATCATCATAGCGAACCGGACCCAAGCACACTATCGGGCTGTGAGAGGAGTCTGCTCTTCTTCAAATATGGAGCCAGGCAACGGCTGAGCCAGGCAGTTCGCGGTCAACTACCTCGGCTGATGAGACGGTGACGAGCGACAGCTCCGTGCGATTCAAGCGTCAGCCCAGCCGACTGCGGTGCAGAGCTGATGGGCCTGGTGAGTATCGGTCTCAGCGGGATTGAGTAGTGGGCGGTGCGGCAGCTCGCACTGCTCCTCGCGGTCGCCAAGCTGCTATACGGACTGGGGTGAAGCTCCCCCGCGCATCATGCGGAGTGTTTTTCGGCACGTGGCGAGAGTCGCGGGATTGGTCTCGTTGCACTAGTGAACACCCCTCATGTCTCATTCGCCGCGCTTCTGGCGAGCATGCAATTGTTCATCTGGCCATCGCGGCAGCATTTTAGTATCGTAGGCAGTCGAGATAGCGTCAGGGACGACGATACTCGTCAAGATAGCGTCTGCTCAGCGGTTTTGTCACTCTCAGGACGCGCAGTCTATAGTGTTCTTCAGCCTCAGCGCCAATACTTCGCTCTCAGTCGTACGCCACTAGCTACAGGACAACCGTGGTCAAGACTCATACATGCGGCCACGCGCATCGCTACGCTACTTTGAATGTACGTCTTGTCGTCGGGGTGGAGGTGTCTCTCCAGTGTACTGTCGTTGAAGTCTAACTGCAGCGATCCTAATGATAAGGATCAGCATAACGGCATCTACAACAGTCGTACCGACAGACGCGCCGCGTGACGAATGTGCAAGTAGCATGGCTTGATAGATTTGCCAGAGTCTTGTGCTTCAGTCTGTCGGATCTTTGGATAACGAATCCGGTAGCCACTCGATACGCTGCGCTCTCTGCCATCAGTGACCTCTGCCTCTCGTGTCGTGTATCGTAGTCGCTACGTCTGCGTGGACACTTGGAGAGGACGAGTGGCTACAGCAAGAAACCTGACAGATACCTTAGTGGAGACGCAGCGTGTCAGCTTGCTTTTGACTATGTGTGTCAAGGGCACGACGAATAGTGGCTCATCCAACCGCACCATAACTTCGTTGGACTCATGATCACGGAATTGTCATCTAGTCCGGGCTGAAGATGCCTAACATAGACCAGTCCCCGTCTTCCGCTTATCTGAGCTTTGCCAATCTAGAATCGCACAGCCGATTTCCGGCACCCACTTCGTCTCTCACGTGCCAGCAGGTCTTGGTCTGTGGGTGCGCCCATACTATATTGCCGCGGCTGCGTGACGTTAACGTTGGTGGGAGCTTGCTTGGTTGTTCAGCTGACACTATTAGAACGTCTGGGGCGGGCAGATGACATAAAAGGTTTGAGGTGGGATTTAGTGCGACTGATGCGCCTGTCGATCGGTCGGCGCAGTCTGCTCAGCTGACGTCCATATGCACATGGTGCGAGTAGTGGCTTCTGGGTCTCGTGAGCGTTAGAATGGGTGACGGGCGGCCGCACGCGCACACCAAGAGGCTGGGATCGTCGTGCGCACAGGGTACAAGACATCCCAAGACGAGGACGTCTTCGCCAGTGCTCGCGTGGCGACGCTGACGGCGGACGCGAGACACGAGCGAGCGCACGCAAGTTTGCGGAGTGCAGTCGTCTGTTCTCGCGTGCGTCCGGGGCGCTGCTCGACGGTGCGGTTGACCAGCCTCAGCGTATAGATCTCTTGCCGATGTCGACACCTGGCTGACCCGCCAAGGAGTAGCGCTGCATGCTTCGAACGCGCGGTTGTCTCAGTGTCGGCGCTGGGAGCCGCTGGTGGGACTGCGTCGCTTGAGGGCGCTGTTTTGAGTCCGCGGGAGCTCGCTGAGCCGCATACGTCGCCGCGCCTCGTCGACTATCGGTCTGCACTGGCACGCGAGTGGGCTTGTCGCTCGCCGTGCGTACCTTTCACGATCACGGCATACTCGCCTCGACCGCTTCTCCTCACGCGGCTGGTCAATCCGACAGCAGAGGGAGGGTGCACTCGCGCTCTGCTCGGGCTGCTTGCACGCGCAAGCTGAGCTGCTGCAGGCTCGCCCAGGCGCTACGGGCAACCGCATAGTCAAGTGTGGAACTTCGCGGGCGATCGTTGTCAGTGCAGTATCGAGACGGGAGCTCATCGTCCTGTCACACACGTGGCTCCAGCGTTCAGGGTGAACGGGGCTCGTGCTCTCGCTGGATGCAGAGTCCTTATTTGCTTCTTCTTGACGCTTAGTACAGGTGCTTCTCGCCGCGTGTGGTGCCGACGCCGGCCCGCGACTGAAAATAGAGAGCCGGCGCGCTCTCACACGCGCCGCAGTGAAGTGTGCCCCTTGGGCGGCGGGTTTTTTCTTTTCTTAATTACTGGCATGAGACCAGGCAGTTCGCCGGCGGCGCCGTTGTTCTAGCAGAAGATGTGAGATGGACGGCAACGTTGGCGATCCGTCGCATCTCATGCTGGACTGTGTCTGACGATAGCCCAGCCCTGTGGCACTGTGAGCACTGTGATCGCGGAGACGCAAGAGGAGGCAGTACCAGAATACTTAGACATTAGAGATTGTTGTCGGACCGGCGGGCACGGGTAGGCGGCTTGGCGCAGATATACGACGTCGCGCGGATAAACGGCTAGGGGATAGATCTAGGCATGCCCGCGAGAACCGCAAGCAGTAGGGGGTCTGGCAGCGCGGTGCAAACGGATGGAGAGTGCACTGCGAAGTCGCTTGGTCAGTTCTCCTCTCGTGTCAGGTTGCATCTAGCGCAAGGGTTCGGGATGACAGACGAGAGAGGAAGGACATCGACGCGGTGCCGGCGTGGGGAAGCGACCATTGCCGATGTTGTCAGACAGGTGGAGGCCGCGCGCTGTCGGCGTCCGAATGCTGCTGGCGCTCGGGCTTGAGGTAGAGCCTTGTGCTAGGCAGGCCCGCGTAGCATTGGCCTAGCGTAGGGAGTACAGTGAACTCCTCCGACGCGAAGTGAGAGGCTGTGTTGAAGGAGGAGGAGAACAGAGAAGGTAGGACGGACACGCACGGAAGAGTCTGAGGAGGAAGTCGAAGGACGCGGGATAGAAGGAGGGCAGAGGACTGCATTCGATCGTCTGGTAGTATCTGTAAGCTTTGTTGACTCCAGGGGGTGGCACGATAACTCGCGCGCTCTCTGCACCGGCTCAAAAGTGCAGCTCTACGAACGTGAAACAGTCGATAAGCTCGCTCGCGTCGTGGGGTGAATGAGGATAACGTGGCATGGAAGCAGCGGCAGTCCAGAGCGCCCCTCCTCGGATGTATCGCGATCTCAGACTCAGAGAGTGCAGCCAGAGCGATCGAGTAGAGCGTGGCGTGAGAGGTCGCGCATGGGAGTGCTGTCGCGGCAAGCACTTCAGGGCCCGCGAACCGCGCTGGCAGACGACGGCTGCTGAAGGCACGGCGCCTGCTAGAGCAGCAGGCCAGGCGTGCCTGCTCGTATGTGGCGAAGTCAGGGGATGTGCAGGATAAACGCGTGGCGCGGTCGACTCTTTGTTGTTCTTACGGCGCTGGTGCGGAGAACGCGACTAACAGGCGAGCGGCCCGAGCCCGTTCGACACACGTCGTGCTGACTCAGGACGGCATCCGGGATTCCGTTGGGTCCGGGCACAGGCAACGGTGATCGCGGATTAAGGCGGCTCGGATTCCGTTGGACGCGACACGGTTTGACGCTACTCGCTCCGTGGGCTGAGAGAGCCAGGGCTCGGCGCGGACGGCAGACGCGGGATTGAACGCGGCCGCACGTCGGTCGAATGCAACAGAGCGCGACCTGCCGTGCCTTTTAGCGAGCCAGCGCTCTCGTCTCCCGGCGATACTGGTATACGCAGACCTGTACGTCGTCGGGCCTCTCGGCAGCCAGCCTCTTTTCGCTGCCGTTGGTAGTCTGTCTCTTCTTCTCTTTCGAAGAAGGAGTTCCGCAGTGTGTCAGAGGATGGCAGCTGACGTGTAGTAGCTGCCGCAACAGCGCCAAAGATCGAGGATGGCGTCTGACGGCGCCGTGCATCGCATCGAGGAGGAGCGCTGTGGTCAGTGCGTGGCAACCCTAGAACTGGAGTTGAAGCACCTCGTGTCGGTCAGAAGCTACCACCCGCCCAGCGCTGCTGACTCGGGACGGTGCCTGTGCTGACACTCTCGGTGCTGGACAGTAAGCAGACGTGCCTGGAGCGCGCATGGCAGGCGCTGTGCGACTGTGGTCGTCGTGCTCTCCCACTAACATCCGCTCTGGATGTTCAAGCAGCGCTGCGCCTGTCCGCCGCGTACGAGCCGCTTCTTGAGCGCTTTCCTCACCGCATCTCGCGCGTTGCGCTGGAGGCGGCCGCACCGGACGCGCTGCTGTCCGCCGTGTCACCGGAGCTTTTGTCGTCGCATGGTAAGATGATTCTCAGCGATATCCACGTCATGCTGTACAACTTCCTTGAGAGACCCTCGGTCTCCACCTTTGTGCGGGCGGCTGCGCTTGTCGGGCGACAGGTACCGATGGTGGTGCGCGCCGTCGTGTCTGACCACAAGGCAACGGTGCTGCACCTGGTGCCAAAGGACGCGGCGGATGAGACCTTCAACTTTTTACCAGCACCTCCCAAACACTTCATTGCCGCCATGTCGCGCAAGTCGCGGGTGACGGAGCAGCAGTGCGGCTAACCTGCTCGAACGGGCTCTGTCGGGGGACGACCCGTTCTGCACGCTTATTCCTACGAGGACGGCACCTTTGCGGCACCGTTTCTGCTGCGATTCTTGTATACATGAGCGTGCACGTGTCTTGAGTGAAGAGCCACTTTCCTGCATAACTTTTCTAGAACCCAAGACTTCGTTTTCTCCTCCTTGACGGATTATTCTGTGTTGAAGTTGTCTTTTTTGCTTCGTTACACGTTTTTTTTTTTTTGCTTCTTCATTACTATTGTGATTATTATGTGTATGTGTTGTTCTGCATATTTCATGAGTATCCGTTGCTACCTCTATCTCTGTAAATGTCTTTCTTTTTTTTTTTCTTTTCTCCTGTCCGCTCTACATTTTTTCTTTATTGTTTTCTTCTCTCTTTTTTTTTCCTCTGCTTCGGTTTCTTAGCCAAATTCTCAGATGACAACCGGTGCCCCCCCCCCCCCGCTATTATTTTCTACGTTCTGCTTTCTTTCTTTGCTGCAGCGCCTTTCCCTCCTATTTTGTTTTCGCTTTCAAGATGGACACGGCCTCAACGTTCTGTAACGCTCTTTTTTTTGTTTGTTTTTTCGCAGTTTATTGTTCTACTTCTTGCTTCCGTGATCGTTGAAACTTGTGCACTTTAAAAAAAGTGACTACCGCATCCACCATCTGTCTCTGAGACAGTGAATATATGTGAATTTTGTTTCCCTCCTTTTGAAATGTAGTACAATGCGTTTCTCTTTCGCTCCAGTTACAATTTCGTTCGGCAATTCCGTTTCTCCGTTTTCCGCGGCTCTCTCCATCTCTCTCTCTCTCTCCTTCCTTGCAACCCTTCCTTCGTCTCTTCCGCACTCTTTTTTTTTTTTCACACACGCACCTCCAGAAAAAAAAAAAGAAAGAATCATGGAAAGTGTTAACCGTCAAACGACGTGTCCCACAGCGGTGCGTCTGTTTCTGCTTCCCGGGCGGGACCTTGCTTCGCGAAGCGAGTACTGCAGCGCGATCCTAGGGGTGCCCGCTGTCGGTCTTCACTCTTTCACTCCAGCCGGACCTGCAGGCGACGCTGCTGCATCCGTTTCAGCCACGGAGTCCCCCTGTGCTGGCCCGCAGGCAGGCTCCTCTGCGGCGATACTGAAGCCCGCTGCCGTCGCGACTGTCTGGCAGGACACCACTCTCGGAGAGCTCTCCTTCGCCGCCATCGCCGCGGCCCGCGAGGCGGCAGATGCAGACTTCGAGAAGCAACAACAAGTCGGCAAAGAGCAGGAACACCCCAGGTCGAGGTCCAGTGCGACCGCGGTCCCCGTCCCCCCGACACCAGCCCTTGCGCGTTATCACTTGGAATACTTTGCGGCCGTCATGAACGCCGACGGCTGCGCTGCCGCTATCCCCCTCGCCGCTGTGGACATGCGGCAGGTAATTCCAGGCGATTCGAACATGGTGCCGGCGCGTAGCCACGCCGCGGCGACGCCCAAAATGACGCTGCTGCAGGTTGGATATCGTCCCGGAGACCCGATCCTCTTCAACTGCACTCGTACGCACTGAATACTGTGTATACCTGTGCTATCCTCACCCCTCAGTTTCTGTGCCAGCCCACTGCTCTGCTATAATGCTCTTCTTTGCCCGTCACAATTATAGCGTTAATTTTATATCCATTGTCCTCTGTGGAGCTCTTCTACTATCCTTGGAATTCCCACACCTTTTTTATGCCGTGTGTGTGTGTACTAGGTGTGATTCCGTTGCTGTTGTTCCTGATGTTCTCAGAGTTTCTTCTACTTCTTTGCGGTTTATTTCATCAACGGCTCAACTATCTTATATATGCCTTTGCTTTTCCTGTCAAACAGCTCCAAGCAACAGAAATCTGAAATCTGCTTTACGAAAGTTCCCGAGGCAGAACAGTGAGAAAGAAAGAAAGAAAAAACAATAGTTACCAAACACTTCAGTTATATTAGCCGTACTATTAGCAATGAACAACGTCAAATCGCGCTCAGCGATGCTGATGACCAAGGGCATCATGGACCTCCGCGTAGACCCACCCGGCCTGGTGTGCACGGTGCTGACACTGGAGCATCCCGAGTCGAAAAAGCGTGTCACACTCTACCCACTGCCGAACCTTGCCTCACCCTCGTACTTTCGGCGCGTGCTCAATCCGGAGACGCTGTGCGCCGAGTACGACCGCATTCTCTGCGAGGACGGTCGGCTGCCCTTTAAGCAGGGCACCGCGGTCGGCGACAGGCAGCTGCGCATGCAGAAATGGCTCCCGTTTGCGAGCCTCCGCCCCGTCGTCGCTGACGGCGAGAAATTCGACGGACTGCTGCAGCGCGACGCTTTTGAAAGCCGCATGGCGTATCAGATGGTGCTGGACAGCTACGACCCACCCGTCGACCCGCGCGCGCGCCGCGGGGTGGAGCGCATCCTCGACCACTACGCCGACAACACGCGGGTCGCCGTCCCGTGGGGCGTCTACCACATACCATACTTCCGCTACCGCCTGCAGAAGGAGGGCTTCACTGTTGTCAAGACTGAGCAGCTCGACGCACTCGGCATGAAGGAAGTTGTGACCATTGTGCTTTTCACAACCGCTGTGGCCATCCTTATAGCCATGACATTCACTAGCCTGCTCTTTAGCCTCTTTTCGTAAGTATCGGAGTGGTGGTGGGCCCGAGTTTTCCAGCAGGGAGCAAGGTGGGTCTCTCTCTAACTCTTTCTCTTTCTCTCGCCGATCTTTCCTCTTCAGCCCTACATTATTATTGGCAACGATCGCCGTTATCGAGTACCAACCTTGTTTGCGATTCTGTTTCGTGTTGTGACTCCTCATTCGCTCCCAGCTTTAGCACTGTCCCTTCTCACATTGTGTTTCCTGATCTTTTTGTAGGTCAGCGTCGACTGAATGAAATTTTGTTCTACTCCCCTTGAAGGTTTTTCATACGTCTTTCTTTCAAGGAGTCCAGTCATTGTTGTTGTGGAGCATGTCGGTTGTAATGCTGAATGCGGAGGTGTTGGACGTGGTGGCCCCTCGTTTCAAGTTATGATATTTTTTTTGCTTCATATGTCATAATTATTCCGTGAAGAGAACGCACACTCAACGTTTTACCTTTTATAGCTTTTCCTTTCCATCTGCTATTTTGATAAGGTGGTATTAAGTGCTTCATCTTTTTAGCGTTTTTCTTTTTTTATTTTCCGCACTCCTATGATACAGACGTTGCACGTGTAAAAAGGCATAACTGTTCTATCATTCTCCCTGTACTTGACGGCGTCAAATACATTTGCGAGTCAAATCCTCTCTACTATTTACCCCCCCCTCCCCCCGCACACCTACTCTCTCTCTCTCTCTCTCCCTTCCACGCCCAACATTATAGCTAAACCAAGCAGATATAGCTCTTTGTCAATAGCAGGTCTTTTGGTCCTTTTCCACATAACCCTGACTCCGTTCCTTATTCCTTTTTTTTTTCTCCCCACGTTCCTCTTCTCGGTATTGACGGTTGCATGTAAATATACACCCAGGCACAAGTTCTTAATTATCAGAGATTAAAAAAAACACACGAGTCTCTACACTGGGAGGAAAAAACAAAACAGCATCAGGAGATTCTCACCGGCAGAGATACATTGATTAGCTGACGTCATGGAAATCTTGAAGAACTTGTCAGAGGATGAGCTGGATACACTGCGCATAAAGTTCAAAGATGACCAGGGTGGTATTGGGGAGGAGGACTTTTGTCGGCTCCTGTTGGATGCGTGCCGGAACAAGATGCTGGCCTTCCGTGTTACAAAGATGTTTCTGAGAAAAATCTTCGCCAACGTAGACGTGGTTGGGACTGGGAAGGTGACGTGGGCCGACTTCACCATGTTCGTCATCGAGCAGGCGCAGACCTCAGAGGTGGGCGAGGCGGCGGGGCCGGTGCGGGGCGTGACGCTAAGCAAGCTGACCCACTTGGAGCGTGTCGACGCCAAAAACACCCCCGCGAATCAACAGAGCTCCTCGACGGAAGCACGGAAAAATGTACCGCCGCAACCCTCCTCCGCTTCCCCGCCTGACGCGGCAGGCACAGCGCCGTCTGCCTCCTCTGCTGCAGCCGCGGGGTCGGCGGCATCACCGAAGAGACCGGGCGATTCTTCAGAAGGTAGCGCGGCCGCCTCGTCACCGTCATCTGCCCCCGTCCGCAGCGATGGCGGTGGCGGAGGCGACGACACGAGCAGCGGCGCACCGGCCGACGAGAGGGTGCAGCTGGTGTTCGCTGTCGACGAGGGGGAGGACGAGGGGCGCTCGGAGTTCCGTCCGTACCACGTCGACGTACGTGTGCCCAACTCCTACACGACAACGACGCGCTCGCTGCGCTACCTGCCGCGTGTGCAGAAGATGGCCAAATTGGTGGAAACCGTGAAGGGCTCGCAGCTGACCCTCTACGAGGCCGACGAGGAAGGCCTCCCCACGTTCGGAAAAGTACCCAAGGTGGCCGATCACATCACGGCGTATGACTTTATACCTGTGACGGGCGGCATTAGCAACTCCAACACGATCGCGTGCGCCTATGACGGCGGGCTGCTGCAACTGTTTCAGCTGACGAAGAAAAGCCTGCTGGACGAGAACCTGATCGTGAGCGCCTCCGTCCAGCTCTCGGAGACGCAGACGGCGGTGCGGTGGTCGCCGGTGTTCAACCGCCTGCTCGCTGGCAGCCGCGGTGGCGTCGTGACGGTGTGGGACGTGGACCACAAGGGGATCTTTGCGCAGGAGAAGCTGCACAGCGGGCAGATCTCGGCGATGCAACTGCGGAGCGGGACGCTGTTCACCGCGAGCGTCGACCGCTTCAACTCTGTGAAGGCCGTCGATCTGGAGAAGTCGGTGGTGCAGAACGTGTACAGCGACCACATGATCGGGGGTGCCCTCCAACTCGAGATTGACGACGAGTTCCTGTTTTCGTCAGGACTGGAGGGCAAGATCGTGCAGCGGCCGCACCGCCATCCCAAGGCCAACGCCGCCTTCCTCTACGACTCTCAACACCCGCACAACGGCCGCATCACCTGCCTCTACCGCGTCCCTGGCTCGAACATTTTGGCCTCTGGTGACGCCAAAGGTCTTGTCAAGCTGTGGGACCTCCGCACTGGCTCCTGCGTCCAGTCGATCACACCCACCGTCGTTTCTCAGGAGGTTACCAGCAAGATCGTGACGCGCCGAGCTAATAATAACAACAGCATCGGCGCGGCGGGAGCTGGCGCGCTCGTCCGCTCTTCCAGGCTTGAGCAGCGGGCGTGGCGGTGGCGGCGGCGGTGGCTTCGCGGCCGACGAGGCAGCCGCTGACACGTGCCCCATCAACACCATCTGTCAAGTCCCACAAAAGGCGATGCTCCTCGTCGGTAACCCGCGCGAGATGGTGGTGCTCTCCGCCGAGGACAACTCGTCACCGCAGTGCGTCGACGACGTCCGGCCGTGCCGCTTCGTGCTCATCCCCAATCCCGATCAAGTGCTGACGATCCACGAGAGTGACGTGAAGCTGTGGAACGTCAACTCGGGGTATATGGTGTACTCCACCGACGAGGCGCTGCTCGACGCCGACGTCAGTGCGTGCACGCTTGTGACGCCGCTCAACCGCGTCTTTCTTCTCGCCTCCATGTCAGGTGAGATCAAGGGGTTCTCGGTGGCGCTGGCGCGGCAGACGTTCAATTTTGTGCCGGCGCTCGCCACCGCGGACCTGATGGACCGCGAGGTGCTGTCTCTGCACGTGTTGGAGAAGTTCCGCGACTACTCGTGGCCGTACCTCATCGCCAGTTACGCCGACCGCATCTGCCTCTTTCCCATGTCCGAGGACTTCGCCGCCAGCAGCGTTACCCGGCTGCACGTCATCGCGAGTGTGCTGCAGGAGGGGCGCTACAAGGTGCGCGAAGTCGCGGTTGCAGCAGAACCAGCTGTTTGTCCTGTGCACCAACAGCTACGTGTACATTATCGACCTTTCGCACGTGGGGGTCATCACCGGCAGCTACTCTGTGCCGCAGGTGGGCATTGAGAACATCCTGACGGCGCCGGTGACGACGCTGCCCGTGACGGCTTCTGTTGCTGCGTCTGGCTCACCTGTGACGCGCACATTGACTAAGAAGACAGACGGCGGCAGTGGTGCCGACGGAACACCCCCGCTGAAACCAAAACGCGCAAAACAGTCACTGGAGCTGCAGACCAAGAAGGTAATAATGCGGATGCCAAGGACAGCGCCAAGGAAGAAGAGGGTAAATCCCCCGCCACCGTTCCGACGCTGCCGCTGCTTCCTCTGCAGCCTCCGAACGCTCGTCGCGCTGGAGGCGGCGGATGCGGCGGCGGCGGCGGAACTGTGACTGTTGACGACCCAGAGGTGTCCCCCACGCGACGCGAGAAGGAGAAGAAAAGCGAACACGGGGCAGCGACGGGGGGACACCCCACGATCTTCACGCTGCTACTGCTAGGCGACAGCATTGGCCACATCACGGTTGGCGAGGCGTGCTCCTTCGCGCGGGACGACGCGAAGCGGGCGGCGCAGCGGAGGTGCCGCGGGCGCCCCCGCCCCTGGCGACAACACCTTCACACTTCTCGGTGAGTGGAATGGCAGTCGCAAGGAGGGGACGTGGAGGTGGAACCGTGGCCGACGCCATCACAATCGCGCGACGCACGGAAACAAAACAGCCAACTCGACAATCGGCGGTGGCGGCACTTCGCTGAACAACTCCATTGCCAACACAGGAGCGGCTACCAACAACGGCGGCGGCGGGGCTGCAGGACAGCCTACCACTGCTAGTCCGGCCACGAACCTCACTCTGGAGGACACGGCGGTGTTTACCCGAACCAGCAGTTTCTTCGCTCTCCCCAACGGTGGCAATCCGATTGGCGAGGACGGTTTGCCGGTGCTGCTGCCCAACGCGGGAAGCGTCGTGACGCACATGCACTACTACTCGAACCTCAACGTGCTCGCCACCGGTGACGAGCGCGGCGACATCCGCCTGTGGGACATGCAAGGGGTAGTGCAGGCAAGCAGTTCCGTCTCCGGTGCCACCGCTGCTGGAAACACCAGTGTGTCGCCGCGCCCGGTGACGACCAGTGGCGGCGCCCGCGGGCAAGGGCCGCCGGCGGGCAGCTACCCGCCAGTGCAGATCGCCGACTGGCACGCGCACGACAAGGGCCTCACCGCCATGGCCGGGATGCTGCACGGCACTTTTCAGCTGCCCATCGTCGTGACTGCCGGGGCGGACCGCATGGTCTTCTTCTGGTCCGCCGACGGCGTCGTGCTGGGCACGCTGGCGATGGGGCGGCACACCGACGACCTCTCCGGCGGCGTGCGCTACAAGCTGGACCCTTTCCGCCTCGCCCAGAGCTCAGCCGAGCTGCAGACCGACGGGTGGGCGCAGTTCCTCGAGTACCTCGAGACGCGTAATAGGGCTGTGGAGAAGGTGCTCTCGGACGAGGCGGCGCGCGGCGGCGGCGGCGGCGATACGGGAACCGTCGGGCGCAAGCCTCGGGCCGCCAGTATGCTCAACAAGGAGCGCTCCCGCATCCAGGTCAGCAGCGGCGCCGAGAACCCCGACGCCACCATCAGCCTGCCGCCCGACCCCGCTGCCGACACAAAGGACGCGACCGACCCGTTCTTTGTCACGGAAACGAATGCAGGTGTCGGTGCATCAGGCACACAGCTGGACAAGGAGGGACAGGACCTCGCGGCGAAAAGAAACAGCAACGGCGGCAGCAAGAATGACGCCGCCGCCGATGACGACGACGACGACGAGCTGCTGGGCACCACGACGCGGCGCCTGGGCCTGGAGCAAACCAACGCTCCCGCCCAAGGGGTGGGACGGAGCGGGAGCTTTTTGTTTAGTGCCGCGCCTGACACGGACGACATCCTTCGGCAGGCCGCGGCCAGCATCACGCAGATTAGCTCCTCGGACTCGGAGTCCAGCGGCGACGGGGCAAGCGATGCGGGCGACATGGACCACCGCATCGTCAAGCCCATGTTCGCGCGCAACGCGACACGCCCGCGCCCCGTCCGTCTCGCGCGCACCGGTGTCTCCCAGCAGCCGCTGCCGCTGCAGGTGCAGAGTAAGCCGCCCCCACGCGCCTCGAGCGTTCCGCCGCTGCCGCTGCCGTCCCCGGTTTCTGGGACCAGCAAAAAGAGTAGCAGCGCCGGCATCGCGCCAGAGTCGGCGCGCGCCGACCGCTCCCAGAGTCGCCACAAGTCGCGACGCTCCGTACCACGCGCCTCCCCTGGCACCACACCTGGCACCTCCGCCCGCAGCACCAAAACAAACCGCAGCGGGGGCGTAGGAGGCGGAGGAGGGGATGGCGGCAGCGGTGGCGGAAACGGCAACAGTGCGCGAAACGAAAACGCCGAAAACACCATGCGGCAGGCCACAAGGCGTTTACTGCCCACGTTGAATTGACCCAGGTGAGTTGCGCTGCCTTTTCTCATGCTTTTGTGTTATCTTTATCTTCTAAAGTTTACAACTTCTCACCTCCCTTGTTTTCTTTCTCCGTTTGGATCGTTATGTAAAAAATAGAAAAAAGGATTGTACACTCCCTCGACTATCCCTTTCCTCCCCTTTTCTTCTCTTCAACTATCTTCACCCTTCCTCAATATTGCTCCTACTCCGCTATTTTATATCCTTCACATTGCAAAGGATCAAACATCTTTTTCCAATGTCTCTTGCCGCAAATGCGAATACAAAAAGGTATAATAAAACGGTATGTGGTTCCTTTTCGTTTTCCCCACGATGCTGATTCTCAGCGCAACGTGAAGCATTAGTAATAATCTGGAGCTTTAAACGTTGCAGTGTGTTTCGCTTCTCCCTTCCTGCGATATTCCCTTCAGCAGACTGGAATGCCAGAGGGGGGTAACAGGGAAAGAAACAACGTGTTTCATGTTTAACTATAACCCATGATGATGCTCTCGCTTGTGCACCTCACGTGTGCCCACCTCGCTCCTCCATCTTCCGTGTCATCACTAAATTGAGAAATCCCATACGTTTAGAGAAGTCTTTAACCCCCATTTCCCTCAGAGTCATAGCTGTCAAAAGTTCCGTGCCATCCTTATCGACCCCCATCTGCCTGTCTTTTCTCCTATCCGTTTCACTACAGACAAAATAAACCCCAAATACGTAATTTGTAAGTACAATGTCTTCCAAGCAGGATAACGTGCAGAAGCTGCTGGCGGCTGAGGAGAAGCGCAACCGTATCATCGCGGAGGCCAAGGCGCGCAAGCAGCAGCGTGTGAAGCAGGCTAAGACCGACGCGGAGCGCGAGGTGGCGGCCTTCCGCAAGGAGCGCGACGCCGAGTACGAGCAGTACCGCAAGCAGCAGCTCAGCAGCGCCGACGCCGAGAACGCGCAGCTCGCGCGCGAGACGGACCAGCAGCTCGAGGAGCTCCGCCAGCTCACCTCCAAGCGCATGGACAGCGTCGTCGGCATGATCACCGACCTCATCGTCACTGTCGATGAGTAAAAAAAAAAAACTGCGTACAGATCACTCCCCAGTCGATAATATTATTCTTCTTGCCCCCCTCTCCCCCTGCACACACACACTTTCCTTTTTTTCTTTTCCTCCTTTTTACATCCCCTTTTAAATATGTTCCACTTCTCCAGCACTTTGAAGAACGTCAGTATGTAATGCTGATGGCGTTGGCTCAGTGAAAGAAATAAGGACTTGTGTTTTGTTTTTGCTGTTTTTTTTTTATTATTATTATTCGTTTCGTTTCTCGTAATGTGCAGCCGTCGAACGTGGCCCTTCGCATAAAGCAACCATAATAAATGAAGTCAAGACTGACAGAGGAAAGAAGGGAAAGACACTTTGTTCCGTAGCCTCCCTCGCTGCGTTGTAACAGCACAGAATTTCATCATTGATGCGTCTCTAAGTGACTTTGAGCTGCGTCCACCAAAAGCCGCGACGACGCAGTTGTTCTTTTCCCTAGCACTCTTCATCAGCGTACGGACTCTTTGTCGTCTTGATTACTCATATTTGCACAGGTACATATATACACATTGAGCAAACCACCACAAAGGAGAGAAAAAAGAGTTATATCGTGTTTTCTTCTCTCCTTGTGTTTCATTTGTCGAGCTTCATCCGCGTAGGACACGTGGCAGCATCGAATGTGTAACTCGGCGCGTTGATTATCACGCAACGAAAATTGAATTTTCGATTCCTACGTGTGTAACCCTTGTCGTGTCGCTTTTCACCGATGCCGTTTCTAATTTTTATCGTGCCTAAGCACTGTTCGACATCTCTGATGTTACCTCTTCTTTTATTCTCCTGCGACGACGGGTGTCACTCTTGATGTTGCGCACCAACCACCAATCAATCTTCACTTCTCGTCCTCCCCTCCCCCTTCGCTCTTCTCTCTCTCTATCTATCTATCTATATCGCTCTTCATCCGGCGCAGAAGTAGCAATAAGTAAACGTGAGCACTAGAAGTTCAAGTGTCTTTTTTTGTCGCTACTTGTCTTCTCACTTCCTAGACATTCGTTGTCGCACAGCCGTCACACTTACTTTGTAGGGACTATTTTTTGTTGTTGTTGTTAATGTAGAGCACGAAAACCACTGATTAAGATCTACACGAGTCGTCTTCTGTTTTTTTTTTTATTATAGTTGTTAACTTTTTAATTTGACACACAACCACTTCGCTCCCATATTACTAATTTCCTCATTTTACTTTCTCCGTTTTAGTCATCTCCCCGCTTTTCGTACCATGCCCGGTAAGAAGAAGCAGTCAAAGAAGACCGTTGAGGAGGATGATACTCCCGAGCCGTACGTGTACCAGCACCCCAAGCCAGCGATTATCGGCGAGGCAGCTCTGCCCGCGTGGGAGATTATCGCGAGTTTCAGTGAGGTGGCGACGGTCTGCGAGCTGGAGTGCCTCTGCTTGGATGTCGCTGCGGCGCTCGCCGCCAGCCGTACCGGCACGCGCCTGATGCAGCGCTACTGGAATGCGCAGTGGAATCGGCTCATCCGCGAGGAGGCGGAGATGCCTGAGGAGAAGAAGTTTCTGCTGCCGGCGGCGCTCAGCCGCTCGGAGGGAAAGAAGAACTGGAAGGCACTCTACGCGGAGGAGTACCCGCGCTGGGTGCAGCGCACCAACGCCGGCGTCGGTACCCGAAACGCCTGCGCCGAGGGTCTGCTCGCCCGCTTTGAGCGTCTCCAGCTCAACGAGCACCTCACCGCAGAGCAGCTCGCGGCTCGTCGGCTCTCTCCGCAGGAGGCTGCCGCGAAGAAACTGCAGAAGGAACGGGAGAGCAACGGCAAGACAGGGCCGCTGCACGAGCCCCACTTAGTCAAGCGGCGGCCAAAGGGAGAGGGAGTGCGACAGCTGACGGAACCGCTCAACGGCGAGAGCTACACGCGCGTCGACTACCAGTACGATAACATGCTCGGGAAACGCAAAGGAAAGACGCACAAGGGGGAAAAGAAGCGTGTGCTGACGTACACTGAGGAGCCCGAGTACGACTGATACGAACCGTTTCTGCAGGCAACAATTGTTTTAAAGCTCTTTTGCCTCTCCCCCCCTCTCTCTCTTTCTTTCTCCCTCTTTCTTTCTGCTTCACATGTTTGTTTCGCATTGTGCGGCGGCTTTGACCATCAAAACAAAACGGAATTAAATCTGATAAGCCCTGCTCGTTTCTCACGTCTTTTTTTTTTCATCTTAATCTGGTTATTTACACATTTCCTTGTTCACTCCTCCCATACAACGGAGCTCTTTGCCTCAGTTCTACACATTATTCTTAGCTTAACTCTTTGTTTTTCTCCCCCTCTAAAGATATCGTTGTTTTCGTGTAAGGAGATAGGAAACAGCGTTTCATCGTATAAGGTCGTTCCGCACATAAAATGTATTACTCTTGCTTTTTCTTTTTGTCTCCACTTCGTGCTAATGGATAGCGATGCGTGATTTCTTCTGATGAAGGAAATGATTTTTTTTCGTTTTTATCCTTCTCAGTGAGCGGTCGGCGGTGGGATTCTGTCTATGGAGCACAGCTGCTTTTCAGCATCAATACTTACCTTTTTCTGTGTGACGACAACAACGTTTTCGATTCTAAAGGATGGGAAAGTGTCTGTGAACTGACGCTGTTTCAGAGCCCCTTTACATTTCGCATTCTTTCTATGGAGGCGCCCGTGCAACAACTTTCTGTGCCATTGTCCCCCCCCCCCCCCCCTTCTTCTTCAACGCCAGCGCTCACTACAGCAATGCCAAGTACTCGAATACGTCTTTCAGCGGAAACGAAGATCAATCGACAAGAACCACAGTTATAGACACACGTCTTTTCATCACTTTATAAAAGGGCTAGCTTTTCCGATGGCTCAATCCGCTCAAGAGTCAGCGGCCCAGACGCGAGAGCGCTTGTCAGCTGTCATGAATGACCTGTTCTTGCGCATGGGCAAAGCGGTGCTGCTGCACCCACACTGCGCGGAGATGTATGCGCAGGGTGGGGAGGCCGTGGTGTACTCTGCACTGCACGATTTCTTTGAGTCCGCCGCCGCCCGCGAGCGCCGCGTGGCACCACTGAGACTGACGCCGACCCAACTCGCTGCCGTCGCGCGCTGCACGCGGCGCTTCATCGCGGACGCTGCTCCTGTCACCCCTGCACTCGTCCGGCCAGCTTCTGTCGCCGAATTCGCTAGTGCAGCTCCCCTGGTGGACCGTGCCGCCTACCGCCGCGCGCTGGTTACTGCAGGGTTTCCGGAACCGCTGCTGCTGTCGGTGCTGGCCGAGTGCAGCGAGCTGTGCGACTTTGCCTGCCGACGTCTGGGCTGCCGCGTGCCAATGGGAGCCGTTGCCGTATTGCCGCTGCTGGCCGTGTGCGCTTCTTTGGTGCCAGCGCACGCCACCGGAGAGGTGCTTCGAGCGCTGGCAGCGGCGTTGTCCGCCGAGGGTCCCACAACGACGAGATAGCAGACGCAGACACGCAGACGGCAGACATCCGTCTGCTGGCCGCAACGGTGTATGTCTTTTCCCTTCTCGACTCCACTCGCGCAGACAGCATGGGTGCTTTGGCCGACGAATTGCTAGAGACGGCAGCGGATGGCGCGGCGACCGCTGTCGAGGCACTCGAAGCTTGCTTGTCTCAGTCCCCGAACGAGTGGAGCAAAGCCGCGGACGGCCCTGGTGGCGCGGGGACAGATAGGAGCCGACCCGGAACTAGCTCAATTGCTGCAGCGGCACCTCCCGACGCGAGTCACGACGAACCTGCTCGCACGGACCGTGGCGCTTCACTTGTCGCCGAGGCGGCGGCACTAGCAGAACGGCCCTCCAGCGACGACGTCGACGGTGAGTCTGCTCTCTCCAGCGACACAGACGAGAGGACTGCAGAAGACGCTATAGATTACACCTTCTGGCAGCAGCTCAGCAGTTGAGGTTTGCCTGAAGTGGGAGTGAGTTATATATAGACAGAGAGAGAGAGAGAGAGAGAGAGAGAGAGAGAGAGAGAGAGAGAGAGCAAGTGGTCAGCAAGCGTGAACACGACAGCTCATCGTGTTCGCGGATCCTCTTCCGTTCTCTCCTCCTTCCTTTTCGCTTGCCACTTCTTTTATGCGAATCCCAGCCGTTTCCCCTCTTCCCTTCCCACCCTCTTTTTGGAAGTTCCTCTACTGCGTAGAGGAATAACAACTAGGGGAAGCAGATTCACAGTAGCACTAAAAAAAAAAAAAAGACGCTGTCGTGGTGTGCTGTCTATCGTCGGTCATGAAATGTACTGCCATCAAACCAACCAACTCTTCCGAAACTTTATATGCACGACGTCCGCTCTCTCCACAAGCCACTCACCTAGTTTAGGGAAATCACATGTCTGCCGAAGGAAGAAGCGCTGCCGCTCTGGCGATTCGGAGAAGATGCTTTTTCCTCCTCCACGAGGACTTTGTCAGAGAGCAACTCGACGATTCAACGACAAGCGATACATGGACTGTCGTACTGCGCTCTCTTCGGGCGGCGGAGAACACTATCAAGGACACCATACACGACTATGACACTGAAGTTATGGCGCAGCTTCTCGTTGGCGCGCAGGAAGCGCTGACTCCCCCCTACAGCCCCAACGCAACCAGCGTGTTCTGTGAGTTTGTTGAGACAGCACTCTCCACTCTGGATCTTTCGCGGGACGCTAACCTGTGGGAGGCACTCTCCTCTATGTTGCTTGACGTAGTGTTGGCGCTGCATCCCGCTGGTGTGGCCTTCTTCCAGAAGCAGCTAGAGAAGCTGCAGGAAAAGAAGACGCTACCCAACGCGGCACGTGTTTCTCGAAAGCGAAGCCGAGAGGAAAGAGACATGAATGGTGAATTGCTGACTGCAACTCCTCCCCTGTCTTCTTTCCGAATCACATATAGCGTACGGTGTTGGGTACCACCATATCTGTGTGATGCTCTGGCAACAAACTCCACGGATGCCGGATAACTGTTACTCAGTCCTCATCTTCCATGATTTATTGTACAATTTATGTGTTTCGTTGAAAATAAACCACTTGCAGTTTGAATTGTAATGTGGCTCATCGATAAAAAGAGAGGGAGGGGAAAACATCACTTCTCTCATTTCTTCAAGATTGTTATATGTGCCCGTTGTCTCTACTTGCACGTTGGTGCTATCTCCTTTCAGTCTCAACTCACATTCCAACTATCAAATACCATCTACGATATATACTCTCCAGCACAAAAGGAGATCCCACTACTGGTTCTGTAGCAGTTGTGACACCCATATTTATCTCGATGCCATTCAATTAGGAGGCAACAGTCGTTTCATTAAGTAACACACTAGTCCCTCAGCTAATCTGAAAAGGAAGGAAAGCTCATTCTTACGAACTTTATTCTCCAGTCCCGAGTCCTCTCGTCTAAGCGATCGCGTCTCTTTTGAACCACACCTGCATCCTTTCTAACCTCCGTACACTGTACGGTTTCGTACACTTCTAATCTCTTCTTCTATTTCATCATTCAATTTCACATCTTGAATCCCGAAATAGAAGTTGTATTCCGCCTCACCACACGAGGACGACGTAACAACACTAAGTAAAAAACCGAAGACAAAGTCAACACACCATATTCGTGCCCCTTTGATAGGTATCTCTGTCTCTCTCTCACTATCTACTATATATATATATATATATATGTGCTTCTAGTGCTGGCTTTTTTTTTTCTCCAGACCGTATCTTGGGCCCTTTTTTCGTTTCCCTGTTACTACACTCCTCTGTGTGTAAGCGACTTGAGCGGGGTGATGAGCAGCAGCAGCAGTCGTCGTCGCCGAGGGAATGAAAACCCCACAGTTGGAGACGTGGTGGAATGGTTTGCGCGCGCAAACCCAGATATGCAGCCCCCGGCGTCAGACGTTGTCAGGCAAATTCTGCTCACCTTTAAAGGATGCAGCGATGAGGCGTCGCTGCAGATTCTTATGCAGTCCAAGGCCGTGTACCACCACAGCGGCGACTGCCTCTTCCACCAGATGCACATTCTTGCGGAAAAATATCTCAAGATGCTCTCGAGTGAGTATGTTATGCTGAATGAGAAAAACAACATCAACACGTCCAGCGCTACCAATCTTGTGCAAGCACTTGTCTCGGACATCTCTCTCATAACGTTTCTGCATGAGCGCTTCTTGTCTAGAACGTATCTCACCGTCCCCACGACCGAGGCGGCCTTCAAGCAGTGCTTCCAGTTCAGTCTCGCGATGCTCATCCTGTACGGCACCCGGTTCATCGAGGCACAGAGCATGATGATGCACATCTTCAAGGAGATTCTGACGGAGAAGAAGAGTTATCTGACCAATCTTCCCACCATTCTCTCATTCTTCTACCCCGGACGCGCGTTCAAGGGAATTGACAACGACGGCCGCATCATTGAGGTGGCCCAGGCTCTCGTGGAACGCGACTACTCCCTTCGTTTTGGAGTTCCTCCTAAAACCAAGATTATTGACGATGGCGAGGCTTCTGATACACCCGTGGAATTTGAAACGAGCATCGACGAAAATACCCAGCAGACCCACTTCTGGGTCCCCATCACTTTGGCCGAGTTGCTCAAAAACCGCCGCGACCACAACTACGTGCGGCTCGTGTTGCGCCGCCCCGACGCAGCGGTCGGGGACGAATACAAGTCGTCGCTCAAGGATGTGCTGGCCCGCATCATTGACGAGGCCACCAGGTACCGTGACAAGCAGGACAGAAATCGAAGAAACAAAAAAGCGGGAAAACATAAGCTATCCGAGATGAAAGAGGCGGACCGGCGCCACCTGGTGAAGCTTTCTCGGCAGCTGCTGCGCTTTTCCGCTGACACCAAAGAACTTCTGGAGCAGCACGGCACTAGCGTGAAGGAAGTGGTCGCGAACGAGGGTTGGATGCCGATCAGCCTCATGTCGTCCATTATCAGTGAAAAGCTACAAAAGAAGGACTTTGTGGTCACCGACAACCTCCACTCTGTCATTATTTCGTGTCTGACAACGCACGACAACTACGGACGCTTCCAGGTGGATGAGGACGGGCCGGATCCGCGCGCACGTGCCCTCTACGGCCATCCGGGCGAGTACCGCCTTTTCCACGCCGCTCTACGGAGACACCACGTCGCACCCGAAGACGCGGCGAACATCCCGCTCTACGGTTGGATCGAGGTGCGCGACCGCGACTTCAGCAATGAAATTGCACACGGGGTTCTGTGGAAGCTGTTTGACCAAATTCCATTCACGACGGTGTTTCCCCCCAGTGCACTCGGCTCTTTCATGCGCTACGTTGAGCTGACGCGAGTAGAAGAGCGGCTCGACGAGAAGCTGAACGGCAACAAATCCGTGTACTTCACCGAGGTCTGTCTGCGTGCCTGCGCCACGGCGGGCTCTGGGTGCAAGGTCTACTACCATCGAGCACCGGAGGAGCCGTGGCGCGATCGCTGGTACATCTTTCCTAACTTTCATTATCAGGATTCCGAGGGCGGCGGCGACGGATGCCTCAGGATTGGCGGCGGAGGTAGTAGTAGCAGCCGCAATGAGCGTCGCACGTCGTCAGGCGGTCTGCCGATGTTGTATTTCACCGGGCGCTACGCCACGTTCGACCGCAATGAGAGGGTGCCACGCACAGGCGCCGACCTCGTCGTGTGCCACACCGTCGATGATCCCCGGTTGGAAGGCGCGTTGCCGCCGGCAGAGGCGCGACGCGGCACCCCCTTCGAGTTTGAGTGCGAGGCCCTGGAGCCCATCCGCGAGGAGCGTGTCGAGGTCTACGGCATTGCCACACGACTGGTGCAGAAGACCGTACTCGACTGGAGCGACCCTGAGAGTCTTCTGCGCCGCCTGGGCTGGGAGGGGCTGGACGCGGAGACACTGTTCGCCGACTATCCACGCCCACACTGCGGGCCTGTCGGTGGCAGCCTCGGTGACGCCACATCGGGCGAGAGAGGGGCCCTCGGCGACGCGCAACTCCAGAGAGAGGGCCTACTCGTCGCTGCCGAGACAGGCTGCACGGCCGACGACGGCGCGCCGCAAATGCTCTACAGACTCGACAAGGCATCGGCGTTGGCGCGGCTCGAGGCATTTGAACAGAATCCTGCTGTTGTTGTTCTGCATCTGCATATTCCTCTCTCAACTCAACACCGCGCGCTACAGGACCGTAATCAGGATATTCGGACGCTGCGCGATTGGGCGGAGGGGCGCGGCATGCACATGCAGAATGTCAGCCAGGCCGCCGAGTTCCGCAGCGTGTCTGCAGCGGCTGAAACGTCTCGTGATGCACGCGACACCTTCGAGACAGACACCTACGCGGTTTCCCTCCTCGCTCCGTCGGTCACCTCCGCCAGTGGATTCGAACCTGTAACTCATGATGAGGGACTCGTTGAAATACACGAGATACGCAAAGCGCTGCTGTGGACGGAGAGTCAGCTCACTAGCATTTCCCGCGAGCTGGGGTTCAAGAACGACGCGGACCGAAGTCAACTTCGGGACAATTTGCTGCGCGCGTGTACACAGGAGAACGAGAACAAGCAAGACAACTACGAGATGCTGGAGTTCATCGGGGACGCTCTCTTGGACTTTCTTGTCATTCTAGACTGTTTCACGGTGTCCCAGCTATTGTCACGTCCGTCGTTCCGCGTGGAGCACGACCAAAACGGCACCGTCGCCGCACTCCCGTCAGCCGTCATCCGCACCAGCGACGTCGAGCTGGAGAGCGACGACTCGTCTCGGGTGGCCACGTCTGAGAGTCGCACCGGTGCCCCTGATACAGAGACGAACTTCTCGTGGTCTGACGACGTACTCTCCAAGCTGGTCGCCAACGCCATCTTGGCGGAGCTGCTGCCGCCGCTGCTGATGAAGCGGTTTATGCCGTTCGCGACCAAGGTGCGCGGGGACGTTTTCGAGGCTATTATTGGGGCCGTCTACACCAGCAACTTCGGTATTGGCCGAGTGCGAGTACTCGTATCGCGTCTGCTGTGCAGGCTGCCTCAGGCCATCGCAGCAGCAGCAGCCAACGGCCGTGGACCATACACGGAACTTAGCCTGGCGTGGAGCCGCTGCCCGTACCGCTCCAAGGATCCAACCATGAACCCCGATTTCTTCCTGTCCCTCGACAAGGTGCGGCACATCATTGACGAGAAGCGTCGCCACGAGTACTTTGAAGAGGACGAAACCGGGTACGACAGCCACCTTGCGTCGTCGCCGTTTCCGCGAATCCAGGCCAAGGTGTTTGCGACACACTTCACCACTGGACGTGTCTACTCCTATCGCCGCGTGCTGTCCCACGACCAGCAGCGCGTCTTCAACCGCATTCTCAGTACGTTCGCGACGGAAGGCAAGTTCGCTTTTACCAATGAGATCATCACGGGTGTCACACACCTCGTTTTCGACGTCGACGGGGCCAACATCCGCTCGTTTCGGCTGCTGCACCTTTTCTGGCAGTTCATCACGCGTCGCTTTCCCCGTGCCGTTCCGGGTGCTCTTCTCACGCTCGACTGCACGGGTGAGTCGGTGGTCAAGGGGAAGCTGAAGGAGTCATGTCACGTGCATCTTCCGCAGGTCAGTGTCAGGCTCTCGGAGCTTCAAACACTGCAGGACGAGTTCCGTGAATTTGTGGTCGAGCAGCTGGAGACAGCACGCAACCTCGTCGCAGGGATGCAGCCGCACCTCACAGTGCTTTGCTCCCGCTCGCTTCTTATGAATTACCTCGCCGCCGTTGGGGAGGTGCCTAGTCCCTCGATGTTGCTGACGTTCTGCGACGCGGCGTCGTTGCAGGCGCTTAGCGAAACCGCTAGCGGATGGCGTACGATTGTCTTTCAACATGTGGCGTACCTCTTTGACTTTCCCGCCCGTCTCGCCGCTGTGTTCGGAGTAGACCCCGAGACACACGTTTTTCTGGGTAGCGCGACGCCAGCGGAACGGCGCCTCACAGGCGAACTTGCTGTGGTGTGTCGTACTGGCGACCCCACGGAGCGGTTCGTGATGCCAGCCGCGTGGGTCCCAGGGCACAGTGCCTCGGAGGAGGCGAAGATAACCATCCCGGAAAAGAAGGCCAAGGTGTGGGATGAAGTGATTGACAAGGGCCTCATCGCGAGCCGAAAGCTGCGGTCGTACCTCTGCGACAAGTTCGACACCGTCTACGGCCAGGAGTGGCGGCCGCTGTTCCTCAACACCCTCCTCTTACCTGTTCCAACGACTTCCCCAGCGGAGGTCGTTTACCATCGCGCTCGTGACGTTTCCAGCCCGTGGAACACTCTCGTGTCGAGCAACGGGATGCGCGGAGCCAACGAACCCACTGTCTACCGCGAACTTCGCGTCATGGATGGCGCCAAGACGCACGATGCCTCCGTACACACGGAGGTGGAGAGAACTCCCTTCGGCGCCCAGCGCGAAGCTGGACGACGTCGAATCGAGGCATGCGCGCCGCAAGCGGGACCGGAGACAGCAGCGAGAGATGTGCGCAACGACAGTATGCAGTCTGCCGGCGTGTTCTTGGAATCGGACGACGACGGCGCGGCGAAGGCGACAGAGGTGTCCGACGACGATGAGTCGCTGCAGGCGGTTTGGTGGTGCGACGAGGCGGAGGAGGCCAACTACCGCGCCACCTTCAGCCACATGGCGACGCTGCGGCTGTCCTCCCTGCGCTCTCCCGAGGTGCCTCTGTGCGAAGAGGGCAGCTACATGCTCTCGTGGCCGACTCTCGACCCGCAGGCGGCGAGCACGGGGGGCGAGGAAGTGGCCGACGGCGCAGACGGTGCCGCCGTGTGGCGACGGCGACGTGTTATTGAGACGATGAAAATGCCAAGCTTCGATGACGTGCGGTGTCGTCGTCTGGGGAAAAGCGACGTTGCGACCACACTGAGTGACGTTGTGGCAATCGACTGGACGGTCTTCACCAACGCCTTTCTTCTCTGGGATGCCGAGCGTGAGAAGGCGACGAAGGAGAAGCAGAACCCGGATAATGCCGCGAAGCCTTACTGCCTGCAGCCCGTGTGGTGGGCCTTCGATGAGAGCTCAAGGATTGCGTCCCTTTACGTCGGCGGTGACGAGGTTGCTCGCGTCCCGGACTGCTCGACCCTTTCCGAGGCGCTCCAACCGCGGTCAGTGGGAAGTAGCTCCGCCAGCGGCGGCGACGGCATGCGACGAATGGCGCAGCTGTTTGTCCCACACGCCGACTACAGCGCCGCGCCGTTCGTGCCGGAGTGGGTGACGGCACTGCCGCCAGGTGGACGTCCATTGCAGCTCTTGCCTCTCTTTTCCGGTCTAAGCAAAAACCATGCGAGGCTGTCCGCAGCCGACTGCCGTGCCTTCCGTGTGGGCGGCGGGGCGGCCTCTTCCAACGTGGTTCGTGCCGTCGGCGGTGCTACTGGGCTAACGACTGCGAGATCGTCCGTACCTTCGCACACTTCCGCTGCATCAGGGAAACAACGAGACGGGCGCGCTCTCTCTCTTGCCGGGGTACGAAGCGTGTGGGTAGAGCTCGCATCCGACGTGATGGATAGCAGAGAACGCCTGATAAGCGCCGCTCTCCTTACGGCACTCGACGTGGTGGCAACGGAGGCCGTGCTGAGTCGCTGTCTTCCACTCATTGTTTATGAGAGTAACGAGTATGCGGCGGCTTCCTTGTCCTCACCGGAGACTTGCGGGATCGCCGCGCTGCTTCCTTACCAGTTTACAATTGACGGATTCGAACACATCAGCACGAAGTCCGTCACGACGACCAACAAACTCCCCATCAACAGTGCGTTTTTCCGCACAGTCGTGTTTGTTGGAAAAGGGGATGTGTTCAGCAAACACTACGAACAACACATTAAAACTCTCCTGCACTTTTGTGCGTCGGCACCAACGTTCTACTTTTTCCGTCAGACGCAGGGTTGACCGGCATGGTGCTGAGGGTGACGATCTCGTAAGTTTTCGCGTGGTGAAAGTTACGGAGCGATGCCTTCGTCGCCAGCTGTTCTCTTTCGCGTCAGATCATTTCAGAATCAGTGCGAAAATATAACCATCTCTCTTTCTGTAATACTTGGTCAACTATCAGGTTTTTGTTTTTGCGACGGTACAGGTTCTCTTGTTTTTTCCAACCGTTCTTCTTCTCTCTTCTTCTCTCTCTCTCTCTCTCTCTCTCTCTCTCTCTCTCTGTCTCTCTCCCTCCTTGTTGTGCTCGCGGTTGTTTACAAACCACTGCCTTTCCGTGAGAGATAAATGCATCAATCCACCTGAGATGCTCCGTGTACCGACCAACGGATAACCACCCATCGTAACTTTTCTTCCCTTGCGTCATACCTCATCATCATCAACATTCACCTCGTAGATAATCACTAGTTTAGCTTCTATCGTACATATTATCCCGCTCTTTTTTCCCCTTCGTTTTCATTTGACAGTCTTCCACCGAGTGTAGCTCTCTGGAAACCTCAAAAACAAAGAAAACCCGTACTCCGTATCAGAGAATGCCGACCGACGCCTTTGCGTGGGCCGCCCCTGAGTGCAAGGCTCCTCTGCAGCCGCACCGTATTCAACGCCGCGACGTTGGCGAGAACGACGTCGAGATCGCGATTGTGGCGACCGGTGTGTGCGGCAGCGACGTCCACCAGACGCGCGACGAGTGGGGCAAGGGCATCTTCCCGATGGTTCCCGGCCACGAGATCGTGGGCAACGTCACCAAGGTGGGCTCCGCCGTGACCAAGTACAAGGTCGGCGACCGCGTGGGCGTCGGCTGCATGGTCGACTCGTGCATGCAGTGCCGCAACTGCGAGCGCGGTGTGGAGCAGTACTGCGTCAAGGGCGCCGCCTTCACCTACAACAGCACGGAGATGGACAAGCAGACGCCCACGTACGGCGGCTACTCCACCTCCATTGTTGTCCAGCAGCACTTTGTGCTGCGCGTGCCCGACAATCTCGACATCTTCGCCTCCGCCCCGCTGCTGTGCGCCGGCGTGACGACCTGGGCGCCGCTCAAGTACTGGGGCGTCACGGCCGGCACGCGCGTCGGCGTCGTCGGCATCGGCGGCCTCGGGCACATGGCCGTGAAGCTCGCGCACGCGATGGGTGCCGTCGTGACCGCCTTCACCTCGTCGGAGCGCAAGGTCGAGGCCGCCAAGGCGCTCGGCGCTGACAACGTCGTCATCTCGCGCGACGCCGACGCGATGGCGGCCGCGGCGTGCTCGCTGGACCTCATCATCGATACCATCGGCTCCTCGCACGACCTCAACCCCTACATCGCCACCCTCGACGTCGACGGCAAGTACGCCATCGTGGGCATGCCGGAGGTGGACCACCCCCCGCTCGATGCCAAGCGCATGATCGCCTTCCGCCGCTCCCTCGGCGGCAGCAACATCGGCGGCATCCCCGAGACGCAGGAGATGCTCGACTTCTGCGGCGCCCACAACATCACCGCCGAGATCGAGAAGATCGACATCGACTACATCAACGAGGCCTACGAGCGCATGCGCAAGAGCGACGTCAAGTACCGCTTCGTCATCGACATCGCCTCCATCAAGCGCGAGTAGGGCCCAACCACTAATCGCTTTTACTATTTGTTAAGGACCGCATAGTCGGCTCTGGGTTATAACCCACTCTCTCATTCTCTCCCTCCCTTTTTGTTTGTTTGTTTGTTTGTTTCAGTTCTCTTCTTTTCTTTTACATATTTTTTCTTTCGTATTTTGCAAAAGAAAAAAAAGGAAACGTTCTCAATTCAGGTAAAAACGAACACTGACGTTTTTTGTTGTTGTTATTTTAATTGTTATGGTTTTTTTATATAGCTTGAAGTGCTACAAGTGAGACAAAAAAAAGAGAGGAACTAACGAACAAAAATCTATAACCAATTCGACATCAGAAAAACTTCTTCTTTGAAGACCGAAAAGGAAATAAAAACGTCTTATTGTGAATCGCACATCTTCACATTGATGAGCTATTTCATGATAATGTCATTTTTCTGCTTCCTTTGGCTTCGCTGCAAGATTTCCCCCCTCTCTCTCTTCGTCATCATTGATAAAAACGTGCTTCCCCTTTTCTGTTTCTGTTTATTTGACTGTTTTGGGTATTTTTCACCTCTTTTTTTTAAAGCAGTGACCTATGCCACCGCTTCAGCTTCATTTTTTTCTTTATTTTGCGAGTGCACTTGCTTCGGGGAAAAAAAAAGTAGCATCAAATGAAGTTTGCGGAAAACGAAAAAAAAAAAAAAAAGAAGATCAACTCGCAAAATGTGAAAAAGTTTTTTAGTTTTTCTTTTTTGTTCTTTTTTCTTTTCCATAGTATGTTGTTTTTTGTTTGTTTGTTTTGTTGTCAAAAGTCATTTGGATTGAACAATAGTGCAGTTGCAACAACAACAACAACAACAAAAAAAAAAATTACTCTCTGGGGAATGGCTGGCGGGTGTTTGTACAACAGGTGTCGTCAAGTAGACTTGTCTCTTCGTATCATTACTGTCTTTTTTTCCTTGATACCATCTAAATGTTCAAAAATTGATTTGTTTGAATTGTTCTCTGTTGTTGTTGTTGTTGGCGGTCTTCCCTTCCTCGTAGTGACATGTTTCTTTTCACCTTATCTTCACTATCCTTCTCCTCTTTATTCTTACTCTTATTATTTATTTACTCCTGTCTGATAGAGTATAAACGCTAGTTGTCAGCTTCACCGCTAACCAACACTGCCACTACCACTAACCACCGCCTCCGTAAGAAGCACCCCTCTGTCTCTCTCTCGAGCCATGTTCCGCCGTGTGTCTTCCCGCGTCTCGGCCGTGGCCGCCTCGGCCGCCATCCCCAGCGCGCAGCAGATGCGCCAGCTGCACTTCCCCATCACCCCGCCGCCGATCGAGATCGACTACCTGGACAGCGATCCCCTCGAGTTCGCCGTCCGCACGGAGGCGCGCAAGTGGGGCTTCGACGACCTCAGCTACATGCGCGAGCTCGCCTTTGTGCGCATCAAGGACAGCCCCACCGTCGGCCAGTTCCGCGAGATGACGCCGGAGGAGCGCCGCGACATGTTCTGGGGCAGCGACCGCCAGGACTTCTACCGCCAGCTCACCTTCGCCGTGACCGGCACGCCCGAGCACCTCTACCACCGCGGCTGGTAAGCGATGTGTGTGTGTGTCTGTGTGCGCCGCGCGTTTCAGCCCACCGCCTTTGACTGTGTGTTTCCCGCACACCTCGCTTTTTCCTAGCCTTCGCCCGACGAAAAAAGCGCTGGAGAGGTTATCTCTCTGTAGCCACAAGTAAACAAGAGGGGGGGGGGTAAGATTGAGTGGTGAGTGAATCAACAACAAAGGAGCGGGTGAGAAACGTAGCAGCTACAGCGACATAACTCCAAAAAATAAAAAAAACTGAATTAGGAATTTAGCTATCCTATTTTGTAAAACAAAACAACAACAACAAAAAAGAACAGAACAGAATTGTTCCATCAAAGAAACAATATTATTTTTGATCGAGTATATCTTTCCCTCTTTATTTAAAATTGTTATCAGATATTGCCAAATTAGAGCGACATCAAAGGACGTCATTCACACTTGTCTTCTCAGTGCTTGATTAAAGTGTGTCTACATTTCCAAAGAGATCTTGGTGCTGCACCAGGGATTTTTCCTCCGTTTTCTGTCACTCCGCTGAGTTTGGCATTTCTGAGCACATAGTAGTGTAGCATTTAGAAAAGAAAAACACCATCAACAACAACACCCTTGCCCTCTGTCCCAATCTTATGAATCTATATATTAAAAAAAAAAATACCATATAAACAATTCCAAATGCACTGAAATGTGGTCTTTTATGGTGATGGTGTAAACATCATTTGCATGCCACCAAAATGGGCCGCCCTTTTTGTATGTCGTTCAGCAATGTATGACCGTACTAGCAAGTTTTGAAGTCGAAGTACGTCACGGCGCTGCCTCTTGTTACAGGTTTCAGTGTGGATTCGATACCATATTGTAGGATAAAGTCGTTTCATAACAAACAATTGCGTGTGTCTCACAATCGGGCCTTCCCCCTTTCCAACCTTCTTTGTATTTCTTCCGTTTCTCACTCAACTCTGTTTCGTAGTAAAGAACCAAACCTTTTACTGGTTTTCTCAAGAAATTCGCTGTGTCTCCCCACTCTCTCAGTATAAAACACACACAGACTGTATTGATCTCTCTACTCCACGACTAGTACGGAGTTTTACGCATCTTTTTGAAACAACAAGTCCTTGCTTTTTTTTTCTTCTTTGTTTTTATCCGTCTTACTTGCTGCTTCTTTCAAAGTTTCCCTCCCTATCTTTGCTTTTTTTCTCCCTCTGCTTTCCATTGTGTGGGCTTTCACTTTATTCCCTTTATCGTTGCGTAGAACCATTATCTCCCTCTCTGCTTTGTTTTTCTTTCCGTTTCTTATACACTTCCCCCCCCACACACACACACAAACACACTTGCGTATCGGTACAGATTTTCTTTTCCTGGTATCGCCGCTCCTCCTTCGTCCCCTCCTTTTGCTTCCCATTTTTCACTTTAACATTCGTGCGGCATCCTGGAATCGCTGCAAATCGATTTCGAGGACCAAGATGAGAGCTCACCACTTCACCGGTTGGCGCGCGACTGCCGTCGTACCTCTGCTTGTATTAGTGTTGGTAGCCACAGTTCCTTTTACTCACCACGCGGCTGCGTATGCCACCGCTGATTATCAGAGCTTTGCTAATGCGACCGAGTGCTTCAACGGCGGCGAACCCAAAGCCGACGGGGGTGGCTGCGTCTGTCCGATTTACTACACCTTTGACGACTGCCACGGTCGGCAGTGCCCCCACTCGACGGGCGGCAGCGGGCCCCACAAGATCGAGCCGGTGGACAACGAGACACAGTTCTGCGACCACTGCGAGCCCGGCAAGTGGGACGGGCTCAACTGCCAGATGTGCCAGTCTGACGCGGCGTGCCAAGAGACGCACGGCCCGCGCAGCACATGCAACCGCGAACTGGCCGTCAAGGGCAACAGCAAGCAGTTTCAGTGCACCCTCAACTCGCCCTTCTTCATCAAGGTCATGGGTGACGGCCGCAACATCTCGGCCGAAGTCGTGCTTAACTGCTCCTCCACTGACGGCGGCGCCTTTTCGGCGAACCCGGACAAGGCGGTGTGCGCCATGGCCATCTACCGTCTCGAGCCCGACCACCAGTATGTCGACCCTTTCTTCCGCTGCGACGCCTCCCAGTGCTCCCTGCGCACCGTCAAGGCGGAGCGCAACGAAAACGACGCCACCACCAGTGCGCGGCTGCACAAGTTCCGCGTCGGGGGGCAGATCGCACTAGTTGTCGAGTGCGCGCTCCTCGCCTCTCTTGGGCTTCTTGCGGGGTTCCTCCCTCACCGCCTGCTGAAGCGCCTCACGTACAGCGCCGCGTCGGTGATTGTGCTGACCGTCGTCGTGTTTGTTGCCGTCATGATCGTCGGGCTGCGCTCCAACACCCTCGACGACCTGCTGGTGTACGAGTGCCAGCACACGTCGTGCAAGTGCGCCGAGGACCCCCCGGACATCTACCAGCCCATCTGCTCGCAGTCCGAGGTGCTCGACGGCATCCTGGCCGCGGTGCAGAACACCATTCGGGTCGAGTGCCTCAGCGGCAGCGGCGCCTGCCAACTCACGCTCGCGGACCTTGCCATCATGTTTGACGTGGAGTGCCGCGCCGGCGAGTGCGTGGTCGAGTCGGACTTCCCGGACCCCGTAACGCCTGAGGAGGAGAAGGCGCGGACGCGGCAAAAGGTGATGGCGGCGCTCTTCGCGCTCCTGCCGCTCTCCGCCGTCGCCGTCATGGTGCACTGCATCTATGCGAGCCGCCAGAGCAAGGCGCGTGCGCAGGAGTTCCGCGCCATTTTCCATCTTCCTGAAGCTAACGCCCCAGCCCAACAGACAGAGCAGCAACAGCAGCAAGCAGGGGACGGCGCCGAGGCGCACGCGCAGGTGGCAGTTGCCGGCCGTGCGGCCGATCCGCTCGAGGACAACGCCGATCCCAGCGTGCTGGCGGCACCCAATACACCGGAGGCCGCCGCGGCAATGGCTCTCCGTCAGCGGATGGACGACGCCCTACAGGCGCAGCACGATCGCGTGCGCCGCATGTCCAGCTCGACCCTCGCCTTCTCGGCGTTCGACCTCACCTATACGCTACCCGGAACCGTCTTCGGCGATGACCGCACCATTCTCAAGAAGGTCAGCTTTTCTGCGCGCTCCGGGGATGTGGTGGCGATCATGGGTCCCTCGGGGGCTGGCAAAACTACCCTGCTGGACCTGCTCGCCGCACGCTGCAAGAGCGGCACCACCACCGGCGAGATTCTTCTCAACGGCACGTCGGTCAGCGCGACGGGCCCGAGCGCTGGCCTGTACCGCAACATCATCGGCTACGTCTCGCAGGAGGACACGCTGCTGCCGGCGCTGACGGTGCGCCAGACGATCAAGTACGCGGCGCGCCTCAAGCTGCCCAAGGCCTTCAACTCTCGCATGATTGAGGAGGTGACAGACCGTATGATCGCCGCGCTGAAACTGCAGCAGTGCGAGCACACGGTGGTGGGCGACGGCACCTCGCTGCGCGGTATCAGTGGCGGCGAAAAGCGTCGTGTGTCCATCGCAGTGGAGCTGGTCGCGAACCCCCGCATTCTCTTCCTGGATGAACCCACCAGCGGCCTCGATGCGATCAGCGCGATGCGGGTGGTGGAGGCCGCTGTCGACCTGGCCAAGCACTCACCGATGCGCGACTACGCTCCAGAGTTCTTTGCCTTCTCGCCCATCGTCATCTTCAGCATTCATCAGCCTTCGCAGCAGATCTTCTCGCTCTTTGACAAGGTGCTCCTGCTCTCCGACGGCGTCACGGTGTACTCCGGCAAGGCGTCCGAGGCGGCGCAACTGGTGGAGCAGCGGCTCCGCTCCATCTTCGGGTCCGCCGTAACGGTGCCGTCGCACACCAACGAGACCAACGACGCCGAGTACCTGATGACGCTCGAGGAGATGCTGGATAGCAACGCGCGCTTCCAGCTTGTGCACCTCGACCAGGCCGCCGCCCAGCAGCAGTTGCTGAGCCAGCGCGAGCCGCAAGACGGGGCATCGCGTGTCGAGTCGGGTGACGAGGTGCTGGAGGTCACCAGTGAGTTCCGCGTCTACTACGCCAACACCTATCAGCAGCTCTCTCTGCTCGTCTCGCGCGCCGCCACGTGCCTCGTCGCCTCCTTCAACCTGATCATGTGCCACGCCGCGGTGGTCGCGTGCCTCGGCGCCCTCATGTCGTACCTGTACCAGGAGCAAGAATTGGATCTGCCGGGCACCCTGAACCGCGTCGGCAGCTGCTCGTTTTTGCTTTTGGTCACCGCTTTTGTGTCGATCAGCTGCCTGGAGCAGCTGCTCTCGGAGAGGAAGCTGTCCATTGTGGAGCGCGAGAACTGCTTCTACACCACCATGCCGTACCTCTTGTCGAAGATACTGGTCGATATCATCCCGCTGCGTGTCATTCCCGCTGTCGCGCTTGCCTCCATCATCTATTTTCCCATGGGTTTCCGCGTGGACAACGGCATGCACTTTTTCTGGTTCATTCTGATTGTGGTGCTCTTCTCCGTGTGCATGACGCTCATCATTTTGTGCATCGGCATCGTCACGGGGACTTTCGGCGCCGCCGCGCTCATCAGCAGCGTCTTCATTCTGTGGTGCTTTGTGTTTGGCGGCGCGCTGGTGCAGGCCAAGACGATCCCGGCCGGCCTGCGCGTCTTCCAGAGCGGCTCTCCCTTTTTCTTGGCGTTTGAGCCGCTCATGATCAACGAGTTGAACGGTCAGGCGTGCATGTTCTCCCCGACGGACGAGACCGGCAAGGAGTCGGCGGCCAAGATCCCTATCATGTGCGTGCAGTATCTCGCCAACATCGGTCTCTCGCCCGACCGCTTCAGTAGCGACGTCATGCAGCTGAGCGTCTACTGCTTTGGGCTGCTCTTTCTCACTTGGTTCCTCCTCGTCATCTGCTCCAACCTGAAGCGCTAAGACTTACATGGATGTTTGTGCCTATAAATCAAAAAAGGGAGGAAAACACAAAGGGTGATATATATATAAACAACAATGCCTTCTTCATTTCTAGCTCCTCCGACTGCATTTTCTAATTCGATTTTTGTGTTTGGCGCGTGTAATGGGCTTTGTAGGAAAGAAAAATCATTAGACTACAATGCAATCACACCTACATTCTGTAAAGAAAAAAAAATGAATCAGGACGCGAATCGAAGACGACAGAAACCAGTATAGTCGCTTGTTTTTTCCCCGACGCATCTTCGTCTAAATCATTACGAAGCTGCCCTTTCTCCTTTTACTCTCCTCTTCTTCTCTCCTTTTCGAAACACACAAAAAAACAAAAAACGTCTACATACACACATATTTTGCTTCTTCTTCGGTTCACTGTTTCTCAAACCTATGCTTTTATCATATATATATTATATTGTCTATTGCTGACATGCTTGCCTACAACACAGTGACTTCCTTTCCCTTCTACATCGCTTCACTTCGTGCTCTCGGTGGCAGAACAAACATATGCTGTGATTTGAAGTGGATCGATAACACGTACTGGCTTTATATTTATCTCTTACTGTTTTTCATTTCCCTCTTCACACAATCTTTCCTGTGTGTGCACTGCAGTTGATACCCGAATCACGCATGATAATATGTCGTCAAAAGGATGAAGCTACTCGTTTTTACCCGCCTCTGTATGCGACCTGTGTGAGATCCTTTTGCGAACGGCGTTTACACTGTTTGTACTACATGACCTGCATCTTTTTATGAATCGCTCTCATTCGTACTCTCACTATACTTTCATACATTCATCGCAGCGGGCTTCACAGAACCATACAAGCAAACACAGACACACACACGCAGACAGAGAGAAAAAGAGAGTGAGAGAAAGAGAGCAGTATATTGCGATAATCGCTACACAAGACAGTCCTCCTTTTTTTTTTTTTTTTGCTGTTGCTCTTGTACATCACTTCTTTTCACGCCAACATCGGCAACAGTTCGTCTATCTTTTTGTTGTGATATTCTACCCCCGGGGAAAAAAAAAGCAGTACCTAGATGCGCCACGATGAGTCATGTCGAATTCTTGGACCCCAAGCAGAATGACTTTCAGTGGAGAAACCTGTATCTGAAGCAGTTTAGCCTCTGCACATACCCTCCCCCTCCCCCAAAAAATCCTAGCACGACCGACGCAGTCTTTCCGCAGCGTAGAGATGCAGCCGCGTTCATCGGCACGGTAAACAGCGACGGTGACTCGGACGACGACACGCGCACGGTGGGCCATTCCATGGCGTCGCTTCGTAACAAGAAAAGCTCCAGCATTTTTAGTCTCAACGATGTTGTTTACCAGGACGCTGCGCCGCCGAAGAAACGTCTGAGCACCGACTCCATCCTGGAGGAGCTCTTCCCGCGCGACAACGTCTTCACAGCGGACTTTTTCGACTTCCTGACGCGGCGCAAGAGCAACAGGACAGGTAACGACATCTACGCGGACAACAACGACAGCCTGGATGGAAGCAGCAACTCCCAGACACCGTCCATCACGAACCCCAAGAAGATCCCGCGCGAGATCTTTGACCTCCAGCGCGACGCGTGGGCCCTGCTGATGGACAACCGCCCGATGGCGTGGCTGGAGCGCGAGGCGAGCGACAAGTACCGCAGCGCCGCCTCCGTGCGGCACCGGCTGCTGGAGCTCGCCACGGGCTCCTCCGGGCACCTCGCCAGCTCGCTCAGCGGCAGCTTTGACGCGTTTGCCCCCGGTAGTGCCCCTACCATCTCGGAGGAGGAGGCACTCAACCGCGTCTACGAGTCGTTCGAGCCGTTCTTTGCCGTCATCAGCAAGCCAGCCGCGCTCCGCAAGCTCAAGGACCAGTTCATCCGCAGCCGCGATGCGCAGCGCCGCAACAAGGACGACGACGGGGCCTCCAACGTTGTCGGTGTCCCGATGTTTAGTCAGTTTGCAACGTGGCGGGAGGCGTACCAGAACCGCATCAAGTGGAACTGCACACCGTTTAGCTTCTTCCTTATTCACGACCCTAGCTACAACTTCGCCCACATCGCCGCCATGTTTGTTCTGCTGGAACTGGTAGCCAGCTCCACGCACGAGCACACCGCGCACTGTACTGATTTCAAACACGTTGTGATCACCATGGAGAGTTCCGGGTACAGACTTGCCAGCACCGCCGACGCGCGGCGTGCCGTGGAGCAGCAGCAGAACGTTTGTCCGTTACACGCCATGGAACAGCTAACGGAGAACATCTTCCTCGCGTTCGAGCAGAGTACCGCGCGGTCGGCCCTCACCATGGCACTGACCGTTTGCTCCTTCCTCACCGACACCGTGCTGGATGCGGAAACGGCACGACGCTTTCTCAGCCGCGACGCCCTCCGCCGCCAGAGCACATTTGTGGTTCCCGGGATGAACGTCACGCCGCGGGCGACGAACCATACCAATGACAACAACAACAGCAACAACGGTAAAGCCGCCTCCGTGTCGTTTCACCACGACACACCCGACGCCAACGCTGAACAACTACTGGCCGACAGTACCATGGACGGCAACAACACCAACACCGCAACAACAACAAGCCTCCAGCAGACGATGCGCAGCGGCTTTGCCGACCTGCTCGCCTTCAAGTGCTTCTCCGACGTCGAGTTTGAGTCGCTCTTCAGCCTCTCCTTCTGGTTCATTGACTCGTCCACTGCAAACGCCAATGTTCCTATCGACTACACGCTAATCCCACTCCAGCGCGGGGCAAACCTGGTTAGCCCCTCTGTAGCAGACTCAGCCTACGCCGGCGGCGGGCACGATGGAGCCACGTCTGCGGGAGGCCGTCCCACGTCGTCCAAGTCCCGCCGTGGTCTGCAAAGCTCCCGCGGCGGCTCGGCGCAGCAGCACCGCGTTGGCACCGGGCGCCTGGGCTCACGCGGCAAATCTTCAAGGGGCGGGGCTGGCACCTCAGCGGGTGCTCGCGACGGTGGCAACAACGCCTCCAACCGCCTCAACAACAACGGTGGTGGTGGTGGTGGTGGTGGTGGCATGCCCATCTCGTTGCCGCAGGACCACACGTACATCCCGGGGAAGCGGCAGCAGTTCACGGCGACAAGTGGCATCGTCGAGGTCGTCGCCTTGTACGAGCAGCACCGCGAGGCGTACATGGCGAGCCGCACCGCTGCCGCGCTCTCTGGTATTTCTCGCCGCAAAAAGGCAAGCTCCCGGGGTGGCCCCATGGCGAACGGGACGACGGAAGCCAACTTCTCCGTCTCCACGACGTTTCTGTCGACACCGCTCATCTTTATCTGTACCTACATGCGCCTGCACGGGGCGCCGTGGCTCAATCACCTGATCTCGCATCTCGTCAATATCCTTCGGCGCGAGAGCGTGCTGCTCTACGTCAACCGCTTCGACCTGGACGAACCCTCTCCTGAGAGTCTTGCCGCCGCGCAACTGTCGCTGCCCGTGGTGCAGAGCTTTACGGGTTTCTCCAACCAGACCTGGAATAACAACAACAATAATGAAAATTTGACTGGTGCAGCGATGAATGCCGCGAAGGGAAGTCCACCAATCGACGACCCTCAGCAGCTGCTAAGCATTAACAGCGCCAGAGCCGTCCCGCCGCTGCAATTGCCGTCCGGCGTCCGCGCGGGAATGGCCCCGCTCTTCGGAGAGGACTCCGCCGGCGCCTCGCAGCGGCTGGAAGGAGTGGGTGAGCGGCCCGTCTCTGGACAAGCCGACGACACACTCGACCACATGGAGCGGCTGGAGGACCTCATCTGTCAGGACATTCAGTTTGTCATGACCGAGTTCTTCAGCGCACTGTACGGGAAGCGGTCGGCCACACGACTTCCGCAAGGCATCACGTCGCTGCTGACGCTCTTCTGCTCGCAGATCCACATGCACCTCCTGGGAAACATGATCGTGACCGACAACCTCGTCGAGCGTCCCGGCGACGCCGCGAAGAAGGTCGACGAGTACGTGCGCGCGTTGAAGCGGAAGCGCGCGGCGGCCAAGAACATGCGAGGTGAGAACATCGCCGACAGCTCCGTCAATCGCCTGATCAGCAACATCGAGCAGTGCCACCTGGCCAAGTTTCTGCTCTTCGATTGTTGGATCATCCCGGCGCTAAGTAATGCGGTGCAGCTGGGCTACATCGCGGAGTCCTCCCCATTGCACCTGCGGTGGAACATCGACGCCTTCGCGCGGTATCTCAAGATCCTCGTGAACTCCCCCTTCGTTGCGGCGGACCAGCCGCAGGCGGTGTACCCTGAGCCGCCGCCACAGCGCGGCAAGGCGCAGCGCGCGCGTCCGCCCTTCACCGTCAACGTGCCCAAGTTCATCACGGGCATCTACGACGTGTCCAGCGGAACACTGGTGCGTCTCGACGTCTCGGCGAACAAGCACCGCGCCTACATGACGCACTCCACCACCGAGCACGACGGCAACAGCAGCTTTGCCGAGGGTGGCGGCGAGACCCCGCCGCTACCGCGTCTTCCCGTCGCACCCTCGTCGTCGTCGTCCTCCAAGACGCGACCCGGAAGCGGCGGTGACCAGAGGGGGGAGTCGCGACAGCCGGCGTCACAGCAAAAACGTCGCTTGAGCAGGGCGGCGACGCCAAGCGGCCGAACCGGCTCCCGTCCAGGCACCGCCAACTCCCGCCCCAACAGCGGCACGTCGCGCAGCGAAACGCAGTCCCAACGACAGCAGCCGCGGCCGCCGAGCGTCAAGAACATCACATGGGAGGAGCACAGGCAGAACATGCAGCGCTCGCTGGAGTGCAAGTCCGAGTACTACCGCTCGATGGAGAGCGCCACCTGGGAGGAGCTCTCGTCTTCGCTGCAGAACCTCAACGAGACGCTGGGCATCAAGGGCTACGATCCGCAGGACGACCTCGACCCATACGCCGCCGACGACTCCACGACGCACACTACGGTGATGCACGTGCTGGATCTCTTCTGCAAGCGCTCGTCGACGGAGACGGCCACCAACGTCGTTGTGAACGAGTTCGAGGTGCTCCCATCCATGGCCGCCAGCTGCGTCGAGAAGGTGTACGACTTTGTGACCGGGTCGCACCCGCTGGTGCAGCAGGCGATCAATGCCAACGTGGTGCCCTCCAAGTTCGTCTTCTCCCCGTATCTGGCGTGTCTGAACGGCGTGCTGCTGCACCCCCGCACCGCCGCCTCCGCTCTGGACAACGTCTACTACAACAGTAAAGGCTTCTACCACTCACTGATGCGGCCCCTGCAAGACCGGTCGATGCTCGAGATGCTGACGGCGCTGATGACGCAGGGCGACGAGCTGCCCATGGTCGACTGCAACGCGGTGCTTCCCTACGTCGCCTTGCTCCCTCCCATCAACCCGCGCCACACACGCTTGCGGGCACAGCAGGCGGTCGAGTCCGCACGCCGCGAGACCGCCATGGGTCTGCCGCCCCTGGGGCCGACGGAGAACGCCGAGTCCGGCGACGACGCAAACACCTCGCTGGCCCTGCGCTGGCAGCGGGCGGCGCGGTCGCTGCGCAAGCACCAGGGCTTCCTCACTACGGGCGGCATCCCTGCGCAGCAGCGCAGCTACGAGCGGGTGCTTCGCACCGCACGCCCCACGAACCCCACCAACGTGCTCGCCGCTGGGGGCAAGGCGATTGAGGAGTCGACGGGTATCGTGCCGTTGTGCTTCGACCCGTGGTGGCGCGCCATGACGGCTGCGCTCAGCGTCAAGGTGATGTCCGTGCTGACGGAGTGCACCTCCGCCCACTCGGATAACTTCCTGCAGTGGTGCGAGGCGCACGAGGAGCAGTCCAACTACTCGTACAAGCTGTCGGCTGACGCGTTTGTGCGCCGCAAAGGCAAGGAGGTCACGGAGAACGCCCTCATTGCCGAGGCAAATCGGCAGCGAGCGGAGCGTCAAAACAGGACCACCGTTACCATCGGGGAGGCAAAGTCCAAAAAGAAGCGCCAGAAGAAGAAGACGACGAAGAAGTCTGGCAGTAAGGCTGCCTCACAAAAGAGCGCCACTAGCGGTCGCCGCTCCTAGCTCTGTTGATGCCGGGTCATTTCCGTTGTAAATACACACACACACGCCAATAGGTTCTTTTTCTTTTACCTTCTTTATGTAAGTTATGCCCTTGTACAATTTCTGCCCCCCCCCCTCCTCACTTTTTTCTTTCTCCTGTTTTGTTGAACTCATGATTCCACATTGTTTCCTGCGTCAGCTTTCGTGTTCCTTCTCCCTCCCTCTCTGTGGATTGATCACTGCGAAACTTGGGGTCAATCGTAGATGATAGTTCTGTCGGTTGACGTTCACAGTGCCGAAACGGACTATGTAGTAAGCCGTGCCACTATGCCTGAACCATCAAGGTTTTCTTTTTCGTGATTCTGCATATTGCAGGCGTCGCCGAATCTCTAGTTGCCCCTACCCACCCACCCACGCACACCTCTTCCCCCGACATGTCAAACTTCGCATCACTGACCTCTCTGCCTCTTATCACAGCATTTCTCATTTTACTGTACATCACCGTACCATCGCGCTAGTACTACTTCACAGGCTCGCCAAGTCCTTCATCACCTAGTCAAACACAGCTGCACTGCTCTTTGTTCTTATTTCTTTGTTTTTCCTTTTCTCCTTCTTTCTCTTCTCTCTCTCTCTCTCTCTCTCTCTTACTGTTTTCATTCTTTTAGTGCCTTATTGAGCGCCTTTGCTAACATGTCAATAGAAGGAGAGTAGGGTAGTTCTCTCTCCGACTCTCTCTCTCTCTCTCTCACTCATTTTCTCTCGCCTCGCCGAACACGCTTACAAATGCCGACTGACACTTCAGCTAAACCCGCGAAGAAAGCGGCGATATCGTCGCGAAAAACGTCGCGACTCACACCTCGGGAGCGCAGAAAGGACAACAACAACAACAGCAACTCCACCGCTTCTGTGTCTGCACATCCTAACGCTCGTGCTGTTTCCCACATGTCCCGATCGCTGCAGTCGACTAGTTCTACCGTCCGCACACCTCGTACCCCTCGCGAAGCCGTCGCGGCGGTTACACTGCCCGTCACAGACCTGCCGGACCTCGCAGACGTTCTCGTCACCACCGAGAACGATGTCCCCACTGCCTCGACTACGTTTTTAGTTGGTGTAAGCAACGCCAACTCTGTTTCGTCTTCACCCGCCGTCGGCGTTCCTCCGAACGAGATGGACAACTTGCTAAACGGCATCGGTAGTGTGTCCACGTCGATGGACGTGCACGCAGACACCCATGCCCATGTCCCTGCCACCTCACAGAAAGAACGCCTCGATGTCGCTTTGGTGGACCGCCCCACCTTCACGCGCTCTTTCGCTACTGTCCTGGACTACGATGGAGACGGTGTTGCGTCAACGGACGACATTTGTACATTTCTCTGGTGTCATCACGATCGTGTTTGGAGCTTTACGCACCTCAACGGTGACGGTCACGACGCGGTATCACATCAGACAGCGTCTACCGTCACACGAACCGACGTGGAGTCCCTGGCGTCGCTTTTGCTGGGCACCGCAGCTGTGGTAAACAGCGGGAAGCACCTGTCATTCTTTGACCACTCACTCCCGCCGTTTGCACTGTCGCCTTCGCCTACCCTGTCAGCAGAGGTTCTTAGCGAAGCGTATGGAGGAGCAGGGTCTGCCTCGTCTTTGGTGGTTCCGCCCTTTCTCACGTCCTCCTCTCTTTTTTCTCTCTTTCAAGAAGTGCGCATCGTTTACCAACTGCAGGTTACCTGTCTTGGCGGGATCAAGCAACAAGACTTTCCTGCCGACGTCCTCCCTAAGCTGCGGAAGCTACAACTGCTCTACGGCTTCTGCAGCACCCTACTGGAGGCATACGCGCTGGTTTGCGAATGCCCTCTCTGCTGCCGTGGAGACGAGGTCTATTCCGCTGGAGAAACTTCGCTGTGCGGCTCCGCCGCCGCCAGTACTTGTATGAATCGCACGACAACAACATCCGATACCTCGGCGTCGTATCGAAGGTATGGTCCGTGCTCTCAGTATAGTTCGAATCGTCTGCTAACAACGTCACTACAACGCTCTCCGTCGACGTCCACAATGACCCACGGGGCGTGGAGTTTAGCGGAGGTTCTGGCGGGTTTTTGTGACATCTTTGTGCCCCCTCGCGAAAGCACCAGCGAACCATTTGAGCCTGTGGCGAATCAAATGCTTCGGCACTGCTTTTCACAGTCGCCACCATCCCACGTCGCGGGCGCCGCCTCTGGCCCTGACTCGGCACTTGTTTCTCCGCTGCACCTGCACGCGTGCTTCTGTGCGGACGGAGCGATGGCTCGCGCCTCCTGCGATGGTGCCGTGTCTTCACTTGCTGTCGACGCCAGCACAGCTGCCGGTTTTCGCGCGGCGCGTCAGCGTGCGGCTCGGTTCTACCATCTTCTCGTTGTTCAGTTTTTTCTTTTCTTCTTCGCGTTTGACGCGTTCTATGACTTGAGCGGAGTGAAGTGGAGCGGCAGTGTTATATGGACCGCTGCCCTGGTGATTACTGCGTGGATGCTCTCTGGTCTCTGTGAAACGTACGTCATGGACTCATTGATGTACTTGGGGCAGCTGTTGTTGGGCGTTAGCACTACAACGAAAAGCTCCGTAGCACTTGAAGCGGATACGGAGTTGCAAGCCGGCCTCCAGCACCTTCTCCGGGCTTGGCGTCAGCTACGCGCGAAGCTTGAAGAAAGGAGGTTGATAACGTTCACTGCAGCACTTGTTGGGATCGCCCCACTCGCGTATCGGATTGCCGTTGTTGCTACGTGGCACCGATTGCTTCTCCCTTTGTGTGTCATGTATCTTGGGTCTATCGTCAGTAAGCGTGCCTTGTGCGCGGCTGAGCGTATTCAAGTTGCGACACTTTCCGCCGAGGTGGCGAAACGACTTTTGCAGCGCTTCGCACAGACGGTCTACCGCGTAGCCGATGACTCTCGCTCTGGCTCCTCTTCCTCTTGCGTTTTCAGTCTCTCTCGCCCAGCCTTTGATGCGCTGCAGTGTATTCGCGCAACGCTCATGAACCGGTAAGACTAGCGCGAGCTGTCCCGCTCTTTTCCAATTCTTTCTCTCGCTGGACACACTCGTCACCTCCGCTCTGGTGACGTTGTCAAGCGACGGGAGTCAGCGGTGTCTGTCCGCATCTTCTGCGCATTCTTTCGATGTTTCCCATATCTGGACTCTTCTCGGCACTGGCGGCTCCACCAATTCTCTGGAGGACATCACCGACACTCAGGACGGTAATGCTGCGGCTGACAGCACGTGCGGCGAGCATTTGCCACTTCATGCACCTTCGGTCGCATTGCTGTCAGCGCATAGAGAGCGAATGCTTATTTGGTGTTGTGCACTCTTCGCAGCCGTGCTCCACGTAGAGTCAGAACGCAGAGTCTCGGTCGGTACTCCGCTACGACGAAAAGATGTTATGCGGGAGGCGATTAGCCGTGTGGCACCGCTGCTGGATGCGACGCTCCCGTCCCACGCCCGCTCCGGAAACGCATGGTCAGACATCTTCTGCACACTGAGGCGAACCTACAGGTCTATAGTCAGGCATGATACAATCAACTGCAGCTCAGCCGCCAACGTACTCATTTCCGTCATGGAGGCCGTGTGAGTACGTCTGCATTACTTTTCTTTGTTCTTTGTCTTCTTTTATGTTGTCGCCGTTACTTCGGCCAACGCTAATGATCACTGTCAGCTTATCATGCTGTTCACGACTAAAAGAGAGAGAGAGGGAGAGGGGGAACTGTCCAGATGCTGTCCAAAAATAACAGCTGTTCTGTAATATCGGTTTTCAGTCTTGATGGGCGGCCTTGCTACCTTTTGAAATGTACTATGCCCATCACTCAATATCGGTCGTCTTCTCTCTGCCTTTTTTTCATTCTTCCTCTCAACATTGCATATATTATTAGACGATTCAAGACTACCTTCTGATAAGCTCACATATACAGCAGCATCTGTCACACTTTTGTGCTTTTCCGGCGCTTTCCCTCCTCCCACTACCTCTGATTGACACTCCTAATGCTTGCCAACTCGGTGACTTTCTCGTACCTCTCCGACTGGAATGATTCGGGCTGCAGCCGGGGACGCCAATCAACGCACACAGCAGCGCGCTCGAGCGGGCACACGAACGACTCGCGCGCGTACACGGTGCAGGACTTGTCTAGCATTGACCCTAGATATGAAAGCGGCGTTGAGACGGAGAGGTGGAGCTCACCTCTGCCGACGGCCTTCTCGGAGTGTGCCGACTGCTGCGTAGACCTCTCACAAAAATGTTCTCACGCTTCTAGCGCAGCGGATGCGGCCCTTGCGAAGCACGTGCGGGAATCTTTGCTGTTCTGTTCAGATAGCGTCTCGGACCGCATCAGCGCCGCATCTTCAGCTGGCGCGCCAGATATGGTTTCGATGGTAGTAGAGCGACTGCGTGTCCATCTTCGCCGGGACGAGTCTCGGCTCTTTTGCTTGTCGACGCAGTGCGAGCAAGCGCTGCATCAAAGCGACTGCCTGCTGCGATTTCTTGCCGAGTGCTCGTACTCCCTGCCCGCCGACTGATTATTCTCTCTCTCACTCTCTCTTCTTCTCACTCTCGCTTCAACACTCTTCTTTTGCCCCCCCCCCCCACTCCGTCCGCCTTCTCTCCTCACCCTGCTACTAGTGTGTCTTTTTTGTTGTTGTTGTTGTTCTCACGCGCATTCGGAATTCACACTTGCATCTTCTTCACATGTTTATCCTGCTATATCCCACCCCTGTCTCACTCTATTGTTAATATCATCAATTTATCTGTAGAAAGCACTCCGGTTCCTGATGTCTGAAACCATTGAAAACGTAGTGACTTTTCATAATTCGGTAGCTAAATGCAATTGCTTTCAGTGTATGGAATCCAGACGTCCTTGGAGTAGCGATATCATCTGCACCCCCCCAAAAAAAAATGAACTTCTTCTCTCGTGTAGAACTTTGTTTCTTATTCATTTGTGTGCTTCTTTTTGTTTACTTGCTTTTCTCTTTCTTTCTTTCCTTTTTTCTTTTTCTTTTGCCTCTGTCACGAACTCACCGCCAAAACTTTTCAATACCATCTATCTCCCCACCCCCCGCTCCGCCCCCTTCTTGTTCCACACCGATAGTATATCTGTGATAACCAAACGGAGAGCCACACGTTCACAAATCTACCAATAGGTAAGCACGTCTCTACCTCTCTTAATTTTGAACCTCAGCTACCACTCCTTAGTTCTTCGAACTAACCAAACAAAAAAAAAAAGAAAGAAGAGACAGTGTCGATGAGCAGCGACGTTAGCACTCCTGTTGTTGCCGAGACCGTCGGCCCCGCCGTCTGCACGCACACGGTGCACACCGAGGCCTTCGGTGACGGCACCCTCATCACCCTGGAGACGCCGGTCATTCGCGTGCAGCTCAACACGCTTGGCGCGGCTATCCAGTCGGTGCAGCTGCGGCGGCCGTCCGACGGCTCGATGATGGAGGTGTGCCTCGGATACAACTACGCCGCCGAGTGCGCCGACCACTCCACGTCGGTGGCGGGGGTGTCGGTGGGCCGCTACGCCGGCCGCATCGAAGGCGGCGAGTTCACACTCAACGGGACCGACTACAAGCTGCTGCAGAACGAAGGCGAAACGACGCTGCACGGCGGTCCCGGCGGCTTTCAGAAGCAACAGTGGAAGTACCTCATCACGGAGGGCGAGAGCGAAATTGGCGTCTCCTTTCACCTGACGAGCCCCCATCTCGACCAGGGCTTCCCGGGAGAGCTGTATGTCACTGCCACGTACTCGGTGCTCAAAGACGCGGCCGCCCCGTCCCTCAAGTACGTGTACCAGGCCTCGCTGTCCGATACGACCCCTGTAGACGCCACCGTTGTCAATCTGACCAACCACGTCTACTGGAACCTCAACGGCGTCCCCCGCCCCTCTGCGGAGGCGGCCGCGGCGGAACTGCCCGCGCCCATCACGAACCACCTGCTGCATCTCAACGCCACGTACGGTGCCGAGATCGATGAGGCGCTGATTCCGCGGGGCGACATGCGGGAGACGGCGGGCACGAAGCACGACTACACAACACTGCGCCCGATCCTGCCTGGCATGGAGGAGACGCGAGAGCTGGGACGCGAGCAGTGGGGCTACGACGATCCGATGGCGCTTGACACGTGGGACTGCACGCTGCGCGAGGCCGCGACGCTCTACTCGCCGCAGACGAAGCTGCAGATGAAGGTGCTCACCACCAACCCGTGCGTCGTCGTCTACACGGGCAACCACCTGCCCGAGGACGCGGACGGCAGCAAGGGGAAGCGCTTCCAGCGGCACGCCGGCATCGCGCTCGAGTGCCAGTACTTCCCCAACAGCCCCAACGTCGACTCCTTCCCCACCACGGTCGTCAGCAAGGGCGAGCAGTATCGCGAGACGACCGTGCACGAGTTCAAGTTTCTCGCAGCCAACCCCACCACTGCCGCCACCAAATAAGCTCACCTTCGTCACTCTCGAACTGGAAATGGTCAATACATTCTTTTTTTTTCAAAGTTTCAATTTTCAATTTGCTATTGTTATCATTTCCTCAATCTACCGCTTATTTTTTTTTCTTCGTTAATTCCACGCTACATGGTGGTGTCTTACATTCCGATTCTCTCTTTTTCTCTCACTCCCATTTTTTCTTTTTTCTTATTCCTGTTCCCTTTCCTATCTTTCTCAAAGTCCTCCCTTTGCGTGTTTGCTGCTCATTGGTTGAATAAAACCAAGTAGGTAAGGAAACAAGTGAGGAGCTAAGGGGAGGGGAGGGAGAGCTCAGGGAATAAAATAAGGCCTTGCTATCTACAGATAGATGTCGCACAGTGATCACTACCCTTCTTTGGGTAAACAGTGAGGTTTGCTTACATTGAAAATTCCCACTGACTGCATTTCCGCAGCACAGGAGTAAAATCAAGAAAAATTATCATATGAATCCTTCTGCCACCGCCTGGCTTAGTTATGACACGGATATCTTTCCTTCCCTCTTTTATTTTTATATTTGCTGTTCGCCCTCACGCCCTCGATTTGTTGCTTATTGCCCCTGAGTTCCATGTTTCATTAAAAAAAAAAAACAACACACATTTTTTTTTTAAATACTTTTATAGCGTCCTTAACTGGTTCACAGCTCTCAGTTATAATTTGGCAGTCCCCAGTTTGAGCTAAACATGCACATCCATCGACTGGTAGTTGACTTTTAAATGTTTATACTTTTCCTCATAGGTGTATGCATAAATACGTATATTGCAAAAGAGAAGTAATAATAGTAAATGCTCCTTTTTTAGAGAGGAAAAACATCTTAGAATGCTCTCTTTCTCTCTCTCTCTCTCTCGATCATGATCTCGATTTCCTTTTATCTGTCTCATTCACTTCCCCAATGTATTCAGCAATTTCTTTATCTTCCTCTTTCGAACGATTTTGCAACAGGCTTTCCGATACACACTTCATTTTCGCAGCGTAAATTTTATGCAGTTTCACTTAGACAGCCTTTTCGTGAGCGCTGTCCCCACCTCTCCTTTCGGTGCACCATAAACCGCATGAATATTATAACTAGCTACTTTTGCGTTAGTCGCCTTCAGCATGCGATTCAGCTTGGTGATCAGACGCACAAGGACAAGGCGGTGCGTCAGTTGGAGTACCTCCTGTGTCTGCGCGAGAATGCTGAGCATCCAGAGGTGCGGAGCGTGCACCTGATTGTCGAGGGGCGTGCGGCGCTGAAGCACTTCCACCAGTGGGTTCTCGACGCGCCTAAGCGCAGACATGTCTCGACCTCAAGGATCGATGACGACCTTCCACTTAGCACCGTTACTTTTTCAAAGGTGGCCAAGAAGAAGATCATTCCCGTTCTCCGGGTTGACGGTGCTGGGATGCCCCTTTATAGCGACCTGTTTGCACACGCTAACCGATTGCTGTGCGGGGCACTTTGCATGATCTCGAATGCAGATGTGTACTTGTCGCAGCCCCACTTCCATGTTCGAGACGCTACGGCGTTGTTCGCGCAGTCACGCAGTCAGCACAAGCGGCTGGCCCTGGCCCTTACGCGCTACGAGAACCCACCCGCTACAGTGGCACCGCTCATCGACTGCTACAGAGGCTCGCACGACGCCTTCGTAGTGGTGCCACCGCTTCCCGAAACCTTCATCGCTGGCGTGGCTCACCCGCAGAACTGCTACCGCGCGGAGAATGTGGTGCTGCACGAGCTGCAGCGAGCGGGCTACGTGACATTGAATCCGTGCCGCGATCTCCGGATCGTGCACAGACATGAGGCAGACCTGCGACAGTGGCTGCCGCCCATCTCAGCGGAGGGGGAGCGCTACGGAAGAGCCGAACCTTGCACACTACAACAGGCCGCCGCGGCCATCTCCGCCGCTAGGTGACGTGCTTGCGTCACACACACACACACATTCTATATATATATATCCCTTTTTCAAACTCTCTGCTCCTATTTTTCTGTACAAGCGATGCAATAATAAACTCGAGAACTCTTCTGGCATTGACTGTATATTGTATAATCAGTGTGGTATTCTGAATATTCTTGCGCTGTAATAAAATTCTTTGCAATTGATGTGTTTCCCTTGTTCTCTTCATTTTTCACTGCCCCTCCCCCCCCCCC